>CM040743.1:20375145-21575145 GCA_022829145.1 Albula goreensis | reverse complement strand
AATGGTCCAATGGACTGAGACTCAATAGCTATTTATAGTGGAAACATTTAAGATATATTGGGAGTGGTCCATCCTATGCAGATGCCTAAAATCAATTCCATACATGTAACAATTTAGTCACTTACTGATACATCTGAAAACAGTAAATATACACATAATACTCATCAGAATTCCATGATGATAGATTTCTGAAGGTTAACCCAAACCCTGATATTAATAACTATTGTTTCAATATTTATCAAGTTGTGGTACATATTGACACAACTAAATGATTGTATCAAAAAGGATCATACTCTTAATAGTGTAGTTCTAAAAAAAAGTCTAAATGAAATACGTCTGAATCTTGACCATTTTCACGCAGTTGTCAAGTTATTCGATGGATGGTGCCCAGTAGCGTTGTAAACTACTCTTGCATCTGTGTCCTGTTGCCAACATAATCTGCTTTTTTTCCAGGCCGGCTTCTGAGAAGAGGTGGACTGCAGTGCTTCTTAAACAGTGGTTGGTATACCGTTAGACAAGCCTCTTCTCTGATTCTAGCTATCATGTTCTCGAGGAAGTTAACAAGTGTACTCTTGTCTAGCATAAAAGGACTGCAGTATCTTGTTAAGACCCTCAGCATTTAATGATTCAAAATTGTGTTTCTCATCTTTTTCAACTACCCAGTCTTTCTTTGTGTTGTCCTCATGTTACCCTTCCTCTATTTTATTAATTTCATCTTCACTGATGGTTTTTTGCCTTTTGTTGTATTTTACCACTTGTTCCCTAATTTTTCTTTTGATAAGCACACCTCCTTTTCTTGGACTGTCCAGTACGTTGGTTTTCATCCAAGTTTCAAAGTCTCCATTCTTGCCAAAAAGGTTAAATATTAATATAAAATAGAATAGAGAATAGAAATTCTCCATGATTTGGTGATGTCACTTTGCTGATGCTCTAGCTGTGTTGCTGCTGTTAACTGTAACATTACCTAATGCTATTACAATGTTACTGCTATGTTCAGTTGTAAATGGAATCTTAAATGAGGTTGAATGAGCATGTGTATGAATTTAGAACGGTGATAAGGCCACTTCACTGGAACAACTTCATAGTCGTGCATTATTTCCATGCATTCACTGAAAAATAATGCACACCCACCAGCCTATCAGAAACGAGTATTTAACCAAGCCATGGTTTAACAGTAAATAAACAGCATCACCTAATGGTATTATTGTAAACTTAGCTCTGCACTCGTGGGTTGCTTGCAAAAGCAATCCTGTGCACAGGGTCCATCTTAGAAAGTAAATAAGGAAAAATGGAGAACCAGTAGTGAACAGTAGCATGGCTACAGCTTTTGGCTCATGCTAAACTGCTGTGTGGTATGTGGATATCAATGCAGCTTTTTGTTTTGTGGTTAGGTGCCATTTTGTCAAAACTGTGATTTGTAAAAACCATGTGTAATTTAATATTGGTACTCAAATGTGTTCTCTGCAAGGAGGTGCTTAACCACAGTCATAGACCTGACCAATCATAGCTGTTGAAATGAAAATGTTTGCTCAAGGGCACGGCTCCTGGGATTTCAAAGAGAAACCACAATTCCCAACATGGGCCTGAGACCCAAAGCTGTAGCCCAGTGTATTTAGGAGACTTTCAAAGGTTGTGTGGAATTCATTGCAACTGTCAAGCCACCGGGTAAATGGAAGAGCAGGCAAAAAAAAGCTTATTTAACACCAGTTTTGAAACACTGCACACATTTTAATTGCGAACGTGCCAGGGCATCTGGCGGTCGTGCTTTCTGTCTGTGACGCACAGCTCTTGGGGGGTGGGGGGGTTTGAGCTGTAAGTGGGCTGGGTTATAAACGCTGAGCCGCTCAGGTTTAATTGCTTGTGGTGGCAGTCAGAGTCAATAGATTGGTCAATGGCCCATGCATACCGCGGGTCCATTTCCCTTAATTACAGTACATGTGCTTGAGCAATTCATAAGTCTGTCATCATTAAAATAAGAGGAGAGAACACAGAGGCATCAGGCGAGCTGCAGTGACAAAGAGCGGGGCTGCTTTCTGTAGGGGGTAACCTCAAGCTGCCATGGACCCGGGGTATCAAGAAAAGTGGAGCCTTTGAAGACTGCAGAATCATGTCATAGAGCTGGACTTGTAATCAAAAGCTTTGCGAAAGGTGAGGTTCTGCCAGCATGCCCTTCAGCGAGGAGATTAATTGCCTCTAATCCGGCTCAGCACATTCACGATATGTAAATTGATGCCTATATAAACTGTTGTGTATCGGGGAGGTTCTTGGGGTAACAATGATTAAAGCAATTACAGAAAAAAGGAGCGTAAGACAAAGAATTAAAGCAACATTAAAGCTGTGTTTGTGTCAATGACTTTGTTGCTGTAATGACTGACTGGTTGAATAAAATCACGATTCCCCATGACAACACAGCGGGAATTTGCTACAGTTACATTTCCTTACAGTTGCATCATCTGTATTGCCTGCATAAAGTTTTATGGATTATCACAAATTCAGGGAATTTACACAAAGCCAGCTGTTGTATTATAGAACATCCAGAGTTCTGAACCTCATCAGCTGCAGTGCGCTATATATAACTGCATCCTTCTTTTGTCTTTTATTCGCTTTCTTTTACTCATTTTGTTGCTGTATCCTGGCACTCTAGTCCAAAGCTCCAACCAATGAAACTGTATTTCTTGCTTAATTTGTCTCATTATATATAGTAGGGTCCAAAAGTCTGAGACTGCTTTCCCATTCACTTGATTTAGAACGTGGTCTCAGACATTTGGACTGTACTGCGCATTGTAAAGAAAGTGAAATACTCAAGAATTATCATGTAAGAGAAAGTAGAATTATGAGTAACTGGAGAATGGGCTGATATATAACATCGAGTCTAACAAATGTGTTTCCCCAGGTTGAATTTTAATAAAAAAAACATTCCAATTATGTACATTCCTGAATGTCTTTGACTCTTGCATAAGCTACAGGGAGAATAACAAGGGCTCTGACCATGTCACCTTGTGGTAACACAAAGAACATCATGCAACCCTAAATTTTCTGAAAATTAGTAAAGAGCCACTACCTTTAAGTACAACATACCATACGAACACATTTGAATGAAATAAAAAAGCTGATTGTTAAGAGTAGAAGATGAGGAGTACGTTTAAGTAAAGAAGCAGTTGCAATAGAGGAAATTAGAAGTGCAACGGACCGACAAGGGAAAGGAGACTGAGTTTACTGCACAAGAGACTTGCAGGAAGGCTATTCTAAATCCACAGTTTAATGGAAGTGTGATACATTTGAGCCAAGTCCAAAACTTGGCTCAATGACAGTTTCCAGAAAGTGGTAGGATTTATGGAAACTTGAACATCATCAACTCTTTATGAAGGTGGATTGTAAAGCTGGGGTACTGCATTCAACAATGGGGTGGTCAAAAACAGGACATCCAAGAGCTGTTAATCACTGACTTGTAAAAACCAATAAAAATGATTTCCACAAAAAAGCTTCACTATGATTTTGGGGAGGTTGGTAGCGGGAGGGCAGGTGACAAGTAGCACTGCATGCTATTGTCATATTTGCCATATTTGCAGTGTGTCACTGATTTGAAGATAATCCCAAATATCCCTTTTATTCTTGCGTCTGACCTCTACAGCTGGTTTATGCATTTCCTTCTTCTCCTTAAAAAAAGCAATTCCTCCATTAATGGTGTATCATCTTCACTTCCCATTGTCTACTTCATCACCATAAGTATGATGTGACATTTTAGGGATTCCTTAACTGCTCACCTGCAATAAAGCAATTCACATAGGACTACTGCAGATTATATATGACTTGTATTCGCCTCATGTAAGGTGTTCTCAGCAGGGAAATATAATAAATACAACAAAGTCATCTTGTGTGCTATTGGCTGAAGAGCGATGAATGTGTCTATTGAGCACAGTAGGCCGATTTTACATTATTAAGACTGGACAAGGGCAATTGAACCTTAGTGCTTCCTGTATTAAATGTTCATGTCGGTATTAGATGTACCCTCAGTAAGTAATCGTGTATCATAATGCTTTAATAAATATACATCACTTTCTAGCTTTCAATAGGTCAATAAACCCACCATACCCCCCAACACCCACCACAACATCCAATCACGTCAATCCGCCCTCCCCCTCGTCCCCCAAACCCACCCTACCTCCTTCCTCCCACTCAAACATTTTCACCAGTGCGCTACATCCATAAACCACAATAACTGTGAATATTTAATACAATGCTCATGTAATGCAAATGCTGTTTTGTTTTATTTTCCCTGAGCCGAGATCATTATGAGCTCCCTGTTTTTTCAGCAGGGCAGTCACTGAGTAGAAAGAATTACCAGAATGCGGGTTTCCTGCGACGCAAGCTTAAGCTGCCCACATCATCAGCCAGCTTAAATATCGAAAACACAGCGCATTTTAAAAAGCACCAATGCTTTGAATGTATTCAAGAAGCTGTTTTATGTTGAGCTCTGCCATAGCAACACACTGGATATTACAGGTCTCTGTTTCTGTCTTGTTTTACACGGATGTATGTTACAGGGCATACAAATGAAATGGAATATTATCTTCGATACTGGCAAATATTGACATAGATGGTGGTAAAGTTACTTCCTTGTTGGGAAATTATTTTTTTAGTCATGGAGGCATATTTACTGAATACAGTTGACAAGGTGCATTTGTTTGAAGCTTCTTGAGGATTTATGTATAAATACATAACATATGAACAACAGAACCTATTTAAAGACAGTTCAACTTTTGTGCAGAGATAAGCAAATAATTAATTATATTATATATAATTGTAATGTTATAATAATGTATAAGAAGAACCACTTCATTAGGACATGGTTACAGGCTGGTGTGGACTCACTTCCTTTTTCTTTCAGCGTGGGAATGGCTACAGCAACACCATCTGTATCCATTTCATGGGTCCTGAATTTACGAACACATATTAATGCTGAGAAATAAGCTGGTTCAGATGTTTTTTTTTTTTTTTTTTTTTATGGGAAGCGTGGAATGGGAAGGGGAGCATGTCCTCAGCACCCCCTCCAGACAAAGCTGACCTGCACTCAACTTACTCACCTGAGCTGGACGGCGGATAGCACTGCATCAGCCACGGGGCCTGCAGAACCATGGACAGCGGCCCTGCGGAAATACCCACAGAAATGAGCTGCCAACAAAGAACTGATCCCAGATGCTGCTACTCCAGGGTGATCAGTGGGAGCATAAAAGAATGCTGAGCGTGGCACTCGGGGCAAAAGACTCAGCTGAGCACTCCTTACACGTGTGCTCTCTCCTTTTTCCTTAGACTCTGAATTATGACCAAGGCAGAGAACCTGGGAAGCCAACTGCAGAGCTTAGCAAAACCTCTAGCAACATCTGTGTATTTACCAGTCTTTTATTTGTCGGTTTACATTGTGCTGCAGTCTGCCAGGAATCTGGGTTTAATTACTAATGCATGTAAAGGAAATAGAAGCAAACCATGCAGGTCTTGTTGCAAATCTTCTGTGGACATCTGGCTTCTGTGCCACCCTGTCAGAATCATACATCCCTCACAACACTATAGCAGTCTCATTTTGCTCCAACAATTTGAACATTACAACCTCTAAAAATGAAACGAGTAAAGTTACATATAGCATGAAATTCATTGTGAAATGCCTGTCCTCTCTAAGTCTCAGATGGAGAATTACTACAAGTGACCACATGCTGCTGCAGAGAACAATCAGGCATTCAAGAAAAGAAAATGGACCACAGGTTTTCAAGGTCCAGTACAGTAATTCTACTTTTGTTTACTTTTGTGCTGGAATTCAAATGTCCAGTAAGCCTGTGGTATTTTCAATTGTTTTTGCAGAACACTAGCATGGGTGGGACTGGCTTGTGCGTGTGTGCGTGCATGTGTGCATGTGTGCATGCATGCATGTGTGTGTATATAGGAGGAAGAGAAAGTTAAAAATGTCCAATATGTACAGTCAGTATCAGACTCAGTATCATACTCAAGATCTGCGGCCTTGCAGCAGAGTAGATAAAAACAACACCTACTTAAATCCCTTTTTGGAGATATGATGGGTGATGGTGATGCATTTCTTCTTTAAATCACAGACTTGCAGGCTGAGTATTTGCAAAAGCTGGATCATCTTTTTTTTTCTTGTCAAACATATACATTATAGGATGGTAAACAAAACATTAAATGCATTTTTTTTCAGTTCACTTACCCTTTATAAGTGTGATGAATCCCAAAACTGTCATTTTTTGGAAGTGATTTTGGGGGAGTTTGGTTTTGCGGCTCTAAGCCAGGCTGTATTAGAGAAACAGCATTTGTTTCATGTACCCATCATTTTCTGCCAAGCTCTCCCACACCGTGTCAATCTTTCTTGTCTGTTTTTACTCATTTTTCTCCAAAGCTGTTCTTAAAACTTGTGGCATTATGAGTAATATTTCTGCAGAGGTATCCAAGAGATAATGTGTGATGTCAAAAATGTAGAAGCTTTTGTATTTGGCTCTTTAACACAGAAGCCATATTTCGCTCCAGGCACAGCATGTGAGACAGTTCCAGACTGCAAAGGTTTCACAAAGGAACCACCATTTTGTGATTCTTCAGTATCAAGACAGTTATGTTTCTTGTTAAAGTGGACATTTTGAAACACAATTGTTTGCGGTGTTTTGTTTTTCAGTTCAGTAAATTTAAGCACCATTGTTAATTACTCCACATTTTCCCCAGGTGAGCATGCAGAACATTTTCTGTATGTGACTTTTCCCTCAAGCTGAACAAAATGTTTTGTCAAAGCAATGCACCCAGTGTTAATTCCCACAATGTGGCTCACGGTTTCGTCACAGTTGTTTCTGGAGGGTGAGTGAGTGTTGGAACATGGCAAAGCATTTCATTATGATACATGATTCACTTTTTTAAAGGGTGAGTACTGAACCTAATTGATGACAGGTTTTGGGAGGCAGGTATGAGAGACAGGCAGATATGGGTCCACTGTGCTCCTAGTTTTTGGTGGCTTGGATGTATGCCCCTTGCCTGTTGGCACCATTACTCCCTACAGTTTCCATCCTGGCCCTTCCCACTCAGCCTAATGGGAGTTTTAAGATATCCAGTACAATTAAGCTTCTAGACTAAATCTAAAACTACTATCAGAGATTGCTCAGTGACTACCCTTCATTGGGCTTAAGTCACATGGGAAGAACTTCCTTCATTTTGTCTGTCACCCTGCTCCTTATTGGGCTTTAACTTTTCTGTGCAGTATTGCCTTAAAGGGTTTCAGATGAGGAGTCTGTCTTCTAAGATTCTGACATTTATCTATTCCAGGTTTAATTTGTTTTAGGGTTCTATTTCCTCCAGTTCAAGGACCCATTGAATCTGAAATGTATGTCACATCACAAGTGATGCATACCATCAATAAAGCAGCATAAATCCTGAATAAATCTGAAAATGATTGTTGCCCCAGTATCTGCACTGTCATCTGCTATATCAAAAACCACAAACATTTTGAATAAAAAGCAGGATTGCTGAACCACGGGGCAGTTTCCAAGGGCATGCTTTAAATCAAATATTAGCATGAAGATTTCAAGATGGCCGCCTCAATCTCTCAAAGAAATCAACAACTATCATGGTCAGTATTTTTAACTTAAATGTCAAGTTTTATCATAAGTTTAAGCTTATTTTCTGTAGTTTTGGAGTATTGTGAAAGTTTAAAATATAGAAAACATAAAATGTTCTTGAAATATCCACAAAGTTGGAATGCATTGCTTCCACTGACTGTATGGGTTGCTTTGTTAAAATATAACTGGACCATTATTAATGCAATATTCAGTTGGGTAAAGGTCATAGATCAATACCCACGTATTTTTATCATATAAAGATAATAATGACCTAAGGCTGCTGGACTGTGCTGGAGAGAAACAAACATCCATTCGCAGCATGGTAAAAGGTGCTCAGCGAATAGTGTTTATAAGGAAAGTGTAACAAAAGGAGAGGTCCTCTGCTTGGTCATTTCTTTCATCAAATTGGTGAAATTTGTTAGTTAAATGGAATGGAAGATGGGTTTACTGGCCAATGAATGTGTATAATTTCAGTGGATCACCTCTGCAGAAAATCGATTTGTCGAGCAAGGGAAAGGCAACATGCAGAAACAACGCTCTGTCTAATGAAAAGAATGAGCTTCAATGGAGCTTTGCGCCGTAATTAAATTTCACAAGATGTGAATTCTCCGGCATGCGTGTTTAAAGAAGGTGTGAAGAGAAAAAGTCAAAGACAAGGGAGCTTTAGTGATAAGACATTATCTTTAATGCTACAGCGTAGCAAACCTAGCAGACCTGCTGTGAGAGTCCTGTAGCCTGTGAGTCTGGGAGAGGTTACACTCCCCTGGACAGCTCTCCCTTCCCCTGGGAATAATGCTGAGTGATTGAAGCTGACAGGGTCTCAGCTGCAGCGTTATTCAGAGGGAAACCAAATAGCAAAGCTTGAGGCAGGGGAGCCAGCCAACTGTTCACTAAAAACTTAGCGCAAAGATACACATGCTGACCGCCAGCCCAGCACTCAAACCAGGCCCTGCCCCTGCCAAGTTAAGGTAAAAAGTAAGCAAACAAACAAAACAAGCCTTTTATCACAATGTGAAACACACTGGACAGTAACAAATCCCTATGGAATCTTCTTAAATGAGACCATCAAATGATCAATCTCTTTTTGAAGATAATCCATGCCATATTATCATAACGTGACCTGAATTTACTGTATCAAAGGAACAAAGTTTTATCAATGAACTCTGAAAGAGTGCCTATTTTCATGGTTCACACATACTTTGTATATTATGGGACAAATATACACACATTTAGTAAGCTGTAACATAAACTGTCATACAATTGTATGAATTGTGAATGATTTATGTTGGTAGTTGTATAACATCAAGTACTATGATTTGTTACAAAGTATATTATTTGAAATGAGTGATAATATATGATTATGAATGTGTATGACTGTGAGTGGAGATTATATTTTATATGATTTTGAACGACTTTTCTATGAACTTTATGTAGTGCTTTGCAGTGCTTAAGTGCTTTGCAGTTCCTAATAAGGAGAAGATTAATTTTGAAAGCATAATATTCCCTGAAGTATCACCCATATTGTTTTTTGTTTGTTAGTTCATTTACTCTTTCATTTTTTAATTTAATGAATTATGCAATATAGGGTACAGTCTTATATAGTCTTGATTTATGCAAAGCACCAGTCATTTATAACTTGCTTCAAATATATGAATGTCTTCAGGCATCTTTATGAAAAAAACATTTTCAAGGTTTGGTTGTGGCTTTCATCAAGAACAAGCTTCAACTTGCATGGATAACAACTTATGCTTATTTAGCATCCAATAAAGCAGAAAAACAAAAACGTCTGCCAGAGAAAATAGAGTATTTCTATAAAAAGGCTCTCTCTTCCATATTTATACATAACAAAACGATGAAAATTATTGTATATTAGCCAAAGTAATTAATTTAATGGCTTAATGATTTAAGAAAGCCCAAACATAATTTACAAAAGTGATGCTAAGGATCTCATTTATACAAAAAAAAGCAGGTCTTTTTTTTCTGTTTTCACCATTTTCCTGCAAAGTGAATTGCATTAGTGGCCATTCAGGATAGTAGACAGTTGTGTTTGTTTACACTCTGCTGTTATTTATTCATCCTCCTGTGTCTCTGGAGTTCCTGTCAGTGAGTGGCTGACAGTGTGTGCACAGTTCGCATTTATGTCCTGGCGAATGTTTGTCTGACCAGCTGCTTAGATATGTGGAGGGGATGCAATGTGACGGCTAGGTTTGAATTCAGAAGGTTGTGTCTTCCACTCCCAGGTGGGGCACTGCCAGTTTACCACTGAGGAAACTACCTGTATTCGGAAAATGTCCTCAAAAATATATTGCAAAAATAGTAAAACCTTGTACATTGGCATACAATGATTTTTCATTCAACATCTGACATAAAATTTCTTAAACTGCGTATTACCCTTATAAATTATTCATGAGTACATGCTGCATTCCCTTTTAAAGGATTAGAGGACATAACATTGTTATTAAAATTTTTGTTCTGAAATGTTAAATGGCATAATGCCATTTAAATTAAATTCCTGTGCAAATTCTCATGATTAATAGATATTCTATTATGTGGTAATGAAGCCGTTATACATACTTCATGAAGGCTTTAGGTGTACACAATCTGTGTAAACTGGCTATGTCCTAAATATGCACCTAAACCACTTAATGCATGCTTCTTTCAGTCAGATGACTGCGAAAATTACGAGGTTGGGTAAGTAGCAACAGTGGCAGAGTGAGGGGATTCTGGCTTGAGGCTTTGAGGCCTGGCTGTGGGGGAGATATAGTTCCCATGACTGAAGCTGAGATCGAGCACATTGTTTAGGACCTCTCTTTTCATCATTTGAGAGACCTCGATAGGTCCAATCACTTACTGAAAGAAATGGAGGAAAGTAAAATAGCATTCCAAGGCAGACAATTTCCGTTATCATTTTTGAATATTACAAGGTCATAAGGGTTTTGTGTGTGTGTGTGTGTGTGTGTGTGTGTGTGTGTGTGTGTGTGTGTGTGTGTGTGTGTGTGTGTGTGTGTGTGCGCTTGTGTGGCCATGCTGAGTAACATGAGAGGAACTGAATGAGTCCATGGAGGAAAGGAGGAAATTATGACCAGTTCAAATGCCACAGCGAGCTCGTAGGGGTATAGTTTATGTGTATGCATGTGTTTGACTGTAGTGCGATGTATTTATTTTGAAGGTTACGTCCAAGTGCCAAAATAAGAATGAGAACGATCACTTTTGAAGCAAGCTATGAAAAACTCCATAGAGACATACATTTAATATTGTCTCATCACGGCCATGAAATCCATTCACAGTCCAGATTCAATTATTACCCACATTACAAGTGGCTAATGTGTGACCCTATGTGCCTCGAACATTAGATAAAGCTCAGTGATGTGGAGGACTAAAAATCCTTTCGAAGAGTCAAACAGACGACTGAATGAATAAATCAGCCTATGGGCTACAATCAACACCTTTGAAAACATTTCAAGGAGAGTCACCAATGTGATTAGCACATCGCTTTATATTGATAGGCACTGAAACTCAGTCACGTCAACTCAGTCACTTCACATCATCTTTTTGCCCCACCAAGACTTTGTGTTTGTCTTGTTGAACATGCTCCCTGTCATGCATCATTTTCCTCATTCCAATTTTGCCTTTGCTGGATGTGTGATCATATCCAGTTCACGAATCCGGGCCACTGCTACCAGCTAAACCGCCTGGAATGACAAGATTATGGTCAGCTCGCCTTGCAGGAAACAGAATGCACAGACTTGACATCTACCAAGCTGACACGTCAGTAAGGAAGTTTATGGGGAATGGCATCTACTGCCATTTTTTCATGGATCGTGCAATGTTGGACAGCTCAACCACTACTGCAAGGCAGGCAAAAATACGATATGCAACACATTAAAACATCAGAGATATACCAGAAATGGAATTTTGTTTAGAACTCTGAAATGTTGCTTTGAAAGTAGCATAAAATGCATCAGTTTAAAGAACACTTCAACTTTAATAATTAGTTGCATAATTGCAATTTTTATAAGCAATTTGATTTTATATTAAATGAAACAACATTCAAGTAGTAGGAATATGTCAACAAGCATAGGCATACACCAGTGGCGGCTGCTGGTCTTTCAAAGAGGGGAAGCTCATTGTCGGCTTACATCATAAAATTTGTCAGTTTATTTATACATAAATTCTGCCCTCCGTTCCTTTTCAAGAAAATGGTCTGTGACCCTATCATGTTTCTGTGAACTCCCTGTAATTCCCCTTGTTGGATGATTCACTACTCTCATCATGCCCACTGAATGATAGCTCCTGCTGGCCAAGCAAGGAAGTCACATCAATAAGGCGGTTTAGGAAGGCCCTGTATTGTTTGACTGTTTCATAATGTTTTGCCACTTGAATGCGAGCACCTTCATTAATTGCATGTTCAACCCGGACCCTGCCTAGGCAACTTAACCTTGCACATGCACTCACATGTGCATTGCTCTTTTCATGCCTTTTATATGCCCGGTCAAAGTTAGACAGATCCCCAAAACCCAATTTTGACCAGACAAGTCATCTGAGATGGTTTCATGAAGAGGCATGGCCAACCGTACCTTTTCTTTGTCACAGCACTTCCAGTCAGCCAGCTAACTTTGCCATACCAGGAGAGCTGAAAAGACCTGTTACTTTTCCCTACTTTTTGCGCCAAATCAATCTCAGGTGTTGATCTGCCCTGCTGTTTAATTCTAAGCTTCTCCTCGTAAGGAAGACTATCAAATGGCTTCGCCAAAATCAGGTCGACAATATTAGCATTGTCTGCCATCGTGTGCACCTTGCTAGCTAGCTAGTTCACTCCAACCTAGCCAACAGTATGACTGATTGAACGATCTAGGATATTAAACTCGAACAAGGAAATGTTGAAATTATGTTAAACTGAGACAAGGAAATACTATGTGTGTTTTATTTACAGTGTAAGAAATGAACAAGTAATTTCGCCATGCAAATACCAACACATTGCTTGCAGTTTGTCTTTCCACTTCACTTCAAGTGACGGTGTATATCTCAAAATAGCTGTCAATCAAAACGGGATTCAGCCTTTCGACTGATCGTCCAATCATCATGCGGAAGCTCAGCGTCCAGGCCAGCCGAGGCCCGCCCACAGCTCCATTCACCCCCAGAGACGCTGAGCGTCCGGGGCGGGACAAAATCATGGCATTTATCCATTACCGTCGAGTTTCGAGGCAATGAAAAAAACTGTTCCATGCAGTCCCATAGAAGCGCATGGACGCTCAGCGTCTACGGGCAAATGCATTGACCATAGACCGTATGAGAAAACGGCGCTATGGGAATGTATGAGAAGTTAACAACATCGAGTCAGTCGATTTGTAATAAGTAGCTGATTCTGAACGAACTCGTCTTCGAGATGAACGTGTTCTAACGTATTTGTAGTCAATGAAATGTTAACACAAACGTACATATTTGACCATTTAATTTTTGACATTTTAGGGGAAGCTGAGCTTCCCTTGCAGTCTTAGAGAAATCGCCTCTGGCATACACTGTCAGTACATGTGTACTAGTTGTTGACAATTGCAAAACATCGTACCCATCTTGAATTCTAAATCCTTCAGTGAAATGGCTAAAACTCAAATGTCAGGCGGTGAGCCTGACAATAGCCATCCTTGCTTGAGTTTGTTTGTCTGTTAATTGGTAACACGGGTACTGCATGGCCAGTGAATTGGGTGATTGCTTGTTTTGCCTGGGAGCATGTTGCATATCTGAAGTCGTTCTGCTCATCAGGGATGGGGATCAGATCTATAGGAGCGAAACTAACTTCAGTGTGTGCAGGTGGCTCAGCGGAAATGGAGCAGCCCGAAACATAGCTTATTTTTTAAATTTTGGGATTATTTTTGGGTTTAGTTTGGTTAGTGTTGGGTTTGTTTTTTTTTGTCACTCAATTCGTTTTATTTATCATTGTGTTTTTGGAGGATTTGTTACTGGCCTTTTTCATTATTGTTTTGAGTTTAGTTATTTTCTGGGTGAGTTTGTTTGGTCTGGTTATTCAGTTGTTTCATTTTGTTTCTTTGATATTTTTTTCTCTTTTCTTTTGGGAGGGATGATCCGGGAAGGATCTTTTTAGTGTGCTGATGTGATTTGTGTGAACAGGCGGAGTGCTGCGGGACCACTGCCACATTCCAGTGGGATGCAGCAGACAGCTGGAGGCAGGACCAGCCGGGGAAGAATAAAGGGTGAGGCGGTGGGACCGAGGGCAGCGGCGCCCCGGGCTGGGCAGAAGGCGCGGTGGGACACAGTCACAGTTCAGTAAGGGACGTAACCTGCTAGAGCAAGCTGTGTGTGAGCGTGGGAATGCTTCACATTTTACTCTGTCCAGTCATAACATTGAGGTGATGCAAGTTGTGCTCTCACCCTCTCTCCAGAGGTTGCCGATCCCGCTGGAGGAGACGCCGGGCACCAGACCAGGAAGAAGAACAGTGGCACTCCAAGTTTATTTTCAGTTTTTAGTTTTGGGCACAGAGGAGAACAAGCTTTGAGAAATGGGTCATTTTAGGCTACTGGTCTTAACAAAATAAGATTCAGAATGAAGATTTAATACTGTTGTGCTCCATGTTTGACCTGCCTAACCTTACAATGCACAATTTCACAAAACAGCCCTCACTACATCCACTTTCATTTCTCCTCAGAGGTTGCAGGACCTATAAACTCCTTTAATAAGTGTCTTGATAAGTGCCCATGAGTGTACAGGAGTGTGTCAGCACAGGAAAACTGATGAATGAAAAGGAAATAAATAACCAAGGTCATGCAAGAGAGATCTGACAGAAAGTTAGGTCACTCCTGTGGAGGAGACGCTGTCTTGCCAGTTGGTATTAGTGTAATAACAGTGGAAAAATGACATTGTAACCTTCAGGTTTTTATCTTGTAGAGGTCTAATCAGAGTTTAATGGGAAACAGACCGCTGTCGAATGAGGGGAGGGAATTGGGGACAGGCTGGATGGCTAGTCTACCATTCCAGCTGGGTATTTTTTTTTTGGTCAGATTTTAAGTAGCAGAAGGACTGGAACATTAAAAATTCGACACCATTTTACCTTGACAGTCTACCAACTGCATTACCGCCTCCACTACCCCCAGTTAACTTGAACTGGGAGACAATAAGGATTTGAAACACATTTTCTGTCGTTTCCATTTGTAGCTAAACAGCTTTAACCGCCAACCAGTACATTTCAGGTGGCCCTTCATGAAGAACGCTCCGGAAAAACACAGATTTGGCTGCGCTTTCTTTGGCCACAGTGATGAGAGGGTGATGGCAATAAATGCGCTTATTACCCTTTTAACTCCCAGTCATGCTGGGCCAGCACCTGCAGACAGAGAGCAGGGTAATAAGCCCTGACACCAGGGCCAGGAGAGACAGACAAATACACTTTGGAAAGTCTTTCTCCTAAACTATCAGTAAATGAGGCTGAAAAATCAACCCAGCCACCTAATTGATTCACCTAAGGGAAGCGAAAATACCCAAAGTGTTTGGTTCAGAAAGGATTGTCAAATGTGTTCATTATTTATGGATGAAATGCACACTTTAATTTTAGGTTAGATAAATCCAGGAACAGAGGACAGAATGGGGGGGAGATTTGGGGAGCACTCTCGTTTGTATTCCATGCAGCTGTATTGAATCATAAATCAAATCACCTTTTACTATACCTGGCGAATGAGAAGACGTTTGCAAGGAAGAAAAAAAGAAGCCCAGAGGTTCAGACTTCTCTACGCACTCCCTTTGGATTTTGTGAGTCACACAAAATGTTCTTTTAATGATTTTGAAATCAATTTTCCTAGGGGTACAAGAATTATATGTCCTCACATGGTAGGTGACTGACAATACTTGCCTCAGTGTACATTTATCATATTAGGGCTTCAAAGACTGTGATTCGCAGTAATATTGGACAACACAATTACAAACACTGACGAGGAAAAGTGCTAATGTTGGAAGTTAATGCAGCCTAACCCTTTATACTGCTTCACCTCTGTGTTTGAGTTAAACATCTTCTTCCCTGCTGTAAATCCATCATGGGTCCCAGTCATATCTAAAAAGAGCAGCTGTGAGAGCAGACTAATTTTTGTGTAATCCAACACAAAATTTGACTAATCACAAATTTGTTAAACCAGGTGTTTTGGTGCTGGGCGCCAACAAAACTCACAATGGTCATTCTTGGATGAGACTGAATTGGACTGCTCTTATCCTACATCACAATCCTCATTCATAATCAGTATGAACATAAATATCAACCTGATGAGCTGAACAGCAATGTGTAAAACAGCAGTGAGACAGCTTGTAGACTATGTAAGGAGTCATGTCATGGCTTTGAATAAGTGATAAATATCACCAATAGCGTAACCTATGTTTGCAAATATATGGTTATGGTGGAATAGATAAAGGAGATGAGGACACCAATAATTGGTAACAATGCAAATCAGTTAAAAGAAATAGCTGCAATGGGATTCAGAATAATAAAAAACTACTCCTAAGTACTTCTGCATAGCACTTCCAATTGCAGATACTTGCTGTTCTGTAGGAGGTACAGCTTCAAAAATCACTACCTCAACTGTACCATTATCTGGTGCATTTCCAAAAATTACAAGTGAGGAGATGTCGTGTTCCTGATGTCTATTCAGTTGGGAGAGCAGTAGTGATTGTCAGGAGGTGTTTATTAATAAATTCAAACTGATTTAAAGAAATTATATATATTTATATAATTTTTTTTGGGTATGTGCACTGTTTTTTTCCCTGTATATTTGATTTTATTGGTAATGAGACCATGACTTGAACCACTGACATTGCACAAATTGATCATTGATCATTTGAAATTCCCATGTGTGGCAGGCTGCGACTACTGGTTTCTGTTCAAATTGTCATTATGATCATTATTCTGTCAATTAACTTTCCACTGCAAGTTTTACGGCATGGATAAAAGGGAAATACAATTACCATGAAAGCAATTTAATATAATTCAGGTTAAATATACTTTGATGAAAAATACCCTCTGAGGGAGAAATCTTGAATTATCATACAGATACCAAGACAAAGTAAATTTAAGATATAAAATTGGATATGAAAGGAGGAAAATATATGTATCACAGTGGAAATGCAGGGAGACTTAGTAATGAGATGTGTCTTTGGGGACAAAAACCAAGAAAGAGACCCAGCAATTCTAATAAGAAATATCAGTATGAAGCTCAATTGTGAAGGCAATGCTATTCCATTACTAAAACAACAGCAGTCATACTCCACTGTGAATGTAAGGACTTCTATCACGAATGTTCTGTCATGGTGTTCAGCCATTACTAGGTCGGCGAAGAACCTGGAGAGTCACAGTTCAGCAGGTTTTCGAACTCCTTCCGTGTGGCTAAGGAAAATCGAAAAAAAAAGAGGAAGAAGTGGTTCTGTTCACTCAGCGAAAGCAGTAATTAGTTGAATCCAGGCCTTATTTGCTCAGATGGATGAGCAGCCAGCACCAGGCCTCCATGATAAGAATTTAGACAATCCTGCTATATATCTTGACGCCGTAATAAGGTTTGGTTGCAATATATTTCCCCACTTAAGAGTGAATGTGCTTGGTTCTTAAAAAGGTTGTTTACCTGCCCCAGTTAGAGCGAGCTGTGGATACAGTACTCGAGTTGATGAATCTCCTGTACATCCGCAGGATGGGTGGGAAAGGTCAGGCTTTCCATCAGCGCGGAGAGTCATCCCGGCGCAAAGCTGACAAATGAACGCTTCCGGATTAATCTGCTCCCCACCGTGTCTGACATCAAGTCAACAAGCTCACATAACTAATCGTAGTGGCGACTGCCGTTCTCTCTCCACGGGTAAATCCCTGTAATTAAGCGCCAGGCCCAAAACAAGGATAATCACGGTAGCAGGTACGAGGAGGAGTGGAGGACGGCGTGGGATGAATTGGCTCGGAAAATGAAGACAGGCACCCATTATCTTGGGCCCTGTCTAAGAATGTTATTCTAATTATTTGAGAAAATGCCTGGTATCTGTCCAAGCTTGAAGATTTTTCTTAATCTTCTCCTTTTCGGGAAGACTATTTTTAAACATGACAGTTTTTTTTGGTTTTCCCCCTTGTCTAGAGGGGTGTTTTTGCTTTGTTTAACTTTCCATTTGCCTCAGTAATCAAGAAAGTGTCAAATCAGTCTGGGTGCTAATGCCGCCAGTCTCCACTGAGATTAAGGCAGCATTAGCAGAGATGGGGGAGAGATGAAGAGGCTGCACTGGCCGTAATAGATGGCAGTAATCTGTAATATACATATTCAAGTAGCAGAGTAATACTCTTCCTCTCTCTGTGATCTAATTTGCAGGGAAGGAAAAGAAGAGATGCACCTGTTAGGTAACCATCACTAAGAAAGCTCTTTGTGAAAGACACTTGCAGAGTCATTCTCTCTCAAGAGCAATTTAGTCATTTCTCTTTCTTAAGTTCCACTGCATTGTATCAAGGAATGCCAGCATGCTGTTTTTTTTTCTGTCTTTCTTTCAGCAATAACTCGGTTGTACCTGTAATTACAGGAGCATTCTTCCATAAAGGAAAACGAATGACCTCACAACCCCCACCCACAAATTCACTGAGGGACTGCAATCTTGGTTGCCAGTCAAGCCGATGATAAACCCGCCCTGCCCAGGGCCAAAAAACAACCCCACACCATCCCCCACACACCCCCTCACCTCCTGCAGCAACTCACCCTTGTCCACCTGTACCACGATCGAGCAGGCCTGAGATCACCTGTCAGAAAATCAAGATCCATTGCCCTCTTGCCCCTTTTAAATGTGCCTTTGCGCGACACTCTAATTACGCTGACGAATGCCATTGCCTTGTGCAGCGCTGGTTAGGATTTATACTTTGACTGACCGTGGTCAGTGCCATGCATGAAGGACAGCGTGTGTGTGGGCAGGCACGCAACCATACCTCTGCCCCCTCCAGCAGATCCCATTTCTCACTGTTTTGACTGGTAAGAACCCGGTGTCGCATGTCACGGCATGACCTGTTTCAACGTCGCAGATAACTTCTGCTGCTGCGGCAGTCAGCGGGGGTCAAACGCGGCAACCTCGCCTTTTCCCGGACCGATCTTATCTCATCTGACCTTGTGGCTTCCTGTTAAGAGCGTCGATGCGGACGCTAACATACCAGGAGGTGGTCGCGGAGCTCACCTGTCACATGTACGAGATGGCTGCGCTGTAGCTGTGGGTTCTGTGGCAGTCACCGGAGCTCGTGACAGAGGGGTGTATAATAAGAAAAGACACCTTACTGTCCTCCTCAGCATGGCTAAATTAAAATACATGGAAGATCCCTCATCATGTGGCTCCTGATTGAATCCCATATCTCATCACTGGAATCATCTGAGAGAACCACTGTGTGGAGCTGCACGGTATCCATGCTTGAATATCATTAAGGAGAAGTGACTTTGACATGTCTGTAATCAAACAGACTCGGGCAGATGAAAGAGCCTTCCTTTCATATGTAGCCTTTTCAGATTCCCGGTTTCTTTCATCCATCACCAGGTTACATGTGAAGTGAGAGAGAGAGCACATCTTTCAAATCCACAGTTCCTAGTTAGAGACAAGACACAACGACATTCATTGATAAGGCATCTTCAGCAAACACACTGCAATGATAAAGAGGGCTAGAAAAAGACAGACTATCATATAATAGATGTATTAGTTTATCCTATCCAATATCCTAGCATATTGGACACATAACTCAATGGTGCGTTCAGTTTGTCCGAGTACATTTGAGGTTGTAATTGAAAAAACAGTGAAACAATGATAAGGAGAATGTCACACCACAATTTCTATACCATTGTGAAATTTGCTCCCAGATTATGGGAAGGTATTTTTGAGATACAGAAGCAGAAAATTGTTCTTTTTTGGATTTGTCTTTATCTTCAAACTGTACATTAGAACTAGTTCCCATCCATTATGTGCAGAGTGGGAGAATAAAACAGCAAAAAAGCAATTTTGAGCAGATCAGAAAGTGTGTACAAAATTGCAAAGTACCAATGCAGGATTTCAGGTACAATGGATGGAGTTAGGAAGAATATCAGAGGACTGCAGAGACCTTACACTTGCCTTCCGCTTACTTGCATATCTGTGTTATTACTATGCTCTTTACTCAAGACAGTCAGGATCTTTCCAATACCAAATGAGCACAACTCAAAAATACAAGCAATATAACAACATGGGGGAATATTTATATGTACTGGGTATATGTGGCTGTGTGAAATGTATGCAATGAAGGTTATTTTAATTGTCATCTTCAGCTGACAAATGAGTCTCTACTTTGCAGGTTAATCTATTGATATATTTTATGTTTCCTGTTTAAGATTAATTATTTGACAATGTTAAATCCAATGTCATTCTCTTTGTTACCTGGTGTCAGAGTGTTTTTTTTCTTGCATAGAACCTTATCTTAAAATGACTTTACTATTTTGACTGAATTCTAAATTGTTATGAAGAGAGCTTCTATTCAGCCTAATCTATCCTGTCTATCTTTGCTGTCTATTCATGGTGATTAAGTGTGGTACACGTGATTCTGTGTCAGTTATGGGCTGGAGCCATGGAACCTGGTAACATGTACTTGCTGTCTGCTAATTAAAAAAATTGATTCTTCGCCGAACCATTGCTGTACCCTATTACATATTGCTGTACCCAATTCTTTGCCACAGACATATCTGAACTTGTTCCTACAGAGGTTAAACCTTGTGAACAAAGAGGCTAGACTTAGAGAGAGACCCAGAAGAAAGTACAACTGTCCTGGCATGCAATCTCTGGAGCGAAATGGAATTGTGCTTACAACAGTGGGGCGACAAAATAAACTGCGCTACATTTATTGTGATGGATCACAGACAACAGCACAGACTTCTGGGCAACTTCCTGAAACATCTTCAACTCCGCTCTGCCGTCCCCCCCCACCTTGGATATCTGAAAAACAGAGAATTAGGGTTTTCATGATTTCAAGGTCACTCCTTGGAGCTGCACTCACTGTGAATATATTTAAAATGGGTCAAGGGAGACATGAATGCTGATTACATTTCACCCCTGGGCACCATTATAGCTAACGACCTCAAGATGGCCTAAAGTGATGTGGGTCACATGACTGTGTTTTATGAAAACAGGTGGCTTATACATAATTACGTAGTCCATTTCAAAAGTCTCTTTATCCAATGCAAATTATTTCCAGTTCCTTGTGCTTGTCTGCCTTCTTTAAAGCACATTGTGTAGTTATGTTTCCTAGTGATGGCAGCTGTATACAATTCTTTAGCAATGGTAATCTGCAAATTACTTTATTTCAAACCTTTACTGCCAGCCAAGACATTACATCATAAGCTAAATATGCCATATAATGCAATGCATGAAAAAGAAGACCTGCATAACATTTGCTAGGCTTTTTACCAAGGACATGTCTATATCTCTTTCTGTCTCTCTCTCTCTCTCTCTCACACACACACACACACACACACACACAGACCAGTAGCACTTCCCCTCTTTAAGTATCATCCAGACAGTGGCAACATGGTCTCTCAAGAGATACTGGGTCAGACAACAATGTACTTTGAACCACCAAGGGGTTGATAAATTACCCAAAAACTCAACATTAGTACTTTCTGACACAGACAGGCACCATGGAAGAGACAAGATGGCATTTTAATAGAAGTGTAAGACATATTGTAGGCGTAATTACAGTGACCCAAAAAACAACATAAACCAGACAGTTTCCTTGCACTTGACACTAAACCTAAAATGTAATCATTCTGTTTCATCCTGACTCTGCCCTGACTAACAACCGACAATAGTTCATGTTAAAGGATTCATGTGTGGAAACCGCCACAACACAAGCATCACAGGACTAACTTCTGAAGACACAATCCTAGAATTCAACTAATCATATCAAGAATGTTTTTAATATTAATGTAGCTGTCAAGAGTCATGAAATAACATATACATAGCAGGGCCTTACTTTACTTACATTACAGGCAATACTGGGTGAAAAAGGGAAATATCCAAGAGTATCTTCTCTTGACCCGTTTTAGTATGCTAAACATATGTGCCATTTCTGATGTATACTTGTTGCCAACATACTAAATAACCAAGAAATATTATATACAGGTTAACCTTCAGATATGTAGTTTCCTTTGTCTCCTAGGCACTAAATATGGCTTTTTCCTGTGTTTGAATGTGTCTGTAATGCAGAGAAGTTTAGCCATTAGACTCAAAGGACCAATTTACTTCGACCTCAGACCTGCACTCCATATTTTTTTAACCTCTGGTGTGCCCTCATGAACAGGGTAAAATCACTTTCTGTTGACCCTTTCAAAAATGAACCACATTTTGTGCAGGTCTATGTATGCCTCGCCCTAACTCACAGTTCACTTGCATACATTTCACAAAACAACCCGCAAAAGACACCTATATGGGTCTTTCGGAAGACAGGGCAAATAGAAAGACTCTACTTCATTCAAGACACAACAGAGGTGAGGAAACTATAGAGCTTGAGGTCTTACCAGAGTGACATGTTCACCCTATTTATGAAATTAATGACTGACATGTTTGGACTATGTAGTCTCCAGATATTTCCTTATCTGGAAAGGCAAAGTCACCTTTGCTCTGAAAAAAAAAAAAACCCAAAAGGACCAGGTCTACAGGTTTATAATGGATGAGAGGTTCAAGTCTTTGTTTACAAATATATGCAAAGAAATAGATAACTTGATGAATGCTAAGGAACCAACATCTTCTAATAACAAACTGTGTTATTGTTGGCTATGTAGGTAAAGGACAACAGCACAGAATGCAGCATATGGCCATGTGAAATAAATGATAAATCCTTGCCAGATAATGATTTAGTAGAGCAATGGCAGTGAGTATGGTGATGATGTACTCAACAAATGAAATGCTCAAACATGGTTTGATCATTTTTTAAAGGCAGAGTCAATTTCTGCAGTGTGCATCAGAGAAGGAGACAAGCTGTTAAACTGGATTCAGGTCAGCCGGCCATTCAGGCCAGCCTTAGGGCAGAGGTCTTCATTAGCCCAGGTGTCCACGCTGGAGGAACTGGGCCAGACCTGTACAAAGGGGCATCACAGGTTAGCCGTCTCAAAGCTCGCCTCTTAATCCGACCCTTCAGCCAGGAAATCAAATCTAGGTGAAACAGATGGCCCAGGAGACCCTTCCAGCAATCTGTCAGATGAAGACCGAGCTGCCAGGAGAGCGGGATATCACCCGAGTCTGATCTTATCAGATTTCCACAGAGAAATATTCATACGTACGTGTCGGTTTGGATGGATGGATGCAGCACTCAGTGGTGTCCCACAAGCCTTCCGCTCGACTCTGGGGATTCTCAGCTTCTATTGACTCCAGCTCCCGCGCGAGAAATAACATCACTGGCCCCGGCCCATAACTTTGTAATGTGTCTCTTATTGAATCCTTCCACAGCACCTTGCAGTTTAAATTGCAGCTGTCTGGTTTGGAGGGCCGGCGGACTGTGGCTTATGAGCCCAGTGTGTCGCTGAAGGCTCCGGCGGGATTGCTACCTTTCACAAATGCAGGGCCGTCACCAGGACGGCGGTGACTACTGCGGCGACCGCGGCAAGCAATAATGATGAAGGATGTCAGAGCCAGTGAGGGTGGTGAGTCCACTAACTTTGGGGCAGGCTCTGCGCGAGGGCCCCATTTGATTGAAACCGTTTGATTGACAGATTGATTTAACAAATTCCTGAAAAATGAAACAACTGCAGTTTTTTTCTCCAAGCAATTTATCCTTGGAGATTGGAGCGTATATGTGCCAACCTATTCAAAACCAGCTGGCAGGCAACGTTTCCATTTAATGGCCCCTATTCTTTCCCCCCATTTTCATGAGTTGGCCTGCTGTCCTGTACAACCATTGAAGTCATTTTAACTCCTGATTTAAGAGGAATTGAATTGTTAGGTCTCCTGCTCGACCACTTTCAACAAAAACAGGTTGAGGGTAAGCTGTCAGCTATTTTTCACAGAAAGACCAGCGAATTTCTCTCATATTCTACAAAGACTGACACTAATGTATGTGTGTGGGAATATGTCACACTGAACCGTCAGCGTTCAATGCCCCGGCGCACCGATCCAAAGGCACCTGCAAGTCGAATAAGCTGCTGCTGAATCATTGAAAGGACCAAAAGCTCAACACACTGAATCAAACGCAATGATTGCAATTAGCGGAAACCAAAAGCTCAAAAGCCCACTCTCCATCCAAACTTTCGCCTGCTTAAAGCAACACACTTTATAGTGTGTAGAGTTTGAACATCCCAAAACAGCTGCAATGAAATACTTATTCTCACCTCAATGATTGCATTTATACAAGCCCATGGACCCTGCATATTTGAAATGGCCAAAATGTGCTCATGCATATGTATTTGACTTTTTCGGGCCCTAAACCCTTAAACTATATCATCAGGATCTCAATTTACAGTGTATGTAAATTGTGTATGTAAAAATGTGAAATGTAAATGAAAATGTATATGCAAATAAGTAAATAAATATTGTAATGTTTGGTTGGGACATGAACTCAATTGCTGGAGCAGAGGGTAGAGAAATACTTATTTATATATTCAGTGAAATGCACAAAGTCATGCAAATGCCTGTCTAAAACAATAAACAACATATGCAAACCAAACTTCAGCTTATGCGTCTCGAATTGATTCACTCATGACCTCTGTTAGAAAGTACATCATACATGCAGATTGTAAACAAAATGACCATCAAGTTAATCAACAACATGAAGACAAACATAACATAACAACTCAAGACACATTAATATTAATATAACACATGTCTGTTTTAAAAATGAAAAATGATTATTTGTATCCCTAATCAAAAGTTCTGCATGTTTTATGCGTGTGTGCATGTGTGTGTGTTGTGTGTGTGTGAGTGTGTGTGTTTTTTTGGTGGGCAGGTGAAAAGCATAGATTTTTAAATCTTAGCCAGTCGTGTAACACCTCTCCTTCTTTGCTTTGGATGCTACCCTTCACAAAAACAAACATATCTCTAATTGAGGTTTTCAGGATGATGTTCAGGTCAAAGGAGGACTCATTGAATTTGAACCCTAGTATCTTGAATGTTTTTCTGATAAGAAATGCGATGCCTTTCTCACTTTCATTAAAATAACGAAGATTTACCGCTGTGGTCCCTCTGATGCCCTGCCGCTGAAAACCTTGGATCAGCTGAATTTAATTAAAAATGTCTTCAGTATCCTCTAATCTTTCCAAATAGGCACTTGTTTTATGGTCACGATACGCATAATTCACCCTCCACTCATCAAGTGAGCGTACATCCTAAGCCAATCAAACTGAAAACACTGAATCATATTCAAGTATGTGAGATTGGAATGTTACCATGACAACCTACAAGGATATCATATTCCCTTCATATTCCCATATACTTCTAAGTATATTACATTCCAAGGAAGACAGCACTGCTATCCTTCAATAAAAGCATCCAGTAGCAATTTAAGTATTGTAGCAGGATGTCTTGTTTGCCTTGTACCAGGTAGGTTACAAATTACACTCATAGCACAAGATCAAGTTAAGAATAGTGTTTAGTATTACAGGTGAAAGATTGAGGTATATTGTGAAGTACCAGTGAATTTCCTCAAGCGAAAGATGTTTTATTTCATTATTTATTTACGTTTTCCAGGGTAATGATCATGTGGAATTTGGCCTGTATACTAAAGGATCTTACCTTTATATGGGGAAATGCTCAACAGTTGAAGATATGCCCACAGGGAAATCAAATAAAAATGAATGACCCAATTTAAATATAGATTTGCTGACATTAAATATTAACAATAATGAAATAAGTTAACATCTTCAGTAGAGGTATATACACAGGGTTAATGTGATTGTTGGAGCAAGGGGGTGGAGAGGGGGGTGCTTCCACAGTCTCATTAATCATGCCAAGAGGCATAAGTAATGACAGAGTATGCCCCAATGGGCACGAGTCTGTGATGTCACTACAGTGACATATATTAACTGGGAAGAATGATGGCTGAAACTCATGCGATGGATTTCATTTATATGGCTCCTTTATTGCATCTAAAAGCAATTTACAGGCGGATGTGCACCTCCCATCTGTTGAGGCAGGGCAGCGATTTGGCACCAGAAGGCTCAGCACACAAAGGCTGAGGTGGAGAGGGAGAGATTTTATGTGGTCAATTATCCTGGTAAATAATAACATGGCCAGATTGATAGAGCAACCTATAAGCTTTTCCTTTGAGGCTTCTCTGACAATGTAAAGAGCCAAAATCCACAGACTTTCTTGTGTAAACAGTATAAAAAAATCAAAAGAAGTTGTAGTAGCCTATCCAGGAGAAATCCTCCCGTTGGAGTAGGAAGGAAATATCCATTAAGGACTAGCCATGATTTTATTTTGCTTTTAGACCAGAAAAGGTTCACAAACAAGGGCTTTATTTGTGATGAAATAGCTGCCATGGAAATTGGTTGAGGTTGCTTGATGGGGGCATGTTGTGTGGCTTTCGAGAATTCCATCCCCATGGAAACCGTCTCCTACTGCGTAATTGGATGACGTTTTCAATTTTGCTGAGAAGTGGTGCAAGTCAGTGCCCGTGCCGGTATGTGCATCACTTCCCTGAATGCACAGTAGGCCTAACTCATGTCGTCATTGGCTACAGTCAACCTGCCACAGTCACATGTAAAGTGGTATCTACCACCAGCAGTAAATAAAATGCTTCTTATTTAGCTTGAATGAACAGTAATAGAAGAAAAAGACGACTATGGGTAAAGCTCAACATGCTACTTTTTTCTGTTCAGTCTGTACCTGTCTGTGGCTATATTTTCCCTTACAAATAGACACACAGGCATACACAATTACACCATTCTGAGTTATTGTTTTCAGTTATAACTTTATATTTTCAGGCTGTTGTGAACCAGTGATTTGTTTATCTTTATTGCTGTGTTGTATTTTTATTAAATTCTATTAATTTTAATTGCTTTGTGTAAATCCACAAAAGAATACCTGCACACATATTGTACATTTAACCCCTAATCCAGTACTCATTCAAGTGAAAATATAATTATGCATACGTATGTTCCTAATAAAATAAAACATCAAATGGAAGACTTCAAAATATGTACCCATAAACAAAAACTGATAAAAATAAAAATATATTCAAACAGCATGGGCTGGAAATGTGCATGTGTCTGGCAGCACATATTTAATTTTAGGATATCATCTAATCATAATCAGACAAAGAATCAGGCGAACACTGAAAGTGGTGTCAAAACACAACTGTTTTTGCTACCTATGAGGAAAATGAAAGCTTGCATGATAACTACCATTTTAAAAGCACCATTCTGAAGTGATGCTGGTAAAGGCTTTTCAGTATCGTTATGGAACCTGTGGAAAAACAGAAATGCAACAAAATAAAACTGCTTATAACCCATTATTATGCATGTTACTAATCATTTGTAACACATTTTGAAGCTCTGCATATTGCATTCTTGTATTTCTTAACATTAGTAAGTGATGGCCCTGTGGCTCTTTGGCAACACATAGATTGATCCACCACTACCAAAACTTGGGCCAGGTCATAGCAAACTGGGAAGACAAATACGATCATTTATGTCATCACATGTGATTAATAATATTCTTATATATTCAAATATACTTAATATGGAATTTATTAGCAGTTTTTGCATGCCCTAAATCATTACCAACTTGTCTATAACAATGTAGAGGATCACAATTGTGACGAATGTTAGCTTGATAAGTATATAACATCATAAATGACTATCCAACTTGAACCTAATATAGCCAGCAATCTGTCATAGTTTATGTAGCTACCTAACCAGCCAACTATGAAATTACAAAATATGTATATCCATTGGCTAAATTAGTAACCTTTGAATGTATCTTGTCATTGCCTTATAAAAGACGGACCAACAAACTTTCAGAATGTTAGGTAATAGAATAACTGGACAAAACTATGACTTATTTTGCAACACATTCAGTCAGGAGTGGCATCTGTCTAGTGAGCTTGCTTTGCTAGCTTGCTTATTTGGCTAATAAAATATCTGGTGATGGAAACCAATCTCTATTAAAACATAGCCAAAGCTGAATTCTGGTAAGCAGCTCCAAGTGATGGTCATTCATCTGTTTACTCTTTATCTGACTTTCATACAAACTCTGAGGATGTGACATGCTGTCTATACATACAACCCTCTTTCTTGGAGATCCCATTGTTTACTGTGATGGTGATGGATTGCTGCTTGTCTGTTTGTTTGGCCATAGTTTGATGGTAAATTAGCCATGTCCAGTAACACTTGTGGGCTGAATTACCAGCCCTCATTTAGAACTCATTTGGCTTGACAAAACACAATGATATAAGTCCACATGGAACAAGAATTGTCCAAGCCAGACTTAGATAGACAATACCATAGAAAAAGGGGATGCAGCAGCCTTAATAGCCCTCGCCATTTGGTTAGCCTGACAATTTGGCCAAATTTTAGCAATTTATCTTTGGGCTATTTCCCCTCTTCTGTCATTGTAACTTTGTGGCATAGACTTTAATCTGAGGAATGGAGCTGCTTATCAAGCATTTTCATGATATTATTTATTTTTCATGTTTACAAATGAGATGAAGCAATAACAAAAAGTCAGTGGAAGAGAACACCAGTGATTTAAATAACAAGAATGAGACTGTTTGCTAACTAAAGCTGTACATAGCATAGTAGGCTGTCAGTCAGAGATTCCTCTCTCTTTTTTACTCCCAGCTGTTAATATAATGGCAACTGACAAACAGGATATTTACCTGAATGGATAAAAACATATTCAGCGTGTGATGTATTGGTAATTTTGTACTATTGCCCGCTATATTTTAACTTCTTGTAAGTATGGAGAAATTGAATAGGAGATACACAGTGGGTGACTAGATATATTTCTGTTATTGAAGCATTGTCTGTGTTATTGAAGCATTGTTATTGTTATGGAAGCATTGTCTGTGGTTGTCAAGTGAATTTGGTAATCTGATTATATTCAAAATCACGTTCCATGTGTTGTTTTCCACTGATCACAACAATTAGAATTGCTTTGTTTTTCAATCGCTGCATCAGGTGGCTCATGGGATCTCAAGGCTGCTAATGCAACCTAAAAAGTGTAAAGTCAAAAAAGAGGTGAAACACAGAAGGGCAACTAAGGATTATTAAAGCTATTTTGTAACATTGCAAGGTGGGCTCTTGGAACCAAGTTGAGGCAGGAAGGCAGTTGAAGGAGGTTGAGTGATGGTTGAGTTCCTGCTCAGTGTCTCCCGGGATGTGTTCTCAGCATGATTATCTCACAGTACTGCAAAGTTCTGACAGGCATGCTTATTGCTCTGTTGTGAGTTAAGATTTGCCACTAATTAAACAGCTATTTTCAGCTGCTGCAGTGCAGTACTCAGGAGTCTAACATCGTAGCACACCGTTGTAAAATATGCACACTGCTGTAGCATTACGTCAGTCTATTATACTGTTATGATTCAGTTATGACAAAAAAAGAAGGTCATCAATGACTTTAAAGGTGTGATGATCATGTTCATCATTTCATTATACCCTGCAATAAACTGCAATCAATTCAGCAGCACACCTTTCACAAACTGATACATACATCTAAGAGTAATGACCAGTTTTATGGAGACTTTAAGCAATGCATGCCAGTGTATGAAATTATTTCTACTTGATAAAAGGCGCCATAACACACAATGATCATGTATCCAGGACCCCGTGGAATTCATTTGGCACTAATGTATCTTATAGAGTAGATGGATAGTTGTCCAATGATTCAATGTATGTTTTTTTCTTTTGACCTTGTGAAGAAAAAAAACTTTTATTTGTCCCTTGATGCCCCTGAAAGATTCCTTTACATTGTTCACCATTTACACTATAGCACCACGTGTCTCCCAGGACTGTAGTACCATCTAAAATAGCAAATGATGAAGTCATTATACCATAATTTAGCCACTGAATCACGGAGACACTCCCACAGTATTAGAGAGACACAAGAATGAGAAATGGCAATAGAAAAAAAAATGGTTCTATTAGCACTCTTAAACAGACTGCCCTCTATTACATGTAATGGATTAAAAACGGAGGCTGGCTTTATAGGATAATATTTGCTTGGGTGATTATCAAACAAAACAACGTCCACCGGGTTCGCCGTGCACATTTCGCTGAAGGAAGACTCATGTATCTTCTCTGTCCTACGGAAAATTTCACAACACTTAGTCAGAGTCTGGGCAGAGCGTCCGCAGAAAACAAACACACCACAGCTCACCAAGTAAACAAGGAGAGGGCAATGAGGTAGAAAGGGAGTTTTGGTACCAGATTCTAATCCATTGCACCTTGAAGTAATTCCTAAATTACTTGAATAGCATTGATTACAAGAGAGGATAAATGAAATTAGAGAATGGAGATTTTGATAAATGAAAGATGCCATGGATAGATATGGCTGTTAATGAAACAAATGATCTAATATTGAAATTGCATTCTGTTGGCAAGGACGTGTCTTGGGGCTGCTAAGAAAAAGAATAAATAAACAGTGACAGCGATTGTTCACCCAGTTATCATGCAAGAGCCAGAGCAAGGATGATGTAAACGCACAACTGCATTGCAGATACGGCAAGTAAGTACTGTCGGGATCCTTCCCAGGAATACAACCCCTGAAAGCAAATGCAGATATGTAATTGCTTGGCTTATTTAGTTGGTTAAACTAACCCAACATTCATTTAACAAAGATAGTTATGAAATGTTGTCACTGAGGGGTGAAACTCAAAATGAGTAGAGTACACTTTATGAACATAATTAAATAAGCATTAGTAAGTGCACTAAATTGAGGTACTTCCAGTGGATTAACGTTTGGCTTACTAGCTAGCTGATTATACATCTTGTTTATTTTAATATGGCTAGCTGTGGTAAAAAACTAATCAGATTGTGTGATCTGTAATAAAGTTATACTTGATTGTCTTTTTTTGGTGGCAGTTCAGAAAGACTGTGGGGCCAAATCAACACATAACTGGTTACGATATTAGGCTGGATGGATTTTAGTCAGCTGGACCTCTATGTCTCATTCCGCACAGGCAACCATGTTATTGACCATGCAAAAAAGCAAATTACCCATATTCTGGAAACACTTCTTCAATAATGCAGTTAGTTGCCCATAGTACAAACAGGCTATGCAACATCATTGCAGAAACAATGTAATTCAGAATATTGCATTCACTGAATCATGCATAAGACAACGCTCATTGATGACACTAAGAATGATGACCTGAAGGAGCTTTTCATATGATGCACGGTACCACTACAGTGTTTCCATAGAGAGTGTCGAGCATTTGCAAATACATGCTGCTGAAAATATCATTGTTTATGAAACCATAAAATAATACAATGGCATTTGTTAATTTAAAACGTACACACACATATTACCTATGCTGTATGAATAACATATTACCCCTAACATTGACATGCACGCTTCTTAAAATATATAATGTCCCATTTTCTTCATTTTCTATATTAGTTTTCCATGAAAAATACAAAAGCCAAATGTATAATAAGTATAAGACAAACTAATGCATTGCAGCAAGACAGTGGAAATATATCCTGTTTTATTAAATTTTTAATACTTGTATACACCTTCCTAGAAAGCTGTAATGAGCTAGCTGTGGGTTCAGGCTGCACACTAAAACCTCTGCACCAAATAATCAACTAATTGTAGTCCTCAATCAAGAACTTATAATGTCAGTCAGGTGCTTTAGTAGTTGGCTTTAACAAAGGTAGAATTGACAGTGGCCATTCCTAGATAAGACTGGGAACCCAGTAATCTATCATTTTGGACCAGGCTTGATCTTGATCTGTAAGACTGATATAATCAAATTTTGAACAGAAATGTATTGCAAGCAGATGTCAGACTTGACTCATGAATTCAAAGCAATCCACAGCAATCTTCTTTTTAAAAATGCTTAAGTGAGGATTAGGCTGAAATAAACTGGTATAAGATTTGGTTCATTCGGAAGACAATTTCCCAAACCTTCCTTGCCCCAACCTCCCAAACATTCTTGTTAAAATATTATAATTTGACCACTGCCTATAAGTGAAAATAATATAAGCAACATTTGGTTTCATTGGTAAGCCAAAGGGAAAACTATTGTCTGTCTGTCTACTTTTGTAATTGATATAATCCTTTCATATTTATTGAGTTGGTTTTTGATAGTTTTGCTAGTGTGATCAAAAAATCAATGCATGTTGCTTGTAGTTTCTGCCATTTTGTAGTAGTTTATGTTAGCTTAGTTATTTACATACTACCAGAAGCAGAAACCTCCTTCATTGTATTGCCAGCATTGTCACTCTTTGTGTTTTTTTCCCACTAAATTCTGAAAATAATGCATTGAGTTTATTGTAGAGATACTCAAGCAGTCAAAGGGTCTCATACTTTTTTTCTACAATCACAATGCACCAGTACTCTTCATTTGGAGGTGATATATTACATATGAAATCCAACACATAGTCATTTTAATGGGTGCTAAAATTTCATTTCCTGGCTTGAAAATTACAACATTAATTAAAAGAAAAATGTTTCTGGTGACTAATGTGTGGATCATATCTGCCCATGACCTCATGAGTCATAAATCCCAAAACAGTGGCAAACAAGTAGGTACACTTTTTAATCCCTGCTGCAATTCTAGTTACAGAACTGTCTCTTTCCTCTACATTGTTCTGATTTTATGCAGATTTGTTTGTTGGCTGTCTTTGTTTTTCATATTTTGTGCTTCATGGCTGGTCTACATGGAAAAAGGGATTTAGATTTCAAAGGTGTGGGGTTTCTGGCTAAATGAGTAAGTAAGCAAACAAACAGATAAAGCCTCTCAGTTTCAACATGTGACTCAATACAATGGAATTTAAGTGTTGTCTTTTTCATGAAAGTTTACCAGAATATCAAAATAATGGCTTGACATGTCCAGCACTTACTCCAGACTTTGTAGTAGGGAAGCCATGAAATGGGCCTTGTTGTTCAATATTTGTCCAACAATGGGATTTGGTAACAAATGGTGTATGGGGCATTTTGAGCCCTGACTCTTCTTTAGGCCATTTTCAGACTGAATTCTTGAGCATTATGGATCCTCCCACTGGAAACACAGCTTAAGCACTTGTCCTCGCAGGGGCAGAGGTCATCATGTGGGATCCCCTTATTATGACAGATGGTATGATTGTGTGTGTGTGTGTGTGTGTGCGCGTGTGCGTGCACACATGTCCTTGTCTCTTAGGGATCCTGGATCTCTCTCCCTTTCTCTCCTGCTGTTTCCCCTTTCCTTCCTTCCCTCCCTCCCTCCCTCCCAGCCAGACCACCGCATGTTGGAGAGTAAGCAGAGCCTCCACTGACCCTTGTGACTCTCAGAGCAAATACACCTCCGGTTGTCAATCCTTCCCTCGCCTCAGGAGTCACAGCAAGCTGAGGGATTTCGTACCATATTAGTTGAAACGGAGAACAGTAAACAGAGGTGATTTGGAAGAGCAAACCGCCTCGGTTTTAGCCCATAATCACTCCTGTCGACTCCGCGGAGCAGCAGATAAGTAACTGAGAGCCATGACCCCATCAGAGTCTCTCTCCATCCTTCCATCCACACAGTGATGAAATTATTGAATAAAGCAGATGCACACCAACAAAAGCACTGGATGACATGAGACTGAGGTGTACCAATGGACTTTATGACACAATCCACAAGGGATGTGAATAGTTTATTCAGAAGACGTCAATATTATATTGATAAATGGTGCTGTGATTTAATATTTCAATTGAGACATGTCTATGATAATACCGTGCAATATTTGCTTTACATTTATGGCAACTGTGTGAGAAACATTCTTTGTGGCGGACATTTTCTTTTGCTTCTCTGAACTGAGCCCTTTAATGAGTCTTCTCTGTGATGCATGTTGATAGTATAGCAGGTTTACTTTTAAACCCCTGGACTTTGAAGGAGCTGAGATTCCACCCACCACAGATCCTCACAAAAGAGTTGCAGGAAAAAAAAACCTGTAAAGACTTCCCTAAAGGCATATGAAACTATGACTCTGTGCTTCTGTGTCTGTCTGTGTGCATGCCTGCACTCACACAAGATTAGATTAGGATATGCTCTGTCAACAGTGTTATACTCTCCGCTCTCAGTGTTGATGAGGTAATCCGAGGACACTTTTTGTTGTTTACACAAAGTCTACCAATCATCCTTGAATGCAGTTTTCCATTGTTTTATTTTTCAATATAAGCCTGGGTTGGGGAGATGAAAAGTGAAAAAAGGAAAATGATCACAACAAAAGAAGCCATCATTAAATAAACAATTGAAGAAGATAATAAGAGTGAAGGCAAAGAAAAGGGAGGACCGCTGAGACAAAAGTCATCGCCACAGTGAAAATGTCGAGCCCTTTTAATGTTCAAGCAAGCCTTGAAATGTGATGCCCTTGTGCTGCCACATGAGATGCGGTAGACGGTTGGCAGCAAAGCTGATGTCACTGTGGTCAATGAGCTCTCAATGTCGAGTTCCGGAAAGCTGGCAGAGTGTTCCGTCTTCAATGTAGTCAAATTCTTCTGTCTGCTGCAAGTTAACCCAATGATGATTTCCTGAGAAAACCGCAGATAATAATGGAAGAGATGTATATTGCATCATTATTTGATTACATAATGTAAGAATTATTCTTTCTGTATTTCTTTGATCATCAGATCCAATAACCAAAAATTTAGAAGTTATTGTTGGGCTGCAGGCTCTCTAATTGGGATAAAGGTCCATCCACTGATAGTGATATGAACAACCATATATTATTTTTCATCTGGAATGTTCTTGGGGAATATTCCAGGCTAAATTTCAAAAAGTTTGATGAATTAAAGTATTATGAAATTCAGCAGGATACATATGTCATTGAGTCATGTTGAAAAGCTCATGTGATTGTGCTCATGATGAGCACCTCACAGTGCAATTTAGGGTTTCGTTTGGTAAGGTATTCCCCAGGGGTGTCATCAGACCCTATTTACTGGCGCATGTGCCCTGGTAATAGTTTGTTGTGTCCCAGTCAATGATCATGAAAAATAACTGGCTTTTCATAGTTTTTATGAATTGCAGGTGTGAGGATGTGAGCATCGGGGGCTCATGACCCCAGTAATGCCTCAAGTCTAGCAGCACCCCTGGTATTCCCTAGACTGGTCTGCAACAGTAACTGCTCTGGTCAGGTAGACACATACAGGCCATGTTTGGTGCAGTCTTCCATTGCACTATTTTGGGCCCTTCTTTACTCATTATGAGATTAATATTCAAATGTAATTCATATGTTTCTCATATGTTGTGTTCACTGATTTCTTTATCATGTTTATGAGTCACTCTTTATATGTATTTTCAGATGTATTTCCTCATCTTGTCAGATGCATAGAAGATGTTGTGACATTGAGTTGGATATATAATGCCACACTGGGGAATCAACATTGGCCATAACAATGTTATCAAAACACAAAACAAGCATTTATTTTTATGAGAAATGGCATAAAGGCCATTACATAATATTTACAACTACAGTCACACAACACTTGAAGGCCTGAGTGCTTGAGCATGTTTTTAGGTTTTGAAAGTGGCCAGTACCGTCTTATGTATCACAGGTAAATGTAGTGCTTTCACACCATAGGAAATACATGTCATTGTGCCTCTGGGGTTAGAGTAATGATTCCAATATGTGCAAAAAAAGTGTTGAGATGAGAAGCATCAGAATACTGAAAATTGTATTACCTCACACATAAAAAAACATATTTCTGGCATGTTACATACAGGTGCACTGACACATGGTCACTGATGGTCATCACTTATTCTTGAATGCATATTGTGAAGGATATAGGCATTCTGTGCATGACTGAAATGAAAGTATCCTAATGACTGATTACCATGTATAGTATTAGTGACAAAGTAGTCGTGACTTTTTTTTTGTGAGCTGGGACAATGGAAAGTGAACAACATTTTATAGTCTTTCTTGAAATTTTCCTTGCAACCTCAAGATAACATTGAAAGGACCCTGAGGAGCCCAGACAAACATTTAACTTCGTCTGATGTTCCTTGAATGCAAAGAGTACCAGAGATCATGAGCTGGATAAGAAAAAGGTAACAAAATATAAAGACGCTGCCAAAACGCGTGAATGCTAAAAACCCTTTCGGCTCTAGTGAATGCAGGTGCACCAAATGAAAACTGAAGACACAATTCCCAATTACAGGGATAGTTTTTTTTTCATTATTACAGATACCCTTGGGTAGCTAATAAAGGAAGATGGCAGGGGTGGGCTCTCAAACTTACTCTAAAATTAAGCACAAGAATGGAGGGTGAGATACAAATCTTGACCTGCTTGACTTTAGATAGATTCAAAAAGACAAAAACTGTAAACCATTATCTTCAGAGACACTTATTCGCTGAAAAGGCAGCTTAAGCAGTCTATGCAGGTATGTATGTGTGACAGAGCGAGTACATGTGGAAGAGAGAGAGAGATATAGACTACCACGACACTGAAAGACCTCGTGCTGATGCTGTAAATTCAGAATGCATCACATTCTCCCAACCCATTCTCCCACTTAAGACCTAATTGGGATGCAGTCCCCGGCCTCCCTGCCTCCTTAAGGTGTTTAATTAACAGACACCTTTACTCAGAGAACTACCAACCATATGAATGGCCATGGCCCGTGGCTGTTCCTACAGGAGAGAGATGTAAAAAGAGACAGAAATCAATGAAAGCACAGAGAACAGATTTGTTTTTGATTAGACAAGGAAGCAGAGAAGGTGAAAAAGGGTCCTGAAGTTGAATTGTTAACACGGGTGTACTTCACTTCATTGCACATGCATTATTCTCTGAGAATAGCAGGCTGATTTTTCATGACTGTGCATGCAAGTCTTTGTCAGTTCATCATCTTAAACAGAAAGATGTATTTTTGTACTCATTTTCAGCCTATCAAATGTCCTGTCCATTCTCACTTCAACACCATTATTTGTTCTGCAAATACATGTAGGTTGTGTAACACAGGGCTCCAAACCAAACTATGCCCAAACATCCAAAACAAATATCTTTATGAATCAATTTTTTTTTAAATTGAACCCAAAATGTCCTTTTATGTTCTTAATACAAAAATAAATATGAAAATGATTACAAAAACATTGCTTGCTTACTTTCTAAATGTTGAATTATTTATTCAAAGTTCCCTTACAGGAGGATTATTTATATAATTTTCAACTGAATAGTTTTAATTATGAATAGGCATATATTTGCCAGAATTAAAAAATATTATTACACTGACACACATCCCCAAAATTCAACACAAACGCCATAAAATCAGTATACATTATACCAAACATAATGACGGATAACAAATAGACATTGATGGTTTATGATGTATTCTAGTGGAGTCACTGGGCATACCTGAGCTATGAGCTAGTTCTGATGAGGAGGGGGCACACAGAACTGACCTGTCCTCTGAATGATGCAACTCATTGTCAATCTCACTTGTTCTGCACTTTACACTTCTGAGGTCAGGCTCTATGGTTGCTGAACTATTTGGAGTTGAACGGTCCAGTGAATATCTACAAAGGTTTGATATTTTTCATTCAGCCATTGCTTGTGGCCTTGACTACTTAAAAACTTCCCAATGGTATCTTCAACAGGTGCCACTCGTCTGACAGCCTACGATGTGTAGACACATGATAGATACTTGTTGTAAATTAATAGACCACCTGCTATGAAATCATGCGCTTACTGTTGGATTAGCAGATAGCATTGGTTAGCACTGTAGTAACAATGTGTAGCCTTGGTATAAGCGCTATAGAGAGACTGTATTACTGACCAGATGTTTGGACAAAGAACAGCCATTCTTTGTCCATACATTTGTCGTTTTATCATTCTAATATCTACCACAAGCAAGCTCCAAGTTTAAAATGAATGAGCTAGCACATAAATCTATCATAGAAAGAAGGTCTTTCAAAATAATCAGATTTTAAAATGTTTCAGTTTAAATCTTAGAGGAAGTGTATATTTAATATACTTTCATGTGTCTCCCCTGATTGAATAATTTTGAATGATTATCCAAAGCATCAATACTATAATTTTGTGTGCGTGCTCAGTGAGAGAGAGAGAGAGAGAGAGAGATTTAGATTGCAAGAAAGATTTTTCTGCTGTGTCTGAGCAATTGAAGGAAAAAGGTCGCCAGCGAAAATCACATGGTGTGTTGTATCATGCAGCTTCCCAGTTGCTTTTGTAAAATCACACATGCTGGCTCAGCTACATTCTCACGCACAGCAGAAAAGAGTGGGCAATAATTTAACCAGAGAGCATGCATCTATTATCAAACATCTGGTGTAAGGGTCATGGCAAATTGCTTTGCTTCACAATGCCACACATTACCCACGATTGATACATGGACCTTCTGTAGATGGTAAGAGTAGCTGGGCTGAATGGCCTGTTCTTGTCATTATCTGTTCTTATTTATCTTTGCACTCTACCAAGGTCTTTCATTTCTAAATAACACAAATAACTCATGAACTCAACCCATCCAATTACATGGCCAAAACACTGATTCGCTGAAAGAGGTGAGCAGATGACGAAAGGATTGACGAATGATTTTACCACGCACGCTGTTTCGGAATTGTGATGGGAAACAGGGGATGTCAAAGTGGAGACAAGTGAAAATGCACAAATGCGCTCACACTAACGCTCCGCCTCCCTCAAACACACATACTCCAGATTCTTTCACCATGAAAATCTGTTTGTGCAGATATTTTCCACTTTCATGTCAATTTTAAAGCATCTATCTTTCTGTCTTCCACCCTTAGGTCCAATCACAATGAGCAGGGGTTGGCACAATCCAGAGATGGTTTGTGCTGGGATAAAATAACCTTTTGTGGACCAATGTGAATAGAGAATCAAGCACTGGCCATTATTATACATTTGTGTGTGCCTATTCAATAAATGGTGAAAGAAACAAGCCCTTTTTGAATCTCAGCAGAAGCACAAAGCAGTGGATGGTACATATTATCACTTCTCCTGTTCACTAGGATCCCACTTTAATTTTCTCATCCAGTTCTGTCATTAAACAAATTAAATACAATAATGTGGAGCATGCAAGTGGTAATGAATTTAGTCTTGACAATCATTGGATAGCTCAGCAGCACCACCCATCGCTTTTATTCTTGTTTTGTACATGTTCAGATGGTGATATAGAAACACAAGTTCAGAATTTTGTGATATAATACAAAAATCATATTATAATGAAACTGCATGTATGCAAATCTCAGGAGAACTCTTGAATACTCTAAAGTCAGTGGGTGTTTCCTTTACCTACCTACTAATAAATAATGAAATGTATGACCAAAGCTCTTGACCTCTGCACCTCATTGGCTTGGGAGACAGAGTATGAGACGCTATCCTGACAGCACTACTGTGACCAGACCACTTGACATCATTTGATTAATTGCCATTGGAACCAGGTGTGCAACTGAGGCCACGACTGGCCTGTATAAAAAGTCGATTTATCAATCAGAGCAGGTCGTGACCTTGCCAAAAACTCAGGTCTCCACCCCTCCTTTTGAGACCTGGATGCCAGACCTTAGAGGTAAATACCCAAGTTGTTTATAACACAATGTGAGCTCTCTGGTCTATGGAAACATAGCTTTTTTTTTCCATTGTTCCGAGTTCACAGCTTTTACCTCCATTTCACCTTGAATCAATGGGACCATTTCTCATATTTGGCATTAATGGGAGCTGAAGGTTAATTATCTAACGGCAAAGAGAGCCTCTTGCATATGGTTCAGAGAGAAGGAGAGGGAGAGAGAGGGGGGTGGGGGTGGGGTAGGGGGTTACTGTAGCACACAGTTAGCAAGTAGGCAATCCTACAATACTGCTGGAATCCCACAAGGATTTCCCCTACCCCTTCAGACACAACTCAGCGATAAAGAAATGGGCTTAAGGTCAAGAGGTCTGACTCTGACTTTGTGTTCTCTCTAGCTGTACACATCCTCTGATAATGTGCCTTTATTCGTCTTTATCCATTACCGTTTTGATTCCCTTCCCTTCAGACCGCCAGCCAAGCTATTGACCTGGATCATACAGATGGTGATACAGACCTGCTTGGGAGAAGGGACCCCGGCCATCAATGTAATTAAGGCTCCTTTTCAGGCATCCAAAGAGAGGAAGTTCTGTCCTGCCTCAGCATTTCCATGACTGAGTTACAAAAGGACTGCATCTTGCAAGATGAATAATATGAGCAGAAGCCAAGCTTTTTCACAGGTGCATTGTGGTGATAACACCATACAGAAAAATGAAACCCTCAAAATATCACTAGCAGCTCTAATTTTCAATTCATATAGGAAGCACCAGAGGACAATAACTCTTTCTATTATCCATTTTTGTAATGAAAAATTAACTGAATGAGACTAGACTGTGATTTCACCTCAACAAAACATTAAAAGAGCACATTGCACAAACACCAGAATTTTTAATTAAATATTCTACGTAAGCGTACTGTAGAGTTAAATGCGAGCCACTCTCTCTGGAAACCTTGAGCAGGATTTAAAGAGAGCAGTGTCTAACCGGCTCTAATCACTGCTGATTACCCTGAACGAACAGTCTCAAGATCAAATAGCGTCACAAAGGGAGACAGGTGTTGTGGTATGTACAATAATTCTGATAACTGTGCCGGTGAAAAAGGCAAGGAAAACGGCAGTGACCTTCCATGAGCATGGTATTCCCCTCTCAAAACTTATTTCATGTTTCTTCTCAAGTCATCTGTCAGTTTCAATGCTTGTTTTGTGCCACCGTTCTTAAAGATTCAGACACATTCAGTACAGATAAAATTGACAATATAAAGAGAAATTTGATCTAACAATGCTTCTGAAAGGCAAATATTAAACTCCAAAAGAGAAAGTAGAACATTAAATATGAAATAACACCGCTTAGTCTTTTAAAAAAAGAATGTTCTGGAGAAAACTAAAACTTGTGGATGGTTGATAGTGAAAATCAGAGCAATCTCCTCTCAGTTCCAACAACTGCTTGGTCTCAATGCAAAAAATCAACAGGTGCAGACATGAGCACCGACATTAAAACCTTTGAATAGATATATATGATATAGTGCTACATGGTTATATAATGTGTTAATTGCTCCCAGCTGTGAAAGACACAGATCCATCAAGGGATGATATATTTCTGTCCCACCCTGTTACCCGTCTGAATGGAGCAGACCAACTCTATGAGATCAGGCTCAGCAATCTTGGTGATTACTCACATAAATACAATATCGATCACCTGGCTGAAGCATCTTTTCTTTTCAACCTTATTTAACCCTTTGCTGGTCCATACAGGAACATTTCACATGTTGAAAATCTAAGAACGCTAATAAAATCATTAATGATAATTAATGTTTGCATCATCGATTATGGTATAAAGCAATATCAAACAGCAATGTCTGTATAAAAAAACTGCATGATTGTGAGCAATATCACATTTTATTTAAACAGTATTCCTAATTTAAACAGAATTGTCAAGTTCAGTAATTCAGGGTTAAAGCAGCTAGCTATATAAAATATTCAGTGCCTGAATATTCAATATTTATTTGCTTGTAAATCTCTAGCCATCTCACTCATTGTTCTATGTGGTCAGTGAGTGGAGTAAAGCAAAGCAGTGGTATATTTCCTTAGAGATCGTCTGTGCTCTACCTTTCATGTAGTTATACACTATTTTTTCATCTGCTCTTGTTAATAAAGAAGTGTCCTTGGCCATTGAAGACGTTTAGGGCAGAAACCAGACCTGAAAAATGTAGTTAAGTGGCATGTGGTTCAGGACTATATCTGGCCCTTGGCTTCAAACCTGGCTATTAAAGACATTTATTTCCAAGCAACGGAGTACCATTGGGTGCATTTTGGGCCTACTCTGACCATGTCTGCACAGTAGATGTAAGTGCAGATGTGGTTGGCTGATCAGAAAAGGCCTAACTTTTTTAGTACAAGACTGCAGTGTCAGGCAAGGAAGAAGGGCACTCCTCTACAGTTTGTCACACCTGCATAGAGGTACACATTTGCAAGATATTACTTTGCCAATATGAAACATATTTTCATTAAAATATGTCCCACTTGTTATTGCAAGGGTGATGGTTTGCAAATTACGTCAAAAATAGTTTATGTTTTTGAATCATGTTCTATATTTGTGATTGCATTCTATATTTCTGAACCATGCTTGGCATTTGTGAATTGAACTCCACTTCTGCAAATAATTTTTATAAAAACATTTTGGCTGTAATCTAACTCCAAGCTTCTCACATTGAGCATGAATCAGTTTAGATCAGCAATAATCCCAGAAATATTTCCTTTAAATACACTTTCCAAAAAAAAATCACAATCAATGAATAAAACAGAGATATTGATGCAGGTAGTGCTAATTTCATCCATGTCCATGACTACCACTTTCAAGAACTGAAAATTGATTTACTGACTCAAGCAATTTAAACCATTGGCCTTGCCTACAGGGGCCACAATAGTGATTCATCCACAACCTTAGCCAACCATCTCCTATTAATCAAGTCCCTGAATCACTATACCATGCTCATGTCCAGCCCCTGCATTACTGTTACTTATCTGGCAGATGACCTTATCCACAGTGACACGAGGAACATTAAAAAAAATACGGATGTACAAGTGTCACGATTGCTCTCGCCGCTACAATTGCTTATTTATTCTATGACTGATGAGAGCATTATTTGTGGGTGGACACACCAGCGGAGAGCAGTTAGTAGATGGCTCTATCAGATTGAAATGCTCCAGTGAATTTGATGAATGTACTTTTCTCTTTGGCAAACGAGCATCTGTGCTGAACACGTGGCCCAGGAACCCACAAGCCTATGTTGTTATGTTGGCTTGCTGACTCTGCCGTTGTGCAAACCCCAACAGGAGAGACAAAAGGCAAAGTAAAGGGCAAGTAAATGGGCACCTTTAAAATTTAACCAAAATACTTACCACTATGCAAGTCAAAGTTCAACTGTCTTTTTTCAACTGGTTTTCACTTCAGTTTTATTTTAAAAGATAGTGCTGGAAAGTGAATAGAAAGCCAGAGTATGAGATACTAAACGCTAACTTAACTCCACTTTTTTATATATCACACCCTGTAGATTTTAAACAGTGTTGCACAATAAACCAAGTCCCAATATTGGCATCTCAGTGACAGTATGAATATTTAATATGTTGAATGTTTTATGAGTATGAAATTGAAAAAAAGTCTTTTCTCTAGGTCCCTCTGATAGTTATCTGTAATGTGCTGTGACATACATTACATATATTATAAATGTCACATAGCTATCCTGTTCTCAAGAATATTCAGCTAATGTAGAGGAGTTTCTTTCCAACTAGTTCCATGAACTCTTGCATCACCTCTTTCTGCTTCCAATTCCTGAGTATTTTGTAAATTAAAATCAAGACGTTTGTTTGACTAGAGTGGGTCACTTCTAATTTTCTGAAGATTGAAAGGTAAGAAATTAACTTAAAAATAAGAATGATGTGATGCTTCTCTAATAGATTGCTTTTCAAAGTAGTAAACATCAGTTTTCCTTTTGGTCTTAGGGGTGTGCAGAGAGGTCATTATCTGTGTCTGTATTCATTTAACCACATCTGTATTCAGTATTTCGGTATAAACCTGAAGTGGGTGTGGTCTTAATAGGATGTTACTATTAATTATGATTGTAAAGATTTTTCATCTTTCATCTTTTTCTGGACGCAACTGTCAGTCTTTCCAAGCCTTAATGTGTATTTTAAATCACACCTCTATTTTCTTTTAATGAATGAAAATAATGGCGTTGCACTATAGCCCTGTTTTCAATTGATTGACTTTGAAATTATTCAGTTTCAATTTACTGACATTATAGCAGACTGAATAGCTACTATTGTCCCATGAGTAGTCTGCATGCATACAGGGTTTTTTATTGCTTGTATCTGACTGACATCAAGTCAATGTTTTTTTTTTATTTTGTATGAAAAAATGAGATAACATTAGCTACTACGTGGCTACATTAGCTAAGATTCACAGCTGACTAGCCTACTTGTCAAGTTATATTTCTGCCTCACTGATCTTTTGCTCATTAAAGGTATTACCTAAATCTTAAAATATGGTTTATCGTTAGCTGTCCTGTTAGTGAAGAAAAAATTATCGTGAATACTGCTTTAAATTGAACGTTGCAACCGGTAGCGCCAAAGGCAGGCGTAAGCAGCCCAAGTCTATCTTGCCATGTTAGCTAGACAAACTTTTTCTCTGCTTTGTACTTGTATTTCTCTGCTAATAGTCGGCTGTTTCCGAGGACATCTGTTCGGCAATCAGTCAGGTTTCTAGGTGACTTGAGAAGAACATTGAACTCGTAGCTTTGAACTCTGAACTTCATCTGTTTTGAGGCTTTGCTCCTGAAGGTGCATCTGAGGTAACTCGTGTTTTTGGGGTAGGCTAAGATGCTACACCAGAACATTCTCTCAGCTCAGAACGTAATTTGGAGCACAAACTATGCCACTTTGGGAACACACAGTCTCAAAGCACTCGGTTCATTGCTACGAGCTGCATTGTTCGCCTGTTACAGACAGCTAACTGTGTTAGTTCTGAACCCTGCTACTGTATTGGATGATCATGGAGGTGGACATGATTGGGGCTGTATTCTCAGCAGATCGCTCCCATGTCAGCAAAACAACGCAGTTTCGCGAAACCATTTGAATTTGGCACTCTCATGGCTCTTGTCCAACCAGATCGTTGAAATAAAGTGATTATCACTTAGCTGTCAAATCGTGGCAATGCCCATCTGTGCCGGAGGTCTGTTGTTTTCACTACAGTTCTTATCTGAACCATTGCTTAATTCACCAGAATCTACCAGACCTTTGAGTGCTGAATCCTTCCGTCCCTCGCACTCTTGTCATTTTGTGTCATGTTTAAGGTGTGCCTATATTAGTTTGGCAGGAACCCCAGCTACTGGCTTGTTCGATTGTTAGCTACAAAATGAGATGAATTTGTATGCAACGATGCAACCATTATGCAAGTAACAGTTTCAGTAAAAGTAATACAACTCTTAACATTACTTTTAGTGACCTAGATCTTTTAGTTATCCTTAGTAATACTGGGTATAGGTAACATAGGTAAAACAAATCTAGTTTATATTTTAAAGATTAGAGTAAGTAGTCCTGTCTCCCGAAGCAATGATTGTATTGTGTGTAAAATAGGGGTACAGCACTGGAAGATCTTTATCTCCTTCTTCCACTAATTGTACATTCTAGGCACAAGTTGCATATACTATTAGATATTCTGGCTATTACCTGAGTTTGAAATACAAGTCATTTTCATGCAATTTCCCATGCGCACATTGCTGATTATATTCAACACCCCCACAGTCTGCTCTTTCTCCAGTTTTCTGTACTGAGTAATGAAGCTAGAAAAGTAGAATAATAAAGAAACATTTTGCCTGTGGGCAGATTGTACCATTTTCAAATTGTAGTGTCTAATAATAACACAGATGCACAATGGGATCGTATTAATTGCCCACCCCCTCCCACCATCCCCTCCTGCCTGCCCCCCTGTTGGTTAATTGATTACCTTTCACCACCAAACGTTTAAAGCTCGGTGACAATTTACCACCCACATTTTTACTTTTCTGTTTATTCTTCAGCATTTCGCTGCCTCAGAAACAGGTCTGGATTCAGGATTCAGCCAAAATTTGTCCATGACTGAACCTTCATATGACTAACCACAGCAGCTCTTTACATTCACTCTCAGTTCATATTCCACCTTTTTTGCTTTTCACTGATCTGACACAAATACAAAAAAGAAATTTAGAGATCCTAAAACGGAGATAAAACCCACAACTTTACTAATCTAAACACTAACATGAATTGTTCGTATTTTTAACTGCTTTTTAATGAAATACATAATAAAAACAATGTTATTCCATATTCTGATCTTCATATTGTATTCAGTCTCGATTTGTTCCTTCATTCTGCAAAACAGATGACCTACATTAATCCAAAGGATGGCAAGTCTCCATCATATTGTCATTTCATAGCTTATATGAATTAAAAGCATAATTGACATCTCTATAAGGGATAGGTAGACAAGGATAATGCAGATCATTTGTTGGACAGGCAAATTATTAACAGTATTTCAACTATGCAATTATGAGGATGAATTAGGAAACACAAGACAGAATAATATGAGGGTTTGGATTCCAACAAAAATAAGTAAAAAAAAATTTCTCCTCGGGATTGTATAAGACTGTAAAGGAAAAAAAATACATTGGAGATATTCATTGGAGAGGTCTCTGCTCATATTATTTCTTAACAATTACTCAACAATTAATATTTTACAATTCCACATGTAATGTGATGTACAGGACACACTTGCCATTATTTGAAATGTTCTATAAACATCCAGCAAAACAAACAATAAATGATATAGACTATGCAAAAATAACTTTTTAAATATTTTATTAAAAAAAACAACTTTAAAATAGGTTTCAAGTTCAAGAAAGTAGAATAAGCTTAGACACAATGCAAAGCATCATATACAGACGGATAAAATACATTTTATATATTGCAGACAAGCCATGTCGGGTATTACATATTTACATTAAGTATGTAAACGTTTATATACAATCTTTATTACATTTACAAAAAGAAAAAAGAAAAGAAAAAACTTTTTATTTTAATCTTTTATATTTTTATTTATCCACTAGCATTTATACTACAATAATGAAAAACATTTACATATCTGTCAATCATCCCCCCATTTTATATTACAAATTTATTTTCATAAAAATATATCTCTGTACAAAAAAAACAAAACTTTTTTTGTTCTCCTCTCAGACATTTTGACTGTTTCCAAACTTCACTCTTTCCCTGGCCCGTTCTCTCTAGTCATGATCCTTAAAGATCTATATTTTCACATGAATTTTCGGCAAACCATTTTGGTCGACAGCAAACTATGCAAGGAAAGAGACAGGTGACTTAAACGTTTAATTCTGCGCTCTATTCTCTCAGGGCTTTGGATTGTAACATTTGAAATATACAGCTTCTCTTTAAGATTGTTTCCACCTTTTCCATTAAACACAGTTATTTTTGGGCTTAGAAAGCATATTTGAAATAAAAATAAAATGCTTGACAATTCCTCCAAAAAGCAAACATGATCATATCAGGTAAATAGTTGTATGTTTCTTCGTATGAAGAATTTTAGGTATATACTTTAAATAAACTTTGAACTTATGAAATATATATCTTTTAAATATATTTTTAAAATTTGTTATATATATTGAAAATATATTGATATATGTTTCTAAGATTCAGGGTAAACTTTCTTTTCATAGTGTGGGAACTTGTTATTTGTGCTGGGAACCTTGGAAAATGGACCAAGCTGGGCTGAAAAAGACTACTAATTTTGTTCAATGTTAGCTATCCAGAGGATCAAATCACTTCACAGGAATGAATCATGACTGCACTTTTTGGTGATTATAAAATACATTCAAAACCACACAGTATAATTTTTCATACAGTGCTCAGTAACTGTTCTCACTGACTAAATTAAGACAATCCACAGCACAATTTCTGGTACCTCTCACATCCCTCCCTTCCAATTCGCTTATTCTGCATTGGGCGACATGGGTGAAATGGAATTTTACCAGGTCTGGGAAGCCCTGAAAATGGGGCATCTAACTGCTTGTTAGAAGATAGGATGCTGAAGTAAAGCAAATACAGGAAATGGTGATGCAAAGTGATCCCATTTGAAATGGTGCCACCACTGCCATTACACTGAAAGCTGGGCATGAAGGAAAAACCATTTTATCTACATTCTAATCGTTTTCTTTAAGTATCTTTCGATAGCTTTCCTGACACAGAGGCACTTTTCTATCTTTCCATTTCTCGAATGTAAACTTAGACGGTTGACTGCAGTGAGTAAAATTATTACCTCCATTATCATGGAAGGGTCTGTAAAATAAATCACTGATGTGTTTATCCACATAGAAAAGCAAAGCAATGAACTATCATCGCTGAATCATATTCATATGTAAAGGCATGCAGTACATTTGAACACAGTGGGGGTCCCGTTACAGCTGGCATGCATGAATTTTCATTTAAAATAAACAATTTCAAAATCGTACTTCATGCTGTAATGCATGATGTAAAAAACTAGACTGAATTTAGATGTTGATTTGTCATAATGAGTCACTGCTCTCCAATCAGTTAATTGTTATACATTTGAAGAATATAACAGAATGTATGTATACTCCAATGAAAATGCAGAGGACAAACAAATATGAATATGAAAAGAAACAGGAAGAATGAATACTTTGTGAAAATTCTAATGAGCTGCGGTTTGTCTTCCTGCTCAAAACATATCTGAAGCTTCAGGTTTGAAGTAAGTATCACCCATGTTCAAAAAACACATAGTACCTTGTTTTTGTTTTTCAACAAGGTTACGAGGGGATTTGCACATTTTTCCAAAAGGCTGTTCATCAATTAACCATTACATCTTTATAAAAAGGTATGAGAAACAGTAATTACACACTTTTTACTGTTAAAATGGGGGGAAAACGGTACCTATGAAATATTGTGTCTGTGATCAGATAAGAAGTTTAGGGAGGAGTTCAGGGGTCGGAGAATCGGTGGTGGGAGAACGTTAGAGACACAACAAAAGGTGCTGATATCATTCAGGGGTTAATGATCAACCTTACAAGGGAAGAATTTCACTGGCGACCCCTGCAGGTATGGCAGAAATCCTGTGTGAGCAGAACTGCAGCCTATGAATCAGTCAAACTATGCAAATGCCAGCGATCATATTGTTTCATTACTGTAATCACAGCGGCAACAGACAGACATGCCATTCAGGATATCCTCAGCATTTACTTAGACAATATCGACATAAACAAAGGTAAAAGAAAGATATACTGGATATGATTTTGGTAATGGGTCACAGGCTTTACTGGTTGTCAAGAGGTTGTACTCTACTCATATTAAAAATATATAATTATTAATATATTATATTCTGAACATATGGTCATTGTCCTTGTTGGAAAAATTTAACAATAATAATTTCCATTGTTTTACAGTTAAAAACAACTGTGTTTTTTATGAGTAAATACTATTTATATTCAGCTTTTTGAGCTGCCATAATTCATCCAGTCAAAAAAAGAAACAGTGGGATCATTAAAACTAAGTTAGATGGACAGAAGCGTTCAGTTTAGTTTCTGGCAATGATATTTGATGTTTAAATTTGATTCAGTTGTGTCGTAGGCCACCGCCTGATATATGTTAGATGTGTTCATTTTAGATTTTGTCATGAGATAAAATGAGCAGGGAAATGGCTTCATCAAAAAACCCCAATACACGCAATAACTAAACAGAGAGCGAAGATCCTGCATGTGTTCATAAAGTCCTTGAGATGTTCAGAATGAAATTAAAGGACAGAAAAAATGATTTAAAGTGAATGCCAATAGGTGTAAGATAATGTGCCTACCAACCACTTTGACTGTGAAATCTTCAGGGAAATATAATCTTTGCTTTTTTTCATCACCACACTATTCCAACAAGCACCAGGCAATATTAAATTCACACAGTGGAGATAAGCTACGGATTTAAAAGGAATAAAATTGTAAAAGCAATTACCGAAACAGTGTACAACAGATCGGAAATGCAATGGAGTGATTTATTTCAGAAGCTCCATTTTGTGCAAAGCACTGTCAGGGATTTTTAAATGCTTACTGTAGTATAAATGTTCGTAATAGCAGATCTTGGCTACCTGAAGCTGTGAATCGTGCCAGGCTAGTGTTTACCAGTAAGGAAACAACAAAATAAACCTTCCAGGTGAACTTGGAAAGGGCTGTTTATGCTTTATCATTAAAACTATTGATGGACAATGACAAGACACTGAGTCCAAATTAACTTCATTAATTAACTGGTTGAAAATCAATGATTTATTTGGCAAAATAGAGTACACCTTCTTCTAAAATCCCAGCCCCTTGTTCAGAAGCTAATGGCAAAGATTGGCTTGCATTTTTTGTTTATAGGTTAAAGGCCCCATGCCCTTTCAGGGCATCTCAGTGATTGTATTCTATGATCAGACTGTATGAGCTAAAATCAGAAATGCAAATCAAAATATGCTTTAAATTACAATTTGCTACAGCGGTTTTCAGGCAGTGTTTGCATCCTGCACAGTGTACCCAGGTGGAAATGAAACACAACATTGAACAGCTCCAGTCAAATGCTGGATATGGATCCTCTAAGGGCTGTATCCACAAACCGTTCCTCATCAACATTTAGAGCCACTTCACTTCACTTACCTCCCTACTACCAGGATAAGATTGATTGTTTCACTCGTGGATTGATGAAACCTCTCTCAGTTCAGTATTCCATTCTGGCCAGCCTTTGACCAGGATTTCAATGGCCTTTGGCCTCCCAGCTGTTCCAGCATCCTCCGCATTCCAGTTGTAATCAGGAAAACATCCAAGGAAAATATCCAAGCAAAGATGTAGGAAATGTCAAATCAGAGATAAAGACTCAGCAAAACTGTTTTTCGCCAGGAAGGGCATTGTCTGCTTGTACATTGTCCCTTGTTTTTGCCAATATTTATCTCTAATGATTTAGCGATAAGCGACTTCCAAGTTTGTACCTCACCCAGTTGGGATTTCTGTTTTTATCGTGAGAACAATAAAAACAAAACATACATTCAGCTAACATTCCCGTGGCTTAATCTACTCACGAGGCAACCATTGTAAATGCAGAGGTTTTGACGAGCGGCTAATAATTTACGCCGTAAACATGTTTTTATGCTGTCTCCATAATAATTTCCTATTTAATCGCATGGAGACGCTAATTGCCATGTCAAGATCTCTCTTGCTGCCAACAATCTGCAAACCTTGTTTACAATCTGAATGGCATGCTTAAGTAAACCCAAAAGCCACAGTCTTGCATTTGTATGCAGACATAATTTTAATCCTCTGAATCTTTGTTTTTAATATTGGGAATTTTTTTTTCCAGGGCAAATTTGAGCAAGAAGTCAGGCGAATAGAATCGTTTATATGTAACTGTGATGTTAGTGCAGGGTAGATATGATCGGTCGAGCTTGCAAGCATTCTGAAATTCTCAAACATTATTTCTCAATCCCTGCACCTCACATTGGAGAAAATGGCCACTTCACATTTGGGAAACTGGAGGTCTGTATGCGCGTTTAGCGAGACCCCTGAGGAAAAACACCAGCGTCTGAATTTTGAGGGATGTAAAGTATAACATGACAATAGACTTTCACGGCGCATCTCATCCTTGTCTGACGCGCTTCGCCTTGGTGACACCATGGGCCAGATTCTGAGATAAAAACTGACAAGTCCTTTAAAATCCCATCGTCTCCACTCCAACCACCTCCAATATCGGCGTCAGCGGGACGTGGAGGCAGTGACTAGCCTTCTGTTTGTTGATTGAGGTTTCAGCACCCTGGTCTTCACAGAGAGCTGTCTTCCCTCACACAAACCCAATAGTCTTGAGGGGTTTTTGGGTTTATGGGCCACAGGTTGTAAAGCAGAAAGGGTTTCCCAGGACCACATCCCTGCCGCACCCTATACAAGGGAACGGTCAGTCCTTCTCATGCCTTGTATTGAGTACTGTCAGATCTAAGCTGTATAAACTGCTATACTGCTATAAAACCAGAGGAACTATTCAAGGATAAGTCCCATCTAGGCTATACTTTAGCCGAGACATTGCAAGATCATGAATTCTGAGAATCCACTAATGAATTCCATTATCCGAGGAGTCTGTGAAGTATTAGGCTATATGCCATTTGTACGCAAGGAACAGCTTGCAGGTATACTGTCTTTTGGGGTAAAGCACCACGAGAACCCCTACTCACTGAATCTCAATTTTAAGATTCAGCTCCATACCCTCCAAAATGTAATGGCTCCCACATGTCAGTGAGAGAAGTATAAAGTTTTAACACTGGAGTTTAAAAAAAACAAATCAGGATAATGAATTGCCATGTCACCTTGCAGGCGCTTAAGTGACAGATTTGCCGAGAATGTAAAAGAAACACAATGCCGCATTTCCGAATTAGCATTTGGCTCCATCATTTTTTTCTTCTTTTTAATAAGAATGTACATCCACACATACCCACGCGCACACCTAACCTTCACAAACACACAGGACACAACATAGTCATATCCTAGGTATCTCCTTCTTAGCGAATTCCCTGGGAGCCACCACATATCCTTACCCTCGTGTTTGCTGTCACTTCTTTGCCATTATGTGCACCGCCCTTCCTTCAGAATTGAAAGACAGGGCATAAAAGAATGCACAACACTTTAAAAGTCTCAAAGCAACCACACTGTTCATTGCACTAGTGACAGTACTTTGTACCTTCAGGTGAGAATTTGAGAGAAATCAATACTAAATCTCCAGTGGAAAAGGTGAGACGCACAAAAAAAATACTCTTTGTTATCCAAGACAATAAAAAGCCAATGTTCATTTCCTGGAGAAGAAAAATAAATAAATAAACCACAGCATTGGCTGTCTGGAGGAAGCGACTTCCAAAATGGAGCTGGTTCTGCAGAGCAGATCGGGGCGCAAGGACGAGAGGAGCTTGGGAAAATGGGCAAGGCCGCTTCATTACTACAGTCAGAGCCGGGATATCCCTCGCATTTCGTTGCTCAAGGACGAAGAGCACACAAGCACTCATCCACTATTCCATGACACGAGGAAGCTCACTCCCCTAAACACTGAAAACAAAAGCGAGTCATTCCTCCTTATTGTTTTTATAATCAGTTTTTTTTTTGTTTTGTTTCCTCTGTGTTTTGTAGCGAGCTGCTGTTTTAGAAGGTTTTTGTTTTGTTTTTTTTTTTTAAAAAAACACAGTTTTCTTTTATTACTCCTCATTGCTGCTCGTCCTTTTTTTCACGCTCGTAAAAAGGGCTTCCACCAGCAGCAGACTGACCCCAGCAAGCAGCAGGGCATGGGAGAGGGGGGGCGTTTCGTATGAAGGCGGGTGACATGATTGGACAGATTTTGCCTCTGGAGTCAGTGAAGCAGACAGTACCCTGGGAAGGAGAGACAAGATGACCGTAATTTAGTAAAACAATTAGGAAAACCTCTCGACAAAATGAAAGTACTATAAAGCTTCAAAAACAACTGCAATATAATATTCATGAGCAAACCTCACAAAGCCACTGCAAAGGGGAAAAATAGTTGATATTAATATATCAGTAATGAACTGTTGATGCTTCATTACCATTCTCAGTTTACAGAAAAATGTTTTATAAAGCATGAACATGTCATGTTCATTTATTTTTGCAAGGTTTGTTATTACCAGTAATTATCTGTTTTTCAGGTTCTGTCTTTAAGTCAACCGTCCTTATAATGGCGTTGTAATCCTCGCTGAACATCAAAACAGTGAAGTACTGTGTTCTGCTGCAGTGCCTGTCCTAAAGTGCCATGCATATATAATATGGAGTGTTAGTAAAACTGATAAATGTTTTAATAGGGATGAAATTGTAAATACGGTGCCATGAAAATGGGTCTGATTTTCCACAGTTTTCGTACATTTTGATACTGAATATTCCTTTTCCAAAACCTAATATTAGATGAAAGGTTTTGGTAAACAAATAACCAACATTTACATATTATTTCACTTATTTAATAAAGAAAGTGCTAGTGCCTGTATGACGAAATAACACCCCCCAACCCCACCCCCCGAATCAATAAATGTTTTCACAATCTTTCAACCAATACTTGCATCTACATTCAAGGAATGCAAAGAATTTTGACCCACTCTTTGATGCAAAACATCTCACACTCAGTAACTTTTGAGGGCTTTTAAATGTGAACTGTTCGTTTCAGGTGCTGCCATAACCGCTCATCGGGGCTTAGGTATAGACTTGGCTATTCCACGACTTCACATTTCTTGTTCTTCGACCACCTTGATGTAGACTTGCTGATGTTTTTGTGCATCGTCTTGCTGTATGACTCAGCTGCACTGTGGCCGCACATCAAGGACAGGTAGCTTGACATTTTCCTTTAAAATAGTCAAGTCAGGGCAGAATTCATTTATTTATGGGAAGTCGTTCAGGTCCTAATATAGCAAAGAACACCCAAATCATGACCCTGACATCAGAATTCTTGACCATTGGTATGAGCTACATTGTGTGGAATTCAGTGTTTTTTTTTACTTTGCCAGACGGTGCCATCAAAATAGCTCTAATGCTGACTCATATGTCCAAAGAACATTTTCACAGAACAAACTCTTGAGGATGCAAACTTGAGATGAGCCTGAGATTCAGGTTTGTCTCAGTGAGCTGCATTGCTACTCTGCTAAGAATTCCATTTTCTCAGTATCTTTCTCATGGTGGAGTCATAAACACTGACTTTAACCGAGGTGAGACAAGGTGAGACAAGGTGAGACATGGACTGAGTTCCTTCCCTACAAAGTAATCCCTAAGTGCTAGCTGGCACTGTGTGAGTGCATGTGTGTGTGTGTGTGTGTGTGTGTGTGTGTGTGTGTGTGTGTGTGTGTGTGTGTGTGTGTGTGTGTGTGTGTGTGTGTGTGTGTGTGTGTGTGTGTGTGTGTGTGTGTGTGTGTAAAAACACTTTCCAATACCCCATTTTTTAACTGGAAGGCCTTTAACAACACCTTAGTGACTGAACATTAATGGCAGAAACTGCACTAAAATAAAATTATAGACACATGAAAAACAGCAAAAATCCAATTACATGTGACTTTCAGTGGAGTTCTGAGTCCATAGCTTATATTCCATACAGTTTAGAAAATCCTTAGGAAATGCTCAAAAATATTTAGTTAAAAATTGGATTTTCTCAATCCTTTTCTTCCTGAATCAGCAGTTATTTCTCCTCTCTGTCCTGGGGCAAAAGCAGGGTGATAAAGTCAGCTTAAGACTCTGTCACTGAATATTGTTCACACCGGAAAGTGAGGAAAGCAGACGTGAGAAAACCAAAAAAACAAATCAACAAAAGAAGCTGAACGTATTTGCAGGTGTGTGTGCGTGTGTGAGTGAGACAAAGGGATATATTATGTGAGGGAACAGAGAGATAAGTTGCCTCAAGTTGATAGTTTAACTTCCTTGTGTGTCAAATTTGAAGGAATAAAGGTGTGCCTTGCTGCAGAAGCTTCCAGAAGCTCACCTGGGAACAAGGTGGATGCTATACTGCGGTACACACTGTGCTGACGGTAAACTCTGTCTCATTGGCCATGATGTCCGTGGGCTGGATATTTCGGTCATACATGGGGTTCTCGAAAGTTGCCCTGCCATTGGTGTTCTCATGGCCTGCATAGCCATTGAAGGGAACTTTGGGTCTTCTCCTTTAACACAGAGACAAGAACACAGTCAAAGGCAAATATCTCACAAACACTATTCTGATACCACTGCATCGGGCTTACACAAAATACATAATCCAAATACAAAATGCAAATAACATGTTCCTTAAAGTAGAAACATCAGAATAACCATCAGCAGTATGTGCCAAACATGTTTTTGAACATTTCAGACCAATATTTCATATAATAATGCCAGAAAAACATTTTCTTTCCTAGTTTAGTTAATAAGCCACAGGTGTATTAATGATTAACTGCTAAAGTCTTATTAAATACTTCATAATCCCAAAATATGTGTAAATATGTATGGAGTACCTGTGTTTGTAGAGGTACAGTGCGAATCCTGCGATGATCATGGCGATGAAAGGCACTAGGATAGCTGCAGCCACCGAGCTGCTGTTGGACGCAAAGTTGTAGCCAGTGTTATCTCTGTTTGGGTCCAGAGTCTCTGTATCTGTGTGAAACACATACTTTGATCAGAATGTACAGAAAATGCTGTCTGGAAAACACATGAAGCGCTTATTGAACGGAATCCAATTAATCAGGGCAGACTTCAAATTCCATGTAAAATGACTTCAAATAATCCATGAAATACAACACTAATGTCATTTTTGAGCTGTGAAATGATTTTTCTTACAATGTAAATGTTAATTCACAGCACCGTGTACAGGCAATCGTTTTCATCTTGCTTTGTGTCTCACTGATTCTTTATTGCTTACATAACTGACAAAATGGCTGCAGAACACACTGGACTGAGACATTACTCATCGGTATAAAAACAAGACCAAACACCAGACATCCAGCTCCATTTTGTCAAAAACGGATTTTAATAATTGACATTGAGGTTTGATGAAGACAAAGTTATTTCACACCCCGTTTTCATATGGAGGGGATGGGGGAGGGGTCGGTGGTGGTGGTGGTGGCGTGTGCTCCCATGTTGGCCAGAGAGGGACAAGATGCACCTGTTCATCACATGATGCCAAAAAACTTTAATAAAGTCAAAGCTACAAGCTAAAATAAATTCAATTAGCTGCTTTCAAAATGGCATCAAATCTGTCCCCCTTTCCAGCCACTCCCCGCCCCATTTTTCTTTATTAATAAATCTGCTGTTTGCACAATCTGTCTCAGGTTCCTGGGAGGAATGACCACGCATCTGTTGTTTAGCGGAACAACAAGCCGCGTTTTATTAACACGGCTCAAACCAAAACGGCCCCTAGCTTGGCGCCATGCCATTCCTCCAGGGCAGTTGAACGCAATCACTCTTATGTCACACCTACACTTTCTTGCTGCAAAGTCTTTTTAACACATCTATCCATGGAGTGTGAGACAGAGTGGGAGATCAATGTGAAATATACTAAGAACAGGTTCTGGTGGTGGAGAGTTTTAATTAACAATTGTTGGAGAGGTTATGAGCTTGGGAGATGAGCTGGGTTTCCACTTTGAGGGTTGTTTTATTAGAGAAATCTGATTGCACTATGCTCTGCTGATTTTCTTCCGTATGAAATAAAGTCCAAAAAACCTTGGCTTAATTTGCACATTGATGATAATCATAATCAGTCATGCTAATATCCAAACAGTTGTATTCATACATTTTTACAGGACAGGGTATACCATTATTGATTATAGTAATAAAAAAAATGATATTGCTTTTTCCCCATTTAACACAGGAAGCATGATATTGTATCAACACACATAGTTTGAAAGTGCTCTCTCTTTCTCTTTCACTCTCCCTCCCTTTTTCTCTGTCTGTCTCTGGATGAATTTGTCAAGTAGCAAGCAGCTGCTGTCTGGTCTTCACTAAAACTGACAAATGAGAAAGGAGTAGTTTTAGCTCTAGAGGTGAAGTCATCAAACCTTTTCACAATAGCATCTGTTCTGCATGCATAAGAAAACACATTCTCTCCACTGAAATATTTCTCCAGGAAGCAAAGCCAGTGCAAGACTATAAAAAGGAATATAAAATGCATTGTAAGATGGGTTTACGGAAGTCAGCAAAGTAATACAGGATCAGACTATGACATATGAATATAAACATGCATTTTTAGTCATAAGATCAGGGAAAAAGAAAAGCAGATCTGTTTATTAGATATCTCACATATTGAGGCACATATACCTTAACACTGAATTTCTAATACATGACGCAAAAAGGGAATATATGGTGAAAATTGGCTGATGCTGAACAGGATATACTTGCCTAGCCTCTGCAGACCAAACTGTCCAAATCCCTTCCCTCGGACGAATCCTTGGTACACAAAGGAATTGGTTGAAGCCATATACGACACCTAAAAAGATCCAAATACAAACAGCTTACAGCATACAATGTAGCCCACATTAACACCTGAATATGTTATCTGAATCCATGTCTTTAAAAATACTCGCACATGAAGAAGGTCATTATACATATTCACATATACTCCTGGATATTCATGTCCTGCTCCTCCATGCTAAGGGCAAGCGCCAGCAAAGAAAGACCGCATACCCCCTTAAATATTCACACACTGCACCTACCCACACACACGTGTGCAAAGCATCATTATTCCAATTACCACCAATTGTTTATCGGAACTAGATTTGACCCGAAATGTGGATATAACAGCATTTGACGCAGCGATAGCGGTAGCGCAATTAAAACTTTGATCTTAAAAAGGAAAAGCAGTCAAAGACACACATGCGCACACCCAAATCCCCTGTCACCTTGCGACCCATGTGAATTTTAATTACAACCTCACAGCTGTTCTTCCTGATACGTTCGGTGAGAGATGTCAGCCACTGATTACCAGGAACTGATTCACTTGACATTTTAATTAAATGGACTGTTCCCTCGGCTTTCATATCAACAGCTCTCATATTGAGAGGAGGGTCTCTGAGTTGGAATGGGAGAGATCCTGGGCCCAGTGGATCCATGCCCTTACACATAAAGGGGGCAATATCAAAGAACAAACCCAGGAATCATCTTTGTTCTTTGTCATCTTTGTCTACTGTTAATATCACTAAAAAATGAACAATATGACACATTTCTGCAAAAACAAATCTCTGTATGTAATGTTTTGAGTAAGAATTCAGCAACATGTTTGAAAACTACCTGAATGCCCAGTCACCTTGCATATTTTACATTTAGTTTGAATTATGCTTTTACACAATGTTCATGTATATATGTTTGTTTTTTCCCCCTGAGAGACCACAGCAGACTGGAGCTTCAGATTACTTCACCCTGTTGTGAATCAGCAGTTAATAGTTCCATGCAGGCATTGGAGAACCCCATTCAAACTGCAAGAAAGACTGCCGTTTGTTTGCTTGCTGCATTATAGGAAAGATCTTCAAAAAACATACAAAAATAATACAATGTTTCTTTTATGGGGACTCCTGCTACATATGAGATAATTTATAATAGCCTTTATACTGTCAAGTGTACAGTGTTAATTGAGATTGTGAATGGATGTTGCTTGTATTACGTGGCTGTTGGTGTGTAAAATGATGCATCAAAAATGTTAAGCTTCTGTTCACAGAGAACAAACATTTCCATACTTCTTTAAATATTAATTCTTCCTATTATTGTGGTGACACACTTTCAGCTGTCACTGCATAGAAATGTAAGTTAACAAGTGCTGTCTGTGAGGTTTTATAGAGGTTAAGGCTTATGTACACACACTCAACATACATCAAATTGACCTGATGTGACATGCTTCACAAACATTATTTCTCTCACCTACTTGAGCACATAATGATATTCTGTAGGTTGGTGTGACAATTGTTATAATCGGTTTGTGGCACTGACAATTTTGTATCATCTCTGCATGTTGTGTGCACTTTTGTAATTTGCTCTGGATCTGCTAAATGGCAAATATTCAACTAAGAATTTTAAATTAAAAAGCTTTAATTAGAATGCTGCCTTTTGTGTTGATTTTATTGCATTTGGTAGACTTTGGTGTCTATAACTCTGAGTGGTAAGTGTATGTGAATGGGTGACGTTCTTGCTTACATGTCCATCCAATGCCCAGTTCTCACTCTTGAATTTATTGACAAAGATCTCCACCGGGCCTCGGATCTGGTGTACCTGGAGCAGCAGGTGAGCCTCCTCCTTCTTATAAATCCCTGAAGCATTACAGAAAACAGAGGAACTTCATGTCAAACACATTCAAGGAACATTATCGTCAGTAAAAGTAAGGCAGATTGAAAGGCTAAACCGATGAGAACAGGAGGTACGGAGACACTGCGTACCCGCCAGTTTGAGCTCTACGCCGCTGTGGTCGATGAGTGTTCCATTAACGCGGTTGCTGAAGGGCTCAAAAGCCGTGATGCTCAACATGGCTGGCTGCTTCTTCCCCAAATACTCATAAGATCCCCGCCACAAAGAATTCTTTACAAAGACCCCACCTGGTACTGAGAGAAAAGGACAGAACACAAAAATAATGAAAAAAATATTACCAACATATTAAATCTATTTCCATATTTCCAAAACTACGACACGATTATATCGGGTGCCTTATACAAACAAAAATTAAGAATTTGGTGTTCAGATGATAGCTTTAATGTATAGGAAGTAGATGTAGAAGTTTCATTTTCTAAAATATAGTAGGAAGTATTTATTCTGAGTTCCTGTCTTCAGTATATGAAATTTACCTGGGAGTTTGGTATTCGGAGGTTCTTGGACAGTCCCAATGGTTTTTGGTCTGTTATCAGCTGAAATGACAACGGTAAAGTAATAATCATGACACTCTTCTTCTTCTACAAACAATCCCTTGACCCCACCACCCCCCCATCTTCCCCCGGGCAGACACATGTTGACAAATCATCTCCTATCGCAGCCCGACGGACATGAGATTCATCATTGCAGGATGTGTTGTACAGGAAAACCTCTTCCGTGCTAGCTGTTACTGCAATGTACAATGTACCAACCCACACACACACACACACACACACACACGCACAAACTCACACACCACGCAGGGCACAGCTTTATTAGCTCTTGTGGCAGTGAGTTGACACTATGTCATTGGCAAAACTCCCACTAGCGCTGTTAATATTGCTTCCTTGCAAAGGTCTGAGGCCTTTTCCTTATGTAGCTTTTTTATGGATTACTTTAGACAACTTCATCTGCTATATTTCAGAGCCTTAGCGGCAGCCCTTGGTGAATTGGACATTCAGTATTTTTAAATGACATTGAACATACATGACTGGTGGTCAGGGACTGAAAAAACGGTATGTATATGTAAGCCATTTAACTTTAAACTGAGACGTTTAGCTTTGTAAATCAATGTTGCATAGTTTGCCCCCCACAACACCCCAGAGAGCAGGTGCAGATCCACAGCTGTCCACAAGGAGGCAGCTTGCTTTACACTCACAGTACATTTGTTTATTTTTTTGTACTCTTTTATGGTTTCAAATTCATCCTTTTTGAAACAGCCTATTTTGTTCCAAGACAAGGCAAAGCACCACCAAATGTATCTGCATTTAGACATAATGTACTATTCACAAAATCATGCAACTGCCAAGTGAAAAAATGCTCATATTTTGTAGTAACTTAATCACAATTAAAAAGTAATCTACACACATGTGCGACAAGGGGAGCGACACTGAGACAATAAGGGGAAATGCCAAAAAAGGTAACACTGCATGAGTAAAGTGGTCAAAGATGAAGCTCACCAACAGGTACAGGTCGTCGCTTTTCAGTGTAGTTGCAAAAACCACAAAACAACGGCCTCAAAACTTACCTCAAAGCTGAATCTACACCTCTGAGACTCAGTCTAAACAAAAACTACACTGAGCCTGACAAAGTGGATATTTGTGGTCAGACAGCTATTTGGAAACCATGTGTAGCCAAGGCCAATTTTCAGCAAACCATAAAGTGCTATAATGAGGACAAAACCTGGACATATGCACAGCGGAGGGTAATAATGTCGGATAAAAGAGAGAAAGCCAAACGCAGCCTTGTGCCCATATTGTCTGCTTCAAACTGAGGGAATCATTATTACTCAGCATGGTGTAATTACAGCCAAGGAACAGACCATTTTGGCAAATAGGTGCGCCCTATGGTTCAAACATTTTTTCCTCAAGGTGTTCTGATATTCTAACATCATAATGTCACTATACATACTGCTAAACTAATTCAAGAGTTACATGAACACCAGGATGTAGCCAAACACTTTTCATGGCTCCCACTCAGGATATATAAATATCATTAAACGTTTATGGGATGTTCTGAAATGCAGATGCTAAATCTGAGGTTTTCCTGCTTAAAAAAATGCTTCAACATCTCGCTAAAACTGTTCAAAAGTTTGTATTTTGAACTTTAAATCCAAGAAGACTGGAAGCTTCTTGTTAGTTAACAGTTATATACTACTTTGTGTTGCCATTTTTCTGTCTTCCTCCTGTAAGCATTCTTCAAGATGCAAAATACAGTAATATAGTACATTGTGCTACATCATATGGTCCTGCACTCACTGCTATAACAGTGCTCTGCTGTTATAGCAGTGGAATTGCTATAACTAATGGAATTAAAACATTTGATCACTCCTGTAAGTGAAAGCAGCTCATGGCAACAGTGTCTGAGCCACACTAAAGGAGGGTTAAGGCTGGTCTATACTCTGATAGGCAACTGTCGCTGCGACCAACAACATCACCGGTCACAACAACATTTGGTTTATATTTCGGGTGATGGTCGTTCAGTGGTCGCTGTGACCATCACTGACCATTTCATCTTGAGTTAAAAATGCATTGAACTTTGACCCAGTCGCCATCTCCGTTGTTATGGTAACGTTTGTCTTCAACTCACAAGTCTTCAATTCACTTTGCTTACTAGCCTTGAATTGATTATCCCCTGTAAAATTGCCAATAGAAGAATCATGTTAAGTGCTGTGGTTGGATGTCTGTGCATTTATGCCTATGACCAGGTAGAATATTAAGATGCCAGCAAAAAAGAGAATGCCTGGTAGCTAGCTAGTAATGTGGACTTCTTGCATGTTAGCCAGATAACTGGTTAAGCTCTACAGTTACTCAACTAATTTACTAACCTAATATAAGTCAAACCAGGTCTTTGGTAAAACGGACTCTCACGAAAAAACAAGATTAATAAGTGTAGCCTCTTCCTCCATTATCATTGTCGCTGGAATGTCGCTGAAGTGTGTTTATACTTTTTGTGAACGACAACGACAATCGCCAATATCGGTAGACATTAGAGCGTTCATGAACATTCTGTGATTTCGGTTGAGCGGCGGTCGCCCGCTGGAGTGTAAATCAGCCTTTACCTGCACAAAGTGGTGGTTTGCCGGTCCAGCTTCCATCTGCTCGGCAGGTCCGGTGCTCTGACCCCCCAGCGAGGTAGAACCCGGGCTGGCAGGAGTAGATGAGGGTGTAGCCTAGGGAGGGCAGCTCTATGGAGCTCACGTCCGCCTGTGCAGGAAGCTCCGGCTGGCTGCAGTGGTGAGCTGAGAGACACAGGACCAGTGCAGAAAATAAGGTATGTACACCACACACCACATGCATGGACACATGCATACACCATAATACTGAATGCAGATGATATTACCAGAGATGAGATAAGGAAGAGGATAAGAGTAAAATGGCTGCTCACAGATGCATTCTGGCTGCATGCCGCTCCAGGTGAGGTTGGGCAGACAGGTGCGAGAGATTGACCCCTGGAGCAGGTAACCTTTTCTACAGGAGAAGAAGAGGGTGCTTCCAATCTGTATGAGTAGACACAAAAAAGTCACCCTCAGACCTGTGGCACATTCAGTAACACCATATGCAATGCGAACTCACTTCATCACTTAAATATAAAGTGGACACAACACATAACACATAATGTTTTTGTTCTGACAGGTGATTGAGGTTAATTGTTATGGAAATAGCTGTGCAATTCAAACGTAACCCCCTGACAATTGCATCCCCTAAAGCATCGGCAGTATGTCTGTGTGTGACAGATCTGATGTTTCTGGGCTTCTAAAAAATTGAAGCACACCCCTGTTATCACCACAAAACTGCATTAGTGGTACATTTAATATTAGTTACGAGAGAGACCCATCTCCTTAAAAGTTTAATACTTCATGACAGATATTCATTAAAAAAATAATACTTTAAAGTAACATAACTGCTTATTGTAACTCCTCCTACATAGAAAATACAGTGATAATACAAAGATATAAATAGTGGTAACTGCAACTCATGCAACTCAGACATCATATAGCATGTATTGAGGGTACATAAAAAAACATGTAGATTTGAGAGAAATAAACTGATGCACATATCTTCCTTTGTGTGTGCATAAATAACACAGATATATCATAAACATACACACGATTTCAGACACACACACACACACACATAGAGACACACACTCATACCTGGAAACCCAGTGTGTTGTTCTGCTGTCCGAACAGAGGGCTCCCTGGGTCCACACAGGTGGTGTGACTGGGGTCTGAAACAAAGGCATGTCTGGTCAACTTCACTGCCAAAGTTATTGGCGCGGCGCCCATAGACACGCTCCTGAGTGTGCTACGTGCACCTGTTATGACCGTGGTTTCCATTTCAATTGTGTATTAAAATAACTTATCGTTCAGGACTTCATGAAATTACAGCACCCATAAAGAAGAAATCAAATCACCTCCCCTTTAAAAACCAGCAAGACCTCATTATCAGACTCAGCCAGACTTCCTCTCTCTGTGTAGCCGCTACTGCAGTATACACAATATATTCACATGCAATATAAATCACACTGTACACTACCCATAATTCACATGGCAGGGAGGACTTACTGGCACGCTCTGATTCACAGAGAAATGCTGCCAGGAACTAATTTAATCTAAAGTCTGGGTCTGGTCTGGTTTACTCAATTAGAACACACTGGTGTAGAGGCATGTTATAACATGTTTTGTGCTTTATATATAAAGTGTATAACCAAGTTAATAATACATGTGTGAAAACACTATTAGGTACTTAGATCTTGTTACATGTGCTGTAAATAATACATTAGTGCCTAACAGGATAACAACATCTCTTTTGTTAACACTTATGTGACCCTCTCTTAGCTGCATACCTGCAAGCCTTTAAAGTTACAAAGGAGTGAATATATGCTTTCATTGGACACTAAGTCCTCACAGCAAATACATAATTACGGAGTTCAAACAAACAAGAAAACAACAAACTCATAATAATGGAAAAGTTATGCATACATTGCATTTTCCTGATTAATTTCAATTGATCATGATGATGAATTTCAGTTCAGACTAAGTACTGACGGAAGGTTTAGTGGGTGAAACAGGTTCTTCCTGTTTGAGCACATTGTAAATGGAACTGTCCCCCACCTATACAGGAGGGCTGTGTCCCACTCCAGGTTCCGTCGGACTGACAGTACCGCCGGGCCGAGCCCACCAGGACCAGTGGAGGAAAACAAGAGAACGCCACCGATGAGAGGTACGTGAACCCTCTGTCCTCCCTCCGGCCGTCTGACGGGATACCCGGGTCTCCGCAGAACACGGCTGCAGCGCACACGCAAAAGAGAGAGAGGGAAAGAGAGCGGAAGATAAATGAGCATTCCTTTCTATATGACTTCCAACAAATTTCTCTCAGCCAGCTTGTTCTCGCTAACCAGTTTAACATTAATACGTAATAAGAAGAACATAGGAATACATAACAAGGACATCAGGATATTCCGTCCAGCTAGGGTTGTCATTTGCCTACACTCGAGAGTATCCTACATTGCATCATGCTTTGATTTGTACACTCCAAAGGGTTCTGTACCTACTACATCATCTGGCAAGCTGTCACCATAACTAAGAATTCTCCGCAAAAAAACATTTCCTCATATGAGTTCTAAATATACCTTAAGTTCCCTCTACGGCTCTAATAATATGAACAATAACCGGATTCAAAATCATCACAATGATATAAAATGAAATGGGTATCTGCAAGGAATGTGCAAAATTTAAAAATACATTCAACAATACAATTTGCACCAGTGAAAAAAACAGGAAATTATCAGAGCTTTTGCTGAGTGTCAAAGATAAAAAAAGAAATTCATCCTGACTAAATGCAAAACAAGTTATTGCTTGGCCCACGTTTTTTAACACCACAGGCGAGCTTGGTACTCCAAAGGATATGAGACATTTGAGACCAAGGGGGGTATTTTAAGGTGAAAAAAAATCTTTAAAAATGTTGTCACACTTTTAGTCTGATCCTGAAAAATTGCCATCATCAGTAGCTGTTGTAATGGATTGCAAGGCCTTTCACCTTGTCATCCTCTTTGAAAGCTGTCAGAGTTTGGCTGTATAGCTCATTAATTGTTAATTGTTTACTGTTGTTTCCTGTCACCTCTGCTTTGGCAACTGTGTCACAAAAAAGCTCCTTGAAATTGAAAACGGAATGAGAGAGAGAAAGAGAAGCTATAACAAAGAACCGAAGCACACATGCTGCATAATATCAGTAAAGGAGGAGAGAGCCAAGGTGGTGTACTAAAGTCAAGATATAGTTACCTGAAGCCGATAAATATTTGGTTTCACACAGTTATCACAGGTGACAGGCACACATGCAAATAGAACAAGGGATAATGAGGATATCTACCTTCCATCAAGTATATCTGCCTGCTTGTATCAAAGTATAATTCCACATGTTGTTAACATCAGTACATCTTCTTGTGTCTAAGAGGTAAATAGAAGTGTCGTAGTTAAGCGTGAAAGTGTTGCCGTGTGTCTCAGGGGTCTTACGGAAGCATTGGGGTCGCTCCCCGCTCCAGTTCCCAGTCCCCTGGCAAGTCAGCACAGCCGGCAGAGACAGCTGGTACCCCTCGATGCAGGTGTAGCTCACGCTGGAGCCCCATTGGAAGTCTGTGCCCACCACCCTGCCGTTGGGTATGCTGGGCGGGGCCCCGCACACGATAGCTGAGGGAGGGAGTCATGGCAACAACACATCAGGAATCAATAACGGCCATGTTACACACATCAGTTACAGTACAGACCAACATAGGTCGAGAGTTTAAACTGACCCTCTGGTGCCAACCTTGAACAACATAATGTCAAAAAAAAACAATCTGTTTCTGTGGTAAAACATCTAAAACAGGGGTTCTGTCATGCTGTAAGAGTTGTAATATCTATATACACAGTGTATCGATGTGCAACCCCATAATGCATTAGATACACCTCACTGATCTCTGTTTACTCCCTGCAGGGCTTCTCCAGCTCCTCTGTCCAACTGCCAAACAAGCCAGCCACCAAAAGTATAATGCGATGCCCAAAATGTAATGAGCTGTCAATTGATCTCTCCTTTTAATCAGCCAATTACAATGATCTGCCCTCTATGTCAGAAATAGATTACTGTGCTCTGACAAAAAAATAAAGGTTGTCCAATATTTATTTAAACAATCAATGACTCAGATAAGTTCTCAGACAATGAATGCACATTGTGGCAGTGAATATAGGGGCTGTATTCGCTAGGCTGAATGCCTCACCGATTGACTGATTGACAGGCGGGAAATAACACTAGGGACCACCATTTTCGAAAGCATGGACACCTGGTCACTGAAACTAAACACCTGCCTGCGGGAAATGAAAGGCTTGCAGTCAAAAACTAATGAGCCAAACCTGTATCCTGTTCAAAACCTGAAAAAATAATGGAAGCATAAAGAAGGTGTTTTTTCTTCAAACAAATTTGGTATTTGATGCAGAGTCTGGACAGCATACACAGGGAATCTCTAGGAAGGAGTTTTGGAAGCTCTTACTTAGTGGCTTGAGACTGGGCTTCTGATGGTGATTCTAGAGGTTGTGGGCCTTTTCCATTTTGGAAGGTGTTATGAGCTTCAAAGGGGCTTCAATGTTACTCATGGGCTCAAGGATTATCCCTCAAAGCGGTCCAGTAATGCTGATCAGCGATTCACCTCTACACACCTCTCTACACAGTTAGCGATTGATCTGCTCTGAAATCTGGCCAAAGCCTTGGGTCAGAAATCCTCTGAGATTGTGAGCGTGTGTGTGTGTGTGTGTGTGTGTGTTTGAGTGTGTGCGTGTGCCTGAACTAGAATGAGGTTACCTTTGCACACAGGCTTTGTCCCGTTCCAGGTGCGATCCTTGGTGCACGTCAGGCTGGAGGCGCGATCTGCGTCCATGGTGAATCCGGGGGAGCACTGGAAGGTCACCGTGTGGTTGTAGGTAAAGTCGTTCCCCAGCCTCACACCATTAGCTGGAACTCCTGGGTCCCCGCAGTTGATTACTATTGAATGAAGAAACATGGACGGTGCACTTAACTGAGGAGGGGGTGGGGTGTGGGAGGAGCAGAGGATGGATGTCAGGCAGTCTAAGCCATAGAGGGTTCAGCTCATGGTTACACCATGTGACAAGCATGGTAATAACATCAGAGAAGACACTGCGACTATAATGGAGATTAAGAGCCCAGAGGCAAAGCTGCACTGCAGTAGGTGAGCAGACCGATGACATCATCTTAGACTTTGTTGCCTGCTGGTATAATATATAGCAAATATACAGTATGTGACTATATTATGACACTTTCTTGGGCTATGTTCTCTGGCAGTGCATTAAAAGCTAACTGCTCGCTAACCCTTTTATCATTTAAAAAAAGAAAGCAGCATGGCTGTGGGAGCCAAATGCAGGGGAAAAACATAGTTTTATTACTCTAAATGGAGCCTCCAAATTAATGGACTGTATTACGAAGCCCCTTTTAACATCACATCTTATCCCCTTAGCCCACTTTAACTCACATTCCACCAAAATTTAACAATCTAGAACTTAAACGATTCCCCCAGATTTAACAGTAAATTAAAGGTTTACTCAGGAGTCAGTACACGCCTGCAACAGCACTCCCCCCCTTCCCCTTCCCTTGCTTTAGAATTGTGATACCAGGATGTCTCTGGGAGAAATATCTCCAGAGCAAGCATTTCAATATCTGTGAGCAGGCTTGGATGTGCTCGTCCAAATCGGCGCATCCATTGTGCAGAGAGAATGGGGCTTCGTGTGGTCATTGAGATCCTCGCCTCACCGCAACACCTGCGCATCTGCCAATCACCCCCTGATCCAGACAACCGGTGCCTGCATTCAAATGCAGAGTCCGCACAATGGGACAGGGGGCATGGCGCCCGCAGGTCTAATATCCGTCCTTACAATGGCTTCATAAGGCTGGTACTTTTTTTTTTATCTTGTTAATCCAAGTGAAGCACACAAGATGTTCGCAAGATATGCACATGGGTTATTTGTGATTCAAGCCCATTCAGCATGCAGGACAATGCAACAACCCCTTGTTAAAAAAAGAGAGACTTATCGTAACTATGTAATTGTCAGGTGTCCGGCCAAGAGCTGTTTTACAAAGCCGGATAAAAAAAAACCCAGAATGAGCTGAGGTTATCTGGTTTGAGTTAGTGGAATTGATGATAACAAGCTAATGCGGTTTGACAAAGCCAATTTTATGATTATTCCATTCATGTTTTCTCAGTAGGGCCCGGTTTGCCAAATAACGTGTTTATGTGCTTCAGGATAGCAGTGGTAATTTATTTCTGCTTTCAAAGACAAGAGGTACATCATTGGTTTCGCAAGAAAAATGTGCACTCCTCAGAGAAAGCTAAGAAGGTACTCCATTTGCTTTTAATTAATATACACAATTAGAGGTGGCACAATGTTTTTCATGTTTATGCCAGATATGTGACAAATAGTTCAAAACACTATTTATTATTAGTATTAATATTTACTACGAAACATAAACTAGTCTAGTGACACATTGTACAATTGGACAGATTTGCTGGTCGTTGTATGGAATAAATGTTTCAAGGTCTTACATGATCATATGACATCCTACCACTTACATATTCTAAAGGCATTGACTTGTATTTTATTTTCAAGGAGCAGTTCAGCTGCATTTGAACTGATTGTCTTATTGATTAAGCAACTATACCATTTCTTGACAAATTATTATGTCTCTATGCTATGTCTGATTGGGGACAGAACACTTTATTTCATACACTCAGTCCCTTTTTATGAGAGTAGTTGGGATTACATGAGCTAACCTGCTGTGGAGCCGGTTTGACAAGGTGGGATAAGTTGCCATGGAGATTAACCTGGCTTGTTATTAGCCTGCTTCATGAAATCGAAAAAAGCCTTGACTCAACCTTGAGCCTGAAAGTTAGCTGGCTTACGGCTTAATCCACCCTCCTGAAACAGGACCCAGAAGTCATGGTGGTGAAGTATGAAAATGCTAAGACTGCAAGGTGCGAGATATACATTCACATAAAAAAATATGAAAGTTGTGCGTTGTACAGAAGTACAAAGATATGGATGTGTTGTGATGGGTACCTGTACACTCAGGCATGGTGCCGGTCCAGGTGCCGTTGACCGTGCAGTGGCGGGTCAAGAGTCCTGTGGAGTAGTAGCCCTCGCGGCAGGAGTAGGTGATAGAGCGGGAGAACACCACGCCATCATGAAACAATACCTGAGCATTGCGAGGAGTTCCAGGATTCCCACAGGACACCACTGAGAGGGAGAGAGAGAGAGGGGAGAATTTAAAGGGCAGGGGTAAAGAAGAAAAAGAGGAGATGATGAGAGCGACAGATAAAAGGATAGCAAAAAAAGGAAAAGTGGAAGAGATGGAATGACAAGAGGGATGGACGGCGGAGCAGTTGGAGATCGAGAGAGACAGAGGGGGAGACAGATAGATTGAGAGAGCGAGAGATCCGGAAAACAGTCCTTAAAGAGCATTCGCCTCACTTTGCAAAGTCTCCACCTGGTTGACAATGTCAGAGAAAACTGAGAATGTGTTTGGCAGAGGGAAGAGACAGAGCAAGAAACAAAAGGTCACGGGAAGAGAAAAAGCGTGCGTCTTTGGCAGGACAGTGACAGGCAAGTGTGGTGAGGGGGACTGAATTATTCATGGGGCCGTTCTCAGCCTCTCCCTCGTTCCCTGCTTCTCTTTCACTCCGCTCTTAATTCACGGACACATTTATTACCGTTTCCTGTCTCACCCCTAACTCTGTGGTAACACTCCTGTAATGACCAGCTGTGGCCATCTTGACAACCGTTGCCAGCGCAGTGCATGTGGTCACTCCTGGGACTGTGGCAAGAGACGGCAAATGCACCATGAGCAGGGAGGGCCAAAAAAGGTGGAGGTGCTGGAATTAAAACGCGCTGGGGAGAAAAAAATCTAATTGATTGAAATGTCAGAAAACAAGGCGGACGAACAGGTGTTAGTCCGTTAGTTGGTTATGGGGGAAAATTGGCCCCCGCATAGGAAACAGTCCTCAGGAAGCACATTAAGATCTTCAATGCACATGACAGTCAACACCGTTCCAACGCTTGCGCACTTATGCTGGTGATCTCAACATGACAGACTGATTTGTGCATTAGTAGTAAATGACATCATGACATAAATGTTGCCATTCGGGCTGCTCCAGTTTATGCAGCTCTAATGGAATGCTGAAGATTTCATGAATAATCCCAAGAGCAAGTGTACTCAGTAGCTCCCCCTAGCTCTTACCAGGTTTTTACAACAAATATATTTTGAATGTAAATTTATGGATGGAGGGTTTGAGTCAGATCAATTTGTTCTTTGTTCCCAAATCCCCTTTAAACCACGGGTATTGTGAAAGTGTACACCAGACGCAAAACAATACCGACACAATCTGATCAATATACGTAGCAGGGAGATTTATGGAAATGCATGTACCGCAAAGATCCTGAAGCTCAGACGCAATCCTTGGGAAGTCCCAGTAGCATTTCCAACTTTGTTGCCCCCTCCGCCCCCCAATTTTTCTCGTCCTTACATCCAAGGTGTTACTTTGTTTCCAAACGATTGCACATTTTAAGTTAAAGAGAAGAATAAATAAGTAAAAAGCAGGCCAATCTTGAAATGAAACAAAAAAAAAACAAGTTTCTGTACAGCAGTAATTAACCTAGGAGCCTCCAGTCCTCTGACACATCCCTCTTGCAGATGTCAGCTTAGTTCTCTTGGCTGCTTGCACCTGCACATGAGAGGAATGGTAATATCACTGCTGAGATCAGCCGTCAGGGCACAGGGCTGACTTCTAGCTAGGACAAAAAACCTGCCGAGTGCAGCGGCTGTTCGGAAGAAGAGGGAAAAATCAAAAACAGATGTACACCCCAGGTGATACAGAGGTGACAAAACGAAGGAAAACAAGAAGGTGCAAAACAAGCAGAGATATTGAAGAATGAACCGCAGTAGCAGGGGAGAAACGGGAAGGGAGGGGGACTGTGGACTGTGGGATTCTGGGAATTGCAGTAAGCAGCCTGAGGATGTTTAGGATAGCTTCTCAGTCAGATGCTTGTCAAAGACGGAACTTGCGTCACTGCAGAAATACGTGTATGTGTGTCTGTGTGTGTGTGCGTGTGTGTTTTTTTTTTCCATCAGCCCCATCTTACCATGGCATTCAGGCTGAGTTCCTGTCCATGACCCATTGGCAAGGCAGGTTCTGTCTGATGATCCTTTAAGCATATATCCAGGCTCACAGCTGAAGCGCACCACACTGTTGACAGAGAACTCCTCACCCAGCCGGATACCGTGCACAGGCACCCCAGGGTCCCCACAAAGGCCCAATGACTCCCCTGAAAAAGCACACATACCTATGTTCAGCTCACATTCAGATCCTCTTTACAGAGAATAGTAAATGTATTTCCACAGACGCACGCACACACACGCACACATACACATGCTCAGACCCTTATCACAGTACAGTTAAAACCTCTGATTCCTACATTCCCAAGGTTCTTTTTTGTCAGGATATACACACAAAAGAGTAGATATAAGTGAAAATGGCCAGGGCAACGGGTAACAGGGGTGGAGGAAGAGTAAAGAAAAAGAAGAAGAAGAAAAAGACAGTCAACATGAGATTTTTGTTTCAATTACAGTATGAGGCAAAATTTGTCTTCTGGAAGATACACTTTTAATTACATGCCTTTGCTCAAACTCCAGTTTTCAACCACTTAAAACACCCACAGTATCCTCTCAACGCTAATAAAATGTCCCCAATGAAACATTTAAACCTCTTGTATTTTTCTTTTCTTGTACGGGGTCAGGGCATGCTTTAATGGTGTTTACAGGTTTTAGAGGAAAAAGCGGCATCGTAAAAGAGGGGTCTTTTACGCTCATCTCTCGTCACCGCATCAGAGAAAACCAAAAGCTTTAAAAATATGAATGCCATGAAATGTGACATTAAAGTGTCAGGTGATAGGTTTTATGGCTGGGCTGAGTCACCCCCCTCTACCCATCCCCACCCCACCCACCCCCCAGCGACGGTGGGCTCCAATACAGAGATGTCTTAAAAGCGGACACTGAACCTCGTAACACATGGAGTGTGTGGGAGTGCATTTAAACGGAAACGATATGAGGAGATTAAAGCCAGTTGATGGAGGGCATAGCGTTCGCCCTTGAGGCATCCGCCTGGGCTTTCTAAGTCACTGCACACTGGTGCTTTAAAGCAATATGATTATCAATCTCCTTTATACTAAAGAGGCAGTAAGGTGGATTAGAAGTTAAGGTGTGCAAATCAATTGCGGGTTAGTGGTTATGATGCCAGGAGGAACCAGGCATTGGTGAGAGTCTTGGGGGTGCTTGAGAAAAGTTAATAATCCAAGTATGGTATATGCTCTTAATCCAGAGTGTCAATAAATTATTCCGGTATCCGGGTAGACTGCTGTTTGTTTCTGCTGTTGGGTGACATAATGGGCTATCATATTCATAACAATGTCTGCTCCTAATAACTAAATTAACCAAATGATTCATACAGCTTAGCCTCTAATCATGTTTGCAAATTATTCCAAATGACACCCTCAGGTTTCATTTTATCTGTGACAAAAAAAAAAAAAAAAACTAGAGCTCCATGTCAGAAGATTGCAGTCTGACACAGTTTATGATGTTCATTGTGTCAGACAAGGAAAACGGTCTGACCTGATAGTCTACAATAGCTACAATGTGCTACAATACCATATTTATGACAATGCCAATATTATTTCAATCATGAACAGCCTAGTTTTAGCCTGTTATCTGTCATTATATTGTATCGTTCTGAATTTGGAAATGACCCTTGGCCATGGATACATATTCACTTTATTTGATTCCACACTTGCAGTGTCCTTTCCAATATACAACTTAATCAAAAAGAACAGATAAATAAACAAATAAAATGCAGTATGACTGCTAATAACCTCTGAGATACACTCCCTGTTTTCCATCATGATTTTTATAGAGAAAATAGAAAGAATTCATTTTGACAGTCCCAGGACTCAGGGTTCAGTACTAAATCCCTATCATGCAGATGGACACATATTGTAATTGGGCAATTAAGCCAGGGGCAATGGCTGGATCAAAACACAAAAACAGAAGACACACAGGGTCTTCCCGGAATTGAAACTCGTGCACCTGAGTTGTCCTTACCCAGCATCTGGACCCTCAAGCAATGTTAAACAGAACACTTACTCTACAGTTAATTATCTTCTGTTTATTAAGTCTTTTTGTCTAGGAAAAAAAAACTATGGAGAATTACATGGAGAAATACATGGAGTAAAACGTACAGGTTTTTTGTTAAGAATGGCCATAGGTGCCCTTACGTTAATTACATTGATCAGACAGAGAAAGAGTGCTAACGGAAAGCGTACCAGAGCAGTGTGGCAGTGACCCACTCCAGTGCCCATCCAGCTGGCACATCCGTGTGGTATTCCCAATGATGGAGCGCTGTCCGATGCAACTGAACCGGATCACTGAGCCCACAGTGCGTCGATCCCCTGAGATCTGGGCATATGGGGGCATACTGGGGCGGTCGCACAGCACCACTGCAAGAGAGTGAGAGAGAGAGAGAGACAATGTACATTCCTTTTATAGACACGCAGAATGACATAAACAGAACATGAATTTTGAGGGGAAACTTGAATATCTCTAAAATATTCCTGAGGTCTTCTAGGTAATGCGAAAGCAAACCTTTGATCAGTGTCGTAAGGGAAGGGACGAAATCAGTGCCGGGAGGAGCATGGGGACACAACGCTGATGGGATTCTTACTGCACGATCTTAACATTTAGGAAATGTCTTTACATTAATGCCTTTTTTCATGTTGCTTTTTTGTCGAATTACATAACTTTCACAGCAAGGGACAAAGCAAGTATGAGTCACCAACTAGAAAAACAAAAAAGTTAAAAAAAAAATGTGCCTGAGTGAGGCAACTCCTAAGTTTTGACTTAGTCACTGTGAGAGTGGTGGAACAGTAGCTGGCTGAAGTCTTGGCAGTATAGCAGGTACATTTGGAGGGAAAGGGGTTAGTGGGATGGGAAAGATGGAGGGACTCACAGAGGCACTTGGGCAGGGAACGATCCCATGTTCCGTCCCCTTGGCAGGCCAGTGTGCCAGTGCCCAGCAGGTAGTAACCGGGATTACAGCTGTAGGACACGGTGGTCTGGAAGCTGAAGCGATGCGGGCCGCTGGGCAGGACCTGTCGGATACTGTTCTCCACATGGCCAGGGTCAGTGCAGTTCACAACTGGGGGAGAAACATTGTTACATGGTCAGAAGATTAAGAACCAGCCAAAACACCAGTGCAACTAATACTGAGATCATATGACATTAAACATCATTACACTGATGTTGATGTACATCATATGTGTGTATGGTCATGTGTGCATATGTACTTCGATCAATATTATATACTGCCCTTACCACACTTGTGTGTTGATTACATATGTTTTACATCGAATATCTACACTAAAAATGACAATGTTTCAATCAGAAACAAAACTTTACAAATCCTTTTTCTTAAGTATGCACTAACAATGTCTTAACAAACATAATTACTTTAAATAATCCACACAGTCAAGATTTATTGTTTCATTGTTAAGGTTTCTGCACTAAAAAGGAATTATGCACCATTAAATTCTGTCCATACACATCTGATGTACTATTCCTCAGCCAGAGGCTACTTGCTTCTCTATATATGTTGTTTACTTGCAATGGATTAAGATCTAAATGTTTGATGATAAAGATTCAAACTTTTACATTAATAATGAGCGACAAAACTTTCTTTAAGCGATGAAAGTGTGAAAAAACAGGAACAAATTGAAGTGGAAATAGGCACTGTTTGCTACAATTGATTTTCAAAATGACTCAAAATCCAAATTGGAAATCTACATAACACTGGGGAAAAAAGACTGACGCTTTTAGACATACAAAATGGCTTTCTTGTCCCTGAAGCCCTCAAAATGGGCTGCGTTTGGAGCAGCGGAGCGGTCTTTGGGTAAAGCTGGGCATGAGAAAGAAGGCGGGATGTCAGTTTAATGCCAGGTGGGAGAGAGAGAGACGGAGGATTGGGACAGAAATTAGCTGTCTGTTTGCGCCTAATCAATCCTCACGCGGGGCGCCGGTGCCAAGCAACGGCGCATCAGATGGCATCAGCCCCGTCTTCCAATCAATCCAGGATAAAAAGCGCCTGAACCGTGGATCAGGATGCAGGGAGAGGAACAAGCCCCAGTGGCACGGCGCGCATTAAAATTCATGACAGATGTTATCAATAACCCATCCCGCAGTATACTTTTCTCAGCGGGGGACTCTGGCTATTTGTATTTTATTGACAAAATGATGGAGATCTGAACAGGGGAGACAGATGGTTCTTTTTTTGTTGCTGCTGTTGTTGTTTTGTGGAGGGATGCTCTTCTCAAGAACGAATGAAGGGATCGACGGCCGGGACTTGGGATGGTCGGCAAGGGAGGGGTGCTCCCTGCCTCGGGGCCGCCCGCGTCTGAAAAGTGGCTGTCGTTGTACAGGACGCAGATGGAGTACGGTGTCACACAGGGCTCCGTTTGGCAGACACGTCCTGCCAAAATCTTGGCTCGCCGTGCTGAAGCTAATAGCACGAATCGCAGTGATTATGCTCATCTCATTGCAGTATATACCGGCGGACCTCCATTGGTTGTCATGATACAATCCTTTCCTCCAGAGAAAGAATGATGACAGTGATATCAGAGCAGAGACCTTGGTCTTTTGGCATGGTGGGCTGAAAGCTCTCATTGTGGAGCTGATTTATGCTGTACTGTGCTGTGAGGATGCAGAAGGACATTGTTTCAAAGTGCTGCATTTGTCCAGACGATGCGCAGCGAGGTAGACGTTGTATGCTAATATCTTTAAAAGCGCCAGGAGTCGCCTTGGATAAAGACAGCCGAATAGCTAAATTAGCCCCAAACACTTAATGCATTAGCGCCCGCTTTGCTGACCCACGCCGTGATCCCTCACGACTCCCGCCATAATCATAATATACATACATTCACTCCCATTCTGCATGTCTTCTGATAACCTTCTGCAAGGCGGGCAGCCAGGTCACTTCATTCCGGACGAACAGCGATTCATCTCTCCGAACAGAGGGGTAGATCACCAATGCCTTCCCCCACTGGCCGACAGCCAGGGCACGTTTCCATGGCATCCTCTCCCCAATCAAATGGCCCCCATTTCCCTTTCACGAAGAGCCACTTGCTTATTTCGTTCATTCACACGTGATGCTCCAACTCATAGTTTCTCTGATTTGGAAGGATGCGCGGGGGGCTGGCTGAATTATTGATGTGCCCAAGGATTCTCTGCTTAACGCCCTTTGTCTCACATTATTAGCCTTGTCTGCACAAGGTTCTGCAATTTCCACAGAGGATTTTAATGAACGGGTGCGAGGGCCACAGGATGGTGGATATTATGTGGATACTCAACGAGGGTAAACAAGCTTGGGAAATAAACATCTTAAATGAACTACAAAAAAAGAAATAAATAAAAATAGGTATGGCCCTGACAAACGCTGTTCGAATCTACCACTTTTGTGTCTATGCTCCAGTGAGCTTTTCCCTTGGCACAATTAACTTTGTGATGTGACCATGAAAGCAAAGCAATTTCAGAAAAAAACAGCAGGGTTTTACCATATCTCTCAATAGTTATGAAAGCTTGGTCCAGAATCTAGTACTTTAACCAAGGCATTTTCAGATTGTTTTTCCAACTATCTCAAGAAAGAGAGACAGAGAAAAAACCTCCATGCTGAAAGTATGATCTTTTGTATCTGACCTCAACTTCCTGTCACTTTCTGTCAAAAGGGAGACAGCACCTTTCTCTTTTTTTATTCCAGAGGTGAGTGGAGCTTTGACACGCTTAAGAAAATCCAAACACGAGACACGTCAGGACTCTCAAAGCCGCTGTGCTAATTTAAAAGACCTTTCACTCACAGCCAATTCTTCATTTTCCAGATAAAGAGTAGAATGGCTAACAGGCGAAGTCTTATTTGTGACTGGAGCAGGGCATGGACCGTTCAGGAGCAGAGCTGTGATTAGAAGCTCCTTCCCTGCCTGACAGAACGGGCTGTCTCGGAAAGCGAAAGCAGCGGCTTGACAATGCCACAGAGAGATGTGCCTCACTCAGATATTACCAGATGTCCAATCCGCAAACCTCAGGCACCGTGGTAAAGAATTATTAATTAAATCGTTCCTTGTCTCTGTGCTTTCATTTTCAATTTTCCTAAAAGGCCCCATTAAGGCTTATCTTTCTGCAGCACAAAGCGCGACAAACGTTTTACCATTCCATCCCGTTTGACAATGGGAAGGGTTTTTTCGAGGTAAAGGTGGAATACCAAAAAGATGCAATCCCACAAACCCCTCTCAGTACTCACTTTTACACGTCGGCAGGGTGTTGCTCCACTGGCCGTTAGCCTGACAGTGAGATTTCACTGCACCCTGCAGCACATAGCCTGTGTTGCAGGTGAAGCGCACAATGTCATTGAGATTGAACTGTGTGCCCTGTGTCACACCATTGGTAGGATTGCCTGGGTGGCCGCAGGTGATGGCTACATGAAAGAAAAAAAAAAAAAAACACACAAGTTAATAGACATCACATCAATGCTGATTTTTCAGCTTCTCTGATGCTTGGCATCAGCATGGCAAGATTTCCCTATGCTCAAATCCAATTATAGCTCTCAAGGTTTACTACCTATTACCAATTATATTTGAGCAATCCAGAACATCTACTATATACATTTTCATTTGACCGTTGTAAATTATACATTTGTTTCCTTGTACCTTGGCTATATTAATGTACCATAAAATAACTACTTAAGATTCTAGGGTACATTTACCTGTTCACATAACCATTTGATGTATTGATAGAGAAACTGAGCGATTAGGCCTCTTGCCTGGTTAGCTGATTTGGGGATACTCACGGACACAGACAGGGGTTCTCCCTGACCAGCGATGGTCCTGCTCACAGATCCGCACGGAGACGCCGATGAGCCTGAACCCTGGACTGCACTGGTACACCACACTGCCGCGGTAGTTATAATTCTCCCCGATGATCTGCCCATTCACTATGGGGTCAGGTGTGCCACAGTGCCCAGCTAGAAAAGCACAACACAAACATGCGTATATGCACATACACACGCACAGAAATACACACACACACACACACACACACACACACACACACACACACACAGAGTGGATGAGAAACAGGTACCGCAATAATGTAACATTTCAGAAGGCACCTTGACTTAAGTACCAGTTCAATTCTACAGACATTTTGAAAAAAGGAATGCAAACAATGGAACAAAAAGAAAAGGAGAGAAGGCAGAAGACAGAGGCAGAGCAGGGCAGGGATAGAGAACGAGAGAGAATGTAAGAAAAAGAGAGAGAGAGAGACAGAATGACAGGGGAGAATACAGCATGATTATGGCCTGACTGACTGACTTACCGAGACACTGGACCAGGGTTCCGCTCCAGAGCCCGTTGGACATGCACTCCCTGACGCGGGAGCCCACCAGGGTGTAGCCCGTGTTGCAGGAGAAGATGGCAGTGGCTCCATACACAGTCAGGGTTCCGATTTTATTCCCGTTTGGAGGGGTGCCCAGTTCCCCACAGGAAATAACTATCAGACAGAGACATTTCTTTTACAAAACACAATCATTTCCCTCTCACATCACCCTGTGAGCTGTTTAGCATTTGTTCAAGAGGCATCTCGGTGGGACTGGTAAGATGAAAAAGCTGAATGAATATAGGACGGTTTTATATATAAATGTAAGAAAAAATAGAAAAAAATACAAATAAAAAATATTGTCTGTCTTTCTCTCTTTCACATTCACAACAGACATGCACACGCCTACACAGACGCAGACACAGACACAAGCACACATACATACACACAGACACCAAAATGCACTGACACGTGTGCATATGCAAACAAACGATAATAGTATACACAAAAACAAACTCTCTCACACACACACATTTTTCCCAGAAAAATACTCCTACATTTTTTCCTGACATGTATTTTTTCCAACACAGAAAAATTACAGCATGCCAGAGCATTGAGTGACGTGCCCAAAAAAACAAAACGCGTAAATAATAAACACTAGATGCACGCACTGTTGCAGGCTGGTTGGGGGTCTGGGTAGTCCCGTTCCGTTGGCCTGGCAACGGATGACTCGCTGACCCCTGTAGTAGTATCCGGGGTCACAGATAAGCATCATCATGGCGTCGTATTGATTGGGGGTTCCAAAGATCAGCCTCCACCTCCCATGCTCCACTGCTGAGTGGCCGAGATCTGGGCAAGTTACAGCTGCAAGAACAGAATGCCAGAGGCCATAACAAGAGGTGTCATACAATACCATGAGGGGATTTTCAAACAAATTGTACAATAAATTCTAACTTATTCACCTAAAACTGGTGTTGCTTCAGTCTGCTATGACTAAGCTTTAACTATGCCTCTTTGGACCAATTTAATCTTCTTAATTCTCTGGACTAATTATTTCTGTGAAGCACTGAGTGGTAATTCCTTGATAGCCCCATTTCAAAGGGATGAAAGCAAGTCAGACTGACTAAAAGAAACTGACCTGGGCTATATTGTTCACTGTTTCAGCATATGGGAGGTTTTAAACCTTCCTGAAACTCCATGAGAACAGTCAAAGGTGTTCCCCCTATAGCCAATCAGACTGGAGAAACTGTACTCACGCATGCAGCGGGGTGGAGTATCAGAGGGGCTCCATCTCCCAGTTTCCTGGCAGACCACAGACGAGGGTGCGGAGCTTGACAGCTGGAAGCCCACGTTACACTGGTAGATAGCTCTGGAGCCCAAAGTGTAATCTCGGCCTGTGACTGTACCATTCACTGGAGCGGCTGGGATACCACAGGAAACCACTGAGGAAAAATGACACAAGACTCAATCAGACACCATGACACAAGCACGAAATACAATAATCTCACTTGCTTCCCGCGATGGTTGGGGTCAATAGTGCTGTGATAATGTTAGACTAGGGCAGCTGATAGATGCTGAGCAGTATGGGATCAAACAGCAGTGTGGACCATTTACTATGGGATCATGGGATACCGCCACGGAACGATTCAGAGAGGTATCCGATTGGCTAAAGCTAAGACCCAGCCTTCTGAAAAGGTTACTGACTGTGAAAATGTGAAATGCTACAAGCTCTCCAGGACAATATTGTCTGCAAAGCAAAAAAACATGTGTGTTGTGCAACTTTAAGTGCAGAAAGAGCTAGACTTTAAGTACATTTTGACTGTCACAATCTCTCCACTTAGAGGCAACATTAAGTGAATCCCAGGGGCAATGCTGTTTCCCTTCTATTCCAAATGTTTGAAAATTCAGTAAAAGCACCATGCACTATAGACACCAGTTGCAGTCATACAACAGAAAAGCGGCAAAAAAGGAAAAAAAAAACACTGCCACCACTGTGAAACACTTAATTCTTAATGGACAATCTTTCACTTAATGCATATCATTCAGGAAAACAACATCTTGGAAATGACAGCATTACAAACCAACAGGGGCAGGACAAAAAGGCAGCGTGTCAGTGTGGTCATGCTAGCCTACGCTGTTTGGTCACGGTTACCCTCTTCTTGACCTTACAGCACAGTAGCTGAGTGGGAGCAGACTCAGCTCTCACCTTGGCAGAGGGGGATTGGGGCGTTCCATTGGTACAAGCCTTGAGGAGTGCGGGTGCAGGTGGCGCTGCTCTGGCCAATAAGGCGAAAGCCTTGATCGCAGCTGAAGCGCAGGGTGCTGCCAAGCTTGGTGCCCGTTTGACTGTGGACCGTACCATTGGTAGGGGGGTTGGGTGGACTGCAGTACGATGCTAAAGGAAATTAGGACATCAAAGTGAGAATTCTTCACATGGATTATCTTTTTTTCTGTGAATGCCTGTCATGAGCTGAGCTCAAGTGGAATGTATCTATTATTGAAATGGTGACAGTAGTTTAGAAAGAAAATGCAACGCATTACAGAAAATGTATAGTTTCAAAAACGTATTTGCTTGTGGTTGTTAAACATTTAGCTAGGCATAATACAAACACAATGCAATTATAGAAGAGATTTCACTGCAAAGGACCACTGTATACACTTTCTCATTTTCAGCCATGGAAGTAAGCCTTGATATCCGTCATTGTGATTGGCCGTAAATGGGTCAGTGTAAATAAGCATATTGTTCAGATTAGATTTAAACAGGGAAACGACGCAAGAGCTGATGACAACTAGTGAAATTGAGCGGACAGAAGATAAGAGGAGAACAGGAAGGGGAAAGAATTGGGTTTCACCCATTCTGTTTGATCAGGGTGACTATGTTACATCTCTATAAAAATGGTAATTCAACCTAAATGCCAGATTCGACTATGAACATTTTCCACCCCAGTCATTAGCACCTGACAAAAAATATAAAAAAGGCACCACTGTCAAAAAAAAAACAAAAACAAAAGTAAAGTTTCATAACCAAAACACACAGGGGGAATAACAAATAATGGAATCAGCAAACATGAATATTTACTAGCAAATTAGGAGTTGATAGTTGCCATCAGAACAGTTTCAGTCCTCAGAATTCTGTTATTTTATTTGTCTCTAGTGGGATACTGGATCATTCTTTAAGAAATAAATCTTTAAGTTATTTAAGAGATGAAGAAATTGGATTTCTACTTGTAATTTGTGAATATGGTTTGCAATATCCTGGTGGACACTGGGCAGAGAAACCACATGTGCATGACACCTAAATAAATCATTAATTCAGTCCATTCTATAATCTGTGCTTCAGATTTTACCATATAGATTCCAGAATGGTTAGATCTGTGAATATTCTTCTGTGGTAATTTACTGACACAGGAATGGTCCCTCTAGTCTAAAGGAAATAGTGTCAGACCTTTGATGGTGGCAATGGATTTCTAATTAGCTTGACCCTCATTACTGCCTGATTACATCTCACAAGCGGCAGGGTGTTCAGAAATGAGACGTTAGCCACCGTGCGTGGGCGAAGTCGTGTGGGCATGCCTTCTTCATTTCAAGGAACGGTCTGTGGCGCACAGGGTCTCAAACTGTGCGATCATTAATGTAAACAAAATGTGCATTTGGTGCATTTACTACAACGTGTTCACCTGTAGAGAATGTTACAGTGCATGCCATTTGTAGCTTGAAAAATAACCACTGTTATTCTATTTTAAATAGACAGGTGAGAAAGGAGGGGGAGGTATGACAAGTGGCCCGGATAAGAGAACAGGAGGCTCGCTACACTCCAGGATGGAGAGAGGCGACTTAGGGAGATAAAAGATGGATTGATAAAGAAAACAGTACAAAGCATTGAATCTGTCTTGCCATCTGTCTCTAGCCCACAAAGGTATTCTGAACAGGAGGGGGGGGGTCCATACTGATGAGAGCTACCTGGGCGCTGCTACCGCTAACCCAGACTGTCACTTACGGCAAGATAAAAAATGGCCACAAAAAAAAGGAAGGAAAAACTGGCAGAACAGCTGGCCAGGGGAAAATGGGACACTGTTGAGGAGATCTGTCATCCCAAAGACCCATCATCGATAAGTGGCATATGGAAAATTACAAATGTTTACTGTACAATACATTCTGAGAAGATGAATGCTGCATGCCTTTTTGTGATTTTTTAAAGCTGCGCTGAAGGAGATGGTTGGTTGGTTCATGTTGTTATGGCTCGGTGATCTTGTGTTTATGCTCTGGTATTGAGTCCAGACCATACTAGTGTTGACTGTGTTCTAAAGACACAAAAAAGAGGGCCAACAACAACTGGCCTTAGCGTTGCCAAGAAGGGAAAGATTTACTTGAAAGGGCTGTAGTTCTCTCATTGTTCTCCAGCAACCCCTCCTGGTAAGTTGGAAACCTACAGTCTGCCTGCCCAAACCTGCACACGAAGTGACACCTTCTGATTCATGTCTATGTAAGATCAACTTGCCTGTATTGAAAATGGAGCAATGACAGTGGTTTGTGAATACAAATGGCCTTTCCTTTTTGGAAGGAAAAAAGGAAGAAAGCAAAAAAACGTCCTTAACACTGCTATTTAAAATACATCATTCACAAAAAGGCCCAAGATGACATCACAGTCAGCTGCCCACCTGCATAGCGAATCCGGAAGCCTTTGTGGCTGGAAGCATGGTCAGATGACCAGTGCAGGTAGACTTTATTGGAGGAGCTGGTGATCGTGAGAGGGGAGGAGTAGTTTCCACTCAGTGTGGTGAGAAGAGGGCTTTGCCTGGAGGGACCTGCGGGAGACAAAGTAGGAACTCAGTCCAGAGTCTGAGCAAATGAATGTGTCATGTACTGTATGTCCTATGCACAATGACACTGTACCATACATATTACATGATATCAAATGATATGGAACATATTAACCATGACTTTTTAACCCAGTGACTAAAATGAACCAGTCTATATCTTGGCTCTGGAAAAACAAGCAGTGACAAGTATGACACATTGCACCATATATCATACACTTAACCTGGCGTGACAGCATGTTTGAATTCAAGACCATATGGCCCATAGTGCTCCAGTCAAACACAGTTGCCCAGCAACCCCTCCCCTGCTGGGGCAAGACTCCCACCAGCAGATCATGAAGGGAGAGGGGGTAGAAAGGGGGCATATAAACAGAATTTTGGAGGGGAATCAGCTTCAGGGGCATGCTTAACTTAGCATAGCTGAGCATAAGGAGCAGAAGACTGTTCTCCTGCCTACTGGATGATAAAAAGGGGTAATCAGACACACTTGTGCATACCGGTGTGGGGGCTTGCGGGGGGTACATCTCAAACTGAGCCCAAATTGCATGGAGGAGCATGCTTCAGCAGAGGTACTTCATCAAAGCAAGGAGCAGACTGTAAGCTAATAGGGAACGAGACATGCCAACATTAACAAGGGTTTCTGTCTCCGTTCTGGCTTTGCCTTACCTCTTGGAATGCTCTTTTTCAAATTTCCAAATTAATTGCACATCAAAAATGCAAGGACAATTACCATAATTCATCCCCCTCTGTTGTTTAAGGGCCCTGATAAAATCCTTTCTTCCATCTTCTCTGAATACGGATGTGATTCTTGTATGTAAAACAGTCCAAATATCCTTGGTGAGGCAATGGGAGAGGGCGACCTTTGACTACTGGGTTCAAGTTTCCAATCTCATATTAAATGAAAGCTCATTGACCCTTCTGCTTTGGGTGACCTCATCATGGCCCTAGGCTGACCCCAACAAGACAAAGCAATTTTCCACTGAACTCCCGCCCTAAACCCTCACCATCAATACAGTGTCCCTGATATGTCGCTAACGCTCCTGTCATCCTGATTCTGAGAAAACCTCTTCATCTTTCCTCATTCCCAGCCAGCACTCTGATGCTTTTGCCCTTTATTATTTCGGACACTTTTCAACATGTATGTCAGTAATCCAATGTAAGCCAACCCTATTTTCTCTGACGCTGTGCCGCCCATTGTAAGTTTTCATTGTTGCCATTATTCTGTCTTGTTTATTTATCGATTACCTGGTTTGAAATATTTATACAATTTGGTCTCCAGAGGCACAGTATTTCAGTAAGTAAAGAGACCTTGTAACTTGAAAAGCCCCCGCATCCACACCTACGCACACACATACGCACAGAGAAATAGCCAGGTTTTATCTGTTCAGCTTTTGCAGCCTGACCGAGAATGCTCCTGCAAAAATGACCATGCCCAGGGGAATCGGGCTGCTCACCATCATAGACCTCCAGTTCGTCGAACTGCCTGCTAGTCTGAAAGTGCTCGACAGTGAGCGAGATGTTGTAACCTGGCTCCACCTTCACAACCCAGGAGCAGGTCTCGAAGTGGGGGAAGCCGCTGCCGGGTGTCTGACTCAAGATCACACCCATGGAGTCTGTCAGCACCTCGTTCATAGGACATGTCACTGGAACAGAGAGGGGACACAAAACAATGTTCATATAAAACAATTCATGCATTACATGACTAACAGTGTAAATCAATGCATAGCTAAGTTAACCATGAGCTAGCCCCACACAGCTGCCTTCACCGTGCTGTTTGAAGATGTTCTCTGCTGGTAAATCTACAGTTAATTACTACTTCTGACTGATTACACACACTTGTGTATGTAGGACTCCGGTTAGAAGTGGCTACTTGGATCCTGAAAATCCTGTAGTGGTTTCTCAGAAATGAATGTAGACATACACAAACATTTGGGTCCAACCAAATCCAGCCCCAGAAAGCTGAGGACACCAATAAGCTTGCTAAAATGTATTCATGGTTTCCGTGTCAGTGGTGTCTGTAGTTAAGACTAACCATGAATTTACACTCTAGGGTTGGGACAGTTTACTGGATGAGACGAGGAGTCTACTACAGTTGGAGGGAATTGCAGAGTGGAGCAGTCATAAGAGGTCTGTGGGTTTGAGTTAAAGGTAGAAGAGCTCATTAAAGTGAAGCTGCCCCAAACGATGTGCAGCAAGTGCATTAAGTAAGCCAAGCTATGTGATTTCCCTGGATACCTGTGTCTGCAAGTCAAACACATAATGGGGAGTAATGATATTGCAGAGGGCTGTGACAAGTCATCTCTGAGTTGTCTCATGCAACACACATGGAGATGTTAATGCACTATATCGCTCCAACCCAAGGGTCCATTTGCTAAATATACAGTTCTTCAGATCTTTTTCAGTCATTTGTATTCCTCACTAGGGTTTAGTGACATTCCCAACATTTTCCCTTGAATTATCTGACTGCTATGCATTCCAGCTGTCGCAAGCGAGTCTCCGATGTCCAGTTCCCATTCAGTCGTGGCCATCAGCATACTGAAGCGATGTCCAAGGACAGACAGAAGAATGAAAGAACAGGACCATACGATTAAAAATCTCTGCTATGCCACAGCCTGGGTGCTGTAGCCTTGGAAACCAGAATATCTGAATCAAAATACTGCAGATAGGCTGTAGTTCTCACGCTCTGAAAATACTGATGATTTAAAACGTGTGGCAAAGACACTGATTCTGATTAAACTGTTGTTACCTCAATCTCATTGGATTGGCACCAAGAGATATCATGTGCACAAAGTGACTGTTGGAAAGCTAAAGGAACAATTATAAGACAGTGATAAGTTTAGTCATTTGCTTTTTCCATTGTCACTGTTGGCTTTGTGTTTTTTAGCTCCATCGCTTGTTTCCATTGTAATTGTCCCCATCAAATCCACCCTCAAACTCATGTTCATCCAGCTATCACCACAAGAACGACCTGCCAAACCGCACACCTGTTCCCAGTCACATATCGATGGTACAGAACACCTCCATACAAGGCCAGGGTTTTCATCATAAGGCCCATTTCCAATTTGGTTAATTGATAGCTTGACAATTTATAAGCCCATAATTGAAAAAAAGCAACTCAGAATTTTGAGATAAGTTAAAATCTCCTTTTAATTATGTTGCATGGTATCAATAACACTCAACACAGCGTAGGCCTGTCAGAAAGAAAATGAAAGCCTATTGTTGGGCCATTTATAAAAGTGAAACTAATAACTGGTATTGTATAAAAAACAATGTAAGAAATGAACACATACATTAAAAGAGAATAACACCTCCAAGGAACAATTCCCCTCTGGCCCATCATGAAAACTGTACTGTGAACAAGAGTAGCTGTTACTCTTCAACACTTAACTAAACCATGTTCCAACATATATTATCTTTACTAGAATGTCATTTTTTTTTTCTAAAAGTCCAGTTTCTGACACCCCATTGCCAGGCAGGATTATTAAGTGAAGGTGCTGTCCAAGGTTTTACTGATAGCTGTTTCATCATAGTTTTTATGACTGGATATTAGCAACTGACAGGGCTTTTAATTATTCAGCTAAAAGCCCCCAATGCAGAAATGGCCTCAATATATCACTTCCATATCTAGAGATAAACTGTATCAGCAGTACAGTAAACTTTATGTGGCCTAGTCTCTCCTTCAATAACACTTGACCCCTATGCAACAAAGTCAAGTCTGTTGCCTCAATTGATGCTGTGTACTTTTGTTTTTATCGTTTGCGCAGCTACTGCTGTACTAGTTCTTTTAAAATCAAAAGTTTGATGTGTGAGTTATTGTTATTATTTATTTATTTATTAATTCTCCTTGACATGATAGTATTAATGCATCTGATTCAATGGTTTTTCTTTCTCTGAAGAACTGGCACTGTTGTGCATTAATGTAATTAGACTTTGCATTATTTTCTACCCCCTTCAACTGTTTAATATTCATGTCAGTATATTATTCATTCCCAGCATCAAGATGCTCTTTGCATCCAGGCTTAAAAGTATGATTAGGTCCACAGCAATTATGCATTTAATCAACCTAGCCATTCATTTCACTACTTTTTAATAATGGGAAAATAATCATTTGAAAGTAAAGAGATCACTTCACCCTATAATAAAAATGACAAGTGAAGTATTGGTATTATGCAGTTTCTAGCTGGATCAATATCATTTGAAATGACTTTTCCTTTTTTTACTGTAAATTAGCTGATAATGTATACATTTACATCTGGCCCCAAGTGCCACTGAGCCATACTACCCCAAGGGGTATTTGTTTGTGTCTCAAAAATATTAAATTTTCAAAGGATATTCACTCTGATAGTGTATAACACTAATAATACAAATAATACTACAAATACTACTAGTAATAATAATGATACTACTACCACAAATAATAATAATAATAATAATAATAATAATAATAATAATAATAATAATAATAATAATAATGTGTGGTCAACACTGCATGGAATCAAACAAAATGGTGCACAAAAAAGAATAAAAAAACACAAAATCCACTGAATCCTCATAAGGAGGAGGAAATTCCTTTGCCCATGTTGGTATTTAATTAACATAAGCTTAGCAAAGATAAGGGGCAGATCTGCACGAGTGCAGCATTACATCAGTAATACTTGGGATAATTGTGTAAGCAGCTCTGAAAAACTCGCAATAGATGAGGAACGGCAAAGGTATGGATGGAAGTCCTTTGATACTCCCCTGCCTGTCTGTCTTTACCTTTGAGGGATTAAATGAGAGAAAAGCTCAGTCCCCAGTAGAATATTCCGTGCATTGTTGTGTGGAGTACATTAAAATTACAATACAAATAATACGAGGCTTGGGTGTTAGAGCTGTTCGGCCAAAAAGACATTTCATTCCAAGCATGTATTTCATGTGCATTGTTTTTTTTAGCTTTGCTTATGACCTGAGACTCAAAATCAGGTAAAAACGTTCAATATACTCCTCCTACGCCATACGCACACGTACACACACGCGCCTCTGTCCGCGCTGTCTCTTGCTCTCTCATGAAAGTCACAGTGATCACAAGCAGACTTGCATGCATCAGAACTGTGCATTCGTTACTGAACGGCACAAACGCGTCGAAAGATAAATGCTACCTAACAGTCACAATGCCTTGTGGATACACAGAGAGACAGTACAATGTATAATGCAGAATTAAACAAAGAGAGAGAGAGAGTGAGAGGAACAGAGAGAAAGAGAGAGAGAGTTATCACCATGGAGACTGGATGCAAGAGACTTAAATTCTGAGTATTCATATGTGTGAAGTCACTGTGTGTATGTGTGCATATAGGCGCGTGTGAGAGCATGTGCATGTATTTGTGTGTGCGACGGGGGGAATGGAGATGTGAGTCAGGGGGAGATGCTAAAAGGAGCTTGTGTGTGAGTGTGTGGGAGGGTGGAACGGAGACTGGCGGGTCTCAGATCCCAGCTTTGGAAAGCTGTAATGAAGAGAGAGGGGCAGGGGTCTCCCAGAGTCAGTATCAGAGGGAGGGATGGAGAGAATGCAAGATGAATGAATTTGCATGAAGATGAATCACTGTTTCACTACAGCCAAGAAACCTACAGATTGCAGTGACTCAGAGAGGATTAGCGATTAGCAGGGCGGCACAACAGGATGGAACTTCCAGGCTAATTTTTTCTTTATGTTTCCAACGATGCCTGCTCTGCTTACACAGGTGGCTGCTATCTAGTGTTTCCATTTATCCAAGCTAATGTAGTAGCATATTCCAGAGGCTGTAATGCGACCATATTTCTATCCCTGGCTGCTGGATCAGGGCGAGTGATGTTAGCAGGGCCTTTGATTTCACGTTAACGGTGTGGAAAGAGCAGAGGACGCTCTACAGGGCACACCGTGGGGTGCATCAAAGCCGCACTGTAACAGGGCTATGGAGGGGGTACGGGGGGGGGGGTGTCAGAGGATGCGAGTTGGGGCGAGAGAGAAAAAAGCCAGTGATTTGATAGGTGCAGCTGCAGCGTGGATATCACCAGCATTTCAATGAACCCAGCTTTTCCTCTCCCTCCCTCCATTCTTGTCTCGCTCCCCTCTCCCGCCCTCCGGACACCCCTCCGCAAAGCCCCCCCCCCCGATCCCCCCCCCGACAGTCTTTCTCTCCCGCCTCCCGCACCTCCTCCTCCCATCCATCCCTCCTACCCTTCCCTTTCATCTCCTTCTCCATGCTTCTATTTGGTTCTGTCTCAAGGCGTACCACATTCCCTCCGGTGCTTCTCCTCCATCTCTCTCCCTGCCTCTGTCCCACGCTTCCTTTTCTTTGCTCTCCTGCGCAGCACCTTTCTGTTTGCTTACAAAACTGCACGTGGCACATTTCCTCTCCTTTATGAATACTCTTAACCTTCCTCTCTCCCTCCCTCTCTCCCTCCCTCTGTCTCCCTCTCACACACATACACACACGCGCGCTCACACGCTCTCCCTCTCTGACTAGGCTGCCCTATTTAATATAATTGACAGCCAACTACGGAGGCCCGACCGCAGCGAGAGGATATGCAGCATGGTGTGCTGACCCTCTGTACGGAGGCCTTTTCATATAGAGGGTGATTAACAAGCGACACTTAATTAATGGCAAGATGAATTACAGCAGCCTAACACAAGCACTACGCCGTGAAGGGTGAGGGCTCGCGTGTTTGGGTTTTGGTGACACAAAGAAGAAATGAGGCTTTTCTCACATATGCTTTGCGCGTTTGCACTTCCTGTCTATAATTAGTTCCATTTATTACTTTTGCCTTCCTCTGCAGGGCTTTGTTCGTCCTCCATCCCAGGAGTTTGCCGACAGCTGCAACCCTTCCCACAATGCACTGCCTGCTACCTGACATGTCAGATTTAGTAACTTGCTGTGCAAGGCCAAACGACAGTTGAAGAATGGGTGCACGTGTGTATGTGTGTCGATGTTTCTGTGTGAGTATAGGAGGGGTGTGTGTGTACATCTGTGCTGCTACATATGTACATGTGTGTGTTTAGTGCAGTGTGCACATGTGAAGTCATACCATTCTCTCAGATTGCTAATATGTCTTGCATGTCCACTTGCGCTGATCTTCCTGGAAATCATATGCACCACGTTCAAATGTAACCAGTACCGGCAAATTAGGGGACTCCAGGCACTTAGGTTGGGATATTATCAAACAAACTTAGCCACTTTAAGGACATGTGCAATTCAATCAGGACATACTTCTCACTTTTTAAGGGATGCTATTTTATTTTAAAATGAAAAATAAGACATAATGAAGGACAAGTTTACTCATCTTCATTAAAACAGAAAATACACAAACTTTTTATGTAATGTAAAGTCTATTGTTTAAATGGCATATGCTGTTAAAGAGACTAAGGACCAAATCCCTCAATGCTAAATAGTAGTAAGTAAAATTCAAGTTTCTCTTCTAGTGTCAAACTGATGCAATTTTCATTTTCACATTCAGTCTCCACATTTTTAAAACAGTAAATGCATCCATTTGGGCAGGATAGTCTTAAGATGAGGTGAAGCCAGTTGCATTGTTTGTGTTTGATCTGAATATAATCATTCCAGTTTATTTAAGTCCCGTAAAAATTGCATTATATGGACATTAGCACTGCCTCATGGTCATAAATTAGGCTACTCTTGCTGTGACACAATAGAACTTTGTTTAATTTATCTGATTATCAAACAAACAGGTGGAATCTCGTTACATTGCTGATTATTATTTTATTTAGATTACCGTACATCTGGCTTGTTACACAGAGGGCAAGGTTTAATGAGCTAGTTAAATAAACTGTCCACTCACTCACATTGTTAGGAACTTGTGTAGGTGTTATTTTGTACCATGTTTTTGTTTTTATGTTATTTGGATGACACATTTAACCAGCGTCACCACAAATTAAACAAAGGAAAAACTTAATGTCAAGCTTGTTTATGTTTACCCACGTTTGTCACTTTCTCTAGCCTCACTTTAACAGAAAAGCCCAGTTAGAAGTACTCAAAAGAGCCTTCCGCATCTTGCTGCACTTTCATTATGTTCAATGACATTGTGAATACAGTGGGCATTTATCAATGCGGATTTAATGTCACCTTGTGTCTGTGTAAGCAATAACAAATCGTTACAAAGTACTACACAAGCCTGCCACTGCATAGTGAATGCATTTTGCTAATGCATTTAAAATAACATTTTTAATTGATACAGTTCCATATTTGCAAACAGGATACAAAACTAGGAAATTAGTATGAAAATTATACTTAGCTATAATATGCTTCACCCACGCAAAACTATGTCATTATTTCATGTTTTTGTGTCAGTGATTCCTGCAGAGATACTCAGACACTTCATTGAAAATACAGCAAATTCAGTGAAATGACTGCATGCGGCTTTAAAAAGAACAGAAGGTTATACTAAATGCACATATGCTGTGTACCTCAGACCATGCACAAAGATCTTTAGAATATAGCCCTAACAGTGTTCGATCGGGTCCCGCCACATTCTGGGAATAAACAAATGGAAAATATGCACTGATATTTTGCGGTTTGAAAGGATATCGGTATCCTTACATTTGGTTGGCAGGGGTCAGGCTCTACTATGGAGTATCCAGTCAGATGACTGGCTCTTAGTGTAGTTGTCTTAAAGCCAGTGTGCAATAAGGAGCAATAGCAGGTACCCTGGGTAGCCAGTTGCCTGAGGTCTGCCTGAGCCAGCTGCGCAAAACACACAGTCCTCCAGGCTAGCGGCTGCGCAGCTCAGCTGGTGGACTTCAGACTGAGTGCGGCAATAGGGCTGTCTGCACAGGACGTGACTGTAATGTAAAAGTCTGTGTTTTGAACAGGTTGTGCTGCTTTGAAAGTTGCCAGCCTTTGAACCACAGGCCATCGATTAAAATAATATATATTCATGAGCTTATACAGTATGCATGACAAGAACACAGAGACACACAGACTGACAGACAGACACACAAACATTTTTTTTATGCATAGCTCCCATAAAACTAAACATTAAATGATACAGCTTTGATAATATTATGACACTTCAAACAGGTTTAAACTGAGACATATTAGCCTTATTGCTTCTTAAACACTTTAGCCTTACTCATTCATACTTACCAATTAAAAATGAACATCCATTTTATTTCTGGCCCCTCAAAATAACAACAAAAGAATGCGAGCCATAATCCCCTTTCAGTTCAAGCTGTCTGCTATTATCACTTTTCTTCCTACACTGTTTCCCTGGATTACATAAACCATTAATGAAGAACTCTTGAATCTATTTCCTTGCACGCACTGTGTATTTACATTGGGTTAGCCAATTAAGACAGCCGATGTTGGAAGTGACATTTAGCTATTCTCCTCTGTACTACCCCCATTAGTTTGACCATTTGAAACTTAAATTCTAGATAAAGTATGGACTACAAACAAGATTTACTGTTATGACTGTTATAAAAAGATATCGGTTTTAAAAAAAATACACATGCAATGTGTAGTTCATCCAGATGTTTTGGTGGGAGTAACATAAATTCAATGCTCGCTTTGTGCCACGATTTTCCAGAGGCTTTCGCAAACGTGTGAATACTCTATTAAAAACAACTGCTGCGAAATCTTTGATGCAAACACTAACAAAGAGAAGTGTGAATAACATGTGACTCTCACATTCAGTTATACTCTTCCCCACCCAGCGCCTCGCACCCACCCCACCCCCACCCACTTCACTCCCCCGGCAACACCTTACCTTCGCATGATGGGGGAGGTCCTTCAAACTCAAGATACGTCCCGAATCGACAGGTGAGGATATCGTTCCCGTTGAGCTGGTAACCGGGAAGACACCTGTATCGCACGATATCCCCTGCAGGGGAAAGAAGGGGACGTTGAGTGAGGAGGAAGACTGGGGGGGTTCATCAATAGCCTCTTTAATGGGAGTCCTGTCGACTACCCCGCCACACGACAGATCGTGGACACATCAGTGACAAGAGGCCTGCATTTCCAACACTTTGCAGATTGACAGGACCCTCAGGGATTTAAATCATTCACACGCAGGCTGGATGAAGCGCAGCTCAATTTACCCTCTCAGATTTGGGTACCGTTAAGGGCAAAGAGGGGGGTGTGCTCGGGCTGCAGTGTAATCCATATAGCTCCCGAGGTATTACAAAACACAGCAAACAGAACATGTTTTCAGAGTCAGCAACATAATGTCATTGGTTAATTATGACACCTATCCTCACAGATGATTGGTTGCACCTGCACATACCAAGTCACTTATCAACACTGATGTTAACAACTGGAATATTTATCAAGGATAAAGATTTTTTGAAGCTCATGATATCAGCTCGGAATGTTCTTTTCAAAACTATGCCCACCTGCCAGCCCACCCTACTCCACTAGGGGTCCATCAATAAATCAGTGATTTAAGTTAATGTGACGGGTAATCAATTATCAGAAATGTCTGTTCACAACTGAAAAGGGCTGCCAGATAGCAACGCCATCACTGTGCAGAATGCTGACTGAAATCCCATCTAAACGTCCGAGGAGTTTGATGAAATTCATGAGCATCGGGGATCTGGAAGCATACAATAGACTATTCAAATGCAAAGTGGTTATTTGTTTAAGAGCGAACAGACATGGGCATGTATCGACTTTATAGCACTATCTAGAGTTCCGTTTGACAGCCAATTGACTTGAGAATGGAGGAGCATTCAAATCTAGTCTGGAACGTTTATCAAAAGGTCAAGATTATTTGTTGAGGAACTCCGAGTGTTTCAGTTCTCCAAACAAATAATAATACTTTTAAAAAACATGGTTTTATATCCAATTAAAAAATATTACACGTATGGTGAAAACTATCAATAGGATCAGTGTTTGCTATTTTTTCTATGGTGCTTTTCTGCACTATGAAAGCAAGCAGTTTCAGCCTGCTGACTTCACCACATAAATATTTCTCTTGGGGGCCCTGTTGGTTGGACCCAATGCAATACAATCATAGAATCATTCAGAACGTGTGAGTTTGTGGTGGGTCTGTTCGGCTACTGATAGGACATGGTGGTATGCGGTAGGGTAGAACACAGCAAGCGGCATGACAGTAATGAAGCCAAGCCTGGTATTCACGCAGCAGGCAGAACGTCAGATTGTGAGAGCAGAGACGGTATGGAAGACTCCATTAAACAGAATGTGACTGCAATTTTGTTTAAGCCCCAGCAAAAGGGCCCCATGGTGAGTGAGGCTTTGAAAATAATACTTCAAGAGAAGTGTCATCAAAGCATAATTGCAGCCTCTTGCCATTGCGTCACATACCATATCTAATGTACCCATACACAGACACAGAGGCTAAGCTATAGATGGTACGTAATCTAAAAGCTCTAGCACTTCAGAATGTTCAGTTCACAGACAAAGTTGAGAGTCAAAATATGGTAAGGCTATCGCCAATATTTTCAACTAACATCAACATAATGCTTCTCAGCTGGAAAACTGTCAGGATTCCCATGTTTCTGTTGAAATGCAATTCTTATACAAAGACTGAGGAGATCCACTCTGCATAGTACTCCTACAGCTGAAGTTCAGTTAGGTGACTTACCTATTTTAAACTCTTTGCTGGCCATCAGGATTTCTGCATTGGGGATGATTGGCGGGGGGAGGCAAAACTGAAGTCTGTAGGCTGGAAGAAGATTAGACATTCAAGAAAATGAGTAGGCAGGGATATTAATTACATATGCATACTTATTCAATTTAAGCATCGTTGCCAAAAAAATTGAAGATATATCCTGCAGCTTAGAGGCAAACATAGAGTGTGTATGTGTGTGTGAGAGCGGGAAACAGAAAAATAGAGACAGAGAGAGGTGGGGAAGGGGGCCGGGGGGTTGTGAGTGGGGTGTGTGGGAAGCTCTGAAACAGCCTTGTTCTCATCAGATTAGTTTGAGGGGATAGTCAGGATTTCTGCCCACAACAGCGGTGTGGACAGGGGCTTCAAATGTCTCCATCAGCACTACTGCTGGCTTCAGAGATGAATTACCACACTAATGGCCTCCCCATTAACCTGAGCGAATAAACTGGTGCAGAGTGACAGAGGGACATTACTACCATTTGACTGATTGCCGCTCAGGGATGGGTACAGTGTAAAATTAAGTTAAACGTACGAAAGCAAAAGTTTCATCCCAGATTAAAATATGTACATGTATATTTATGTAATTTTCTTCTTTGTCAGCCTATGATAAATATGTGTGAGATAAAATTGTTAGTTTTCAACTTTTCTAGATTGTATCAGCATGTTTCTGGTTGAAGGAATACATCATCACCACACTTCCTTCCAGCAAAATGAAGCCATTTTCATCTCAATGACAACATCGATATTTCACTAACTTTGACTCAGCATGGACAGTGATTCAATAATTTCTGTTCCTCACTGTTGCATTTTGTATTCTCTATAAGTTAAATGCAGGCTTTTTTGTTGGCTTTGAACATGAGTAAAGGGAATGCATTATGGAGACTGAATACTCAATAAGATGAACAGTAAGTAGTAAAAAATCTAAGATTGTAATCGAAGTAGTATCTAATCTAAGCAGTAAAGTCTAAAATTCTTAATTGAATATTTGCAATATCTGGAAAAGGTCTATTTAAGTATGTAATGAAAATATAATCATCCTTTAAAGCTAATTTGCTCAAAACTTGTTTGCCTCCTTGATGTTTAATGCCAACTTTTCTTACCACTTGGCAAAGATTTGATGGCTCATTTAAGATATGAAAATAAATAAATAAATCAATAATGGATTCAGACATTTTATCTGCTTTGAGCAACCAGTTAACTCACTAAAGAGTTGATTAACTAAAGGAAACCACATGTAAAACTATTACCCCACACATGACAAATTGTCCTAGGTGATGAACTCATGAGGGCCAAGATGACTGCATGTAATAAAGATACATGGATTTTTTTTCATTTTTGTAGGTTAACTTCAAATGAGTATACAAAATGGAGTGTCCCTACTTTAGTTTATGGAATTGTGGGGTGGGGGTGGATGCAATACCTTGATAATTAATTTTGAAGAGTCCGCCTTTTTCTGAGTCACTCCGGAATCGAACCAGGACCTGGTTGGAGGTGCTGCTTGGTGGATCAGTTGGCTCGCCTTCTGTGAACACGCCCAGTTTACGCGCTGACTCTTGGGGTCCATCCCTACGGGTAAAACAGATAAAAACATTACAAAAACGTCTCAGCCTATTGAGGCTGTATTCAGTAGTTCCCAGGGCACCTTAGTTTGATCCAACACCACTTTAAAAGCCAGCTATCTCTTGTTGACAGGGTAAAAGGGAAATGCTTTACATCCTCAGCTGTTTTGAAATTGACGCATATAAAAGTGTCCCAACAGACATATCTAGACACTAGGTCTTGATATACATTCTGAGGCTCGGGATGCATCCTGCTATCACTGTGTTCCCTCAGGTGCAGGGTGATCTGGCAATTTCGCACATTCCTACAGCAACCATTCAACTTAGTCTGTCTTCTGCTCCCAGACTGTACATCAGGGACTCTGCAACCCCGCACATTCATATAACTTCATGCCGGGGATACGGACTCTCCGAGTGCTGCTGCGGACAAAAGTCCTTGATGGATTTATAGTGGGCTTGTTAAATGTACCATTGTGCCAAGTCCTCGCAATAAATCGTAGGTTGGGGAAGCCTGTACCTCCATTTTGGGTCATTCACATGTTTTCTTTGGAGGACAGTGGCACTCCTGAAGGTTGAAAATGAGAAGGGAAATTTAAAAGCTTTGAGCCGCCATTACAGCTCAGTCTTGGCTCATTTAGCAGACCCTTCTGTTGTCTGAACTGTGTAAACTGTGTATTGGCAGAAACCTATATCTCCAACCTTTGGCTCCAATGCAAGCCTATTCAGGAAACCCATGATCCTATCCTAAGTCTGATCCCCGAAATAGCTCTGTCCTGGTTCGTTCAGACAGATTGTCAAACTAATACAGTCAGACATAGTCAGAGGCAGAAACTCCAGGGTAAACAGGGAATTTTTTAGCCACCAGCCTGGCACACATTCAGGACGAAGTCGCACAGAGGGCCCCTTAAATGCTTTCTCTCCATCCGAACCAGCCTGGGCCTAACCATGCGTGTCAAAGCCCATTCCTGAATATGCATACGGATCCCGTCTGCACATCTCCACGGAGCCGCCTGGGCATGCCCGATTGGCTCTCTGGCCACATCTCATTAATCAAACAAATGACACGGCTTGGCGGCGTGACAGCGGTCCGGCGGAATGTGAATTTGAGTGTTCCGGCTCAGCAGGCCACGTGGATAACAAATGAGGGAGCAGGAGAAGGCTTCCTGGGCCGAGCCTTCCCTGATTGGTATTCTTGGGGTGAGAGCTGCCTTCTCCCTATCCCTCTCTCCCCCTCCGTCAGCAAAACCAGGGCAGGAGAGGGGGAAATGGTAACAATGGGAGCCACAGAGAGAGAGAGATAGAGGGAACGAGAGAGGGGAAGGGGGCAGAGGATTATCCAGTGTGCTGGACCCTGACTCACTCATTTGTACCGCGACCAGAAGAACAAAAATAAAACAAGGCCCAGAGGAGAAGGAGGAGGAGGAAGAGGAGGGAGGAGGAGGACGAGACAGATAACACCGATCCTGAGGGGAGGGAGATTATCCGGCTCCCCAGCCTGGACTAGCTTACCAGACAGTGATGAAGTCGTGCGGCCCGTGGACCTGGAGCAGGGTGAAGTTGAGTCGCACCCCTAGGCCAGGGGCCACTGAGATTAGCCAGGTGCAGTCGGCCGAGCTGGGGTACTCCTCAGGGTACCCGGGCGAAAAGATGGTCCCGTTCTCAGATGTGATGTTCCCACCGCAGGGCACTGTGGGAATAAAATCAATGAAACAGGCTATGAATAAAAAATCACGTAAAGTTGGATTTCAGGGGAATCCATGGAAAAAAGGGTCTCTCTCCCCGTCTCCCACTCTCCCTCTCCTCCTCTCGCTCCTTCTCTCTCGTCTGGCCCGAAGATTAACTGAGAAAGCCTGTTAGCGAGTGAGGAATCTCTCAGAGTGTTCCGGTGAGATAAGGGCACAACCTTATCCCGCGAGGAGTCACTCTGGGAGGGGAGCGGGGGACAGTGGGCCCAGGAAGAGATGAGCTGTGTTACGCACAGCCAGAGCAGCAGAGTCTGACACGCACAGACCCTGACCCAGAATAAAACCTGCTCCCTTAAGGAGCCCATCTGCCATTGCCACCTTTACGGATCAACTCATGTTCAAGTGCTGTAAAAGTGAAGGTTATTTGCTTGTGTTTAACAGGGGCCCTATTGGTAAGGAGTGTACATGAGTGTGTGCATTTTGAAAGATACGCACAGAGAGAGAGAGAGAGAGAGGATCTTTTATAGAGGACTTTTGACAGCTCAACTTCCCTGTCAATATTCAGCCGATGTTCACATCAAGGATCAACATTGCAAAGGTTTATGGGCACAGCTCAGCATGGTCCCAGCGCCCTCGTGACCAGCTCATCGTTGCACATTCCCGGGGCCTCAAGGTCGGTCCGGTTCCCCTCTCGTCACGCCCACTCCCCCATCATTTCCACCTTTTCCTTTGTGTCCTGAAATAGCCGCCCTGTTAATCTTCAAGCGAGTCACCCTTCCAGGCGCCTCGCCTGCTAAATGAAGTATCGATCAGAGCATTGATTAAAAACACGCTGCGCTATCGAGTATAACGGCTCCGTGATGCCAATGATTGGCCGAAGGGTGGATGGCGGGAGGGGGGTGTGCGGTAGGACCACGCAGCGTGGATGTTCCCGGGCCCATTCTGAGGAGAGCTCAGGGGCGACAGGTAGGCGACTGGAGAAACGTATCGATCAGCTTCTAACGCACAAGAGAGGAAATCTATGTGTGCCAAGGTTCCCTTGACCCGGGGAATGAACTTTAGATAGGACGCTAACAGAAGCTTGCTGGGGCAGAGAGAACTCAGTCATCCTCTCCACAGGAGCCAAGTTGCTCTTTGACTTCTTTGAATCTTTATGGACTTCACAAAAAAACCTTAAATACACACAATCTTACCTGTCCTTGCTCTGATAGAGCTTCTTCTGCTCCTCTATTTACTTTAATTTATGGCTGCACTTTTTCCTTTTTTAACCATCAATTGTTTTTTGTGTGTTCTTATACATAAAATTCATTCAAAATGCAATAGTATTAAATGTTAACCTCATTTGTATGTTACCAATGATTCCTCTTTTTTATTTCATTGTAAAGAAGTGATCCTTTAAGCAAATTGGATAAAGCTTCTTAAAAACCTGTCTTTGTAGTTTTTTCTCCTCCTGTAGCAAATCATTTCATTTTTCACCTCTAACTGACTTTTACCTCTGGGTCACATAACAATCCCATGTTCTCTGCAGCATTTGAAATTGACCGCTATATGCTGATTAGGCTGCAGTTATTTCCCTGCTCCTCTTCTATTTTTCAGGCCTCTCCAGCCATTTCCAAGTGACAGCCTGCTTTCCGGATCCACTCCGGTGACTGACAAGATAGTCCGCTCAAGGCCCAACCGTGACTGTAATTACCTGCAGCCCCTGCTGTTTCAAGCCCTGATTAGATTACTAAAACCGCATGCACACTGAGAACACACCCCCACCCCCCGCCCACCAAAAAGCCCCAGTCCCCCAGCTCCATCACCCCTGTCCTCTTGCCAAATGTCACTTTCACACCCATCTCTCCAGGGCATGAATTATGAATTAAGACGTTTTGAGATTGTCCATTTGTGGGGATGCTGCGTTTACCACCCTGGTATACAGGCAGGTTTTTAAATGGGAGAGGGAGGGGACTCAAAGGGGAAGGGAGTGAAGGGGTGTCGGCAGGGACTATTAACATAGAGGGGCCACGCTGTTGAATCCCGTTAGGATTTCGAGCACGCTCCGCTGAACCTCTTCGCTCGCCAAACACCCCTGGAACCTGTCCCACCTCCATGCCCAGCCCCCACAGTGGCTACAGTCCAGCCCAGACCAAAAGCCACACACGCACACACACACACACACACACACACACACACACACACACGCACACGCATGAATGGAGCTACAATAATAATTTAATTAAAATTCCTTCACAGGATGCTGGAAGCTGTCCATCTTTTTGAACAGAAAAAAATATCAGAAAAGATGGGGTGCAGTAATAAAAGGGAGAAGGCACAATGAGGAAGGGAATGTTGTAGATTCCGAGCTTAGTGATAATCACTTCCTCCTTCAGTGGCTGCATTTTAGACAGCTCCTATTCGATCCTTTTAAAAAATCCAATCCAATTTGGATTCATTTTAAGGAATTAACTTACTTCATCAACCCCGAGAAGCACGTTCATCGAAGACAGCGCCGCACATAACAGTTGGCGCCATGACGGAATTATACCACCGCCTACACACAAAGCATTATGACTGCTTTTCATTTGCATAGTTCCAAGCATGCATGTAACATAATAAGAAAGGTAGAAAGACCAAAAAAACTTTCTGTATTTTCCCTTTCTTTAAAAATAAGTACTTACTTATCTTTTTGGGGGGGGCGAGGGAATGCTGAACTTAACACTGTGGAATGACATCACCGGTTTCCTTGTCATGTGTGTTTCTCTCAGTCTATTTCTGGCACATTACAAAAGCTAGCTGAATTATGCACATGATGATGCTGATCCGTCTCCAGCATCATGGCTACATTACATTCTTATTCTAACATGGAGATTGGGCCATGACTCACTCTCCTGTGTGTCCTGTTCATCATGCGGTTATCTTAAACCCTCCAGCCACTACATGAATGGAAACGAAGACTAAATTCTCTGTCAGCTCTTTGAATAGGGTTATTGCACACCCGTTCAACATCCCTTCAATGCTTGACATCTAGCTCTGCAGTAATTTTATAAGTGATATGAAATAATTGACAAAAGAGAGATACAGAGGAAATGGGTCAAGGACAAGACATAAAAGCACTTCAATGATTCTACAATTCTGTTGAGGATTATTGATTCTGTGAGTGTTGCATGAATGAGTTTTTATAACATTTGTGTTCAGGATATGAACCCAAAACTACAGGAAAAATGACATTACAGCATACAAGCCAGCCATGAGAATGCAGTAATGAATAAGGTTCTAGATTTCACATTTGTGGGTTGTGAGCAAATCCAACCAGGTCATTACAGGTCTAAAAACTCACAATGATTCCTACCTTCACACCGTGGAAAGGGGTTGTCCCAGTTGCGAGTGGTGCCATGCTGGCATGTGAGGATGGCGTGCCCCACCAGCTGATACCCTGGCTGGCACTCAAAAGAGATGGACTGGCCCACGTTATACCCAGCTCCCACCACCACCCCATAACGAAATGGCTCTGGGTCAGGGCACTCTTGAAGCTCATAGGCTGTGAACAGGGAAAAATCTTTATCAGCTGCCAATCATATCTAATCAACCAATTACAGAGAGAAGCTCAACACAGACCCTGAGTTTCTGATTTCTGAGACTTTTTGGAAAGTGCTTTCTGGAGTAATATACGAGACAGTGGCCATTGTTAAACCTTTGATGTTTTAAAAAGAAAAAAATGTCATATATTATAATGAAAGAACTGTTATAGGATTTAAGGGGTGGAAAATCCTGTATTCCATTTCCAGAGAGAGAATAATTCACTTCAGATAATTCTGCTTCAAAAGAACTTCATAATGCATTCAAACCAGGCGGAAGAAGTCTGTTAACACAGATGAACTGGATGACTTTCCCCATACCTTGGAACTCGAAGCGAAAACCTGGTTTATTTTGGGAGTGGTCACTGTGGAAGTACACCGTGGTTTCGTGGGAGGTGGTGAGGAGGGAGGGAGGCACTTCCTGTCCACTGAAGCGACCGATCACAGAGCTGGTCTCAAAGGGGCCATTACGGATCTCCAGGAAGTCATGGTTGGCCTCAGTAGAGAAGTTGAGAAACTGCACATGTGCACCTGTGGATAATGTGAAGGGAAAGACAGAGACCATTCATATGGTGTGTTCTGGGCGGGTTTACATGCAGCCTACAATCTTTTTGTCTCCCATAAGCACTTTTGAAGAAAGCTCCACAGGAAATCATACAAAGCCTTCTTTTTTCTGTCAATGTAAACCCCTAGCGATCTTTAGAAAGCATTAAATGGAGTGCAGGAAATCACTATTGTACATATTGTGCTTTCTCCAGAGACGACTGTAATGCACTGTTGTTTCGTGCCAATATTTTCCTTTTCAAAACAAGGTAAACTGAACTCCTGGGAACATATGTCCAGATTTATGTTTTGCAGAGAAAAGAGGGTAAGCCATACCACCTGTGGTTTCTGAAACATGCGTATGCATGAAATCACATATGTCTGTGTTTACATAATACTCTCCACTAGGAATAAGACCAAGGTCTCTGCTTGTTGTAAGGGACCCGTGGTTCATGGTTTGTTTATAAAGCAGAGATTTGTCAGGCTACAACAATCAGAGCTTTTATCGCACATCACAGATTGGTAAACATACTGATCTAAACACACTATATTTAATAATACATATTAAGAATAAGTCGACTGCAGTGCACTGAAAAAGATCTGGTGGCGCTGGTTTCGATTCATATTGGAGAAAACAATATGCGGAATGGCTTTCAAATTAAAAGGAAGTTAGTATCACATTAAAGACTGGATCAAGGCATGGATCAAGGAATAATCCATTTCGATTGAGTGCGGTGTGGAGGGAAGAACACCTTACCATGTCCAACAGGTAGATAAATCCTCCAGGTGCAGTCGCTGTTGCTGGGGTAGTTTCCCGGGAAACCCGGACTGAGGATCATGCCTTCCATCTCCTCTCGGATACCGCCGCATTGGGCTGAGGGGAAAGGAGAAAAACAGATCGCTAAAAGAGCATCCTAAAAGCTCACGAACGGAGGACACACTGTAACCACTTCTCAGTTCTATTTCACTTCAACGTATTCAGCATTAGCCTTTTTATTCACAGTCTTTGGTTTTATGTATGTTGCTTTGGAAAAAGGGTCTGCTAAATGAATATATATATAAATGTAAACGTTATGTACAGTACCTACAAGGACAGAGAAAGGCATGCAAGCTTTTTATCACATGCGCATAGTAGTTCCTCACTTGGATTACTGCAACACAGTTCTCTTTAGCCAAGCCCTACAAGCTAACTCAACACAGTAACACACTGGTCCCTATGCCTGTCATCACAGGTTTGTGGAGGTAAAATGCTTTTTCCAAGCCATACAAGTGCTATACAGCATCAACACTCTTACATACAACTTATGACTGTGCTTATATAAAGCATGTACCTAATGTGGGTATTTAGAGGCTGTAAAGCTGAGGTCTTGTATAGACAGTTATTGAAAATAATGTCGGTTTCCACATGCCTGCAGAATTCATGCTGTCTACCTTACAGTTCATTTATTTAATTAGTCTTAACCAGACTCTCCTTCAGGGACAGCTGCTGAGAGTAAGGTAAGCTAAAAATGAAGCATTCCTGTCCCAACAGCAGCTTGCGAATTAGTATATAGTGAGTAGATTTATGGTGCACTTAATGAAAGTTCATAAAAAATAAATAAATAAAATGTAATCAGCACTGTTTAGCACAGATATTAAATTACAGTTCGCGTGGAAGGGTTAAAATCCTGTTTGCGCCGACCTGAATCCAGGGGCAATCACGAAACTGCTGATGCCAGTGTAAGCCATCAATCCCAGCTGTGGTTTCACCAATCAGTGCGAGTGACAGGACCAATTAGGCCAGAGCAGAGGCCGTTTTCCCGCCAGGCATGTTTATCGAACTTCCGCATTTACAAATGCATGCATACTCGTGCTCATACTTCCTCTAAAATACCAGTGAGAGCTTGTGACATCATAGCCTCCAAATGCACTCAAAAGGACAGAGCGCATATTGAATCACAACAAACTCCAAAAGGAAAAACTCAGCAGTCTGGAAAGATAAACGGAGGGCCTAAGCGAATTCCCACTTTTTATTAGTGGACCGAGAAGACAGGAATAGAGGAGTCATGGAGGCATAGTCGATAAAACCCGCATGCAGCCATCTTGTGCCGGTTTAAAGAATGTGCCACATGTAGCACCATTCACAGTAGCAATCTAAAAAAACATAAATCTGCTTTCAAACACCTAACACTTCAAAATATATCACTGAATTCCAGAGAAGATGAAGGACTTTCGTGATGCTGGACACATAGAATAATCAAATGAGCAGGTGTAGTCCTTGGGTTTACACAACAGGCATTAGAATTCCAGAGGAATGGTGCCATTTCTACTCGCAGGGTCATTTTGTACAGCAAAACATAAGGTTTACTCGATCTGCATTCATACTGTGTATTCAATCAATACATGTCCTTATCATGAAAAATCTATAAACCAGCACAAAAATAAACATGTTCTTTTCAAAAATGTTGAAAATGCGCCAATCCAAGCCTATGTTAAATCGGGGGGTGGTTAATTAGTCATTGGATTGTGAAATATATCATCTGTGATTATTGCTTTATATGTAGTAATACCCTATTTGTGTGGCACATAGAGGATCCAGACAGGATTTTTTTTTTACCAATGCAGAGTGGCGGTGGGAAATTCCAGCGTCTGACAGTCCCCGGCATGCAGGAGATATGAGAGTTTCCCTGCAACAACACAAAGGCTCCAAGTTAATTAGTTAATTACTCAGTTACACTGTTGCTTCCTCGCTTTTGTACCATGATTTCTGAACCTGCTATCCATTTCACAGCATGTCCCCGGATTTTGTTCATTTCTAACCCATCTGCCAAAGAAGAAGGAAAAGACAAAGGCTTGATACATCAATTGGACATTAAACAATTAAGCAGATGGAGAAAGCTATTACTGGGACTGTCTACTGAACTGCACTCAATTCATGTAAAAAGTCTCCATCAGGTGCGCAGTAGGCACATATCATATATGAATATGTTTAAGTGATAAGGACTTGGGTTGTCCTTTCCCTTCAAAACGGCTTCACCCTGTCCTGGACATATTCACCTCAGTGATTAACTATGGGAAAAGGAAATGTTGGCTGAAGGCTACCTTTGGCTTTCTCCAATAATAAATCCATCCAGATATAGGAAAAAAAGACAGCCTATCAGACCATATTACTTTCTTCCCCTGCTCAGTTATTTTATGCATTATACTCATTACACCAAGTTATGTGTAATGTAGCGCTTGGCTTAATTCAACTGTTCAGCAACTATCCTGTTGAATGTAAATCTGTCTCTGCCAGTGAGCATGGACTTGCAACCACTGCTTCTTTTTACTGAAGCTGTCATCCATTGTTTTGTGTGCACTGTTATGATTTTAACACTGATGCCCCTGATGCATAGTTTTGTCATTTCTGGGACTGAGGCACATGCAAATTGAACTACTTGACATCTTTCTTAATCTGTTAGATTCCCCATGGCACTTTAGAAAGACACATATCATGTTTTACATGTTAAATTACAGCTTTTAAAATGTATTTCCTAGCAGAATCATATTGGTAATTAGTATTGGCATTAATATCAAAACAATGTGTTGAGGCCTTTTCAAATGTGACAGATTTTATAACTTGAAAACATACAGTTTATATTTGCAATACAAATACAATTTTTATACAGTTTCCAATATTTTGTCCACTTCCTGTATTATGCATTTATATGGCACTACAGTTAGGCTCTGACTGGATAGATAACTGATGTCACTGATGTCACATAGTTGACCTGTGAGATGGCCAAACCATCTCAGATGTCACTTATACAATTGAGAGTCATGTGACCAAACATGTCACTGGTTGGACAGATTGACCTATAAGATCACTGTAGGGCAGAGTCACAGACCTGAAGGGTGTAGCCTGGTTCACACTGGAAGGACACCACGTTGTTCATCTGGAGGCGGTCACCAACCTTCATCCCATTCATAGGAATGACCGGCTCGGGACAGCTCGTGAGAGACACCGCTGGAAGGGACGGACAGATGGTCAGAAACAACACCGGCAACAGTTTGCACAGTGATTTAGGAGGAACAGATGACAGGCTTCTTAAAACGTGCTGAGGAGGAACAAAATCTCACTTCTTCTCTAGGACGTCAAATATAATACAAGTGCTCTGTAAAAATAAACCGTATCATTGATTTGATCAACCACACAAGAGGTCCTCATAATTACCACACCGTATCCAGCTAAACACTTTCACTGTGATTACGTTCCTGAAAGAGCACACCATAGGTCCTTTCAAAAGGCCATTCATCAGACCAGTGTAATTTACACAGAGGGAAGGTTGGAGCTCTCTAAAAACCAGCCATAAGGCTGTGTGAAGCTATGGCGATTAGAACAGTAAGTGAGAGCTTGTCTTGCAGAGAATAGCAATAGAATAAAATCAATGTGTGTTGTGAGTCCAGCATAGAACTCCACTCCTTACTCTTATACTCCAGACGAAAGCCAGCTGCAGACACGCTGATGTCTGAGAAGAAGTGTAGATATAGTTGGTTGGAGGTGCTGTTCAGGAGTGCAGGAACAGTGGTACCTGTGCAGGAAAAAAACAACAGTAGCAACAGTTTGCAAGGAAAACCTGTGTTTGCATGCAAGCTCAGTTGTTTCTACAGGGAAATGGCTAAACCATGTCATTAGTATCTTTTAACACTAACGTTAGCCTCATGCACTCACACTTTCATTTGATAGCTCCACACTTTGTGTATTTATGGTAACACATTGAGGCATGTGTTGTTCATGATAAGTACACTTTTTCTTTCATGGTGTCTCACCCTACCTTACCTGAGAAACTACCCAGCATGGTGTCTGTGTTGTCACCTCCATCAAATACCTCCAGAGAGTCCCAGTTTTGCTCCGTCATGAAGCTGATCACCTGGATCTGTGGTCCAACAGGGAGCAGGAGAACAGAATCAGGGAAGGACTGTTTGGGTATGGAGATGGGATGAACATAATGGAGTGGAAAGCTTTGTTACCAGTTAAAGATAAATGGAGATTTATCTTTACAAAATTTGTCTTTTTAGCTTCCATAAGACTTATTTTGACGTCGATCACTTCTCTGTTGGTACCCGTAAAAAGTAAATGGTTAGTGAAAGACTAAACTGGCCTGAGTAAACATTTTTCCCAGCTTTGTTTGAGAAATGGCAGAAAGAGGTGTAGCAGCTCACAAGCTTAGAATTTTCTATGTGTTACATCTTATCAAAACAGGGAGCATCACTGAATTTTGCATGCAATGGACTCTGTAGTTCACCACAATTCAGTAAATCCACACTTACATCATTACAGAACATTATTTTTTAAAAGGTAGCATTATTTTTTACACATTATTCAACTTAGCCTGAACCTACAAAATCCATTTCAGCAATGTCAGGAAATTGAATTGAAAAGCAAGAGCTCCACTTAAGCCTATTTGGTTGTCTGAATATATAAAAACGATTTTTTTTTTTTTTTACATGTCTCTGTCAGACGCATTTCTATTATGGCTAAGTAGGTTACCATGGATGGCATACTTTACAGTTTTCACAAAGCTTTGTATTCAACATATTCCTTCTCCCATCAGTCAACATACAGGCAATATACTGTTTGCATTTTCCCCCCTCCTCAAACAAACCCTTGCTTAAATGGTCGAAGGAGTAGCACCGCTGAAGTCGATCTTCACATCTGAAATTCCCAACTTACAACATCGATCTTCTGTGCAATGTTCCCTGGTGTTTAGCTGGCTATAAATAGTCAGGAGAGATGACCGAGCAATGATGGAATGTGTTAGTGCCTGACTGAAGTGAAATTAAATCACAACAGTTTAGCATCTTTTTCTCCATGTGTATTTGATTATTCCTATATGCAATTTCATTGATTACCGCATAGTTTCAAATAAAATTTGATGAAATAATAAAAGCTATTACTTGACTAAATAAAAAATACATAAACAGACACTTGTGAAAGTGAATAGTAAATGTAAACACTGTCCCTAACATTAATTCTGAACAAACACCTCGATCACTCATAAATTATGCCAAACATATAAATACATAAGGCCTCAGACACCAAAACTTATATTCAGAAATCTTTCGATCTGTCATTTCAGCACCAATCCTATACGCATCACTCAAAATAAATTTCTTCTTACACTCATATGGGTGTATGCAATTAATTTTAGTGGAGAGGTAAGGCACATTCATTTGGAGAAAAGCAACCCAGTCGACAGGTCTGACATCCACCTTATCAAGAGGGCCGCAGATGGGACTCCGAACCCTCAGCCCATTATTTCTCTCTGGCGTCGGCCTGTGGGCCTCAGCGCTCTCTCCCGCGCGGCTGCTGAAGACAGCGCAATTTTTACCGTTCTCCTCCGAAATGGTTATGGATCGGATGTGAGACAATTACAGGGGCAGCCCGAGAGTCGCCACAGGTCCCACAGTGACAGGGCAGATCAAAGATTGATCTTTCATTAGGGGCCGGCGGAATGTGCAAGGCGAGGCGTTCTTTTAAATTTCGGCTTGGACTGTGACACTCCAATTTAATCTGACTGCGTTTGCTGCGGCGGGGAGAGGCACGATCTTGCAGATCAGAATTATGTAGACATGGACTTGTAATTTTACAGCTGGAGATTACAGTTCACCCGCTTTCCCCCATTTTATTTCATACAGTTTGGAAAGCATTAGGATGCCATAGCTGTGCTCCGCACTGGAAGCGAGGCCTGTGCTGAAACTCTGGGGTATCGTTGTAGACTGCTTTCATACATGAACTCAGAGCAAATCACACACAAGCACACACACACGCACATGTACACATGCTCACACAGAGCAGAACCACAACACTTGCTGTTGCAAAGAAGAAGCCCTTAGCCAAGGCAGATCCAGTGCGGCTGGTGAGACTAGTCTCAATGGAATAAAGGCAGAATTCATTTGGGACCTGTCACAGATCCTGTTGCATCCCCATACCCCTGTGATATGATCTAGCCCCAACAGGCTGCAGCACACCGCAGTGCATAGGAACTGAATAGAAACACCCACAGACAGACTGCATTGAACCCACCAGCGTGCAGCGGCTTCCTGTGGTGAATTGGCTCCTCATAATTACCCCAGCACTCAGTCAAAACAATTAACTCAAGAGTTTCAAGAGCTTTTCTCCCCATCAATTTGAGTTTCCAGGTGTTCCTGTGGGACCCACGTTAGGACCCAATGGGATTTAAATACATATGTTAACAGCATCCACTCCAACCTCGACTGCTTTCCCTCTGTAACCTGCTGAGCACTTCCTCGTGAATAGAGAGATGCCTTCCCCACAGAGGTGCTGCATAGTTAATACGCACTTATCATGAGTAAGGGAGTGACGGAGGCCATTGCTTTCTCTTTCATGGAGAAATGCAATGCCGGTAATCCAGCCTGGGGACCAGTCTGTTTCATAGATGGCTGGACACTGCAATGAATATGACCACAGAGCTACGAGGGATTTGCATGCAGCAGTATGAGAGCGCAGATATCTCTATCACAGGGCCTCGTACAGTAAGAAGAGAAGAGATGCATTGGAAATTATGACCAGAGGGTCTTGAGTTTGAATTCTGTGTTGAGTTTGAAATCATACCTCTCTATTTCAACACGCAAATAAAACAAAAATGATAATGAATGTCCATGTCTTCCATGGCCTGCTTTTGAAAGTCTGGTCTCTATTTGATGGGGAGGGGATACCCCCAGGCTGTCACAGGTGGCCATACCTGAATGCCAGAACCTTCTGGCACAGTGATCTTCCACACACAGTTCAGACTGTTCAGGTATGGGTCAGGAAAGCCTGGAGACAGGATGGTTCCGGTCCGAGAGGTAAGATTTCCTCCGCAGGGAACTGCAGTGAGATATACAGCATGATGGAAAGAGAGAGGATGTGGGCAGGAGATAAAAAAGGGATTGGATGGAGTGACAAGAGAATGAAAAGAAGAGAGAGAGAGATAAATAAAATGACAGCACCCACACATATATGCAAACATTCCTGCTGGCGCACACACACACACACACACACACACACACACACACACACACACACACACACAAAAGGAGCCAGAAGGTGCGTCTCAGATCTTCACAGACTCTGCATTTCTTTCCTGTTGCCTCGGTCCAACATCTGGTGATTGCGCTGGACCTTACAGGTGAGCGGCTCCGACATCTGTCCACCCATGTGAATTGGCGCACACCTGACCTGCGGCAACATCTGTCACCTGCGCGGTGCTCTCGGCGAAAAGCCTCAGCCCCGCATCTGTCCGTTTCGCTCGTTAGCCCCACGTGTACAACTTAGCCATTTCCAAGCACAGTACACCGAGCACCTCAGAGCAGAGGACGATTACTCTGAAATCAACTGGCTCTATGCAACAACAAACTCACGTGCAGAGGCCTCATGTTTGAACTCTGATTGGATTATATGTCAAGTTTTCTGCTCTGAAATAGACATCATTGCAAGATCTACTAGCTTTATCTTTTCTGTTCAGCCATAAAAACAATTTTATGTAAGTACTATATATTAAATGATCTTGATGCACATTGAAATATTCCAGGGTCACAGTAGTAACTTTCATTGATATTTGCAAATAGTTTCACAATACCTGGATGCATTAGTAATGCTTAAAAGGGCAGTCCTTGCATTTAAAGGAAGCAAGGCTAAATAAGATGTAAATTAGAAGCAACGTAACATCTGCTCTCTGTTCTATGTCAAGGATTATATTAATAAAGCAATCTACCGTTTTTCAGTTATTTATTTCATGAAGACATATTTTTGAGGAAAGTGTATTTCATGAAGAAAATGTGATTCTTAAGAAGAGATGTTTCAGAATTACCTGCCTTCAGGGTCTTGCATTCTATCTTCTATTAAAGCACAAAACAGAAACCACAGAGTGTGGGCACCCATGTATTTACAAGATCGAATATTTTGACATAATTGTAAAAAATGAAATAATTAAATCTTTGGTTTGAAGGTTGGATTCACCAACGCATCCTGGAGCGGAGGTGAGTGGCTGGTGCTGACAGAGACAGAAGTGCTCCCACAGACCCGAGCGGTTCGTACCTATGCAACTGGGGACAGTGCTGTTCCACTGAGCCAGTGCATTGGGGACGGTCAGGCACTCGATGGCGCTGGCTCCCTCCAGTGCGTATCCAGAGTCGCATTCAAAGCGGATGACGGCGCCCACCGAGAAGTTGTTCCCCATCCGCTTGCCATACCGTGGCTCCGGAACCGAGCTGCACTGGGTGGCACTAGTGCGGGGGACCGCTAAGGAAGGCAAAAAAAAAAAAAAAAAACGCACCATCAACGAATTTCACCATGAAATAGTGAAAATGGGGAACGGAAAGCAGACTTACAGCTGCATCTTAAATAACCAGCTTTTATGGTTGTTTACTCATGCAACGCTTTTCCATTAAGAGCACACCAGGAGTGCGCACAGATTGAGGCTGCAAAATAATCTGTGCTGTTAAAAGCTAAGTCATCTATTATGAAGGGAGAATGCCACTAAAACATGCTCCGACAGGGGGTAGGGGAGCAGGGGGTGTTGAAAGGGGGCTGCAACAATGATGGTGCACTCTCTTTCAGTCAATGACGAGTGTTTGGCCTGAAAACTAGGCCTGAATTATTTAACTCTCTGAACTAGCATTCGGAAGCAGTTTTGTATTCATGAAAAGTAACTGAATGAACACTCAGGGAGATTCTTTGGTAAACCTCATGTTTTTTTATATACAACAATACTGCAGACAGATACCAACAATAAGCAGGTCTGTGGCCAAGGTCGCCTACCTTGGTAGACTAAGTGGAACCCTTTGGATGTGACCTGGCCTTTGGAGTTGAATCGTATAAGATCTGGTTGGAGGTTGCCAGTGGTAGGGATTCACCTGTAGGGATTGAAGAGATGAAGGTGAAGGGAGGGTAGAAGCACCTTAAATGAACTGCGACAGTAGGAATAGGTCTGTGATCCAGTCGATGAAATGAGATGGTGGTCTTCAGCTAGTCGCCCCTTAGAAAATGACAAAAAGAGGGTAACCTCAGACTGAACGGCCTTCTAAGGCCTAAGGACCGTTACTGCTGGGCTGTCATGAAGGTGCTGATCCGCAGAGTTCGGATCAAATATGTATGAGATTCATCGAGGCCATAGGCTACTTAAAGTTATGTGAATTGTTTCAGAATGAATACAAAACTGGAAAACCTATACCCACAAACAGACACACATGATCATAGACACATGCACAGACAAAAATATGTGAAATAAAAACCAGACGGATATAATAATAAATAAAAAGTCTTTAAAGTCGGGCATTGCAACAGAACTGGCTTTTATCTATCAAAGCAGAAATGCCTTCACATCCTTGTTTTTAAAAATTAATTCTGTGAATTTATAGCCCTTTTAAATTGAACATGTTTGGTCTTCCACCAGAGTGTAAAATTCAGATTATGTTTCTGTGTAAAATTTGAGAAGCATTTAATATATTTTTGAGATACTTCTTGAAATTTTTTGGCCTCAGGCGAAATTATAGCCACAGTATCAATTCGTTCCTTCCAAGCAAATTTAGAAATGAGAAAACCAGCAGGCAACAAGACTGATCCATATTTCGTTTTTTCCTGATTTCAAACCAGCAATTAATGTTTGGAAATTAAACCTTGATGCATTCCCATGTTTGTTGATGTTGTTGATTTTTTTTTCTTCGTAATGGAGAAAAATCGAGAATGTGCAACGTTACCATGTCAGTGCCTCACTACCCACGCCTCGGCTCAGTTGGGCAGAGCATAATTGTTTAATTTGTCATGTGTCTGGTGTAATTTTGATGCACCTGCATATCACACCAATCAGCTATCATGCTTCTATCTCCCAAGATGCCTCAGAGATAGCACTGGATCCTCGTCGCGGATGTTTAGACTCGGTAATTGAATCATCTCTCGTCCCCTTTTTTACGCCCCCATCTCTCTCTCTCTCTCTCTCTCTCTCTCTCTCCTCCACTTCACTCTCAGATAAGTAAATCCTTGACGGGGAGATTCAGCGCGTTTCATTACCCTGGCGCAGGTTTATATCCCACCGTGAGCGATGGCGCCGATCCGTGGAGGCATCCCTGCAGCTCTGCTGGCCTCAGTAGGGGGAGGGATGTCTAAAATCAAACATTGATGTGCACCCGCTGTGTTTCGAAACAATGCTGCACGCAACACGGACACTGTGGCGGTCACCACTGGCTTCCTTGCCGGCAACACATCGGGCAGTTGTTACACGCTGCACTGTGAGCCATCATTATGACAGGTAATAATCCAAAGGGGCTTCAGGAGCAGGAAATTAATTTGAGATTTGCATCTGACATCCTATCAAAGTCTTTAATGAAATTAATCCCAAGGTTCTGATGCACATACAATAACAAACATCAACAGCAATAATAATAATAATAATAATAATAACAATAATCGTCATCATCATCATCCCTGTTTTATCCTGCGACTGAGTGAAAACTGATATCAGGATATAATGATGGATGGCTTCTAGATGGTGTGCCCAATGTTATGAGGGGTTCTGGCCATGCCAATGCTAACTGTAGCCCTGCACATAACTGTCATGTAACCACAGTAGCCTGTGGAGGAAGGGATTCAGAATCACATAAGAGTGTCTCCACTGATTGACTGATGCTCCAGATAAGCATGAAATGCCTCCACTGCAAAGACTGTGCAGCTCAGTAGGAGCTAGTAGAGGAGGGCATACTGAATGGAGAAGCTAACTTAGGAGCACATGCTACACTGCCCTATCCTCAATGGATTGTTAAAAAATGACATGCAGCTCTGTGTTGTTTTTCCTTTTTTCCTTTGTGTAAAATGCTGACAACCTCTCAAAGGTCAGAAACTTTCGAAAATAACAAGAATAACCTAAAGTTTATATTAAATCCAGTCCCTGACTGGCATTGCCAATGTCCTGTTTTTTTTTTTATTTCAGCACCACCGAGGGCAGTAATAATATGTTTTAGAACTCCAGCATAAAAGAATGCCATGTGACTGTCAATGTATTGCCATAGCAATACACAGGCTACAAAGCATGTCTCTGTTCACTTCTATAGAGATTTTACTTCTACCACTGTGTGAATAGAAAACTCCTTTGCATGCTATCATAGCTGCATTATGTTAAAAAATTTTCTCTGCAGGTCACCTTTTAATAAATAGAGAAAAGGAGCTCTTTCGTACTGGTATCTTTCTTCAGTACTGTAGCTATGACTTTCTGTTCATACTGCACAAAAATATCACAGCTGTGTGGTCTGAGGTCTTCACTGAACAGTATTTTTAGTATCTAAATTCAGTTGCGTAGGATTCTCATGTAGAACACAACAACAACATATTTCTGAGAGATTCAGCATATTTCTCTGGGTTTACCTGTGTTCTTCTCTAAATACTGAGAGATAGGGACTGAGATGTTTGCTGAGTAATGTGGACAGCTCTCGTTTTTCAGAGTCCAGTTAAATTAGAAGCCAGGATCAAAAAAGGCAGGGTTTTTCTGTGTGAAGAAGACTCTCTTGCCAGAACTGGCTCTGTTTGCTTTTTTGAATGTCTGCACGGCCCAGAGGAGAAGCCATGTTGATGGACGTCTCTGCTCAGCGCTGTAAAGATAATGATTTTAAACCGAGCGAGAACTTAATTAACCTGTCCAGGGGTTTCACCCGGACACGTTGGCGGGTCGCTCACCTGTGTGCGCCCCAGAGAGGGAGCTGAGGACACGAGAGTTCTGCGTGGCACCATCGTACACTTCCACCACGTCGTTCAGGGCCGTCTGGAAGAACGCGAACTGACCAAACACCACTGTGTCCGCGACAGGAGAGAGAAGCATGTGAACGATAAATGCATGTCATCACAACGCGCTTCTACAAGTACATTACACCAATTCATATTCAGTATAAGCAGGTATCGGTTTTAAAACCATGACGCACACACTTAGGGTAAAAACACTTACACACTGCACTGTTTAGTAATACACTAATTTATTTATGGTTAAATAAATTTATATTATTAATAAATAATATGGATTTTAGGGCTTTTCTTCAAAAAGCTTTATTATTCCATGCAGAAATTTATGGTCAACTGTTGTGCTGTTATTCAGCTGTTTTGCCTTGCACTTAAAATTAATGAATAAACATTAAGAACCTGAAGTATGCAGTGCTCCTGCCGCTACTACAGCTACTGTTACAATGTTACGTTAAAAATTCCTTGATTATTTTTTTCAGCATACTTTGAGACTGGGAAATAAAATATGTTAACATATGAGTCCTCTGGTAAATATAATTCAAGGACTCAGTGGAGCCCTCAAATCATCGAAATGACCTCCACATTTTATGGTTCAGAAAGCTAGTTTCTCGTAGCCCGGGGGTATTGTTCAAGTAATTAATTATCATTAACTACCTCCGTGAATGTTTTCCGTATGAAGAAATATAATTCCCATGTAAACAACCCACAACAAGAGAATAGTCCTGAGCTCAACCTCAAGGAAAAGCATTAAAATAAACATTGCTAAAGTTGGCAAAATTCAAACAGATAAAAATTTTGGAAGGGGAAGCTCAGTTTCTCTTGGGAGAGGTGCACACAGTTGTCAGCTCACCATAGTCCTTCGGTACAATCACGGAATAGTGGCAGGTCCTGCCTCTGCTGTAGTTACCGGGGTAACCAGGGGATAACACCACACCGTCCAATCCCGAGTACTGCCCACCACAAGGAGCTGAGAGAAGGAGTGACACATTTCACATTCTGTACGTATTGTTTCCTGTGCCCTCCAGACTTCCCCTTGTTTGTATGACCTCAAATGACTTCTTGTCTGATTTAACGCTGCTACGGAGGATTTCCCCAGTGTTTGAGGATGGGAGATTGCGATGTTTTCAAAGTGTCCCGCTAGGCTAGCCTGAAGAGACGAAGCTTAGCCTCAGGGCTGGAGTGTGCCGGGTAGCAGCTCTTATACAAAGACGCTTTCAGAATGAAAAGAAGTACAAGCTTGTCAAATGTCACCCTTCACGTGATGAGATAAGACTTTGGCAGGAAATTTCTTACAGCTGGCTACGTACTACACTGTATGCCTACCATTTTTCAAAACAAGGTTTTCTCCCTTTACTTTGAAACTCATCCCTACCTATGCAGGTTGGTCGTGGTTTGTTCCAACTGGGCTTTCCATCTCCTCCCATGATGCAGGTGAGAGTGGAATCTCCCTCAATGATGTAACCACTGTCACAGTAGAAGGTAATGGTGGACCCCAGCTTTAGGTCAGTACCAACACGGGTTCCATTTCTGACAGGGCCGGGTTCAAAACATGATTCTCTTGGATTCTCTGCAAAGTAAAGAAGTACAAAAGCAGATTATTTACAAATAGTTTTTTGTTTTTACAAAAAATTGTCAAGACACTTTATACCTTAATGGAAATGGGTTTTTTTTTTCATTTTCTAAAATGAAATTTATCCCCCACTTAGCTTTGCTGTTTGTACAATGCACTCCCTGCAGAATAGTGCAGCAAACAAAAGCATGCAGGTGGGGTAAACAAATTCAAAATATTGTCAAAAATAGAAAGAAACCTCTTGCACAATGGTTGTAGTTTTATGGAAGGCTATCAATTAGCTTGAAAAACGCTCAGCAATTGTTGAACAAAATGATTATCATAATCATGTATTATAACTACCATCTTTGCATAACTACTAATCTGACAGTGCTGGTGACATATCTTGAGCCAAGCTGGGCCCATATGCTTCTGTGACGGAGTTAATGAGGCCGGGTTTCACCCAGGGTCTGAAAAGCAGGGGGGTGAGCCTGCAGGGTCTGACTCTAGGTCCGTAGGCCAGGATGAACCAGTAATGAGAGCTCACTCACTCGCTCACTGGATCTGTGGATGGGCATACAGAGCAGATGGCATTTCTGAGAGCAGGCAGTGATCTGGGGAAGCCGCCACTGTCCCTCTCTCTCTCTCTCCTCCCCCTTTCACCACCCAACCTTGAGGCCCGGGGAACATGTCATTAGGAGCCGGCCCCTTGGGCCACCACAAGCTCTGTACATCCACTGTACTGGGTCTTAAAGGATACACAATTTATTTACTATGTGCATATCATTCGAGTATCTACCCTGCATATGCAGATCGGTATCATCTCTCTCTCTCTCTCTCTGCCTCTGCCCCTCTCTCTCCCTCCATTTATTCATTCCTCCCTGCCACTAATGTTCTCGCATCTCATACCAAAGAGATATAAAGAAATAGCTGGGGCTCTGGACAAGCTGTGAACCCTCCACCCAAAGCTCCTCTATGCGATTTTCTGCCCAAAGCAGGTTTTTCAAGTATAAGGCACTTTGTGTTCAGCTTTTGGTTAGATGCTGTTTTGCCCCCAATTAGAAACAAGCCAGTTTCATTTTGCCTTTTAATTGTGCTTTACCCTTCAGCTACCTCCTTAAATTTTACACCTCAGCTACAAAATGCTTTTGGCATAATACTATAAATGTATTTGCATGCATGGCAGAGGCTATACAAGGCAGCAGACTCTTGTTTGCGATCCAGAAACGTGCCCTTCATGGTCGACCAGCATGTTCAAACAGACTCGTGATCCACCCGCAGCTTAAAAAACACACGGAGAGCAAAACCGCTGACACGAAGCCACACCTGGTCAGCTTTTCCAGAAGCAGCATGGTGCCGGCTGGACGTGGGGGAGTGGGATAATTAAGAGGTGAATGACAAGCCTTACTCTATAAACAAACCCGTAGTCTCTGCGCACAATGCAGAGAGGCTCATAAAATGAGCCAAAGCGCCAAGGGACAAACTCAAACACGGATCATACGGGTGTGCCCGGCTCAGTACAGTTATAGTCCTCATCCCATCCACTGAGATTGCAGTGCTTGTCGGGCTGGAAGAAGTGAAGTAGATGGAGATAACACCACATGACGTGACCATCATGTCACACAAGGAATGATGTGGGAAATGAAGCTTGACCAATTACATAACAATAGATTATGTGAGCTAGATCAACCTCACATGTTATTTCTAGACGAAAACAAAACTGAAGGGATTCTACAAATAAGAGATAAAAGCAAAAACACATCAAATCACACAAGCTTGCATTAGCATATTTGCTAGCTAACATCATAGACAGTAGATGAGTATAATTTAACATCACAACTTTAACATTGTTCACCTAATTATTCCAAATTGTATTTAGGCTTTTAATTGCAGATAATTTTTCTTGACTGGTTAAAATATGCTGTTTAGACAAACCAATTCTTTAAAAGTAAAACAAGGTCCATTTGCTAGTTTAACAGGATTTAGCTTGTCACATTGCAGCTGCATCTCTGTTTTCACTCTATAGTCTAAGTTCCTGCAGCACGTTAGACATAAGAGAGATCCACAAAGCACAGGAGTTCAGTCTCCAAACAGAGACATCACATATTGTTGGTCAGAAATGTTATCCAATTAAAACTGGTGAACAAAAGGCATCCTGGATACAGCAGTTTTCCGCTATGTTCTCAAATGCTCAGCTAATTATCAGAATTATCAGACAATGGAATTTGCCTAAGGATATATGTATGATGGTCATAGTCAAAAAATTATAATACCCATATGTTCCAGCGCACCCCCAAAAAAATACCACAACATTCTACTTTGCATGTTTATGGATATTGTTCCTTTGTGTCACATATACAGAAACATGTTTTTTTTTTTTCTCTCTGCAGTTAATTAGTGAAATCTGCAGTTCAGGCATGGAAACCTTTCCAACAGTGTGCATGCATACATATTCATATGCACAGGTGCCCCACTCCTACATATATTAACACACAAAGACACAAACAATGTTCAGTCAAAAGACTGGTTTATATGTATACTTGGGGGTTGGGCTAATTCATCTCAACAAAATGTACTATAACTACTGGAGCCAATCACCAACATAGTACTGACAGTCTTGCAATAACAGCAGGGCTCAATTACAAATGTTTTAGCTCAATCACTTAGTAGATTTTTTGTACAAAAGCACGATGGTTTCCTTGGTTTATTCAAAGTCACTTTTGGTTATGTACATGTAATGTCTTCTTATTCAGAACTGAAGCTTTACTCACCATCTTCAGATAAATAAAAATAAAAATACCTATTCAGCTTTCACTTTGGCACCAGACCCTATTCCAACCACTCTAACCATGTTCATGTGAATCCTGATACAGTACAGACTTTTCAGATCAATTTTAATGATTATGATTACGATAGCGTGCTACAGTTGTTTACGTTACGTTAATAGCTCGTCATTTGTCACCATGAGAGCACGTCGATGTAAAGTAAATGTTACCTTTATGGATCACTGCTAATTTCAATATTCACTAATGAAGAGTGTGAGTACGTTACTGTAATGGCCGTGGGCTCAGAGTGAAAGCTAAATACCTGCATTCTAGAGGGATGCGTCGCTTCAACACTACCCATGCTGAGGGATGTACTGTACATATTTTCATCAGTGGTGGACATGAGCAGCTCCACATGCATATTTCAGACATGCTGTTCTTTCCACTCTCGCTCCATTTTTTACCATTCTTTTTTCCACAGACTCTAGAATCGACTATGTGCCAAAATCAAAGAGGCCCACTATTAAATGCACTCTGCAAGTATATACTTCACATCATCGCGATAGGGTATAAATCATGGGCGCACGCCCCTATAACTCTTTACTATTCCCTCGTCTGTTGGCAGTAATCATTTTAATTAATACAATATCATAATAAGAAAGTTCTGATGTTGAATGTTCTAAAATAATAATGTTAATTTCCCTTCTGCTCAAATTTAGTAAATTATACATACTACAATATAACAAGGCGTAAAGGAGAAGGTATAATGATGGCTTCATGAAGGGCCGTCAATGTCTTGAAAATGTTTGCCGATGACATTGATTACTGTCCTGACACAAACGTGCAGCTATGTTTTAATTAACTTGGCCAGCAGTGTAACAAAACTGTAGAACATTTATGTAACTGTGACAAAGCTAAGCTCTCAATAGGTGTATTTTAAAGGTGCCTCTACTTTTAAAAAAGGGATGGTTGGTGGCTATTCCTACTCTGCACATTTACACAAAAAGATACTGTTGTTATTATACATTTATTTAACTATATTACATCATAATTACAGGGTTGTAATGAGTCACCTATCCCATGATTCAGCATCGCTGAGACTTTTTTAGGATCATGGTCAGATTCATTTTCCGTACATTATTTTAAACTAAATGCGGACAATTCAATTTGGAATGGCTCATGTACCATCGCACCCCTGCTGAAAACAGAGTCAGGAATACAAACATTTGCCTGAGGTTAATTCTTGGATAAAAATACACAATTAAAAGTGCAGTATGTAAGTGAGTGTGATCACTGCAGAAATCAGACATTGTATACTTCTGTAGGTTTTCTTTCAAACTACAATGTATGGGCACATATCCACAGCCACAAATATTCTTATTACTCTTGCAATCTTTTCGGCCTGGTCAGAGTCTACTGCTATTTTCAATTTACTATGTCGTTATTTATTTGCCAGAGAGTTGTTATTGTGGTAATTGTATTGACACACTGAAGTAATGCAACAGCATTGGCCGCCAGACCAACATATCCTGGTAAACTCAATTCAGCAATGTAAAAATAATTTTGTGGGAAAGGAGCTATTATTACAATCAACTGGGAGACTGCGAGACTGTAATAATCATAAAGAGGAGGTCTGAGCGATGACGGTGCGCTAGCTCAGGTTTGTATCCTCTACAGCACATTGCAGCGATGAGCAAAGCACGCATCTCAAACACCCAAATGCTTAAAACAAATAAACACAGTCCACTGCTTACAAACGTGATGTGACGAGTCCATGTGCGGATCATTATTATTTATGTTGTTTTTTTACTATTTATCATTATTTTATTTCTCTGCGTGATGAACCCTTGCCGAGAGGACATAGATTTTGATTTAAGCTTCCCAAGACACAGTTGTTTGTTCAAACTACGTGCATTGCTACACATCTACTACTGTACGCCTCTATTATGAGTTATGTCTGATTGTTGTTGATCATGTCTTGCATCACATATTTGTCCCATGACTGTCTCGTGAGATTGTGCCACATTAGACTTTCAAGTTGCTCTGAACAGAAGTGTCCATCAAATGGTCTAATAAAGACTAAGGGTAATGAAAGACACCAAAGTAAATCCAGATAGATCTGATAGGTAAGCACATGAGTCTACAAAAGGGACTTTTTAAAAATTGATATGAAGCATTTGGTGCGACAGAAAAGTATTGATCAAACATTGCTCCAGTGCATGACCTCATTTTCATATTTCTTTTATACTCCACAGTCAGAGGGAGTATCGGTCGATAACTGCTAAAAGGCATGGCAGACTACAAACAAGGAGGGAGAGCGAGCTAAATTTCAAAGAGCCCTCCCCCCTGTCGGCTAATTATGCCCACTTAAAACATAAATACACACATCAAGTGAGTAAACACAAAGGTTTGCACAGTCGATACACGGATGCCCATCGGAGACCGGGTTCTGCTTCTGTATGCATCATCAGCAAGACTTTAGCACTGCAGCTCCAGCAAGCAGGAAATTTACTCCTCAATTAAAATCAAAATTAACTCCTTAATTAGCTCAGGTGTACGGAGACCACCTTGATCTGCCCCTTCATACCACGGTGTTAAAACACTTGAACAGGTGAATCTAAAGGCAGAAACAGAGTCTCTCATACTAAATACCGTATCATAGGAATACAAGAAGGTATAATGAGAACAACTTTACTTAAACTCTAAAGAATAATCTGATCACACTGCACCAAGCCCAATATTCATAAATATTCCTTAACAACAGGTCCTTGCCTCTACCACATTATACTGTGATTTCAACAATTATATAGAGATTAATCGTTCAACACAAAATGCCAGCCATCATGTTTGTCAATGTTATAGTTGGGGTTTACCTGAGACATTAAGGCAGAAATAAATAAATGAATAAATATTGACAGTGCTTGATGTAATCCCAGCCAGTGTGTGCAGGTTTAGGGTAAGTGGGATGGTAGGGGGGGAGGGGGTACCTGTGTACTGCAGGACAAAGCCGTTGCTGCTGAGAGAGGCATCGCTGCGGAATGCTAGAAACAGCGTGTTGGAGCTGCTCTCGATGCGATCGGGGACGTCCGTGCCGTAGAAGCTGCCGAGCAGAGGGCTGAGTGAGTCCGGCCCGTCATAGATGTGCAGGAAGTCGTAGCTGGGCTCGAGGCTGAACCTGCAGGGTAAGTGATCATCTCATAGCATGGTCCAAAGTGGAGTCTTTTTCACTGCCTCATAAAGCATACTACTTTTTCTTTGGCCACAAAAATAAATCAAATGGGTTCAATACAATACTGAATTATAAGAACAGCAAAACACTATTGGAAATTATCAAAGCAATGTCTTTTTTTGCGGCATGCTACATCTCTCAGACTGCACATTGGGAGTTTCCTGCTGATGGCTTCAGTTTGGACAACTGTAGGTAGGGATAATTATGGGATTGAGCTCAGGTTACAAGCTCAGATACCATGCCGTTTTTCTGCCCTTGAGTAAGGTGAGTAATGTATATTGCTTCAATATATCCACATGAATAACAACTCAGGTGCATGCTGGAATTCAATAGCCTGTTTTATGTTGTGTCTTAAGCGAGTCAAATATAGTGTGCGCTGCAATGTACAGTTCTGAACTGTGGGTTCTGTGTGTGTCACACCTTAAAAAGCTGACAGTGAGTACCAGAACTGAATCAATCAAATAAAAGATCCATTCTGCCTACTGAGTTATTGAGACTATGTGATGACTAAGAACTCTCCAAAACACAATGCATTTCGTCTATTGCGTGCTTCTCTGTTAAATCGACTGTGGGAGAGAGGCATTTTTCGTATCAATTGTCAGCTGCTCTTTCAGGTGATCTTACTGGATGAAGCTGAGGGCGATGACATAGTCAGGCGTCACGGTGACGGTCCAGTCACACTCGCGGCCGTGGGGGTAGGGCTCCGGGTACTCCGGGGAGAGTATCAGCCCATTTGGGCCCGTCAGGTTTCCTCCGCAGGGTGCTAAGGCAACGGCAAGAGAAACATTGTGAGCGAGAAAGAAAGAAAGCAAGAAAGAAAGGAGACAGCAACACTGAGCCAAAAAGAAAGGAGGGGGTGATAGAACAGACAGCGAGAAGGGGAATGCCACCCAGATGTGTGCGCTGGGAGCGCACTCTGTTCGCAGACGTTAATAGTGCAAAGATTTCACCCCTGCCACTTGGGCCCCCGACATCTTCTGTTTCTGTTCCAGCTGAGCTTTCAAATGAATTAATGGAACTTTCCATTAAACAAGCTGCCTAATTACAACAATATTTTAATTGTTGATGTTAATTGCTGCCATTTACAGACTGTAAACTAAACTTGCTGATGCAAAATTGTCTTCGCAAACCTATATTGTAGTCATGTTTACTCACAGAAAAATATAGATTTTAATTGAGCACTGGAGGCATTTATACAGTCAACAGTGCTTTTAATGACAGTGCGTCTTTCTGCTCAGTTCACAGCAAGGCCAACATGAATGTTTACCTTGAAAAATTAGTGACAATTTTAGCTTTTTTTATTTTGCTGTACTGCATACAAAACTATCTTAATTTAATTTCAGTGCATCATGTTTTGCTTTTCATTTTTCATTATTTCCATGATTAATGTTTCAGAACAAAAAATCATGATGACTATTAGTATTGTCAAGGACTTCTGTATTCATTAATAGATTTTTTAAAATTGAATCCATTTGCACTGATTATGAAATCATAAATGAGTCTATGATTATGGTACGCATACAAGAGTATGGCTATTTCAAAACACAGAAACAAAGCATGTAAGTATAGGCTTTAAATGAATGTGTGCAAAAGTGTATATGCATACGCATGCATGTATTCGTATGTGCATATTTATGTGTGCGGTAACTGCAAAATCCTTTTCACTGTCACAGGGAAAGGAAAACACTTACCAGTCTAATTCTGACGGTCATGACTCAAAACTAACTCATAAACTCAGATCATAGAGTAATTTCAAACATCTTGAAGGAATTTCATTTCCATGGATATACTGCCAAGGAGAATTACCAAGTATACGGCCCCAGCCCTGTCACAGTCACAGTCAATGGAAATTGTTGCTTTGCCAAGCTCTAATTTAAAAATTATTGAATGTGGCATATTATTTACCAGCTCATCAACTCTACCCGGTCACCACTTTGACTAATGAGGTTGTGTAGTGCTTAAGCAACAGTCACTTGAGCATATCATGGTCAGTCATGAATGATAAATTCATTATATTGACTCCAAAAAATATTTACTCAATGTCAAAAATGTGCATACTGTAGTGCTCTGTGTTTATTAACACGACTCCACTGTTAGTTAATCTGTTATGTTTTTCTCTTTGTCTTTCTCATTGTGAATCTTTCCTGTTGAAAATGTGACTAATGTACTCCTTTATTACAGTTTGAAAACTTAGTAAATGTCAAATCAATCAACCTGACATATTGATTTGTTGTGAGAGGCAGACAGGATCTTATCAGGGTTTTGGGCAATTCTTCCAAATTAATCCAGAGTCAGAAAAAATGTACCCCTACCCTGACCATAAACATTTCAGAAAGTGAATTCTGAACAGGATCAAGTGGTCGGACAATTCACTTTCAAGACACCATTAGCTTTGGAGAGAGATCCTTTTGTGGAAACAAAGTCTTACCTGTACAGGTAGGTGGATCTGGCTGCCAAAAGAAGCGGCTGTTGATTTCTGTGCAGGCGATCTTTGTCGCACCCTGCAGGACGTATCCAGGATCGCACTGGAACAGCACGTGGTCGCCCGGCTCCCTGCTGTCTCCACTGCGTGTTCCATTGGTGGGTGTGCCCGGGTCATTACAGGAAGTAGCGGTTGAGACTGAGGTGACCAAGAAAGCAAATCCCCGTTAAGAGACAGGCAAACCAAACGCAGAGTAACACTGATAAACAAATGCCTACATTTCAGCACTTTCAAAAACATGCATAAATTAAGATGAGTTGGGATCACTGTCATTTCAATAAAAGAAACTAATGTTAATGAACTTAAGTTAATTTACTGAAATTACTGGATTGAAATGAATGTATCCAAACCTTTAACTTATTCAGCAACTACTCTGCAACTACTCAGACTGCAGTAAAAGTAAAATAGATTGTGCTTTTTCCCTTTTTTCTCCCAAAAGGTGACTTATTCCTGTACTGAAATCCAAGAAGTACAAAGTAGTACAAAGAAGAAGTACAAAGAAGTACAAAGTACAACAAAGTAGCTTTAATATACTACTGCTCTTGACTGATGTGTTCCGTTAAAGAGCCTGTTTTCAGTGTAGTGATTCACCATGTGGTCTGGAATTGAAAACCCTATTCAGTGTCAGCTGCCAATGCGGTTGGAAGACCCACTGAGAGATCTGAAACTGACCACAGGGAGAAAGGGTTTCAAATACAGGGTTGGCTCTGCCTCATCACACAGAGATAATTCTTCGAGCTCCAGCTCCAACTGCAAACCAAGTATCGTGTTCCGATACGATTACTGCGCAACTGACGAACTCCAGAGCGAAAAGAGGTGGGGGTGGCTAGATACACTCTGGAGAACTCCCAACTTAGCCTGTTGTTTTGTCTATTTACAGAGAACGTCATAGTCTTGGGATGGGCCAAAAACATGACTGGTAATTCCAAACGAGACCAAAAACTAAAAACATGAGATACAAACTGATAAAAAAAGTAAAGTCTTAGACCATGGAAATGAAGCCAACTGCACCTCATTCCGCATCTAATCTCCAGTAAGAGTTTCGATTCTCATTATAAAAAGCAGTCACATAGATACGGTTGCTCAAAGCTGAGCTGCTTTCCACGATATAAAAGATATACTGTAATTGCCAACTGGCAGGTTTGTTGTAAAAATACATAGCTTGATTAATTCCAGATGGCATTTCCACTAAAGTGCTCTGGTACACAGTTTGTTACTTTTGTTTGGTTTAGTGTTTTGGCGAGCTAAATTAAAACTGTTCATTTTAACAAATCGATACTTTTGGGATGGTACGGAAAACAATCAAGGCGTCGCCCCTGAGCCACAATTTGAAATGCACACAATAATTTAACAGCCCTCACACCCTTAAAAGAAAACACAAAATAGAAACTGGGCCCACGCAATATCAATTCCCTGCCTCGCTTCTTCTTTTCTGAGTATAAAGCGATGAGAACAAAATCCCAAATTGCGCTACTCTGCTTTGAATCCGGGTGAGGAGGAAGAATCAAGCAGGGGACAAAGATGCTGAACCCAAAATGAGAAGGAGCACGAATCAAAGTGAGTGTGTCTGAGAGCTGGAGGAAAAAGCAAGAGGAAGTGAGCACCCCCCAGTTTCAGAAGATCACAACCAACCGCGAGAATAGATCTGACTTTCTGGGCCCCCTGATTTGAGAGCTTGGGTTTTCAGCCGGAGAATTATTCAGGTCTGAGGTTTTCGGCGTCTACCGAGATTCTGAGCTGACAGCTTCTGTCAAGCAGCACAGCCTGGGGATTTGGAGTGGGGTGGGGTGGGGTGGAAGGGTAAGGGCTGGGGTGGGGTGGGGGGGATTGACTGTGTGCTGCTGTGCAAAAAAATACCTTTGCACCTCCACGGTGCTCCATTCATCCCTGCCGCTCTCCCTGCACAAAGCGGAGGCTTTTTGAAAAGCGGCACTTGAATTTAGAACAGACTCTATGAATAGATCACTCATCAGGAAGGGAGAAGGTTGATGCTGTTGCCGTGGTTACGCGCAGACAGGAGAGAACGCTCCTGACACCTCCGCCCGACAGGTTTAATTTAATGGCATGTTGAGATTCGGCAGGCTGCTTCGTCTCCGATGCTGGGCCATGTGGGGGAGTCCACTGGTGACATCAGCTAATGGGCTCTAGAGCTTATGCAGGAGTGGCCACTGTTCCCATCAGCTGCTTAACCTTGTGTGTGTTTGTGTGTGTGTGTGTGTGGCACACAAATACAATGTAATGAACACACATATTCCTAATGAACACTGAAGGGCAAACATACACATAAGAGTATGCACACACACACACACACACAGAAAAACAAACGGGCACACATACACTCTCATACAGACATATATATGCGCAGGCAGACGCACACAGCCCTTACCAGAGAACTGCATGGCGAAGCCCTGCTTGCTTGTGAAGAAGTCTGTGGTGAACTGCAAGCTGATGGAGTTGAAAGTGCTGTGGGTATCTGGCGGCAGCACAGAACCGCTCAGCTCCCGCAGCAGCACCCCTCCATCCTGGGGGCCGTCCCAGATCCGCAGGACGTCGTGCACCTCCTCTGTGTGGAAAACCAGGAAGTGCAGCCTACCGGGGAGAGATGAGGAAAAGGTTAGCCGTTAGACTGGGTAGGCGATGTAACACAAGACTGGCTGAAGGATGTAGGACAGATAAATACAGTGAACTCAATTAAGTGAATGGATGAGGTACAGGAGGAGAAGCAGAGAGGATAAGTCTGGAAAATCCCAGGGCATTAAATGATCATTAAAGCAAGTTTTGTCCCATTTCATCATTATCTTTAAGAACCTCGCTCACATTTATTATTTTTTTCCTCATTCGTTTTGAAGATGTTCTGCTTCACTGTTGTAAACATTAAAAGCTAATAATGTCTGCAGCAGATAGTAAGGATAACTCATGCAATATTAACACTTCGTTCACAGTTTTTTTTGGGGGGGAAGAAAATAAAATAAAAATACAATTTAAAAAAATGAAATAAAAAAGTACTCCAAAAACACTGATGTGCCTAATGGCATTTGAATGTGAAATACGAAAATCCCTGCACTGAAAGTTGACGTAAAGCAGTTTGTTGTGTAGCAGCCTGTATCTGTGAGCCATGAAGCCGGCGGATGGGGAAGGGGATGGGATTGGTGTGGAGAATGTCGAGAGCCCCTGTGATGGAGGAGAGCCACTTCAGGCCAGGATTTCAGTGAAGAGCTCTGGAGCTCCAGCTGAGGAGAGGCACTGGGGATAAAGCAGCCAGGGAGGGCTTGTGTGGAGGGTTCGAGTACGGAAGTGCTGGCTGTCTGGATGGTGCTAGATCAGGGACCAGGATGATGAGCTTACTCTATCTACGGCACAGGGTCCATTACCCCCACCCCCCATACCCACCCCACCACCCCACTCTTTACTGCACCTGGTAAATACCTCCTCTAATCACTGTGATGAAACAGCTCTCAGTAGCTGCGGGACGAAGAAAAGGGGTTTGGGGTTATCTGTTGGAATTCTGGATTCAGGTGCGGCTTGTTTTCTGTCGTTTCTACAGGTGTCCCGGCCTTGTTGTGAGAGGACAGGTCAGGTCGCACTCCGGGGTTTGTGGGTCACTGGCCATCGCACAGCCAGGTCTTGTCCGCTCCTATTATTTTCACAGCCGTGTGGGTTTCTGATCTGTGTCACTGTCACTCTGTTACCAGGGCCATCGTGGCTGAGCAACCTCCTTAAAAGTAAAGCCTCTCTATGGACCAAACACTCCACAAGCTGAAATGTGAAGTGAATGGGGCCAGAGGCACTTCATTGTACTCTGAACTATCCAATCACAACATTAGCTCACCTCAAAAACAACAATCGGCTTTGGATTTATAAGGGATTTCAAAAGCCCCATCTACAGCTATAAGGATATTTTGCACAAAAATACAGAAGCGATGTCAAAGAGGCCGGGTCCATAATTGTTTACGTTTCCATCGTAACATTATTGTCAGAGGTGAACACATTTCATCTTCACACTCCCTCCTATTTCTGTAAATTGGCTTTTGGTTAAAAAGTGGCTCTTGGGAACTCTTGGGAATGTGGAGAGTTAGTGTGTTTCCTGTGGAACTGATTTACTTTACCCCTGCTGGGATTTACAAGGGAAACGATTAAAGGAAATCCCATGACTCTGTGGGAGTCTAAAGGTGCAGCAACAAGGAGGCGGGAATGGCAAAACTTTGACTGGTGCTGAATAAAGCATCTTACGAATTAAAGAACAGCCTTGCATCTCCTTCTCCTCAACACTGCAGCCCGTGCTTGCTTAATCCTGTGGCTGTAGATGAGATTAATCATTCCTAGACTGAAGCCTTATTGCAAATCCAATAAATGCAGCAATTATTTGACCGCCCTGCCTTTGTTGTTTACCAGCCCTATATTAACAGGATTCATTCTGAGAAAAGAGTGGCATTCACCCAAGACAGAAAGAGCCATTGAAATGCATGGGGTACCAGACGTTTGCCGATGCAAAGCGTAGCCAGGGAAATGCGAGGATGCGCGTTAATCTCGGAACGTTCCTCTGATAAACTCGAAGGGACATCTAGCGGAACGAGATTTAGATTTCGACCGTGCTTCCGGTGAATTATGCACACATGTTGGCACGCTCATCTGCAAGCCGCGCAAAGTAAATCTCCGAGCAGGGCGCTAACTGAATGAATGATCACACAGACGGTCTCATGCTTACTGCGGCACACGGGCCCGATAGATGCACGTGTCGCTCTTATTTATTGAAGGTGTCAGATGCCGCAAAGTGAATCCCCCGTGTCTGGTGAAGCTGTAATCTGAATGATGCTTCACCGGAGCTTGCTGCCTCTTTGGTCCACCCTGTGCTGGGATTGCTCGCATGCCTCGAGCTGTCATCACAGATGTGTCACTGACCTGCCGTCTGACCACGCCGTCACGCACGCCGACTCAGATGCCATTGGGCAGGGGCCTGGTTTGCGCGTGTGGTGGGAGATTCGCGCGTGCGGAGGGCACTGGTGTTATTGGCTCACTTTCGTTCCCCCGGTTTCCCTGGCAGATGTGCTCCGGCTCGCTTTCGTGGAGTCTGTGGGCTTTCCTTGGGGGCGCGTGTCAGGCCGCCAGAACGCAGCCGCTCTCCACGGATGACTCGCAGCCTGCTGCTGCTCCACTAATCCCCCTGTTTTGTCCTTTCTTATGACAGATTTCCTTTCTTCCACCCTCGCCTTTTCCTCCGCATTCCTTCCCTCTCTGTGGCTGGCAGAGGGATGTGGAGAGAGGAACGGGGGCGTGGGGGCTGTCATATTTGCATTTTAAACAAAACTAGGCGAGCGAACATGGGAATCAGCTTTGTGGCGGTTGATTGGTTCTCGCTTGTTCGCCAGGGCCCCGGTCGGCCAGAAAGGAACAGATCAAACGTCAAACTCCGTCTTTCACATTCAGCTCAACTGAAGCCCGAAGCGAACTTACAGAGCACAGAAAATAAAGATCTCTCAAAGAAAATGAAAAAAATGAAAGACAAGAGCAAAAAAATTAGAGTGACAGACAGAAAGAGAGGTAGAGAGAGAGACAGACAGAAGAAGAACAGGAGTGGCGAGAGAAAGAATGAGACATCACCCAGAATTATTTGATTGACACTGTTTTAAAAGATAAAGATCCAAAATAATACTTTAACTAAGTGCAGTAAGGGAAGAAAGAGGCAGAAATAGGGTGAAGAAAATACTCTGTCATGCTCAGTCTCCACTGCATTTCTATCTGAGTCTGAATCTCCATCTCTATGACTGAGAGGTGAGCATTGCAAGGAGTTGGTGTGAAAGGGACAAGCATTTGAGCTGTCACTGGTAAAGTATCTTGGTGTGAAGGTGCTGTGGGTGCAGCCATGGAGAATGAACACCTCCACAACAACGGAGGGCAGCCGATCAGACCCAGAGGAGTCTTCACTGATGCTAACAATTGTAAATAGTGAATGTAGCCCTGGAAGCAAAGGAAATTATAATTTCACAGAAGTAGAAATACACCTAGGCCCACATTTGCTTAGCGCTTTAACACAAGCGGAGGTTTTACTATATTCTACTAATACCTACACTATGCTGATCCAAAACACTCATCTCTGGTAATAAAAATGTAGCATTTACATGCCTGTATATTGCACAGGACAGACACATGAGTTTTGTTCCTACATCATGCTCTTAAATCCTTATGGCTACAATGTGAAATCATGGAAATAAAATTTGTAAATGGTTTTTGTGCAAACATTTGAAGCAAAAAGCTATAAAAAGCATTGCTTGCAATTGCTACATGTGAACAGGTATACAATGACATGGTATGAAGTCACACCAAAACAGAATCACAGAGACTTTTTTTTACTAGGATGGAATTACATTCGGATTCAGTTGAACAGAGAGGGATTTGGAATACAGTGCAAATTGCATGTAAATGGAATTACAGCAGATCTGAATTACACAGGGACAGAGCCACACAGAGCTGGAATTATACCCTATCAAAACGACACATGTCTGTACACATGTGGGGGGGGCTGCTCTGCCCCATGTCCCCCTGGAGTCTTTTTGGCGCAAGGCAACACAGACACTGAGCAGATAAAAATGAAAAATGAATGAAAAAAAGGAAAAAAGAGGGAACCATGGAAGAACAAAAACACTCACATAGGCAGCCAAGATATACCCATACACTGCTAAAGCTGTTTGCCAATCTGGACTTACCCAGGAATCAAGCTCCTTTAATAAATCTGTAACTGCTGAAGAGAGCTTCTACATTCCACATATTTCATATTTATTCTTGTATAAATTCAATGCATAGAAAAATGCTTCAGTTACATTTTATATCACGTTTATAGGTAGCCCTGCCATTACTTGCAGAACAAGTGACACTAAATGTAAACTTGACACAAACAATCCTTGAATATTTATTATTGTTGTTCGATCATGGCAAAAGTCTGGTACCCAATACTTTTGAGTGGTCTGACTTTCAGCAACAGGATGGAAAGAGAAGAGGGACAAAAATATCATGTGGCTCCATTTGGAGGTCTGTTAGTCCAATGCCCATAGTGCCTGCTCCATTATTGATAGTCATCTTAATACACTTTGTTTCAAGATTGCTTTTTATAAAGAGCTGCTCGTGGCCTTATTCAGCAGATCTGGTCTCCCTCCACAGTAAATCCATACAGCGCAATCTGTGGGACTCATCAATTCCTGCCGCTGGCTTTCAGTGCAAAGTGCTCCCTGGGGGGAATAAGGAAGGATGAGGACGTAAAATGGCAGGGGTGTATGTGTGTGAGTTTGTGAGTGATAGAGGAAGTGCATCAATCTGTGAGTATGTTTGTGTGTATGTTTGCATGATTGCATCTGTTTGTGAGAAAATATATCTCTGCTATCCTACACCCCTTCCCCTCCTTCAGTTCACCAATAATCTGCATTTCAAGCTCCTGGTATCAACATTATATTTTTTTCTCATGTACTTTCACACAGATCAATCAGTTCTGAGTGTACTCTGCTGTTCTTGCCCCGCTGTTATCTCCGATCCAATAGAAAACACATACAGGAGAAACTTGTGTTTGTGCCGTACTGGAGGACCGCTGTGGAGCGTGTCTGCATCTTGTGCACACAGAGGCGAACAAACAAACGTGAAGGCAAGGCTCAAGGCCTGTTAATTCCCTCAGGTTTCCTCACCCTGTGGCAGACGAGCTCCTCGCTCCGCAGAACAATCCGCCAAGCCGCAGTACGACTGTGCAAAGCCGGCTTGGGTAGGGGCTTATGGGATACATAATCCAGAGCACATGAAAAGACTGGAGGGTCTGAGACATGAAGTGGCTGTTGAAGGTAATTATCACCTTCGCCTCAACGAGAGCGGATCGGAGGTGCAGATACCAGAGATGAAAGCGGGATGAGCCGAAAACACCCCCAAATCCCACGTCGCCTCCTGCCGGAACCCCTTCCCCCGAAAAAACACTCCAAAGGCTGAGCACCTCCCCATCCTGTTCCCCGTCACACAACACAGTACACCGCAACTACAAACTGTCCTAAAATGGCCCACACCACAAACCCTCAGTACCAAAATGCTCCTAGTCTGAGCCAGTCCTGTATTCCATTCCAGCACTGATGTTGTACCCCCACCCTAGCAGCCTAGATTCACTCCAGTATCCATGAGAGCCAAATCCTATCCCCTGCTCAATTCTGTTCCCAAGTGCCCCATGGCAGTACCCCTCCTTTAGTGAAGCGTGTCCCAAAGCAACCCGCCGTTCATGGGTCAGTATACCTCCATGCTGGGTCTCACCAGCTAGCCATACTTGGGTTAATTAACATCAGTGCTTTAGTATCAGTGAGAGAGTAAAGTCCCAGTCTAATGCATTGCAAATCATCCTTAATAATTGATCAGGAAAGATGGGATCAAAGGAATATGTATGCATACCTTACATACAGGGACAGAGAGAGACAGAGAAAGAGAGAGAGAGTGAGAAAAAAATGTAGTCATTTTTAATTAACTTCCATCCGTGATGGGGAACCTCTTTCACCCTCCCTCCTCATCATCGACACCCCCACCACCAGACACCTGTTCTAAATTGATGATCCCCTCAAGATAATTACTCTCATTCACCAAAGAGGAGAGGAGAGAACACAGGTGGCAAAAACCTCTGCCTCTCTTCTCTTCTCCAATCCTTATTCAACACTCAGACTCATATTTGCCATGATCACTATGCCTGTATCTCCACTCCAACCCATCATGTTCTTTCCCAATTATTGTCTATTCTTTTCTTCCCCTCCACTCTTCCTGAAACAAATTGGAAGTCCCATGTCACACAAGTGATCTCACGCAAGTATGCAAACTGGTGTGGTTTCAAGTGAACCCCACCTCTATTAGCTCTTTGGAAGTCCAGCTAACTTTGAGTCATTTGGAGAATCACTGATCTACAGCTACGAGGCCCTGCGACAGAATCTGGAAAATGTGTATGTATAAAGAACATATGCAATTGCCTTCATGCATTGACATCGCTTAGCATTTACTTCAAGCCATTTCAACATTTTTGATACATGTAATCCAATTTTATTTCCTTAATCTGTATGCTAACGATAGATTAAAGGAATACATGCTTGCAATAGTCATGTATACCCTTTCTTTCATAATCATCTTCTTGTGTACGTGTTTAGTTTGGCATGCGTGATCTTGCATTCTACACTACCACACCCATACCTAATCCTGTTCTCTCTTGAATCATACCAAGGCCTGCCATGCAATTTCTTATTAGTACATTATGGAGCACTACATGTGAAGAACTTGGGGCATTTAATTCAACAGTCCACGCACATACCATTCTACTGCCTTAAAGAGAGACTAAGAGGATGCCATAACATAAAAAACAAGTCCATACATCAAAAAAAAAAGAAATAAAAAAAACCCAAAGTCATGATCCATGAAATAAGATGTGGCCTTCAGTTATTCTTTCTTTGTTCCTACTCACAAAGCTTTCGCACCACTTTAGAAAAATATGGAATTTTGACAGAACTTTGAAAAATAAAGCAACTCGTTCACCAGTTGTCCTGTTTTTTTCGTCCCTTTCTCTCACTCCCTTCTTCTATCTCTTTCTGTTTCTCACTTGCTCCTCATGTCTCTTCTTCTTTTTCCTGTTCTTTGCTCCCCCCCCCCCCCCCACCCTCTCCTCACTGCTCATGCCGAGCAGATAAAATCCGTCATTGCCATAGCGACACATTCATTTTCATAAACCGCCAGGCTGACTCTTGACTTCCTGGCACCAATTACACAGACTTCTGCTCAAATCCTCAGACATAAAAATAAAAGTTCAGTGTATCCTCCTCGTATTCCACAGTTGCTGTTTACTTTGATTTTTTTTGTTTTTCACCAGACTAACAAGAGCCTGGAGGAAAGTATGTTGATGATAATGTCCTATTATCGATACCTCATGCTCTCTGACATCCCAAAAAGTCAGATTTTCATTGCTGAATGATTTTTGCAGCTGAGCTTAAACAAAAAGGTGGCACCTCAGAGGGCAAGTACTGCATACCCTCTATAATTCAACAGCTGAACACATATGTACATCTATTAAAAGTACTTATTAAAAGCCTAAAGGAAAGGGAGAATTTTGAAGAAATTTCTACATTCTTATGTAATGGTAAACTGGCAAAACTACGCTATGTTATATGTTTGTAATTCCATTGCCAGTGTTTTGGAACACTGTACTTCTCACTGGCTCACAAATGTAGTACCTTAATCATTTTGTCTATGTATGAAATAGCAGTAATGAATGAAAAATTGGAAATTCAGAAATTCATAATATAAAACAGAGGAGAAGGAAAATGGCAGTTGAATAAACCATATTTCAATTTAAGGATGTCACCGTGGTGAGATTTCATACAAAATAAGGCATTGAGAAATTATGGGATTAGATTAACAAAGGCACATGTCATTTTGTTAATTGGGAATTGGGTGTAATGGAGATTATGCGCCAGGAAAAGGTCACTATGCAACACTGTAGGCAATACGGTATAATGGCACCATCCAGGAAACTTCAGAGGTTCAATACCCAGAGACTTCATGCACTGATGCTGGCAGATGTCTCTAAACGTCTGATCTTTTAGTGTGACAGTCTGCGACACTTCCTGTCACACTAAATCTCCCGTCAGAATGTAGAAGTAATGCAAATGATCAGACACACTTCACATGACGACAGGTAAGGCAGAGGAGTGGGAGGAAATGGACAGTTATATTTGTTTTATATTTAAAGGTACTACGGCTCAAATAATTAATACTGGAACAAAAAAATCCTGCATGAAAATACAATTTTGTATCTCTCACCTTTAGGCAGGTATCATAATGTATTTGACAGTTTTAGAACCAGAATCTTCTTCATGAAATTTGATGGCAGAGAGAAAATAATTTTCTTCAATTGCCTGGATGTAATTCCAATTAGTTGTCTCATGGTCTAATGTTCAATTCACTGGGTAATCACTCATAATACAATTAAAATGAACCATCATTTTGAATGACATTTTATGACAATGCCCCTAGTAAAAAAAGGTATTCAGAAAAAACCTCTAATTTCATTCCTTGTGTGTTACTGCCTACCATGAATATAGTCAATTTTACCTTCACAGCATTTTACTGTAAATTTATAAATAAAAATAAAGCGGGGAATACTTTGTCTTACCAAAAAGCTATTTCATGTTTTAACATTTTGCAAAAATAACGAATGAATGAAAAATTAAGTAAGGGAAATTTTAAAACAGCAACTGAACAATCAAACAAGTTAATATGCTCAAAATCCTGTTCTCGAAAGCAGGGACAATGTAGCTGATACCGATACTTACTGGAGACCAAAAGCTTGTCACCATAGCAGCACAACTTACCCAATGGTGCTTCCAGGTGCGGCTTCAATAGTCCAAAGGCAGTGTAGGTTGTGGTCATAAGGGGCAGGGTAGCCGGGTGAAAGTATGCGTCCGGTTGGCTCATCCTTGATCACACCTCCACACTCAGCTAAGTAAGGTCACACACAGATGGGTAGCATTTAATGACAGCTTAAATGAACAAAAATGAACTACATGGCATGCACATATATTCAAACTCTATATATGCAGCAACATAATTTCAACGCGACCAATTAGTTATACCAGCACATTTCTTCCCTCATTATTTAACCAGCATTTTGTTGCCTCTTGATATTTGCAATAGGAATGTAATTCCTTGCAATATTGCAGTGCGTAACACCAGAACACTCAACGTCCGAGTTTTGAATAACGAATCCATATGAAACAATTCTGACAGTGAGTTATGATGACATGCATTTCTTCATGGACAGAGATATCTAGCCGTACAATATATATTATGCCCAAAATATTGAGGGTGCAGTTAATTTTATATTTTCAGCCAGAGTAGCGTGATCCATCCTTTTGCTGGTATCATGCACTTGTCAGGTTATGTGCTACAAATCACTTGTTTTGTCACCATGTTTGGTGCGGTGAATCTGACAGTTCTAGTTTCACGGCTCAGTAAGCAGTGAATTCTTTAGAGTGTCTCAGAGGTCACATACCAAATATGAGTCACTTTATACACTCACCACATGTACACATACAGAACACACACTCACACACACACAAGCCTATCCACACAAGCATGCACATGCACACACACACACACACATACACGCACATGTCTGCATACACACAAAGATGCAGACACAAAAACACAAAGACATACACGTGCACACACACACACACACACACACACATACATCTTCACAGGCCTCTCATAGACTCAAGGTCAAAAGTTCTGCCAGTCAAGTGGAAAATTGACCACCTCACAGAAAAAAAATCCATATCATATCAATTTTTATCCATGTCAACTCAGTTATGAAACAATTTATTGCATGGCCACAGCTAACAAAATATATGTGTGAGTATTTTCACTCTTTGCTGGCACATTTTACATATTATGATATGCGTTTGAACAGCGTTTGAACAGATGTCATTTTCTTCGACTCCATTGAAAGAATTTTCCTAATGGTGTAATAGAGGTGCTCTACAAAAAGATTACACCTGCAACCTTGGTTACAAACCCCGTTGCCATGGCACAGTGTTGTCAGGGTTAGGTTCCTGGCAAATCCAGGAGCACCAAAACCTTCCAAGACAGCACAACACATGAAAGGCAATTCTGAGAACACACTGTATGCATTGATCTCATCACTAAACAGTTCTCTGTCCCATGAGCCTCGGTTGTTGCATGCCACGTGACCCTCATCTAGTTTGTTGCAGTCAACTCATTTGCGTACTCAATGAATAGGAGAAGGAGAAAATATCTATCCCTTGTCTGTTAAGTCGGTAATATTAAAACCCTGCTGTGCCGGCATCAAAGCCCTGCTAACTCTTGTTTATAATTGTAAATTGAGGCGAACAGTTTGTTTCTCCGTTCCCCGTTTGATAATTAATGGTGAGCCGCAACAGAGGTTTGAAATCAAACGCACCTGAAAGGAGCTGACACCATATGTATAACACCCAACAACATTTTTAATGTGTTTACAAATTTGCCTTGGTTGTGTATCCTCTCTTATACATTATACATCATACATCATACATGTGGACAGCAGTAATCGTTATTGTTTGGCTCTGATAGTTATTTGCGTCAAAGCCAAACAAAAGAGGCAGGGAATAAATAGATCTAAACAGGCAGTTTATGTAAAAAAATACGAAAATGTACTCAGACAGGGTGGAAAAAGGCGCTTTTCCGACATTCAAAATCTTCAAAAAAAAAAAGCAAGAAAAAAGAAAAGTAAAATGAAAGCATATATCAAGTGTCCAGTATAGTTGTGATCAAATTAATCTTTTTTCTTCGGTTTATATATATTTTTTTATTTTCTCTTTTTTTTGTATTTTTTTTTCCCTCTCTGAACCTCTATCTGATGAACGTCCCCAGACTGCAGACAGCGGGGTGATAAATCACTATGAAACAAACCCATCTTCTTGGACTGCAGTGATGACCTGCTCAAGAAGTCATGAAACTACATTAAGGTTTTCAGTCTCCCTCCCAGCTACAGCCAAGGGGGAACAGGGTGGGTGGGGGGTTCTGGGTAAGGTGGCTCTTCTGCCACTGTAAAAGTCTTGCAAGGGAATGAAAAAAAAAAAAATTGCACTCAACCTTTCAAAGCTTGCCCTTCTCTCCAAAGAAACAAAAAAAATGTGCAAACAAGTCGCTGAAGGTCTGAAATTGGCTAGAACTTGCTGGAATATGTGAAATCCAAGAAAATAGAATCGACAGAAAACACAAATGGAAGGGGTAGACTGGTGAGGTGCAAAACTAAAAGGTTATAAAATATAAAATGGCCTTAATCAGTCTCCTTGGTGGGAGCGAAAGCCATGCAATCTCTCACACCTACAGAGGCTATTTTACGAAAGATATTTTTTCAGACGGGTTTGGTTGAGATAGAGGGATGACTCTGCGCTGGGTGACTCAGGTTAGGTGGAGTGGGTGGACCAGCCAAACGATACAGGGTTGACTTTTTTTGCACAAAAAATCACAAAAACATCCCTTGCCCACTTTTATTATTGCGTGAACCTCAACATTCAACGGCGAAATTGAGGAGGAGGTAGGGAAAGTTGAAGTGGCTGTACCTATATAAAACCTGTATCTCACCTACGCAGAGGGGGAGGGGGCTGTCCCAGGCCCGCCTCTCTCCTCTGAGACACGTCAGCACCTCTGTTCCCTTCAGGGTGTACCCCGGGTTGCAGCTGTAGGAAACCGTACTGCCCGCAAAGTGGCCCTTGTCCTCCTTTTTGTAGCCAAACTGGGGCACTCCAGGATCCTCACACTTCACCAGCTCAAAACCTGAAGGCAGAAGTGGGCAAATACATACAGAAGACACCAGTCCACAGTTACAGTAGCCACAGACTCAATTATCACACCAAAAATCATTGCATATCAATGGCTTTGTACAGAACACTTGCTCAAAATTCCATGTTACTAAAACTCGTCTAAGGTAAATTTAAACACTGATAAAACAACTTTTAACACCCCTGAACGTCTTTTTAGAAGTGCAAAGTTTTAATGCGCGACACTGTTGATATACTTCTGGTAAACCCCCATACACATACAGTAATTCAGCAGTGGGTGCTCTTATAATACACCTGAAGTAACTATGCCCAGGAATGGTGTAACCCTCACTTGTGAAGTGCAGCTCGAAACCCTTGCTGGTGTTCTCTGCGTTGCTGATGAATTCCAGCCACAAGGAACTGGACGTGCTGTTCAGAGTGGTGTCGAGCAGCTCAGTGCTCGAAAAAGTTCCCAACAAGCGAGCTCTGTTGCTATTGCCGTCAAACACCTGTGAAGTACACAGGAATTTACACTGAATTTCTCTTCATTATCATGAAATTATGGGTTAAATGATGCAAGTTCAAATCAATGATGAAAACGCTACTGTAGTACCCTTGTGCACACTTAATCTGAGCTACTTTAGCCAATGAAAGGCTCTATAAATCAGTAATATCCAGGGGAAGGTATGCTTATGTATGATAAATTTCTCATAATTATGCTACCTGCTAGGCAAAATAATGAAATAAGAATACTACAGGAAAATGTCACTCATATTAAAAGCCCAAAATGGGGCCAGTACCTAACCACAAAAACTCACTTTCTTTCATGTCATATGCAAGTCAATAATAATGGACCTTTGTCATTTATTAGGGCAAGTGCAATTATATTTTAAAGTGGACAAATTCAAAAGGACATGGTTTCTTTTTATATTGTTATTTTGGTTTGTTTTGGCTGTAGGGCATATTCCCTCACAGAGACTTAAGTTAATTTGATTGTGTCCTTGCAGGGGGCTTGTTTATGTTTAAATAAGGCCGCCGTCCTTGATAAGGTTTATGGTCTGGTATTTTAAGGCACACTATCCCTGTTATTTTGAAGGGGAGACTCTTAGCCTTATCTCCAAATGAGCTAACAAGTCCCTGTAACCAAATGGCCGAAGATTAACATTTAGTTGTGCTTCACAGTGATTGCAGGTTTTGGCAATAATGTCTATGTCAATCAGGAAGCTATGCAACTAACCCTTGGTTAGTGTTGGCTCACTGCACAGGACAAGAGGATGCCCAGCTCCTCTACTCACCTTCAGCATGTCGTCCTCCTCCAGACGGAAATCCCGCGCCCGAAGCTGGATCCCTTTGCCCGGCTGGGTCTGGATGGAGTAGATGCACTCGTGGTTGTTGCCGTAGTAGGCCGGGTAGTTCGGCGAGAGGAGGACGCCCTGTGTCCCGGTTACAGACGACCCGCACTCAGCTGTTGAGGAGAGCAGAGAGCCAGTCATGCACAGCTTGGGACATGCGGCAACTGTGTTTGCATGCACATGCTATCGTATGCGGACATGCACTGGATTCAGAAGATAGGGGTGTTTGGAGCATGAGCCTGCTGAGAGTCCCAAGGCTAGATTAATTATCCTTTAAGTCAGGCAGACATTATTATTTTATTTGTGTATATATTATTTCTCAATTTTGGTTGAGATAATGCATTGTGGGAGCTAAGGGAGGCAACTATGCTTTATGCCAAGCTTGAAACAATTAGAGAAACATTTCCATAATCATAAATGTCACTTGTCATCTGGCCATTTTTTTTTAATGTTTCCCATATTCCTATGTATCCTGTCACTGTCACATCATTACCAATTTATAGTTCTATATAAAAAGACATCCACAGGCAAGGGAAAATATATATGTATAGTTACATGAAAAACTATACAACAGCTCAAAGCAATTTGATAAAATGAATTAAAATTGCTATTCGTTCAGAAATTGCCTGACCCATTTCCAAAGACAGCATAAATAAATACACATGAACCATAAACCAAACGGTTGGGGAAAAAAAGCAAATATATTAAACTTAATTACTTGCTTCTGTTGGAATGCCAGAATTATACACTTAACAAATTACTTTCTAAGTTTAGAGCCACCAGCGATTCCCTTGCTCAATAATTTGGAGTATAGGCAGCCAAGTTATTCCTGTGATTATCATATTGAGGACAGATGACATAAGCTATGTTTGTAACTGATGGGTTCATAGACTCATCTGTATGCTATAGCTAATTATATATATTTATATATAAAAGAGGGAAAAACATGGAAACCTAGTGCATGCCCATAAAAAAGACAGGTCAGCTTTACCTTGAAGGTGTAGCAAAAGGGTGTTTGTGGGGTTTGAGGGGTTGAGAATTGGGGGTTGTGCAGTTAAAGTCAAATGTTAACCAAGCAAAATGAAAGCACGTGACCACCTACCCACACACCTTGGCAGAGGGGAGCTCCACACCCGCCGCCGCCCCCCCAGACACGTGACCCTGGACGGCCCCTCCAGACGATACCCTGGGAAGCAGGAGAAGATGAGGGTGTCTCCCACCCCATACTGCAGCCCCTTGCGTGTGCTGAAAGGGGGCACACCGGGATCCTCGCAGGGCTCCAAATCATACTCTGCAGTGGAAAATGAGGGGGCAGGAACAGAGAGACAGAGAGAGAGAAAAGAGAGAGAGAGAAAGGGGGGCAGGAAGAATCAGTGAGAGAGAGAGAGAGATCAGAGACAGAAAAGGAGCAAGAAGAGCAAGATAGGAGCAGATAGCGCCATTGAGAGTGGGAGATCAGAGAGAGATCAGAGAGAGAAACAGAGGGATGAGATCTTAACATTGTATAAGCTACAGTCCACTGAATATTGTGTGTGTGTGTGTGTGTGTGTGTGTGTGTGTGTGTGTGTGTGCGTGCAGCGGATAGCTAAAAAAGAAACTATATTTAAAGCAACTACATCAAAATTAATATTGAGTCTACACATGTTTGTTATTAATGAATCCCTTCAGCATGATCAGGTCAATAAACCACAAGCCATCAGGGTTAGAAGGATTACCTTAATTGTTAACTCTTTAACAGAGTTCAGACCTCTTGTTTGTTCATGCAATGTAACATTTTCCTCAGATTATACAATATCAGTGACATAGCAGAATGCCTTGCAATCCATCCTAGGTTTGTCTTTTCATTTCTGATTTCTTGAATTATTATTTTCAAGAAAAACACTGTATGGCTGTGTATGTGCCTCTGTGAACTGATTATCATTGAATAAAAATCAAATAATTGATATGCTGAATAAGAAATATGTAGGTCAAGCTTTTTACATTCAGACAATACTTAAACTTATGAGTAATGTAGTCTACTCTTCATTCTCTGCCTGTGCAATCATAGCTGGTGTGATATACAGTAGATGCTGTGATTTAACTGTAAGTATAAATTTTTTAATACTTTCATCCCCCTTTTCTCCCAGTTTGAATGTCCAGTTGTATTCATAAGTCATGCCCATTGCTGGAACACCCCTTGTATCAATTCAGGAGTGTGGACAAGCACCCACTCCACTAAAAAAGAGATATTTTGCTTCACACTGCTGTCCACAGTAGGAGCATGCAAATGAAAAAGTTCATGGGGAGTTTTGTGCACAGAATGTGAACACCTAACTAACCAAGAGCGGTCAAAGACAAAACCTGTGAGTATGAAACTACTGCATGACACTGAGGTGAAGCCAGATGCTTCCAACAGTATATTTCACAGAAGTGTCACATAACAGGACTCTTCATCATGCATTATCATGTTATGCCATTAACACTTTGCAATACAAATAGATGTTTGAGACTATTCCAGAAAATAAACCAAACCAAGACACCATTTGCCAGCTAAGCTAAGACAGTCCCAATGTTGACGACAACAAGCAAACAAAACAATGACGATAATGCTAGCTAAACAATAGCTATTAAATGAATAAAACACACACCCCTAACTAGACTGCTGCTTTGATAGATGTAACCTGTATAAGTAAAGTGCCTCACCAGAGAAGGTGATGTTGAAGCCCTCGTAGGAGACGGAGAAGTCGGAGAGGAAGCGGATCTGGGCTGTGAAGTTACCAAACAGGCCAGCGCTAAGCGGAGGGGGCAGCGTGGAGCCTGTTAGCCTCCACAGCGGCTCGATAAAGCTCCCGTTCTCTGTCACCAATAAGTGGTCATGAGGACTCTCCAGGTGAAAGGTGTGAAAGGTGAACTGCACACCTGAGAGACGGGAAAAAAGGGAATTAGGAGAGAGAGAGAGAGAGGGAGAGACAGAGATTGAGAATAAGATTTTTTTTTCCAGTCACTACAGTTTGAAGATGTGGGATCCTTGCAATTCCTTATGGTCTTGCTTCTGTGTTCACCTTTTCCATGCGAAGTCTCAATTATCCAAGTACAGTTGAGGTTGTGGGGGTAGAAGTCAGGAAAGCCAGGGGAAAGAATGGTCCCAGAGTTCCCTTGGATGTATCCTCCACAAAGAGCTGTTGGTACAGACAGAAGTGTCCATAAGTGGCCATAAACTCACTCATAAACATTCTGCTTACACCCAGACAAGTCACATGTTTGACAATGTACTAAAACAAAGTTTACAAGTTGTAACCTTGCGGCAGGAAATAAAGATATTGATGGAAATGACTTTCACTATTACAAAAAGGAGGGAAAAAATCAATAGGCACCTTTCAATAAATACAAATTTAAGAGGCGTAAAAATGTTAAACTGTAAGACCAGATCCTATTTGTAAAGCCCATTCACGTTTTGAATGTATTTCAGAGCAGGAGAGGGATCGATCGTACCATCACAGCTCGGAAGGGGGCGGCTCCACTGGAAATTGGGCTCACACTCAAGGGGTTCGTTGTCGCTCAGCGTGTACCCCGAGTCACAGCTGAACGTCACCAGCGCGCCCACGTAGAACTCGTTGCCATGCCGTTGGCCATTCACAGGAATTCCTGGGTCGACACAATGATCCGACTGCAGCTGCACGGCTACAGAATGAGACCCAAGGACATCACATTTTACAGGTATAGAAAAAAAAACATATCACTGTAAAAAGACCTCTACAGTGTGTCATTGTTCTAATTGCACAAGTTTTCTTCATACTTAGCCATATGTTATACATACTGCTACTTCCAAGCATTGTTGGCGAAAAAAGAGAATGCTCTTTTAAAGAGTACATATATATATATATATAAAACATGTACAAACACACATACACACAATGTGCTTTTACTTGAGTAAAGGTACCACTGAATAATTAACTTAAACTTGGGAAATTAGGAGGTGCATTTACATTTTGCAATAGCTAAAAAGGTTACCGCATATGACTCACGCATGCATAAAAAAACATGAGCTTATGAGCGCATAGTATCACCTACTGCAATATTTATTCAGGGGGAGGCAGAACGGACAGTTCCTTACCTCCCATCTCTATTGTAGTACACTGTAGAGAAAGAATGGTAGGACTGGGGCTATACAATAAAATCAATATTCTATTATTTTATAATTGCATATCTGCTGATTTAAATCATGGCACAGAGGGAGATAGGCTTATGAGGATATGTTTGAATAGGAATTCATAAATATGTTCTTCTGGTGTCTGATATTGCTTTGGGATTGTCATGGTAGGAGTAGTAATTGCTGAAGGAGAATGCATAGTTCTAAAAATAATAGCACTGATAATTACAGGGCTTAAATAATAGTAGGTTTTGTACTGGGCTGAACAAAGGTCCCTTGTGTAAACAAACTTACGTTAGGAAAATCTGACTGAAATTTCGGCTTTGTGGGAGGTGAACGTGGGAAAGGGTGTCTAGATAGTATTTGGGGACTTAGGGGAACCATATTATCCTCTGTGACCCTCTGTGTCTCTCCTGACAGTCAAGGCACTGTGCCACCACACTGAAATTCAGCACTCACCAGACATCATTAATTCCCCGACCGTTTGGAGAGATTTGCCTACGTGAAGACTCTGAAAAGGGGTCAGTGGCTCAGTAGAGTCCAGAAACAAACAAGTGTGTTTATCACACACCACTGTGCAGTCAAAATGATTCTAAACTGTTCACCTAAAAGGTCTGAAATGCATAGTGAGTAGCATAGGCCCTTATCTAACTGGATATAATGCAGTATACTGCACATATATAACTTTTTTTTAGAAAAATGTAATATGTATATTTTATGGATTTTTAACATATTTTGCAGTATTTGAAAATTTGAAAACTTTAAATACTTAAATACTAATTTGGACACATTTTATTAAAAGTTTTTAAATCCATTCTGATCACGATACATATTTTATTTCATATATCTCAATATATTCATTTCTGTGAGGAAACCGAAAAAGAATTAGAAAATACAAGAAGCAAATTCATTAATTATTTCACATATACCCTACTCTCACAAGGGAAGATGAGCTGCCAGCATATGCTTTCTGTCACTGAAGATAATTGATGTCTGCTCATGCAATCTGAAGGATAGTATGTTTTCACTGTAAATACCCCTTTTTCTATAATGAATGAATTGCTGTTTTTGAGGTTTTGTGGAACAGTAGTATTGATTAGTGTAAGGGATGCGTACTCTCATAGCGGATGCGAAAACCGATGTCGGAGTGGCTCTTGTCGGTGGAGAAAAGCAGGTACAGGTAGTTGGAGGTGCTGATGAGGAACTGGGGCACCTGGGTACCCTGATAGCTGCCAATCAGTGGGGATGAGGGGAAGCGGCCGTCGCGCACCTCCAAGACGTCATAGTTGACTTCAGTTCTGAACCTGTAGAGACATAGCTTGAAATTAACAAGGGAGAGTGTATGGCAAAGTGCCCTTAAAATACGGCCTGTTTTAAGCCCCATTTTGGCCCCATTTTGGATGGTCAATAGAAGTAACCGTAATCATAAAAACAAATTGTCTCAGGGCCCTTAAATCGTAAGTGCAAAGTGAAGCCAGTTTCCGCATAAGTGGTAGGGTAGCACTGGCATTCATAACAGTGAAGGTTTTGTTGACATTGGTTAATCTGTGTCTTAGGACTTGGGATGAATTTCATATCTTGATTATATTTTTTCTAAATTACAGGTGGACAAAACCCAATGAAAATCGCCTCCATCACTCTTGTCAGTAGTTTGCAGACAGCTGATGCACAAGGCTTAGGCAGCACGACTTGGCATTCAGTATCAATGTAATTGCATTTTGATGAATCGGTTATCAGTATTACCCAAATTCACATTACTACTATTTATTTGCTTGTTCAAGGTGATTCACATTTGTCACATTATTGGAATAGCTGATATGCCATCATCCATACCCCATTTCTCTGCAGAAATGAGAGTTTGGTGTTTTTTACCCTCTAACTTCATGTAACCACATAATGAACTCAGGCCCAACTTTGCAACATTATTCACAATTCATCTCCAAACAGTGTTTATTTGGATTTCTTCCTTATCCACTTATTCCATCCCTAGTAACAGAATGGCCCACTGCTGGAGTTAATAAATCTCGTCATTTGTAAACACATCTTAACAAATACAGCTCACTTGGTAAGTAATAAAATCGAAGGTTTAGAGTTAAATGCTAATAGAATCTAAAATGTACAGAACTTGAGGAGTAGAAGTTGATTTCAAATTTAATACTTTCAAGACTAATGCAAAATGGAAAACCATTACAATTGTACTATATCACACTTTCCATTCATAAAAAATGGTTACTACCTATTTTAGAATGAAAAGAAAGGGAACCAAGGTTGACTGCAAATATCAGGTTCATTATTATCTTACCAATAGTAAAAAAGAAGGCAAGGATTAAAATGAAATAAATCAAACTCTTCATTGTCAATAAAAATTCAAAGTACACTATGGTGTCCTATTGCAGCAAAAACGAAAGAAGCAGCACTTATAATCAAGCATACTGATAGACAGAAACCAATGTATGAGGTTCTTCATGTATAAATAATGGAATTTTAATAACGTTCAGCTATACACATACATATTTACTGAAGTGCCTACAATTAGGGACCATACATAGTTACGTGACTCAAAATTACCCTCCGAGTAAAAACCCTGGTTTTCCAACACTTGTCCACCATCACCAATACACTGTATATGTTCAACAACATTCAGGGTACAGAACATTACCAATCATTTGTCTTTGTCAGAGAACATGTCTGTTCACGTTTCAGTATCTGTGAATCAGGGAATGAACTGTTGCCTTTCAGAACAAAACACATTAAATGGGGCATAAGGTGATGTTTTATTGATGGTCTGTAAAATAGAAGAACAACAAACACTTTTGTTATATCTATTTTTTATGGCCAGAGAGAAAGAGAAAGAAAGAATGAAAGACAGAGAGAGAGCAAGAGAGAGAACAGGAACTGTGAATTGTGTGTGGGCTCCTCTGTTTGTCCCAGACAAAAACATGTGCATCAAAATGGCTGGGCTATGGCACATTAGCTTTACTAGTACTGCTGAGCATCTCATAAAAGTGTATATTTACAAGCCTTGTTGGTCCAATCACATTTTAGTGTGCAACAGAAATTATTGAATTAGGCTACCACATGTCATAATAAAGAATTAAACCTTCAGTGAGATTTAAAACCCGATTTTTATAATAAAATTACAAGAGCAGACAAAAGGAGAGACAGATGGGGAGGTACATGAGGACTCAGTGGTAAGAGACCTGCGCTTGTGTCCAGAGGGTAAGCTGTAGCTTCACACAAAAAATATTGTAAATCATCAATAAACAAGAAATTACAGTGTAAAATTTACACAGAGAGAAAGAGAAAAGGGAGAGAAAAAGAGGGAGCCTCAAGAAAGCAACAGCAAGAAGGTAAGATAAATTTTTGCTGTTTTTTTTCTTAACGAATCACACTTCTGGTTTACTTAAGCTATTCCACACTATTTGAAAAAAAAATTGTATGTATCGTCTTTTTAAATAACACCTATTGACTGAGGAGTACTATGGCAAGATTTGAAAATGTCATCTAAATATTTGCAATACAGACTTTTGCAGCTCTGATTGCACACAGGGACACAGTCATGTAGGAGGTGACTCACTTGTCGAAAATGATCTTGATTGGGTATCCAGGTGGGGCCTCGATGATCCACTCACAGTTCAAAGCCTCCTTATAGAGCTCAGGCCACCCTGGGGACAGAATGATCCCACTGGGCGCTTTTAGGTCTCCTCCACAGGGTGCTGTTTTGGGAAAAAATATGGAGATGTTTATTCTCTTCACATAATGTACCAAGTCCAATGTGCGTCAATATTATGTTAAAGCTGAATCACAACTTTTCTAAGCTTTTTAGTGAATTATCACAGGAGAAACCCAGGAGAAGGTCATACATTAATCTTTTAAATCATTCTGACTCAGGATCTATCCCTGAATGCATCCCACCTACATTTTGTATTTGGCATGATGTCACTGACAGAGCCAGTACATGTTTGCTAATTCTAGCTCTAAAGTATTAGAATCCTGGGTGTCTACAAACATTATGTCAAACTGAAGGAGGTTCAGCTGGGCCCTGGTTCAGCCTGCTGTTGCACTGATACAGGAGGGAACATAAAACAGACGCCACCCATCACAGATACTGAGCATCTGTTCCTTTTGTCTTCTGAACAATCTACGAACAAAGTTTGGCACCTTAAGAATGTATTTTGGCTATCAACGTGGTGGAACAAAATTTCAGCTATTATTTCCGCGTTTTCGTAAGTGCATGATTACAGTCCTCGGTGTGGAACGGGAGGCGCAATTACCATCCGAGCGGCTGCTTTAATGAAGCAACCCGCCACGCAATAGGACTGCGATCGGGGGCGCTGAAATACTTGGCACTATTATAATCACCCATTCGGGGATTCCTGGCAGCAAGTTTGAGCTGAATATGCCGCCGATCTTTATACAACAAGGAGCAAAAAGAGCTAATGCGAGTCTAAAGGAGGAGTGCAGCACTTTCATGACATCCGTTTAAATCATCGCGGGAAAGAGGGATATCAGCATATCTGTGTCAGCCTCATAGCTCCTCTGCTATCAAGATAGGGCACTTAAACACAAAAATCAAAATCCCATTTCAGTCCGCGGAAGAAAAACCCCTTCCACCGATATCAATGTTTCAGAGCACACGTGGGTCACTGAAGCTGACACTCAAGCAGCAATGTTTTTATTTTTTCTTCTTCTTCTTCTTTCTTGGTGAAACATTTAAGACATGATCCTAATGGATGTGCTTCTCTGCACATAGTTAATGAATAAAAATGGAGCAGCGGAGCCCGGACGTCAAGCTTTTTACAACCATCTGGAGCGAGCTGCTGGTCCCCACTGCATCGCACGCGGCGCAAACAAATCCCAGACTTTATCTAACAGGGACATTTGACTTCAGGATATTTCCATACTGGCTCTTTTGAAGTCAGTCCCATATAATATTTATCACATGACACAGCTGTGGTTTGCGCCAGGTTTTCAAGATGTCTGCACGCATTCATTAATGTAAAATGTATTCTTCATTTGCTTAGCAGATACCCCATGGCTAGCGTAGCTTACATTTCACATACAGTTCATGCATACTGCAGAATGCTTTAGTGTGTAGATATAGGCTGATTGCCCACAGCAGCATAACAACAGACCTTGCCCTGAGGAATTCAAACCTATGACGTCCATAAGCACTAGTCATCACTGCTGCCTGAGGTGGAGGAGGTTTGTGTGAAAGGGTGGAGGCTGTTAGGCTTTGATGTACAGGAAGTTAACTGTGTTTACCTTCACAACGTGGTACAGCATTGTCCCACACCACGTTTCCGTCCTTCAGGATGCAGGCGATGGTCAGGGAGCCGTGTGTCTTCACAAAGCCCTCCTCGCACAGGAATGACATAGAACTCCCCAGCTGTAGGCTCTCCCCGAATCGCTTGCCGTTGACAGGCACCCCAGGATCCGGGCACTCGTTGTGCCTGAAAGCTACAGATTGGACAGGGCGGGGTTTGTGTAAAAGGGAGAGTGTAAAAGGGGGGGGAGGGTAATGGGGAGAGACAGATGGGAAAGGAAAACACAAACAAAAACAGATTTCCGTGATGCCACAACCAGGTTGTAAAAAAATCCACAAATGCATAATGAACACCACTGTAAAACTGAGCACATCTCCATCCTCTAAAATGCATAAAAACGACAAGTCACAACAACAACCAGTGCCTTGTCATTTTTTGATTTTTTAATCAACACAAAACAAACTAATCTCCTTTAATTAGCATTATTGGTTGATTTGCATGACTCCCTTTTTCAGGTTGACAATCAAGTTTAAGTACGCACTCAATTCTTGGACGGCCTCAGACGAGTGGATGCACTCGACAGACAGGAGAGTCTTGGTTCCTCCATACAGCTGTCAATGTCTGGACACTTCTCCTTTCCTCAATTTTGCTGGGGTGACACACACTTCGGTGATTAATTCCCCCGATCCGTTTTACCTAAAATGGCTGTGTTCCTCATCCATCACCTTCACTTTATTTATTAAACCGCCAACAATCTCTTCAATAGAGTTTGTCATCTTCTTAATTAACATGAATGGCAGAATGGGTCCACCCCCGTAAGGGTGTCAAACTAGTCACACAGTGCAAAAGAGACCCGTCTTGGGTGAAATCAGCGCCAATTAATGGTGCTGGATTTTAATTATTTACAAATTATGCTGTTAATGAATTTGTTATGTGCTGTGCTTCCCCTCACAGCGGAGAAGTTTTCCATCTCTTGGTTGCTCTGAATATTGGGATTTTACAGCGCGTTGTTACCCACCAGCCCGCCCAGACACATTGTGCGATTGAAAGGAATTTGACAGGGTACCGATTTGACTCCCTCCTGGAAGAAAATCAGAGAGACAACTTGCTGAATTTGAAGGGAACACCCTGTTCTTCAGGGAAATGCTTATTTTCATGATTAGCTCCGGGGTAACAACAACCCTCTGGAGCTTGAAATTCTCACCCACTCTGTTTACTATGGTTTCTCATCCAGCAAGGGATTATTTAAAACTGAAAGTCTGACAACACAGAACTCTTGCAACTCACAACTGCAGGCTCTTACGCCATTCCGGCTCACATCTTCCTTTGAGAAACCCAGTACCCATTTGTGAACCATAACGAAATGTGGATAGGCCCACAGCGGTCTTCATGTTTTGACTCCTGGTGAACCTGACTCGGTTAGGAAACTTTGATTGGACTCAATGAATACCCCTTGGTGCTTCCAGATTTTTGAATTTCAGCAAACAAAGAATACTTTCTGGTTGAGCAAACTGGGGAAAACAAAGCTGTTAAAAGTTCATGTTGTAAAATGTTGAAGACAGTGTGAAGGTCAGGTAAGGGCAGCATTGTGAAACAGCTAACAGTGATGCAACAAATACAGCAAGTAACAACAATCAGGAAGAGTAAAGGTCCTTGCAGGTTAAATCAGATGTATATACAAGTAAAAACAGCATGGCTAGTCTTACTTTGATTGTGACAAGTCATTAAGCACTTTGACACTGAGGAAACAAATAGTTATATTGTTGTATATTATTATGTTGTTGTTGTTGTTGTGTGCTAAACATTACTTTGAGTCTGGAAAACGGTGTCCTTGATGCATTATGACTTACTGGTGAAAGTAATGTTGAACCCTCGGTCAGTGTTGGTGTGGTCAGTCAGGAACTCCAGCCTGGCCACATGGGCGCTGGTGGTGATGGGAGAGGGCAGCACATCGCCCGAGAAAGTGCCCAAGATGGGCGATTCGGCCTTGCCTCCGTCCTTCACAGACAGGAAGTCGAACTGCTTCTCCATGCTGAGGTCATTGAAGGCCAGGTTTATGCGGCTCTCCGGCTTGGTGATGATCAGCCAGACGCAGTGCATGTTGTTGCCGTACTCCTGGGGGTAGTTCGGCGATAGGAATGCCCGACGGAGTGGTGAAGTTGAAGAAGCAGGAGACTGTAGGGAGCGAAATGAAATTTCAGTTACTCCAAGTGCTCATGAATATTAATCTTCAACAAACCTTAGCATCCAAGGTGACTTACATAGCTTTCACTATATTAATTTTCCATCTATACAGCTAGATATTTCTTTGAACATTAAACTGTTTTATCATTCTACACTCATAACCATGCTGGTACAAATAAATAATCAGATAAATTAGAACTTGATCTGAAGGGAACGCCACTAATGCCAGTATTAAAATAAATAAAAATGCAATCATCATTCAAGCATCCCATCAGCTTCGCTGGCTCCATGAATTAAAATGAAAGTTGAGTGTTTCAGTTGTATGGCTTCAGTAAAGAGCCACATTCAGTGTGCTGAAGGTTCTGTGCATTGCCCACAAATGTCCTTCTTTCCTGTTTTAAGACTCCTCGTTTCTCCTGACAGCACAGAAACTTTTCCCCTCGTCAATATGCAGTATGCGGTCATATTTCATTGTTTATGTTTCTTTGCTTGGCTATGTTCATTTTTATTTCTTCATTCTCGACTTGCCATTGCGCCCCTGAGGCTAACGATATATCACCCGTGTTTTTCCCTGCATCATTGTTCCGGCCTCCAGTGCTGCGTCTCGCAGGACCGATGGGCCCGCGAGTTAAGGGGACGACCCCGGGAAAAAGCATTACCCCTCAGCCGGCGAGACGAAATGTTGGGCGATGTTGATGCGGGCATGTGGGAGTACAGCTGGACTGGGGACACGAATGGAAAGGGTGTAGCTGGAGGACTTCAAACAGGGAAGGACGGGAGAACAGGTCTGAGAAGCAATGACAGCAGGGGCAGGGCAGAATGGAGCAGGCGGGTGGGTGGTATGGTGGGCTTAAATAGTCTGCAGTAAGCCTGTATGTTGAGGGACATCTAGGCCAGACTGAGTTGCCCTGTCCCTGAAACAACACAGCTGATTTATGACCCACTTAACAGTCTACATCAGCGCGCTTGTGTGCAGCGTGCCCGAGTAGGTGCCTGCCTGTGTAAATGTGTGGGTATGTATGTGTGCATGTGCACTTTCATTGTTCACCTAGATAGCCTACTTGGATTCTTGTCTGAAAACCCACATTTTTCCACATCCCAGAGCACATGTGAGGCAGATGGCTCGTTGATGTTTTGACCGAGGCATACCTGAGCCCACGGGTCTCATTTTCTGTGTTAAACCTTCCTCAAATGGAAGTGTCTGCTTTACTCACAAACAGACCTAGTATTCACACCAGTCTATAACGGGAAATCCATTCTGCTAATTGCCCTGTTATGCCTAACGATTCTCGATTAACATGGTCCAGCCCCAAAATGGCTTACCCATGACACCGCTGAAATATCCATGGAAAACCAACTAGAGACAGAGAACCCTTTACATATGTGCACGAGTTTCACTTCGCCTGCTGTCTAATATCTGATCTTTCCTTATTTAATCTGTAATCAGACTTTAAAGCCACATAAGTACCACATGCATCTATTTACCCATTTGCGTTTTCCAGTATCGATGCATACTTTAATGAGTTTATTCTTTATATCAAAACCGTCTTTATTTAAGCACCTTCTCGACCCATCTCGACTCATCTTGGGTAATGAAATCCAATAATGCGGATCAAGGTTATTAAACTCATGGGATTACCCAGAATCCTTTATTATCAGGATTTCAAGCTTTTGAACAACAGGAGGCCTATTGAACTAATTACAAAGTGAGTCAAATAAAGGAGCAAATAACTGTGGGGGGGAGTGGAGCATTATTGCATCATGCTTTTTATAACCGTCAAAAATGCATGGTGAATCAATGAGCAGACTGAAAATGTGTGTGTGTGTGTGTGTGTGTGTGTGTGTGTGTGTGTGGAGTGAGGTTTGGTTGGGAAAAAAAAAAATTCAGTATGGACCTTTAAGAGGCAATCATGAGTGAGATTTACTGTAATTGCAAAGCACTTTATCCTTAAACTTTCACCAACATATTTTTAAAAAGTTTTTTTTTGTGACGCTGCATGTCATTGTTGTCATTAAATGAATGTTCTTACTACTGCATGTGCAATTTGCTTTGACATCTTTGCAAATTACGCATAAAATGTCTGAGTAAAAAGGGTGAGAAAACAAGACAGACACTTTTTATTGGAAGAATATGGTAATAAAGGGTGGGCTATACCAATTTCTTAGGGTAAAAGCTCATTTGATGCAGCTTGCTCTCCTGAGCATTTCAACACCTTTTTTTAATGAAAATCAGCAAGGAAATGAGTTGCCATAAACTTTTTTGAGTTAGTAATGGCAAATCAACATAACCCCAAACCCCAAACTCAGGCATTAATATTTTTTTCCACAATTATGGTCATAATTAGAATGTCAGGATATATATTGTAAGTCAAATTTAAGATGATCCAGTAAACATTCATAATTATTTCTATGTTTTTTTAATAAAGCAACCTTTTACTTGTCTTCAAGGCTGCATGATTATCCAAGTTTTATGGTCAGGTAATTAGAATGTCAGGATATATATTGAAACCCAAAATACAACAATTTCTCAAATTTAAGATGATCGAAGGTCATCAGGATAACTAATTTTAAGTTTTCTCAAGTCTTCCATAATACCAAACATAATTATATGTCTATGTTTTTTGAATATAAGCAACCTTCTACTTGTCTTCTTTTTTGTGCATGATTATCCAGCAGTTTTCTAGGATACAGGTATCCTGACTGAACTATCACATGACTGATTCAAAATGTACATAGAAAAAAATCCTGCAAGTACATTATGATCTTGCTCACTTTGCCAGATTGTCTTAATATGGTATGATATTTGATTATTTAGTTCAGTCATCATGCAGACCTGCAGTGTCCCTGAATTTTTCCCATCCTTACTGGTAATATTACTTCATTAGGAGAACCAAATGAAAGCACAACTCCAATGTGGCTTTGAGAGGATGTCATAAATGGCTCCATATCTCCTAGTGCCCCTTGAAGCCTTAAAAATACATCCAAAATAAATCTCAAAGTAATAGTTCTTTAATCAAATTTAGGTTATACTAATGAATTCCTTGACCTCAAAAACAGAATAAGCTATACTTAAACTAGACAAGGTTTTCTTCAGAAAAATTGGCCCTGTCCAATGCAAATTATTATTATGATTATTTCTTGCGTACAACGACTCATTTTTAAACTTTTTTCTTTTTTTTGGAGGTTTCAAATTACTGAGGCGAGTACCCTGCTTTCAATGAGCCTTTCCCCTTTGCTATATGAAATATGACCATTTTATTGCCCAACTCCAATGGTAGAGTTTTTATCTATTTATGCTAACTATAGTAAGAGGTAGAATCTGTCTACTTGTTTTACAAATTGAGTTGCTGCAAAAAGAGTTTTAAGGTGTGAAGTATTCCATCTTTCACGGTAATGTAAAATAAAAAAAAGAAACATTGAATATTGATTTGTCTTGTTCATGGGATAAAGGGAGAGAGAATTGGAGGGATAAAAATCATCAACAAAAGAAAGGCCGGTGAAGGGCTGGGCCAGAGGGACGTGGATAATTGAGATACTTTTCACAGAAGAGGGAGATCTCTGCCACATGGCTCACGTTGGGATAGCAGTATTCAGAGAAAGGTAACAGAAATGCCTTTTTCGCAAATCAATAAAAGTGTTTAAGTACTGTATTCTCAAGTCCAACCTCAGCAGCCAATCAATACCCCTTTATCTAATTTTAGTTGCTGAAGATATGTTAAATAAGCTCACTTTAGCAAGCTCCAAGCTCAAGCAACCAACCAGTGCACTGTTGAGGTTTGTTATGTGCTTTCATGTTATGTACTGATTTTGGAAGCACATTTCTTAAAATTTTAATGTTGTGGATCTGCTGAGCCCAATGAAATCCTCATTTATGTGTTGCAGTTAAAAACATAGCCAAAAAATTGTATGGTGGCTAGATTTTGGTTTATTTTTTAATTTAACTGCGCAAATTATTTCATGTCACAGGAAACTCTTTATGATGGTAATTGACCTGAAATATGGAGATTTTGGAATTATGGATATTATTTATGACTTATGGAGCTTATGGAATTGCTTAGATATGTAAATATTGTGCCAGATTGAGAAGGGACTATAGAGAAAAGTAAGTTTGCATATCCAGTAAGGAAGCCTGGGCTCATTCAATCATGCAATGATTGGTCAGCTAAAAGATCACATGACTGTCAAACTGACTGGACCCAGGCTAAGGACAATTGACCTGTACCTTATGCAATCCATTTCAAAGACAATGGTAGCCTGTAGCAGCACATTCTATTTTACAACTTTCCACTACCTTAGCATAAGTGCGTGGAACAGCAAAATTACTAATAAAATGTCTGGGATGTGCGGTGGCATAGAACAGGGGGCAAAAAAAGTGTGACATAATGTTCCAGAAATTCCACGGTTCACATAGGCATGACCATGATATGTGTTACCTGGAAAGATGGAGAGTGGGATCCTGGAAAGTATCACTCTCTAAGTTTTTTATAGTCTGTGACCAGGTGGTGACATAAAATCGTATGAGAAATAGTGAAAGCCTACAGACGATAATAGCAAGACAAATGCAGAAAGGAGCAACATGACAAAATGTGCGATGTCACACCGTTTCTGGAATAAAGTTGGCAATATAGGAGAGAGAAAAGAAGAATGGTTTACAGGAAGAGAAAGAAAGCACCTCACATCCTCACCCTGGGAATCCCCACACTGACAATATGATTATATACACTAATTGTTTTGTATCTAGGGAGGAGCAAAATTGTTGTGAATTTTAACAGATAGTTATTTTAACAGATACCCTGGCAAAAAAAAAAACTTACTAAGCTATTCTTATATGCAATGAGCAAATACTACATAAATAATTAAATACATAATATAAATAAGACGTGTTTTGACACAAACAATAAAACACATTACCATGGGGATTCAGGAACTGCCCTGATGTGATGGGAGAGGCGAAGGTAACACTCACACACACAGCTGGGCTTCTTGGCCGACCACTGGTTGTTCTTCTGACAGGTGATGTTCTTTTTCCCAACGAGCTCGAAGGCCGGGAGACACTCGAAATGTAGCCTGTCACCATGACGAAAGCCTGACCCTTCTCGCTTGCCATAGGCGGGGATACCTGGGTCTCCACAGCTCCCTTGGTCGATTTCTACATGAAAACATGCCTTAGAGGTGAACCTTGGGTCCCTTAAAAATCTCATACAGACACTAAGGTGGCAGTGGATAGAAAACCTGACATGGAACCCAATATACAACACAGTTGTCATAGAGCTGAAATACACACTTAACTAAAATTGCTTCGGCATAATACCCAGCTTTCTGATTGGCCTTAAATGTATATTAATAACTACTCAGCCATAAATACACAATTTGGAGACTTGTGATTGTTTAAAATCAATACACAAACAGCATTCACTAAATATCAATTTAAATATTCTTTCATTTATGTTGCATGAATTCTAGTTCAAGTGATGGTAAATGAGATATAAATCACTCGCTGTCATGTATGTGCGAGAATACATCACATGACCAGGGGTGGTTAATATTTCTTTTGCTTTTGCTTCCCTTGCCACCAGTGTGTGATATATTGTTGTACATGGACGTGAAGATATGGTGTATATCTTAGCCACACACACATACATGCATATCAATTACTTGGAACATAATGCAAAATTTGAATAATTGTCACATTTGACAGATTTACACTCATTAATTATTTAATGCAACCTTGGGTAAAATTGCAACCGAGGGAAAATGTTCACCCTGACACCCTACATATCCATGTCTATGCCTTCTCACAAACTGGGAATGGACTGTGGATTGTAATGGCCTCTGGGCAGGAGACTGCAGAGTGGCAACAGCTATGTTAGAAATGACTGGCAGCCTGCTGTTTGAAGGGGAACTCACACAGAGGTGTCAGGCTAACTCATGCGTAGATGAAGCCACGCTGCCACATGGAGGAAAAAGAGGAACATAACCCACTAAGACAGAAAATAAACTCCCCGCATGTGCTCTCCACAGTGCACAGTTGTGTCCCTGTGGGACGGGCACTGGGGTCGCCCATTAGCCAGAAATAACACAACCCTGTACAGTCATGCAGTGAAACGCTGACTCAAGTTTCGAGAGGAGGGTCAACATGAACACGAGGAAAGGACTGAGGCAGTTTGGACCGTGTAGAGATTTTGATTATAATGGTGTTACCTTTGACCTTTGCAGTTGAACTTTAGCCAAGTGATATCCTATCATGTTTATGTGTGTATGTGTGTGTGTGTGTGTGCGTGCATTGGAGAGTGTGTGTGTTTGCATTTGTGTAAGAAAACTTGATATTTTTCATAGAGTCCATGGCATAACATCCTCAACGTAACTATGGATTTTGCCACTACATTGCCGCTTTTTTACATTAAGAGGAACCTCAAAATGTCATTATAAAGCCATACATAAATCCTGAATGTTAACCTCTATTTATAATGCACCTACTCAAAAGAACAGTGCTTTATGAAACTGAAACATCAGAGGAGAATATCTTATATGAAAAATGAAGCATGTGCCTGAAAACATTTTGTATTGCTCTCTATGCCAGACATCAGAATGTATTACAGTTGCATAAAATGGATTAATATATTATTTATACATGTGTTATATGTGATTTATAAGGCCTTATGTTACACTTCATAAAAGTACAACAAAATGTTCCACTATTAAAATTGCACATTACTGCTGAGTGATTTCTGTTGTCTTTAGTTATTACAGTCCCATGATAGGAGATCTTTTAACGTGTACTAGCTCCACTTCTTCACTCCCTCTTGTCCTTCACAGAAAGCTATGATTCTGCTTTTCAATTCAAACCCAATGCTGTGGCTGAAAACTGACTGAGCATGACAGTTTGGCAATCACTGAATCAGTTGCTTTTGAAATCATTGTTTTTTTTTTCCTTTTTGTGCTGTTTTTTCTCTGTGAAACTCTCCACAACAGTCCTCCACATGTCAGGTCTTATTTGCTGGGAGTGAGTGTGGGAGAGAGGGGGGAAGACTCTCCGTTCAGAGCGGAACCGCTAAAATGTGGACGCATGGTGTCTGGTGATCGTCAGTGGCTGTCAGCGACAGTTGGTGGATGTACAAGACACGTTGCAAGGGAGCGTGAGTAATGTGAATTTTTTTTTTTCTGTTTTTTTTTGCATTTGAAGTCAAAGCTGTTGTCACATAACAATTTCATTTCAGTTAATACCAGGATTTCTATACATTGAGGCGATACTGGCATACTGAAGTCAACTGTCACAAAAGTGTGGCTTTCATCAAAAATCTCTTTGGAAATCTTACATAAACTTGATTACATATTACATATTACATTTGTATATTCAGTATTGGTATTTTTGTATTTACCAGAAATCCTATATAAAATGGTTGATTACAATATTATATTGTGTTGAAAACGCTAAATGGCTTGTTTGAACCAATAAGTGAACCATACTAAATTTGAAATATTTTGCTAATATCAATCACCGTTGGGTGCTATGTATTTGTCTGGAGTTTTACCATGGTGTAGATTCAACCAATGCCTGGAGGGTGTATTTTTCAAAAACTAGACAGCTATGAAGCTTCCGGAAAAGATGTTTAATCATCATTCCACATTAAAACTCCGGCTGCATTAGCTACAGCCCAAAGATTTTACTTCAGCTCTGGTCTTAGCTAGCACCATGCTGACAGGAGGTAAAATACGTTCAGCTATATTTGGAAATGGATTAAGTGTTAGCAAAATGTCAACATGGTTGGCCTGGTTGCCACACAAACTTCCTAAAACCAGTAAATCTGTGAATAAACAACGTTTATATATTTCCACACATTCATTTCCACAGCGTAAACCAAAGTTTATCTTTTGCAATTGGCCATGGTATAAGCACTTAAGAATAATACACTCCAAAGTGTCTGGTTAAAAAAAAATGCACGCACCTACTTCTCAGGGTATTCTTCTTTTGCACGTCATGCATCATTTGTATATAACTAAATACTTAGCTATGCACTCCTTACATGAAGAACATACACCAAAAATGTGAGTTAACATTGCTTAAATAGACTTGTTTCTTTCTCATGTTCATTTTTCCTTGATTAGCTTCACTTGAACTAACTTCCTTGTCAAAATTAATTTAATTAACAATTCTTAGCTTCATTAAGATGGCTTACTTGTGGGGAAAACCCTCTATTACTAGATGAATACCATTGATCCACTCGGTAACATATTCAAGTTACCATATTCAGACTGTGTCTGAACCCTTATGTTGTGGCTATTTGTATTTGAATAGTGATCCTAACTTGCTGCCCTTTTCAAATATACATCTCCAAGATGGCTGCAGCCCCCTTCCAACAACTCCCCTCCCTCCTCTTCATTCTGTATTTTACATGATATTATAAACAAACCAATAAAAGATCAGTAATGAAAATAAATATAAACAAATGTCACAAATACAGCAAGGCAGTGCAGGGCATGTGATTTACACCCAGTTGTCAATTTATAATTTCATGGTATTTAATTCATGTTTGTCCAATTTGCTTGCAGTCATATCTCTAAACATTGAAATTGAATACAATAAAATGTTTCTGAGAAGAAAGACACAAATTTGCCGTTATTGTAATTTCTTTTTTCTGTAGCTATAATAGATTTTTGTAATTAATTTCAGTCCTGAGCATAAGTAATGTTGCATGTATTGTAACGGGCAGGAACATGTAGTCTAAGGTCTCCTGAACCCAATGAAATGCAAACATTTGATAGTCTCTCAAGATAAAAACAAACAAAAAAAACTCTACATGTGTGAATGAAAAGCGAACAATTTATCACTTGTTAACCTAATACCATTACTGTTTTATATAGGGTTTTATGAAAGTGACATTTTGGCAATAAAATACAACTACATGTTTGTATTGTTTTCATAACTATGCATCAGCACAATAGCTGTGGGCCATTGTAAAGTGTAATAAATAAATAAATAAATACATAATATAAATATTATACATTCTGGCACAAGGAACACAGCTAGCACAGGGGATTCTTGTTTCAGTCAGCTACTACAGAAATGACAAAAGGCATAAACAAATAATACATGACAAGTAATACAAATAATTAAAAGGTGTTATCAACGCAACATTTTAGTTATATAAAATGAAGTTAATTTAAGTGCTGGAAGAACAAAGCTACTGAGGCAATTAGTCCAATGAATGGACTAAATGACCAACCATTGTATAGGAACAAGACAGGATACAATGTCCTTGTACAATAAAGCTAGACAGTTACATTTTGAGAAAAAAATTTCCTCTTATCATATAAATTTTAAAGTATATATCTATTAATATTTTATAAGTGTTATGATTTGGAAAAAAATAAAACAGCAAGACTACTGGTGACTCACAAGCTTGGCAGCTATTTACCTATGCACTTCACGATATAGCATATACGCTCACAAACCCTTACTATGATACAGGTGATGCTCACATTTAATGTCAGTTATCATGTAAGGGTCATAAAGACATGGCACATTACCATCTTGTAATTGTGCAGTATCTTTCATCACCACTATGTACTACTTCACTAATGTCAATCTATAAGGCAGCTGGCCATGAATTCAATTTTGTAAATTAAAATGAAGTGATACCAAACCATTTTGTCAGTACACCTTTGTTATACATTAAGGAATTCATGTTAATGGTACTGTTGACATAGACTCAATAGCTCAATTTTTGAATGTAGTGTCGAGCAAAAACAACAGCCAGAAAACCATGACATTTCAGAAGAGGAAAAATGAACCAACACTTTGGTAGTGGCATTTAAATTTCATGGGAGAAATTAGGCCATTAACATATTTAAATGCCACTGCTGGCAAAAATGTTTTTACTCTTCTGCCAACAGGATATGAAAGAGCCTGTGCCTTTGACTTGATTGGCTGGTTGATAAAGAATCACATTTTTTAGTACCCACATAATAGACAACTATTACTATATAATAACTATTTATTAAATCCCTCATAATTTCTTGTAATAACTGGAAGTGTTCGAAAGTAAAATTCTACAATTAAGTTTACAATATGTACTTTTTCAAGTAATATCCTGTATTATTTTTCATCTCTATTTGCACAAACCATCACTTAGCACAGCAGTCATTCTGCTCTAGACATCTGTCAATGACAGCTGAGTATGAGTGGACACCGTCTTTTGAATTATTGGACAGCAAATCAAACAACATTAAAATATTATTTTGGTTATTTTATGTATGATATTTGGACACTGGTGCCTTGCTGGTTTCTGTTTGTGGATCGGAATACTTCTGTGAGACTGGGGTCTATTGGACTCTGTGTTGGTACTAGATGCAGTTATGATTGGTTAGATAGTTTGCCAGCTAATGACACAATTAATCTGACATCACAGTCATGTAATGCTACAATGGCTGATTCATAATCCACGTGCATTTGCAGAGGACGATTGTGTGGGAGGAGCTACGGCTCACATTGGCTTAGGCATGGGCCAGATACATACGCTCATCCGGCAGCACACAAAATGGATCCCATTTGCGGTGTAGGAGGGGAAAGAAGGGAATCTGAAAGGGAGCAGACTTCTCAGCAGATGGTCCTATGACAAACATGGCCTTTGAGGCTAAGAGCTGATACACACAATTTCCCCACTGCCATTTTGTTACTCACCCATTTCATTTTGGGATAAATCATTTATTTTTCATCATTTATTGCTTTTACTTACTTATTTATTATTTCATTTATTTATTCTTTACTTCTATCAGTTTTCTTTGATTTTAAGGACACTCATCTCAATGAATGACTAAGTATCAACCTGAGTCATAAAACAACAAAACTAAATGCAAATCTATGCATTAGGGAAGTATGTTAAAGCAGTGTCACAATTTTGACCTACTAAAGCCATTATGCTTAACATGAAAATGACATACATATTTAATTCTTATTTTACTTTTTTATCAAAGAATGAATCCTAACTGCATGATTGTATATATCTAATTGGAGCAACATGCAATTTTAAACAACTGCCACTATATATAAGCAATAAATATATGATAATCACACCCAGAAAGGAGTGTTTTCAGGGGATGAGCTTGGAGTAAGGAGGAAAGTATATAATCCCTCCCACGAGTAGAGAATGAATGTTTCATGTGCTGATGCAAACATGCCCTGAGTTTTTCTGTTTTACACAGAGCCACTCCAGGAGGCCTTTTTTAGCTCAGTAGGACTTCCCTCCAGTAGGCATATTCAAAATTAGGACAATGGAGGAGGGGTGGAGAGAAAAAGAATGGGGGAGAAACAGGATAGGCAAGAAGACAGCCCTTTCATGTTTCCCAAGCCTCTTTACTCAAATGTGTGCTTGAGTGTGTTTGTGTCTGAGTGTGTGTGTGTGAGTGTGAGTGTGTGGTGTGTGCATGGAGGGGTGGAGGGGAGGGGGAAGGGTTGGTTCCTGTCAGCCTGCCCATTTCCCTACAAGAGCAGGAACAGTCCTGATGAATAAATAACTTCATGAATAAGTAAATAACAGTAATGGCACATTAGTTTTCAGTGTCGGCTTAGCACATAAAGCTCAGCAGACCATCTTGGGTACAGAGAAAGCCATTATCTTCAATTCACGCAACACTGTCAACATAGAGTTTATTTACATCTATTCTCCTATGGGTTAAACAGACACACATAATATGTGTGCTTGTGTGTGTGTGTCTGTGTGTGTTGTCGTTGTATGGTAATTTTGATACGAATATGAGTGGAAATAAAATGATTTGAACATGCGTTAATCTCAAAAGAAAAGAGGAAGATGTTCAAAGAGATTTGATCTCTTCATTAAGTTAAATCGCATCATTTTAATTACAGTGTGGAGTATGCTCTGCTATGACACAAACGTATTTACTTATTTATTGAGAAAAGTGCTGTCTTACCTGTGTGACTTTAGTTACATGTGTTGTCATGGGGACAAAACGTGCGTACTCCCAGTGTTGACATGGCATGTCCAATGTCCAAAAAATTAAAGTAATAAAAAAAAAAAATGTCTTTATGCGTGCTGCCTTTAAAGTTTCATATTGACCTGCATTTGACAGAAGGAAGCTGTGGGTGCACTCAGCTTGCCCTGTTAACGGTCAAAAGATTTTCCCTTCGACAAGGTGAAATCAGCATGTTCTGTCTACATTACCCTCTTTACATTCAGGGGGAAAAAGAGAAGAAGAGGAGGGGAAATGGGTTTTCGATTGAAAAGGGAAAACTTCCCAATGCGCTGAATACTAAGTATAAGCAGCTGGAGACAACATGCAATGCACTGGGATGCACAGAAAGGCATTTTGGGATTGTCATTTTGCTGTCGGTGGAAACAGAAGTGGACGAAGCAGATGATTAAATGGCACAGTGGAGCAGGGCAGAAAATACCATCATTCACAGTAATCAACAGTTTAATGTATTATGCTGGGATAACCCACACGCTGCATCCACTCTCACTGCAATGAATCAATATCTCGAGTCAGTGATTGTCTAAAGCCAGTGATGGGCAAATTCGTCCTTCACAAAGTTCAGCAGTATTTCCAAACTACTTCATTGCTTCCTGCACAATTTCAACCTATCAGGATACTCTAACACCAAGCCACTTGTTCTGACCAGCCAGTTCTCCCACGAAGCAAATAACTGAAATAGATTTATAGAAGCTCGGTGACATGTGAAACTTTGTTATTTCCTATCGCTCTCTAATTACAGACAAGAGCCATTATTTATTGGCAGTAGTAGTTTAGCTGTTTTCTATTCAATTATCACTTGTGGGCCACTTTGACTGAAAATAGCAAAGAATGTATTTCCCCACTATTTGCAACAATAGAACACCTTATTTGTCAACCACTGCTAGAATGATGCAGACTCTGTAAATAGCCTAATATAAGAACCACTGCCACACATGGCCACTAAACACCTATCATTTAATGTTTCAAAATGTCCTAGTTCATCAGAAGAGAAATTCAGCTACTGGCTTCAACAATAACAAATTACTAGAAAGCTGCTGACCCTTTAGAAGTCTTCAAAGGATATTTCAGTGGCTGAGGTTCACTGCTCAGTGCTTCTCATTACACTTCCATTTTTCCAGCTAAATAATAGGAGCTCACTGCTTAAACAATGTTTTGAGCAGAACATTGATATGCGGTATGTTCACTAGGGGCTAAAAGGTCATTTATCAGTCATTTATTAGTCAAGAAGCTCCACTTCATTAAATATTACCTCTATTATTAAGGGGTAATTAATTTGATATCAATGCATAGGTCAAACTGTTTTAATCTATAGTTACCCAGATAATTTATTTATTTTTATATTTTTGGTTAATGATTTTCAATTTGAGTATGTATTACCTAAATTCCTCATCATCCAGGTCAAATTCATTTAATGGAATTTATGGTATAGTTGCACAAATAATAATTAATAAATAATTAATCAATCTATACGGTAAATTCAGGTAATGGAATTCTACCTTGCTAGAATATGGGTGAGATCTGAATTCACAATTAGGGCAGCCATATTTCCAGACCATTTGATTTACCCTGAACCTTTGTTGTGTGAACTGTGAGAACGCACAGGTACGTACCTTCGTAAGATACCTTGAACCCCAAAGAGCCGCTCGTATCGTCAGTCTTGAAGTTGAGCCACATCTGGTGACTGGTGCTGACTACAAGGTCTGGAGTGGTGGTTCCAGACAGCCTGGAATAGAGCAAGATTTCTCAGATTTCTGCCTTACATGGAACAACAGCCCACCAAAAAAATCTGTTTTGGAGTCATTCTCCTCCTTGATTCCTTTTTTGTGAATGGAGTATCCTTTATTGTAATTTGATTGGTTGTTGCATTACTATAGTGCTATACAAATAAATAAACAAATGAAGCATCTTTCAGATTACTTGAGTCTTCTTGTAAATGATTAATCACAAACTTGGCATGACATTAATCATGACCATGGCATGTGAGCTAATGAAGTAAGGAATAAAATACGCCATCTAGATTATGGGTGATTCCATTTTCAGTATCAGGGCTGTTTGAATTCAGATGTACACTCCCACACCCCCATACTCCAAAATCCAGCTGGAGCAACACATGACAAATTATCTGAAATAATGCCATAAATGTCTGCGCAATTAATAACTACACCCTCTGACACCTCATTGAGCATCTGGTATTTCAAACACCATTACTGGACATCAATAGGCAATGTGTCACAAAGGAGTGATCTTAGTTTAACTCTGAGCATCAAAGTGATTGACAACAGCATGCTGAATATTTTCACCATGCACTGCTGCTCAGAGAAATCTGTTTGGCACTCTGATGAGGTGAGAGAGAGAGAGAGAGAGAGAGAGAGGTTACGGGTAAAGACTCACACATGAAAGACAGTCTTCTGATCTCCAATTGATGCTCCATCCCCCACCGTAAGTAAGTCGTAGCCTCTCTCCAGGTCAAACTCCTCAAAAGTCAGCTTGATGACCTGCAGGCACAGGGATGCCTCAACTAAGTGATGATCACTGACAGGCAAAGACTTCTGTCACACAGTTTAAGGGCATTGCCAGTCCATTCATCCTTCTCTTCTTCTCACCCTTTACTGTAACCATCTGCACATGTCAGGCATATCAAACCCACATATGTTCTAATGTTCAAAGTTCTCAAGTCTTTTGTACAGTCTTTGAGCTGTCTTTGTTTCTTTCCCAAGGTCCTGGAATTGCTGGAAATTTGTTTAAAGACAAAATGTGTTTGATGTTTTATAATCAACACGTTTACATTCATTCCTATAATAAGCAATATTTGCTAAATCAATCTTTGCACACCTGCGCTGCACGAAAAAGAAAATCTTTATATAAATATATATGAAGAATAAACATAATGCATTACTATTTCTAAGAAAAAAGACTTTTCCTCATGAAGATTTAGTGAATACAACAAATAAGTAATGGAATAAACATTTTTCAATAAGATTATACATAACAAAGACGATAAATACAAAAACTAAATAAATAAAAAAAAGTTGGGGGACAGGATAAAAATGAGAGAGCTGTCTAGTCTCCCATTTCAAATTGGCTGCCACATTTCTGCACAATTCTTAATGTTTTCAAAGTGCTTTGAGACTCAGGCCTAATGAAAAAGCTTATATAAATGCAAATTGCCTTCCGTCCTATGGTAAACAAACTCTGTAATGAAAATTGCCAGGGGTGAGGAAGCTACATTCCAGGTCAGATCACAAGATAAATGGAGTTTCATCCGCTACCTCCTCCAGGTATTTTAACCAAGCATTCTTCCCACATGCAGGTATCAGCAACTTCTCACACCAGGAAGAAGTCCTTCCTGGGTCACTGGGTTTGAGACGCAGACTTCTCAGGCTATAGGTTTTTGAGATGGCACAACAGCTTGAATCGATATTGAGCAAACATCACAAATCCACAGGACCCTCTGAGAGCAAATTTACCAAGAAACTCCTTTTAAAGCGCTTCGTTTGGAAATCAGGATATGTCAGAACACAATTTTAGACATTCCTGCACATCACATATACATATCTGCCTACATGCTGCTGTGTAAGGCATCCTGGTAGCAACAGTGGTAGTCATATGTGCATCCAGTGAGTCAAATATATGACTGTAATATGTTTGTTCAGACCAAATTTCAGATTGTGAACTTTTTCCGACTGATTTGTTTTCAAGAGCAAACTTTTTTCAAGCGCATAAAATCCTTAATCCTTGGTCTAGCAGGAGCAGAGGGGAAATACAACTTTTTTCTGTGAGAAAGAGTGTGAGGGTAATGAAATGATGTATATAAGAAAATGGCAACAGCAAGCAACAAAATTTTATTTTCATTTAATTTCAAATTTAACAACCACTCATCTCGATTTCCGTGATTTTCAGACTGGTAAAATCTTGAGTTTATGGCCGCAGTTACTTAGTTTATTTAACTGTAATGAGAAAAAGTTACATTTTAGTGTGGTGCTCTGCCGCTACCTGGTACAACTGCACCCCTGGCTGCAGGGCTCAATGACACCGTTTTACAATGAGGAATTAATTATGAAATTTCAAGTTGTATTTTAAGATGTACTGCAGAACCCATCAGTAGGTCTGCTGTAACTGTCATCCGACTCATCTTTATCTCTGGAAAGATAAATGGATGCATTCTCCTGTCTTTCTTCTCATGAATCTAACTCTCATGCTCTCTATCCTCCTGTTGGTTGCTGCACATTTCTGTTCAGGGTCTGTTTTGTTGTGTTGGTTGTCTGGATTTTTAGTTTTGAAAAGGTTTTAATTGCCTTTTATCCAGGTTGGCAAAGGTGACTACTTGGCACATTTTCACACACATCACAGTTGACAGTTGTCTCATGTGACCAGCCAAATTTTCACTGCATTTTGACCAGGTTTTAGATAAGCTACCTGTGGCTAATCTCGACCCAACAGCAACCTAATGATGCAACATTTGAACAGGCCTGGAGTCAGTGACAACATAAACATTAAATGGGAAGATGAATCACCTATTTCTGTGGAAATGAGCCAATCAGATAATTCGAGTGGAGGGGCACACTGGGGCTATACTTTGGCATGGAATTCTGCCAAGACAATTCCCCATTTGTTATCTCTTATTATGTTTATTCTTTTTTTAGAAGGTACTTGCTGAAATATTTTGTTTTCGATCTAAACACAAATCATTATGTGGGAAAGGCCCTGTCTTGTAAATTGACACTTGTCAATATACTTATTACACTCATTAAACTCAAAAGAACATAAGTAATCTCCTTTCACTAACTGTAAACTCTTTCACACCTCAATTTTCAGCTCTTGTCATGCATTCATTATTATGTAAGATGTTTCTTCAAGGGCAAGAAAAAAAAAAACTCAACACATTAACAGCAATACATGAATGAAAAGCTAACACATCACACACCATTTCTCCAAAGTGCACTTATACAACTGCACTTTTCTCAATGCATATCTGCCCATTAGAGAGACCCCTCCCTTTCCTCCAGTTCAAAGTTCACCCTTGTCCTTATCATAGAATTAATGCCACACTGTGTTACAGTTGCCTTAGCATTTTTTTTTCTGCATCATATCACACTATTCCAATGTGTCATGCAGCCAGTGAAGAATATGAACCCAAGATAAAGTTAATACCATTAGACATGATTTAATATAAAGCATGTGTTCTCTGATATTCAATAAAGACAGAGAGACTAATTATTTATTACCAAATTCATGGGGGAAAAAGGCCTATAATCCATTCTTGAAAAGGAATATCTTTTTGAGTCTGCAAGGCTATATGCCTGTCCAGTCATCATCACCATCATGTAGATATTTTTAAAGTATTATTATTATTATTATTAGTAGTAGTATTAGTAGAGGTTGTTGTATTTTATATTAGATAGTACTACTTTATGTTCATCAAGCAGTACTACAGAAACAGGAAGCCTTGTTTTGTGTGAAATAAACCAAGAAAAATAAGCTGTAGTCAACAGCTCTCTTCAATACAATGAAAGTACCATGTGAAAAGAATAAAGCCATATTATTGACTTCCAGTTTTTGGGAAAGGGTTGCTGCAGAGGGCGTAATATGTGCTGATGTGGGAGAACAGGGGAGAGGAAATCCCAAAAAAAGGCAACTTCAGCCCACAGCCAATGGACCTAAGTTAATATGTCATGGGGTATGTCACAATCTGAGTTTTCCCTCTTCTACATCTAAAACAGACATTCCTACTCTGGATGGCCATCTATGTCTAAATCCCTTCAGAGGTTTTTAAAAAAGCCTGAGATAAAACTAATTTCCCGTGTGCCATGAAGAAACAGGTTATCTTACTGAGACACCAAATTTAATTTCCCAGAATACCAGTCCATAATGATGGGCTTAGGTGAGCTTCCAACAAAAAGACCAATCAGAATAGCCATGTTTCCTTACCTCTGCCAGTACATTGAATTAAAAATAAATCATACAATTTACCCCATGCACACCAATTATAATTCTGGAAACCGCCACATAAATAAACGTCACATAAAACACAGCAGCTCTCAGGTAGGAACACCTGAGAAAGGAAAAAAAGCACATCATGATTTTGCACTTCTCCAAAGCAAAGCTATTTTCAGGCTAAAACGGAAGCTATTCATGAGCAAGCATAAAAACAGAGAGGTGTGATCTTTGCTAAAAAGTAAGCCCACAGGCGACGGGATTCGTAGCGGTATTGCCCATTTCACCTGAAAGTTTCATATCAGACAGCAACCCCTAAGCTCCCACGCCAAAGTCTCCAGGCCCTTCCCCTGTGAGCTCCTCTGATAAGGGTACAAACTTGAAAAACCATTTGTTCAAGCCCAGAGAAGGGAAATTTGGCAAGCGAACACCACTGCGGCCTTGAACTACACTACAAAGTCATTACTTTTCGCAGGCCGGCCTTGTCATTCCTATGATATCCTTTCAGTGTCTTTAAGCATTCTCTCTCTATCTCTCTTCCTCTCTCAAACACCCACACACACACAGATACACCACACACACACACACATACACACAAACACACACCCCCTGTGCAGGGATGAAAATACAGTTCTAAGATGAAGATATTCTTACTTTCTGTCCCCAGTCTCCAAACCAACACTATTTAATAGTTGTTCTGGTTTTTCTTCTCTCTCCTGAGAGCTAATGAAATTGTTTAACTATGGCCTAAATTTTGAGTTAATTTCAATATGAAAGGAATGCCAAACCAACAACACTGAAACAGAGATTATACCTATAAAAAGTGAATGCGATTCCAGCTTTACCACATTATTGTCTAAACAGGGCAATTTACCAGGGGCAAAATTCACTCAGGGGGCAGTTGGCAGTTGGCCATTTTGAAGCAATATGTTTCTTCTGTTTGTATGAAATTGCTTTACTTAGTTAAACAGATGAAGATGACGTTTTAAATGCAGACGTGGATATCTCGTGGGATTACGAGGCTTACAAAAGAAGCTCGGGCAGAGCTGAATGGTTGGTCGGTGGCTTACCTTGGAAGGGTCTGCTGTTGTAATAACCCAGGTGCAGTTGGCATTGTTGTCATACTGAACTGGGAAGTTAGGTGAAGTAATGATGCCGCTGGGTCCACGGAGCTGTCCACCACACATAGGTGCTGAAAACAAGGGTTAAGATTTGGATCACTAAGCAGACATGCAAGCAACCTCACAAAGAACCAGACCTGCTTCAAAGGGGGACACACTAAGCTCATTCATGTGCGTTCCTATAAAAAGACACGGTCAAAACAATTTGACAGCTGCCGGGTTTGAATATGATCCGCTAATCAACCTATTAATCCATTCCACACGTTTCCTCACAAATTAGATGCAAAACACTCACCATCCGGTTTACAGTCACGAACCCTGAGAATGTTAAATATTCACAAACAATGAGAGAAGATGTCAATGTTTTGTCAGTGCATCACACATTACATTAGCTTCTTTAATTGATTGTGAACACAGTATGAATTTGCAACCGTAGCCAAAATTAGCATTAAACTAAGATGCATCAAACAGAAAGACGGCACCAAAGTACACGCACACACACACACACACACACACACACATACACATCTCTTCATTTCATAAGGCCATTTTCTTCAGTGTTGGAGGTCCACAGAAAGCAGTTACATTGATGATATTAGGTGCTCGTTTGCATGTTAAATCGTGAAATGCCTATTTTTCCCCTGACTTCCAGCAAATGCTTGACCCTGTCACTTTTCAAAGGACATCGGATTCTTTTATTCTTTTTTTGGCCTCCAGAAACGCATTAAATACCTCACAAAATTAAAGCAGTTCCTGGGCTAATGAGGAATTTAAGGAAATGCATTAATGTACTGAGTAAATGAGTGTGTTTGAAGGTCTAGACCTCGGTTCAACACTTAATGAGTTATGTCTACACTGTGTTCCTTGGGGCGCAAAAGTACACGCTCTCCTCTGCACCAGCAGTGAAAGGTGGGGTCATGTTGAGAAAAAATACTTAAAGGAAAAAAAGGAAAAAAGAAACTGAAAAATAATCGATGTGAAGGTTGCATGATGGGAAGTTTGACCTTCGTAACAGAAGTATACGAAGCTGAAATGTTCACCTTTTTTTTAATCATAATGCTCCGATTACTGACTGGTATGAAATTAATTTATAAAATTCATAATACAAACGACCCTATTTTATCATTTCCGTGTCTAATGAATGCCTGGTAGCATAGAACACAGCTTGTCAAGCATAATGATCATGCAGACATTTAGATCGGAGGACTGGTGGGTAGAATGACAAAGATATTACTCTTGCTATGTCCTTTTCATTAGGGTATCGTCGAATCATATACCCTTGTGCTCATGCTCCTCTCTGCCTTATCAAGGGGAACCAGAAATGCACTGAAAAACTATGAGAAATTCCTTGGTTATGATGTCTTGTTCAAGTTAGTTGGACAACTTCTTTAGTCCATACACTACTATGTCCTCTCATGAACCTTACAGTATCTATACATATACAGAATAATTCAGAGAGGAGTGCTCACAGCACTTATAGCCCTAAGCGTACAAATACATTGAGCATCGAAAAGATAAAGATGAATTCACACAGAGTTTTACTTGCCCCCGCTGAACAAAGACGGCACAATTAGATTATACATTTCCCTCCTGAGGTGTTGCCCAGTTCAGGTCTAATCTCGTTGGTACTCAATTGGATCAGTACGAGACAGGCAACGGGGGTGCCCGTCTCAGAACTGGATTTCTCAAAAAGCACATTACGAAAATTCAGAAGATGAATGAGGTCGAGGGAAAAAAAGGATCCATAAGAGATTGCGGCGGGCATGGAGTTTGAATACTGGAAAGAAAAACTTTACCGCAGTATCAGCAATCTTCTGGTTCTAACTTTGCCGTGAATTGAATCATCCATGCCAATAACCAAAATTACCTAGCTGGACTGTTCCGTCAAGAAAAAAACGAAAGTCTTCACTGTATGTTTTGGGCAAATTATGACGAAATCTCAACCTTTATTGAATATTTTGCATATGATGCTTACTGTTACATTTACTAATTCATTCCTTGAATGTATTCAGATTTAATTAATGGATGCATTCACCCCAACTACGGTTTATACAGCATTTTGCTTTTGTGTGCCTCTGAGGATACACAAGTGTTGCTATATTAACATAGAAGTGGTCGGTGTGCTGAACCAGTAACTTCCAAAATATGTTCAGCAACCAGTGACCACATTGTCCCTGCAGTCCTGTAGTTATGCTACCATATACAGTCCTTTCTGATCAATGAGGAATACCATTTACTTGTATTATTTGTTCGCCGTTGATGATTAATAACAATGCAATTTATGACTGCATATTTTAAGGAGCTATATAACATTGTTTCGAGTATTCCTAAGTTTACAAATTTCCCATGGCACTTCACAATTAAGATAAAGTTTTTGAGTAATGACAGGGCATTTTATTCCATTAAATCGATAAAACAAGACAAATAACCCTACTCTACCAATGCTGGCCAAAGAAAAAGAACAAGTGATTGAGGTGGCTTTTAAAACTCAATGCCAAATATCAGCACCCACAAATAAATAATGACAGAGTCAGAGACATGCTCTCAATTCTAAATCCATTTGAGACACTCTACAGGTCAATAACCACATATACACTGAGAACGAAGGTGCCAAAATCAGTTTTATGGATTTCTAATTTGACATGCATTCTTAGAGGCATCTGGTTAAATCTTTTATTAAGTTGTTCCAAAAACTTTTCAGAAGTCTTGTATGAGCAAAAATTTGACCATCTTTAAACATGAAGAAAGTACAGTACATGTGTAGCCTGTACCATAATAAGCATAAGCATTCAATGTGCCTTTTGCAGCAATACACTGAAAAAAAAAACAAAACAAAAACATTATAATAGAAATGAATTAAAATGACACAAAACAAAAGTAGCTTTTAATGTCCTGTAGATATTGGGGAACAAAACATGCAGGGTACACAAGACATGCAAATTTTAGATCGACTAGTCAAGATGCTCTTCGCCTGCAGGCTATTCAGGATTAATGTGATGATGAAACATATTAACTCAGAATTGCAATGTACCTCCACCAGAGAAGCAGTTATCATCAACTCCACGCTAGCTCTGATTCAGTGTATTGACAATTAGGTTCATGTTTTTGTGACTTTTAAAATACAAGTGCGTTCAAACACTACTGCTACAAGAAAACAAACTCTGCAACATATGATGTTACTTATTTATGCTTACTTATAAATAGCTACTCCATTATGAATAAAATAGCTATTTACACATAAAATCCATACTGTTACTGTGACAACTGTATTGTGTCACTGTATTGCACTATATTGAAAAAGTAAATACCCAGTACTAGTTTTTTTTTTTTCCCCAAAACATCCACTGGCTAAGTCTATATTCTCTATTAATCTAAACATGGTTTCAGATCTCTCTCTCTCTCTCTCTCCATTAGTCCTGCATAGTTACACAAATTGTGCCATTTGGGTTATTATATGTAGTGGTCTGTTGGAGAAAAAAATCTAAATGGCACTAGTCCTCTTCAGAACACAGGTCTATTACATCCAGCAGTCAGAATGAACACATAATGACCAGTGGGGAAAAATAATGGACTTCTATAGGTCCAAGGGATGTTAGGGTTGGCTCATATAACTGTGTGTTCTGGGGCACTGTCATTTCCTCTCCACTTGACAGTTAATTCCCCTGTAAAACTGAAGATTCCTCTGGTGGAGAGCTATTAGTCTTCTCTATCAGCTTCTGTATTGTATCTCATCACAAAGGGGAAGCTAATCAAAATAATAAAGCCAAACCTGACATCTAAAATGTTGGTGAGCAAAAAACAGGAAACAACATTGTGAGGAGCAAGAGATATAGAATTAAGATGCCGAATAACCTTGGGAAAACCTTGGGGAGATCTCAGAGAGGAAGACGTGAGTTCTCTTTACAGCAGTACTCCACCCCCTCCCTCTCTTCTACCTTAACACATTCTCACTCTGGTAATTAGCAAAAGATAATAAAAACTCTCAGATATAATGATATGCATTTATCACAGGTCTGTTAAAGAGATGTAAATGCATACAGTATTTAATGAGAAAAGATGGCGGTATTCCTTTCCTTTCTTTGGCAATATTAAATACCATATAAAGGGGAAGTATGCCATTCTATGTTGGCTGCCAATACAGATACAGACCACCTGCAACGCTTTCTTTTTAACTCTGTCTGCAAATGGTGTAATACAGTGTTCATTCACTACTATGTAATGTGTCCAAATCAAATCTCCTAGATGCAATTCATTCAGAATGCTGCAGCTGCAAGTTCACAAAGCATTGTATATTAGGCTACATCAGAGGAGAGTGTCGGACAGGCTGAGCTGACAGATAGACAGGGAGAAAGACATGCAGGAGGAGAGGTGGACAGGAGTGTGGCCCTTACCCCTGCAGATGGGTCGGTCGTCGCTCCAGCCCACGTAGCTCTCCGTCACGCGCAGGCAGGTGATGCTCTTGGAGCCCTGTAGCTCGTAGCCCTCGTCGCAGGAGAAGTGCACTGTTGATCCCCTCCTGTTTGGAGGGGGGGTTGGAGGAGGGAAGTGGGGGAAGAGAACGAATGAGAAACTCTCTCTGTCTACCTTACTCTAAACCTGGGACGGAGAGCTTTTCAGTTTGATGCTCGACGCGCAGTTTTGGACAGCGAAATTTACACTAGCAAATTGAATCTGGGCTGTGTCAAAGCGATGCATTTTTCATCTGGGTCGTAAATGGGACATAACTGTACACTTGCTAGGCGCTGGGTACAAGACAGACATAGACTGTAAATTTCATGCACAGGGTAAGCATATGTCTCACAGTAGAATCTGCACCCCTTGTTTTACAGAGACACATACTTCCAATACTTTTTTCAATCTTTATCATGTTAAATGGCTTTTTTGAGGGTCTTATTGCAATCATGCTGCATTTGTAAACATGTGAAACTTGTTTTGCATTTTGAACGCTGGCCTTCATCAATGTCCATGATGAAAAGATTGACAGACAGCAGTACGCACAAGGGGAAATGGTGATACCTTGAGAAGCAGGATCAATTCAACCTCAGCGCACAGCAGTTAACTGGTCTGCCAGACATACTGAACTGAGGAGCTGCATCTGTTGCATTTTCCTTCTCCTTCCTTTTTACGATTCAATTGTAAAGGCCTCGGTGGAAGATGTTAGACTAAAAGCTTGGATTTGTCTTCACTGCTGCAATCAGCTGGCCTGACTAATGTCCTCACAGCGCTGTTCTCGTTTTGAGTATTACAATGTCATAAGGGCCCTCCATTGGCTCCACAGGGCACTCTGACAACCCCCCTCCCTTCCTGCACTCAGTAATATCTCTTTGCAGTGAAATTACACACAAACAGGCAGGCCGTTCTTAGAGTCAGGCAGTGAGTGTAGGCTGCACCACCAATTAAAGAGGCTCGCTGTGCAAACACTCCTGTATTTGTTTCAGGTCTGGCTTTCTTCCCTGTGACCTTTGAGAATGTGCAACCAATGTTTGCCTGCATGCATCCAGCGCACCCGCAGAGACCCCGGGAATTAAAAGGCCGTTTAGAAATGAACCGGGCGCCTTTCTTGGCCACCTCACCCCATTCATCACGCCTCCGTTAGCCGCGGAAAATTAACTTGATTCGTGCTCTCACCCCCTGCACATCGATCCGGGGACTTAATTGTTAATCCATGCCTCTCACCTGAAGTCGGAGCCTTTCCGTTTCCCCCGCTCAGGGATTCCTGGGTCCGGACACATGTTGTGTCCCTGTGCCACGCCCATTTGTGACACTGAAAGCGAGAAAGAGACAAGACAGACACACAGAGTGAGACACGGAGACAGGGATAGAGAGAGAGAGGGATTGGACACATTCTTTAATGGAGAGAATAGGAGTGCATAAAAAAGGTCAAATAGATAATGAAGACATTTACACAAATAGGAAAAGACACTTTGCATTACATCCTTTGTACAACCTTCACTTACTTCTTACATTTGCCAAAGGCTCAAATTGGTTCAATACTTAGTATACCGTATGGCGTGCCCATTGCTTGCTTTCCATAATAAATACATTAGATTGCAGTACTAGCCGTAATACAGACTAATGGGATGAATGAGATATAATAAGAATTTTATATGAATAAGAATGGGATATCCTTGTGGATATATAACCCCATTTAAATGACATTATTAGGAAATAAGATTCTCTGGTCGGAATGATAATGGTGCCATGCCATCTCTGACAGTACCACAGGAACAGGAAGTGACTAGGTGTCAGCGTGGTGAGTGACCGGCGGTGCTGGTGTCAGATGGCACAGCAAAAATGGCCTGACGGCCCTCTGAAAACCCAATCTGACATATGTTGATTGGAAAAGTCGCATAAATATAGATTCTAATGCATATTAATGAGGGACGAAAGGGCAGTCTTGTCAGCGGACTGCAGACGTGGTAGGTTGGGGGGGGGGGTTGCAGGTTGAACGTGGCACTTACGAGACTCAATTTCCAGCAGCAGTCTCCCCTGGTAGCTGCTGTGAGACGGTGACATTTTCTTACAATGATGCTAAAGTAATAGAAATGTAAATAACACAGCTGCTTTACTAGCATAATGGAAACCGGTGGTTGAATAGGATTCTATCCACTGCACAGAGAGAGTCCACAATTCAATTAACACTGTCACACAATAGCCTCTCTACCTATTTACTAACAATTAAAGCTATCCCCTGTTTTCCGTTTCACGTCCCTAAAGCAAGCCCTGCCGATGTCATTGGCAAAGTCATTTCGAGCGGCTCCGCTCCTTGCCCTGTTTCTGCTGAAAGTCCATTTTGTGATAAGTATTTGGCAGCAGAGAGAGGCCTCATGCAGAATGCCAGGTGCTTTGATTGTAGCTATGAGGACAAGCTATTTTTTTTTTTTTGCCATCATAAAGGTGAAAGCTTAAAAGAGTCAAGGAGTGAAGCATAAAGTCAACATCAGGGCAAGCAAGAGCGTATTCACCCTGACGTCATGCCCTTTGCAATCCCTGCTGGTGCTAAAGGATTTTTGACACTTACGGACAGAGATTTTTTGGTGGTTATCTTTGCTGGGAAGCATCTTGACTCCTCTGGACTTCAGCTCTGACATTTTCTTCACTGTAGTGGGAAAACAAATAAATACAAACAATTAGGATGGATTAGCATCCATCAGGTCAAAAACATTGTCCAGTCGACAGATAATCCCTAAATGACATCACTTTGAGAAAATGTTATGATTTTTCAGCACTTTCACAACACTGTGTGTATTGCTCATGGAATAATTACTGGATGTTGCATAAGAATCAGCAGCGTAAACTCCTTATATAATGCCTGCACCAAACAGTACTGCAGACAGATTGAATCATGGCCTGAGAGCATGAGATGCACTGACATTGTGTCTCTAATGTGTTACAAACACATCTTTATGCATGCCACAATTTGGTAATTGCATTCTATAGACAAGTACCTGCACCTTCAGAGCGCACTGTCTGTCTTTACAAAGGCACTTTCATGCTTATGTTGGCAGGCGTGGGCAAATATGTGCTCTCCATATTACTTTGAATGGGGACATTTGCATAATCGCACACCATCTCCCTTCACAAAACTGATTTGCAGAACAACAAGCCGTCTGGAAGTCGGCAATTGAAAAAGTCAATACGTATCCGAGTAAAAGAGCGCCAATGTCAACCCAGCTGAACGAAAGAAAGAAATAAAAAAAAAACTTTATGTGAGGTATTAAACATCCCTTGTCTGACACTTCTTTGTTTAAGCAGCGTGCTCGGTGTTTGTTTTGGGACCAGCGGCCCTTTCTTAAACATCGCTCGTGCTGACGCCCAGCCAGGACGGAAGGGTGTATGTGTGTGTGTATGTCCGCCATGTCACCTCCGTGGTTTCCAAGCCTGCCAGGCGTTTAAACTCTAATGAAACAGACAAATACCGGGTAAGCTCGGGGATGCTGAAAGCACTTCATCATGAGTGAGTCATTGAAACCTACCTGAGACAGGGACAATTTCCTACAGACATATAAATCTCCGAGGTCTAGAGAGTCCCATCAGAATATTTTGTTCAGAGAGATGCTTGCAGCATACCGGATTGTTTCCACAGTTACTATAATACATGCACATCACAAGTGTTCAGTTTTGTTCTGGCATTAAATAAATATTGTTCATCGGGAATAGCCTCTGGTTACCATGGTAAAAGGATATGCAATAAATTACTCAAATTACACACTGCAAAGTTCATTGCGATTTTTAGAAATATTTGTGGTTAAAGTGAGAGTGTTATTACTTCAGAAAATAATCTTGAATATATTACACATTTCTTAACACCTTATATGATGAACTCATTCATTATTAATGGCACAGTGATGGGTTCTTATTTCACAAAATTATATTTATCGTGCCTGTTCAATTCAATGCCCTTTTCAACCAAATTGTTTTGCTCATGTCCTCCACAGTTATCGTTCACATTGAATATCAAAGACCATTTTAATTGACTGAATACAAGAAATATCACGGGAAAAAGTTGTGTTCGCCTCAAAGCATACGCAGTTTTGTGATAAAAATGATACATTCCAATGTGAGTACACCCCATAGTATACAATATAATAAACTGGGAAAGCTATTTGTCACAAACAAGGTTTCATATTATGTTTCATCAGGCGCACAAATAGTAATGGCAGATGTATAGAGTTACCAAGTGTAGCGTGAAAAAGCAGGACGATTGTAAAAAAAAAAAAATTGAGAGCTGTAATTTTAAGTACCCTTGTGATCCCCTTGAGCAAGACACTTAAGCTAATTCCATTCAGCATCCAGCTGTTTAAATAGATAATATGTACTATTTAAATCACCCTGGACAAGAGCATCACCTAACCAAATTTAATAGTTCATTTAAGTACACACTTACCATACTCCATTGCTTGAGGTTACACGAAGACCCATTTTCAGTTTAACTACTATGGTGATTTTATTTTGAGTAAAACAAAAGTACAATAAGATGAAGGTCATGGTTAGATTTAACTAAAAGATTTTTTGGCAGAATTGGTTGTACTTTGTCATACTTTTTCTGAGGCAATACATCAACATTATGTCCTTAGATCACAAGTTATAGCGCAAACTCAGATAAATAAGATAATTAATTGATAAACAGACACTCTGCAATTAATGACTAATATTAAAACAAATAAATTCCTCTGCACTGACCAAACCCACTGTTGCTGCGAGGGTCATTAGACCAGAACAGAGCTCATCGGAGGACTACTTCATAACCAGCCAGATAAAACCCATCAGTGCATTGAGTCTTTTTATCTCCCTCAAGCATCCAAAGAGAAGAGTACAAAAAACGCAAAGCACACTTAGTGGTAGTTATGCAAATTACATGAACAATACGCTTTTCTTCAGTATTTGAACATGTGTGTGTGTGTTTGTGCATGTGTGTGTGTGTTTGTGTGTGTGGTGTGTGATGGGGAGTGGGTGGGGGTAGTGAAGAAATCTAATTACAGGCTTAGTACATCTTCCCCTTTTAGGATTTGGTAAATGCATTATTTATTTATCTAACACAGGACCTGTAATCCTATCTTCCCCTTAAGTGTGCCCTGGTTCCTGTGATTCCCTTATCGCAGAGGTGAGATTCCTGCAGATTGGGATTTGTTTCCCGACAGCCGGCCTAATCCCTTTCGGCTCATCCCCTCTCCGATCTGACCTTTAGCGCTTCGAGTGCGATGAATCCACAGCCGAGAGTTACCGCACCACACTGGGCTGGGGTATAGGGGGCGCCATCTGCGTTTTAGGTTTACTGAGGGAATTACTGCTAAAAGGACTCAAATGATTCAGAACTAACTAGGTATTTAAATGCACAGGCACTTACTGGGAAAGGTTATTTTAATGGCAATTGCTCTTGACATTAAGCTTCACCAATTTGTAGGCAATGTGTAGAAAAATATACATATCGATATAGGTTAAATCTGAAATACGTGATGTATGTGATTCACTACACATAAGCAGTGCATTTTTTAGAATTAATATTTTTAGAAAGCTGTGTTCATGATAAATTGTAAAATGTATGATAATATCATCGTTATCATATCATAGACTTTATGTTAATATGAATTGTGTATGAATTGTAAAATACTTGAATAGTATATGTATTACAAAAATATATTAATATATCTATATATATGTAAATGACATGCTTTTTCACCTGGAGCTGAATCTGACTGAAATAAACAGTGGATCTAAGCTTCAGGCCTCCATTTTGGCTCACCTTGGTACTGTGCACTGAAGCCTCTCATTTTGTGGTTTCCATCTGAGGTGAAGTGGAGCCTTAGCCAGTTTTTACTGCTGATGATGGGGGAGGGGAGGTTTGGACCCGTGAACCTGAGAGAAAAAGAGAGAGAGGAAAAGAGATGAGCATCAGAACCAAAGATGGCAGGACAATGGATTCCGTGAGCTGCCTTGACACAGAATGATAAATCCACCTTCGGACACAGTATCCAGAATCAATTTGTCTATGCACTACCCCCCTTTTAAGAGAATCACAGATAAAGGAATCAATCTGGGATAACGTTCAAAATCTTTCGGAAAAAAATACATTTCTGTGCCATAAAAATGGGAAGAACTGATTTATATCGGCGGAGTGGAGTTGAGGTTTGCTGGGTGGTACCCATAGGTACGGTACTCATTCTGGACTACTGCACAAAATGCCCACACGGATGCTTCAATCATAAACTAACAACTAGTAGCGAATGAAGGCGGAGGGTGTAATGCACCTAACATGCTGATTCACTACACCATTGCTTTTGAATTACCATAAAGGTATTCGCCAAGGTTCTGAGGGAATGAATGAAGCAATGAGCAATTTTAATACCGCACATCTATATTATATACTATAAAGTGGCACAAGTGCACGGATGGCGAGTTCAGATTAAATAGTCTATTTGTACAGCAGGCACAAGGTACGACTATAAAAAGGGCTGGTTTAATATACTACATCACGCATCGTCTTTTCCACATTTGTTCCTGGCAAACTGCTCACTGTGGATGAACGTGACAACGTTTGGGGCTTTCCTGCGTCCTATTTGGTGGTGCAGTGAAACTTTGAAAATGTGACAGCCAAAATTACTAGCAATTTTGAATTCCTTTGCATTGCATTGGGCCAGGTCAAAACGGAACACCAGAGGAGTTAGACAACCACTTCTACTGCTCCTTCCTCTGTAATGCAATGTGATTTCATATTATGAAGGACATTTCAGAAACAATCCCTTCCGTTGTCACACACACACAGACACACACACACACACACACCCACACAAGTAATTTACACACCACTGTCTACTCTGTATGTTCCACAGTCACCAACACCCCGTCAACATGAAATAATGTGGACATCTGCTCTTCCAGTGACTGCTCTATTAGCCCTGCATGGCAGGGAGGGGAGTATAAGGACAAGGACACAGGTCTCCGAGCTCTCGGTGGTGCTGCTGATACAGCCCCCGTCCGCTGGGACGCGGCAGCCAACTGTCCTAATCACACCGTGTGATCGCATTCACAGATCAATTTGCACTGCCTTCCCCCCCGACCATTCACTGCCAGGCCCAAGAGTTAATGAAGCGTGCCCGTTGTCCTTTTCAATGTGCCACCGAGTGCTGACATGCTACGGAGCATCCCCGTGAAGGCGCACCACCCTCACTTTTATGGACTTTTTATTATTGTGTGACAGAATCCTATTCTCTTACAAAGACTATTAGAAAGAGCTCATTGTTGGTTTCATAATTAGCAATTGACTGCCTTTTGTTCAGTTGAGTGATGTTAAAATGGTGGGATCTTCAATTTCAATGTGAACCTTGACCTACCATTGAATGCACTTGTCTTATAACCACCTGGAAGAAGAGAGGGTGGTGACGCTAGCAGTTGGTATGTTTTCTTTTCTTTTTCCATATTTTGAAGTCCTATTTTTACACCTTTTATTTCAAGACCCAGTATTCAATCTTCTTCCGTGACAAGGGCAATGGTCAACTCATTGACAAAGCGTGGCAGTAAATGGACTTTGAAAAATGAGAAGGAACAAATTGCAATATGGACTGGTGAAAATGCGAGGGGGCGCAGAAATCAAATTAGCACAGACGATTCTCTGCGTGCGCTGTTTTGATGCTGTGACCATTGTGTCCTCCCTCGCCAATCTGTATGCTGATCTTTACTGCTGCTTAGCAGGCACTCCATGAGTCATTAAAAAAGGGGAAAAAACGAAGGGAGACTTAATCGGCTTCCTCTGCTGCCATTTCTACCTGAGAATTGCATTCCCTGCACCGTGCACGCAATCCCTCCCTCCCCTCCGGCTGCTGTTTTAGAATTCTGAAAAGCAGAGCTCAAAAAAACTCAGCAGTAATCGAAAACGCGGCACAATAATCTAAAATCCCAGAAATGCGGGCGAATGAGTTTAAAACAGCCCAGACTACTGGGGCCTCGAAACCCTGAATTTACAATGTACCTCTTAGCTGTGTTGCTCATAGTTAAAGAACTGGGCTGCTTTGAAATGCAGGCATAACAATCCAGGCAACCAGCAATTTTTAGTTTATTTGCAAATGGGACCATTACTGTATTGTGGAGACATTTCAACAAGGCCAGGTCTAATATATATAATGAGTGTTTTAAGTATTCTAAGCGAACTTTTTTTTCTTTGCTCCAATGGTTGTTCCAAATGTTTTTTAGGGTGGTTTCTAATTACAGCGAGGATAAAGGAAAGAATAAGGAATATATAGAGATTGACAGACAGCAATAGATTAAACAATGAAAACATTTTTATACCTATGGTTATTCTCATCTCAAGATTATTGAAATTACCAGCTGCTTATGGAATACCCAGAGTCCTGGCAAACCTGCCTTAATGTCTGAGGTGACACTCCTAAACAGATTAAAGGAACAGGGAGCATTAAGGTTATTGTGGACAATATCTAGCTCAGCAATGCACCATTGTTTCATAGTTTCTGCTGCTTGTGTTTTGACTGAGACAGGGTGGCTAATGATGGTGAGATATGGACTCCACTGCACATCACATTCTTCTGAGGTTATTTGGTGGGTCACAGTCCCATTGGCTCCACATTTCTTTCACTTCTCTGGAATATACCCAACAGGATGTTAGCCTTTTGCTTCTTTTTAGGGCTGCCAATCACACTTCTCCAATACAGCTGCAACATACATAGAGTGATAAGTTCCAGGTTTCTACAGTGGACCTTTCAATAGAAAGCAAGACAGAACAAAACGAACTCCCTTGGGAGACCACAGGCATGATTCTGAAAACAGTACCTGGCACAATTTTTTTTTTTTTTCAAAATTTCTTATGCATAAAAAATCGGCTCCCTCATCTTTCTGAGTGTTGTCACGTGCCATCTCACTGACATCTTTTATATTTGGATTTCTTCTAGGTTATTAATAAAACAAAACAAAAATACATGCTATAAATTACATTTTTTCCAAGTCAGAAAGCTACAGAAATCCACGCACGTTGCTTCCCTCTAGGACTGGAGTCATGCCGTCACTACCTTCTCTGAAATCAGAATTCCCAAATGTATCTGTAAGAAGAGTTCATCCATGCAACCGTCTCTGTCACTGCAGGAAAGCACAGATCAGCATGTATTCTGAAATGTGTTGTCAGTTGCTTCCTCTTTTGATAGAATAGTTCTTCAGGTCAGCTTGCATAGACATTGAGTTGGAGGAGAACGTTAGTGTTGCTTGTGCAGGCAGACTCTGAATGGGTGGTTTTTCCATTGTGTTGAGACACAGTTGGAATTCACTTGTGTCCTGCACATACTACACCCAATTATGCAGTGCACTTGCAATACATCTTTCCTTAGCATTGGTATGGTACCCTTTCAGTCCAGACCATCAAACCCATTCACACTGTAGAACAGTTCTTTAACATGATGAGCCACCTTGTATAGTCTGTTTTAGACTTTTCGATGACATTACTGGATAATAACATAATATTAAATTGATTGGAATGCATTTTTTTTTTTTTTAAAAAAAGGAGGCTTTACAGTATACATTTTCCAAACAACTGTAATGAATTCTCCACCAACCATTTCCTCAATATATGAAGTTCTCTGGTGGAGAAGTCCAGCTTTGTTTGAGACTCTTTAGTGATTTTATTGCCAATGCACGACGCTATTGGCAACCAGCTCTCATATCCTTGCATTCTACTTCTCGAAATCACCTGAGAAATCATCTGCAATTTGTACGACAATGCTCCCATGCTGAAGTAATATAACAGTCCCATTTATATACAGGGTTGAATATGTTACTACCTGCGAGATAACACCCGTCGGGAATAATAAGTTAACGATAAGCTGATAAGCAGTAATCATTAGAAAACCCCAGTGTGTCCCATATTAGATCATGCGTAGTTGTCAAATTCAGGATTTTCATTTTGTTAACCTTTTTTTTCCCCATCAATGTGCTTCACCAACTTAAGAGGTGCTTTTATCAATGTGCTTCATCTAACTGCGGAGGAATCTGCACCCAGGCACTGAGGAGTTTGTTAGCGATCGAGGAGAAGCTGCTTATGGACGACAGGTGGAGGCTGGAGGTGATCTGTCTTACCAGTGAACCCAGCACTCCTGAGAAAGAGTACCCACTATAACCATACGTCTAGTCTCCTCATCACTGAAACACACTGCTGCCACTACACCTTTTACAGTGTATACATCTCATGGTAGACTTGTACAAGTCCGATGCTTCTTATACTGTTTCTACACAGTGGGTGAACAGGGCCATTGGTAGCTGTCAGTGTAGGGTTGTGAAAGTCACCGCCAGCTTTTGCCGCAATGGCGCGCGTGCCTCGCTCCCCCGTTTAATCACCGGACGTTTTTTAAGAGTCGTTCAAGGCACACAAAGCGTAACCATGTAAAATGAAGTGTTCTTGCGGCCTGTCACTAGGCTATGATGGTAATGCAGTAAGGAGGGGCTGAGTCAAATTTTAACGTGCATTAACTACATTTAGCTGATTAGCTCGACAGCCCCTCTGCTTCCCTTGGGGATGGAGAATTGAAGTGAATAAAGCTCCTGGCCCTGGAGATTCTAGCTGATAAAATTTGATGCAAAATCTTTTAGCTTCTTTCAACTCCTTTTTTCAGTCATCTATCAACCACTGCACCAGGTTCCTTAATTGTGTAATAAAATAAAATAAATGAATGAAACCTCTTATCAAAAGTGAGGAATATGCTATTATGACTGAAACTGGAAACATGATAGTAATTAATGGCACTGTCCTACTTAACATTTTCTGAGACTCATATTGAGCAATGCAGCCCAAACACCACTTCAAGAGGCTCTACCAATAAGTAAAACTGCACAAAAAATCAATAGTAATATCTTGAGTCACTATAAACTCTTTGAATCTCTACTAAATTCATGAGAGATATACAGTTTAACAGCCAAGCTGAACAAAACCTCCACATCTTATGCTGTTATTGGTTTGAGACTTTGAAAATAGGGGCTTGACTTGAGTCTACAACTAATATATTCTGCAGTCAATATGTCAGCGATTACATCATAATGTATCTGCAATCCATAACATAGCATGATCTGTACGCTCTGGGATATCAGGCTGATAAAAGGAGCCTTGTGTTGGTCGTGGCATTTTTTTAAGCTTTGATTGAAGGCAGATATGTTGGCGTGACAGTGAATATTAATACCTACCATTGCAGGACCCTTCACCCACACCGTCCCTGTCTGCCGGAGACAGCAAATTAAGATTGACAGACCAGGAGGATGACAAAACATAAGACCAGGAATAACTAACAGAAAAACAGGTGCCATGCAAAATGACTTAAAGGGCAAATTTTTCTTTCTCCATTTCTATAAGAAAAAATGCAGGTAGCTGACATCAGTGGGGAGTTCATTCCACCACTGGGGGGCCAGAACATAGACAACAAGACTGAGAGGAGTGAATGCACTGGGAGGGGAGAGAGAGTCGTTTTGTGCTAGCAGATTGGAGAGACCTAGCAAGAGTACATGGTAGGAAAATTGACTGAAGGTATTGTGGAACTGTTCCATTCTTTGCCCAGTAGACCAGTGCCAAGGTTTTATACTTAATGTGACCTGCAATAGGCAGCCAATGAAGGGAGGCTAGTAAGGGTGTGACATGAGCATGCTTTGGGAGGTTGAACACAAGTTGTGCAGCAGTGTTTTGAATCAAATGAAGAGGTTTTAAAGCACAAGCAGAGAGACCAGCAAAAAGTGAGTTGTAGTAGTCCAGACGTGAGAGAACAAGGGCCTGGATCAGAAACTGCGTGGTATGCATTGTGAGGGAGTGGTATGTACCAGAGTGTCAGAAAAGAAAGGAAAAGCTGGGTGCCATCTACATAAAAGTGGTACGAGAAGCCATGAGATGAGATGACAGATCAAAGAGATTGCAAGTAAAAAGAGAAGAGGACCAAGTACAGAACCTTGGGGTATACCTGTGGAAAGATCTTGGATACTAGACAGTTCACCACCCCAGGAAACCCTAAAGGATCATCCAGAGATGTAGGACTTAGATCCCAAGTATGGGCAAGGTAAAGAGAATTGTGTGATGTAGCTTTGGAATGCAGGGAAACAAAATGACCACAATAATCACAGTGATTTTAGGATGAAAGGTTCAGGTGAGCAACAGCTTGTAGTGGCACATGAATAAATTAAAATAAAACGTTTCTAACCAAATGATGGTCCTTGTCAATGCTAAAAATTATAATCAATACCAGGACACACATTAAATCTATACTAAGAAATATATATATAATTTTTTTAACAAAACCTGAACATTTGGCAAACATACATTTGGCGGTACATGAAAATGCAGTGGTTTCTATTCCACATGTCTTTGTTAAAAACAGCATTATATCGCATACTTACATGTTCTTCATTCCTGTGGGGACTTCTGCATAGACAATTAGCCCATTGCTTTACCAGTTTTGGCATGTGGAGTATATAAGAATGGTCTTGGACAAGGTCAGTGCAAGCAGTGTAGTGTAACAGTTACGGAAGGGCAATAATGTGATGCAATGGTTAGGAATCTGGGCCTGTAATTCATGAGTTGGAGTTTCAGTTCTATGGCAGGGTACCGCCATTGTACCCTTGAGGAGACTACTTCACCTAAATTGCTTCAATAAGATATCCAGCTGTGTAAATGGATAGTGTGTAAGCTGTTTCAATTGCTCGGGATAAGGACGTCCGTTAAATTGGCAAATGTTTGAATAAAGAAAATTGCTTGATTTTAGCCAAATTGGATATGCGAGATACATTTCAGGAGGCTCTACATAAGTTTGCCTGTTTGTGCAGCGCCTGGTTCCCAGAAATAAGGAGAAGCGGAGAATGGGGATAAGACAGGCCCGGGAGACTGGGAGAGAGGATTGACTGGAGAAACCGGGAGGCAGCCGGTCAGAGCAGCCATGAGATATCAGGAAACAGGTGAGGCTTCAACGCTTTCCTATTGCTCCACTAGGATGGCAGGCTTTACAATATCATTCCTTCAGAGTGTATATAAATAGACTAACATAGTTTTCAACTTATCAGTCTCACACACCCCCACTTATAAAGAGACAAATGAAATGTCCGTTTGAATTACCAGGCAATTTGAGCTGCAATAAGCTGCCATTAATGTATAGCTATTATTCAAGGGAACGGTCTGGAGCTCTGATAAGCCACAGAAGAGAGGGAGTATCGAAAATGTCATTATAGATTAGACCTCTCATAAATATGCTATTAGGGGTGCTATAAAGATCATTTGGCCCCCCCACCCCAACCCCTGCCATACACACCCTTTCTTTTTCCACTTCTTCCCCCTTTTCTTCTTCTCTCAAAGAAACAATTTGTGAAGGACGAAGTACTTGAAAGTCTGTGAAAAGAGTCCCCCTTACATTAATGGAGTGCTCTTAAAGGGCATTATTGAAAGTTCAATACCCCTCTTTTCCTCTTCCTGATATTAGATTTTCACAGGACAAGCCTCGGGAGTGCACTGCTAAATGAGTTCCTGAGCCCTGGCCTGCTCTGAATCGCCATCAGAGACGTAACACATCAACGATTGGTCGAATATTTGTGGAACCAGAAAGGGCAAGGGTGTTGAGTGTACTCATGCTGGAAGGACACTGTAGCTCTGAGTTCAGTCAATCAGGAAGCCCACAGATGTTCAAGTTGCATAGGTTCAGTAGGGAATACCATTCTAGGTTGTTTTACATGGCTGTCTTTGTACATATTGATGGGTTACTCAAAATAATGAGTAAGAAAAGCTATGAGTTCTAAATATGTGTCTTGGTTAAAATTCATAAATTAAAAAAAAAGCATTTACTGAATTATAAGTGTTGCTTATATGAAGGTGGTTATGAGATAAACCCAGATGTGATGTGAACCCTGTGATGACATCATGATAAAAAGAACAGAAGGAAAAAAACCTGGGGAAGTATTAGGATAACAGCAATATTCCCTTTTCAATTATGGCTGCCAATAAAAGTGGTAATTACAACTAAATTTCATATTTGGGCAATGTAATTATATATTGTATGTATTTATTGCACATTTAAAATTACTCTATCATTTAAACACCACTAGCTGTGTGAGTTCTGGTCAAACCAAAATGAGAGATGAGAAAAAGTAACAAGTTGCATAAAATTCATTTTTCACTCCATTTTGCTGAATCTAACTGTGACCATTAGTCAACAATAACTGATATTCTGACTTCTGCAAGAGAGGGACACTCATTTTTCTGACCTTTGCATGGTATTTTAGACATTAAGATATTGTTTAAATGGATCCTCTGTTCCTTAAAGAAGACGTTAGAGACTGGCAAAAAAAAATAAGAATAAAACTGCTGGATTTGATTTAATGTATTCGTGTTTGAGTTCCCATTTTTATCTTGGTTCAGTTCTGAATCACGGCACATGTTATGTGTGGCTCTGTGTCTGTGGACGCTTGGTTTAGCTCACAGGGGCACACTTAATTGCAGCTGCTTAGGCAGATCAATCACGACTGTTTTGTATTCTGGCCAGCTGGTTTCCAGAGACCGAGGTAAGGGTCAGGGTGACTTTAAAGCCAAAAGTTTTAGCATTTTAATGACTCTCTGATTTATAATACACGTACCAATATGGAGTACGTTTATAAAAAAAAGTACTTTCCTCTGATGTGACAAAAAAATGAATCCACGGCAATAACCCACTGAGTCCAGTGGCGTTTTTAGACCAAGTCAAGGATTATAAACAGTGTTGTAGTTCAAAGCGGTGTCCTTCAACTGCCTTCAATTTAACTGCACCAAGATTTCTTAAAAAAAACAAAAAAAAACATATTTTTAAAGTTCTAACTGTGATGGGATTTTTAAACACCTGGCAGGAACATTTCAGTATTATAAGTGTGGATTTGTTAATGTTTGTGCATTTTCTCACTTACTGATTCTGTGGTATAATTATCAAAGCTGGAGTGCTTTGTATGTTGAATTGACTTGGTTTTGTTCTCGGTTTTTGGATGGAACATGAAGGGCAATGCCTTAAACCTACTCTAGCGGTTCTCTCTCTGCACCATCTGCCTGCTGAAGTCATCAAAAGCTCCGATTGTTTATCTTTAAAAGAATCCCATTAGCGATGAAAAACTGCCACTCATCTCTAGGGATCACACATCACTTTGGTACCAGGTTCAGGAGCCTATTGTGTCTTAATTGACTCCCCATCTGACTTTGAGAAAACCGGCGTCCCCTAAAACGCCCCTTGTCACTATCCTATGAAGTGACAGCTGCTGCAAAGACCTGGACAGCTGAGTCCAGATGCAGGACGAAAAGCGGCTCTCAGCATGGGAGAGGAAATGCGCTCTCCTCCATAACACCGGAAATGAGTGTCACAGAGACAGACATGAACGGCAAAAATGTACGACATACAGATGAATCCAATGATAATATATGGAGGAAAGTTAATTCAGTACGGAATATATATCAGGTTATGGTGAATATAGATAAAACAAGCACCATACTTCAGAGGGGGTCTATATATGAAAAAAATGCCAAGATACCTCTGGATAGGATATGGACCCTTATCGCCCAGTGGAGAAGATACTATGGTGAAATTATGCTGCCTACTGACTCCTCCTATGCTGCCTATTGATGCCTAAGGGTTACTACGGTAGAGTACATCATTTCTGCATTCCCAACAATTGCAACTTATGGTACAACGGGGGAGCATAAACATTCGCAAGGAAGCGAGACACTAAAAAGGCAATATGGAACGCCACAGTTTCACCCCCGAGCAAGATGTTTATCATGTATTTTTTTAAATGCGCATTGCTCTGGGTAATGTCTATATGGGTTCATACTTTAAATAATGAAATAGTTTGCAAGTCACTGTCTACACATACGTAGGCTTGGATTGTCAACATGAACATGAAATCTTCCAGGACCAGAATATTGCAGTACTTAACATGATGCATTCGCTTAGCAGATGCTGTTATGTCTTAGGTTACTTAAAACAGCATAGGTATAAAAAAGTATTCCATTTGCATAATAATGATGAACTTTTATGGCATACGGCTGGGCTTGCCCATGGAACGGCACTGCACTCAGTTTCTTTCTTGTGAGGAATGTCTGTGGGACGGCATGACACACAAAATCCAGCTGTTTAGGGAATCTCAGTTCTCATAGCTGACAGCCTGTCAGGTAGTCACACAGTTCCCTTCACCTGTTGTCCAACAACTCAGATTCTGAATCACAGTGGAATCTCCAGCTTGTTTGGCACTTACCTCCATTACAAACAGGCGGTGAATAGGGGAGGTGGGGGTTTTGGGGGATAAAGACTTCTCCCTCATGAAGGATCACAGCGGCATCGAGTTCTGCATAATTCTTAAAATGACTGTTTTCCATTGTGCCATCATCATAAATAATTCATAAATCCCCCCTTTGGCTGCATGGCAGCGACTTGTTAAATCTTGCAATTTTTTACCATTCTTTTTCTCTCTCTCCTTCTTAAAAATAATAATAAAAAAAGTATATATGCCGTGGATTCTAATTCAAAGAAATTGCCTTCTGGAAAAAGCAAGACTGTCCTTCATCTTTGTATTTTTATTTTTGGCTATTTATATGTTCTGTTTTCAATTTGCTCACTTTTAAATTGGGCTTGGTGTGAGTGCATTAGCATACAACTATGCACAGGTGTGCACTCACAGATGCCAACACACATACACACATCTTTACAGGAATATCATTTCTAAAGAAGAGCTTTGAAAGCATGTGTATCAAGGTTTTTCCTTAGGGGTGGAGACAAACGCTGTCCAATAGGAGATTGATTTGAATGCCGGTTTCAATGACTGTTGCAGCGAACTTCAAAGGTCCTGTTGAAGCCTTGTCTTTTTATTCATCATTCCTAAGTCTCTGTGGAGTCTGGATTTCACCAAGGTCATTAAATCAGAACAGGAATTGGTCTTTGTTGCTTTCTGCTGATCTTCATCTCCATCTCTCTCTTTTCCTTCTTTCCTGTTTCTCTCCCAGTCTAAGTGGAGCAGTCATTAAGTCCACATGTTGACTTAGAGGCGACAATCTCTACATCTATGTTATAAATGTTGACTTCTTGACATAATATTGTTTCCACAGAGAATTTGGATTATTCATTAGATAATAAAACTTAAAATCAGAATTACACAGCAATCTATCAAATATGTACACAGACTTAAACTGAATCTTAAAACTCATATTAAATTACTGTGTTATTTTGTAACTGTTAAAGCCAACCCATGAAATTGAATAATGTAGAATTCGGCTGTGGATAGCGTATGAGTCACATTACACATGCTGTGCTTTACCTGAAGCAATCCCATCTAGGTGTCCAAATAGCCCCATTCAAAACCAGACCAAATGTATTCAATCTCTTTGCAAGCGAGAGATCCCCAGTGGCTATTTATCTTGAATCCTGCCTGAGACGCAAACCACAAGACATGTGGGAAAGGAAGAATAGCAACACTGTCAAAATTTGTTTCAGCAAATTTCACAAGCTTTACAAACAAAACCGCTTTTTCTTCCACACAAGAACCAAACCACAGACTGGATGAATTAATTGAAATGTATAAAACAGGATCAAGTTGTGCCATTGTCTACCTTTCAAAAGATATGACTATTAAGAAACATAAAAATAAATAAACATAATTCTCTTGTGAAGACACAGCAAAGGGTTTTAGTTAACAGCTTTATTTGAACAGGGAATAGCTATGTGTATACTCTGTACAGAATCAAGACATCAAACAAGTTTTGAAACGGTTTGATGGAGCTATTGGACCCTGTAACCCCATGACATTGAGAGCTTGCTGGACTTTCATGATCTTATAAGAGTGATTTTACTGTGGACTAGAATTTTATCCCTTCATAAGCCATTAGTAGATTCTCTCAGCTCTCCCTCTGCTAGAAACACAGGTACTTCAGCCAACAGGCAGAAATGAAACAACCTGAGAATACAGAAATAGAGACCTTTCAGAAGCCAGCAAAATAAACGCATAAAAAAAAACAGCAAAGGATTGTTAAATGTTACGACCGTGGCTGACAAATTGATTTTGAATAGGAGTAGAAGGAGGATGGACATAATTCAGATGTGATCCCTTCCCTTCTCAAATCACTCCGATATCCCCCCAGCATGGCGACCTTTCATGTCATCACGTCTTCGCCCAAAGGCAATCAACAAATAAATAAATGGCTACACGTATCCATGCATACATACATGCATACATCCATACATTCATACATAACAAGCCATCTTTTATCTGCCCAATCATAATAGGCCATTACATTGGTTTTGTAGTTAACTGGAGAAAAAACAAATTAGTTCCCAAGGTCACTCTTGCGTGCGGCGCTGGAAATGAGCTGTCCCTGTAGATCCATAAAGAAGCACTATAAAAAGAACCCAATAATAATCCACAGTAGATTACCGAACAACATCCTCTTGTGGCTCTCAGTGAGGGGGTAGAGTGAGGCAGCATTAACCTGACAGGGGTACTAGTGGGCTAAAATAGGGTCGCTGATATATGTTTGGAGAGAAGAGGGCAGGAGGGCATAGATGAGAGTTGGGTGTGGAAAATTAGACATAACATAATGGTGATAAAATACAGCTTTCCACTCTTAACTCCCCCTGCTCTTAGGAACTGTTCATACATGCTCTATATGGGCTTCCATTAGGAAGCAGCAAAACCAAAAATGTATAATAATAATAATAATAATAATAATGTTACTACAGGATGACTTCAAAATAGTCAACACGTCTAACTGTGTTACATTTAACCAGAGGGGAGGTTTATCAATTGATTTTTGCTTGACCGTTTTCCCAGAAACATCTGTATTTACTAGCTCACAGACAAAACAGTGCCTTTGTGAAAACAGATCGGTGTTTTGAGTGGGCACGTGTCGGACAGAGGTCATGAATCTCAAGTACGACTGCGGCAGCCTGGAACGTGCACGCATGTTGTAATTTGCTCTGGATAAGAGCATCTGCTAAATGAATGCAATTCAAAGTAATATAATTTAAGAGCCGCAAAACCATGCAATACGCTTCCAGTGAAAGGTCCTTATAAACCTTTCATGCTGCATCAGGCAAATACTTGCAGAGCTTGTTATTTTGCATTGATAAACCACCATATACCTACCATGGTCACGACTACACACAGCTACCTTTGTGCCTTTACAATCAGGATCATGATCGGAATGCATAGAGTGCATTTCAAAGTCTCCCAAAGAGAAGGGCTGCATCATACATGTAACTCTGCTATATGCTATCAGATAATTAACAGGCACTTTGTGACTGGTGGTAAAATGAGAGGGAGGCTTTATGAAAGTGTGATATAATACTGAGGACATGTTATGGGAACTGACAGGCAACGTCACACTAAGAATGTAGAACCAGACAAGCCTGTCAAACCCCTCTTGGTTCAAACTCATGCATCCGGCTTCAGAACCGTCCAGTACAATTTCTCCCACAAAGGGAAAGAGGGAACGTAACCTGACTCAGCTCATCCTGATGGGGCTACTCTGCAACCAATCACGTGTCTGATTCCTCTTCGAATACACACACAGAAACACACAACAGCTGTAGTTGGGTAAGATTAGGTTTCCCCGCCAACAGACAGTTGAACCATTTCTGGGGGATGTGAAATATCTATTATCAGTGTACCTGTCACCATCTATGAATAGATATATGAAATATCTATTATCGATGTACCTGCTAGCATCTATGAATCTATGTATGAACAAATGCCATACCACTAACCCCAATTTCATGGATCTGGCCTTGATTTGCTTCTGTGCTTGTTTACACTGACAACTGTGCTGTAGCCCTGGTCGATACTATGCTAGAATGTGATCCAATGCGTAGCTGTTCAGAGTAGAAAACCCTTGTTATCATTCCCTTCCCTATAGTTTTAATTAACCGGCAGGTTGCTGCTTTTACACTGTGCTGTATGGGAGGTACACCCCGCCTTAACTGAGTCATGTCTGCTGTTTTGTCCTGGAGGCATGGTATCCACATAAGAGGCAGCAACCCCAGCTATGTTTAATTGCCACCTAATGTTGCATCTGCCTGTTCATTGGTTATCTGAGAAATAAGGTTGTGTATGTGAGTGTGTGTGTGTGTGCACGCGCGCATGTGCATTCTTTTTTCCCACTATTCAGATACTTCCCACAATTATGATTTATTGGACCTATGTGAGTGTGTGTATGTGTGTGTTCTGTATATCTCTCTGCCTTTCATGCGCACACACACACACACACAGGCAAGCATCTACACATACACACACTCAAACACACATGCACGTACGCACACAAACACACACACACACACACACACAAACAACACAGATATTGATAGTGTAACAGTGAGACGTAGAGGTAGACAAAGCACATAGTCCCAGTGACATCTCATTAATTATTGTTCCATGTTATATATTAACTTGTTTATGAATTTGTTTGTTCATCAGTCTGTGTCCAGCCAACTGATTTGCCTCCAGCATTTATTAATTGTGAGATGTAAAAGGAGGTAGAGTGCAAGCTTATTACGGCTAGACACATTTCAAGTCAAGGTGAACCTATGTTTGGTAGCATTGACAAATTATGCAATTTGTAAGATTAATCAACCAAATTTAGTCAAAAATAAATAAATATATACTGTATATGTTTTTAAATAAAACTACAAATCCATTCTCCTCTTGTGCAGACTGCTACTGTTTGCTGAAGGATGACTTTGCCTTGGTTTATTTTTACCACTGCTGAGAATACAGAGGCTTCTGTAATCATAGACCCACATTGGATATCACATCCTCACAGCCTGAACATGTTCATTTTATAGTTAGCAGGTACGCAGAGGTTATGCCCTCCTTTGCTTCTCCGGTATGTCTAATCAAACTGCTAGCGGCTGCAGAAATGAGCAAATAAAAGTTGTGTGATGACCTATGAAAAGGACATACATATTACTTAATGCTTAAATACGTTTTGCGCTGGAATGAAATCATTCGATGTCAAGAATTTTGTGAGCTGAGCCATATTTGGAGAGAACACCTAGCAATCAATCATGAAACTGCCCTGTGACAGAGTATGTGAACAATATCAACAGTAATATTCTAATTAACTTATAAAAATACTAACTAATAAATGAAAAATAAATAAAACTGTCGTTTCTCTCTTGTTTGTTTTGTTTGTTTCTGAAGTTGTTTTCTTCTCTTTGTGTGGTAGGCATATCGAAGCCACAGAGATATACTTCTCTCAAGGTTCCTGACAATATCTGGAAATAATGTCAAAGATCAGCAAATACTCCACTGCAGCACAGTTACCCAATCACTGTTTCCCAATGGAAATATTGAGGAAGAGCCCTAGGCAATTTCAAACAATGGAAAAATGTCAATGTGTAAGCCTTAAGCATTCAGTACAGAGAGAGTGATAGAGAGAGACGTGGAATAATATACAATTTTTTTCTAATGAATCTGAATGATGGATATAATTGATAATTGTTATTGGTAACAGCGCATGCATTGTTGCACAAAAAATGAGTTCAACTGTATCAGTATATATTACTACCATTTGAATGGATAACCATCCATTCACATACTCTATGTGGATGATAACAGTGTGTGCACACACTGTTAATATTGCATAATGTATACCTATATATTATGTGACAGTGAGCCTTGCATTACTGAGGGGTGATGAGGGAGAGAGAGAACGAGGACAGGAAACAGGGAAAGTGACAAAGACAGGGCTCTATAGTCAACAGTCACAAGGGAGTGATACCACTGCACCAAACTCCCTGAGAAAGGGGGATTGTGATCATAAAACTGTCAGAATACATGCAAATCTTTGACTATGTTCCCTTGGCAAAACCATGAACATTTACTTGTTGTTTTTGCATGCATGCCAAAAAACAAGGCAATCGAGGGAGTGCACCAGGGTGTCATTTATGGACCTCTCTGAATTTTACCACATCCATTTTACCATCATGTAATTACACATTATGTGTGCATATTTTTTTTCATTTTCCAGCAAGCAGGTACAATTACACATGAATCACCAAGAGGAAATTAAACAAACACATAAAAAGGACCAATTTAAATGTATGGGTATTATGCAGCCATGCTTTCTATAATGTCCAATGGCCACACACTGAGGATGAAATGTTGAAGTGTGTAAGGGATTATATTCTGAGCACTATGCAAAGCATTCATGGATGTCACTGCGTATCCCAAGTCTAATGCCTCATAGTCATCCACTTTCAAAAGGGAACAGGCTGAAAGAGAAATGAAAAAATTCAAATATTATTTAAAGTCATTGATCATATTTCATGCCCATGTTAATGCAAAAAATCCAATCTGCAAAAAAGCCCTCCCCTCAGTGCTCCATGCACCCAGCTTTCTGTGTGATTCTTTCTTCTTCTCTGAAACCTTATCTCCAAGCCTTGCGCATTCTCACAATTATTATTTTTCTTTTTTCAATACAAATGAAAGTGGATGTGAGCCTCTACTCAATAGTGAATGAGCTCAAAGACGAAATCACTGTTAAATGAGAGGACATTCTATTGTAAGAAATAACATACTTTATCAGTGGATGAAAAGACTTGAGTCTCTAGTACATTTATAAAATGGCTTTAAACAAGAAAGCAATTTTTTTAGTATGCGAGTTTACCATCATTCCAACTGACTTGTTTGACAGTTCGGGCCTGGGAATGGATTCTGTGACCAGGTGTGTACAAAATACTGGAAAACATTGTAACATCTTTCATTTAATGGAGACACGTTTAATGTCTTTCAGCAGATGGCAAAATCAGATGTCCAATAAGAACAGAGGATATCAATTCGGAGGACATCTGTTATCTCTCTTTCCTTTTTGATGGCTTTCTTTCTTTCTTTTCTATGGCATGAGCATGAAGGTGTGAGAACTGATGGAGGAGCATGGTATGTGGCTTTCGGAGCACGTTCCCAGGGAGTCACCTTATCAGGCTCCGACAGCACTGTGACACATTGCCTTCTTATTTATTTATTTTTTTAAAGGCCCTCTCAGAAATATGTTCTGTTCATTAACCAAAGGCCTGCTGACAAAGCCATTGCGTTGAGCCACCAATCCAAACATTTCTTTTAGATAAATACAGTGCGAAAAAGGATGAAACGTCATCTCTTATCATTTTATTTCTATGTAGCGTCACCATTTCTTGCTCTCTGAAACCTGGTCACGTTACAGCATCATCGATCCTGTATGTTTCCCATGATTCTCCTTTGGATCATTGTTTTGCCGTTTGTAATTTAAAAGATGTCATACGTGGCAAACACGTTCGACACATGCAGGGTGTGCTTACAAGGGGATGAAAGCACCGCTTTTAGAAATATAACTTCAACAAGTGACAGCCCGAGAACCGCTTCCATTTCCTTTATTTGAAGAGACAACAAATCAACCTTAACAAATAGGTAAATGGGTATACAAAAATGGCTACCCACAGAAAATGCGCTATCAACCGTTTCGGGTTCCAATTTCCACTCCAAGATCCCTCCTCATGGTGAAGTCCCCCACACACGTCCACACACCCCTAGCCCCTCCCCCACCCGGATGATGAACAGCGAAGCCTCAACGCAAATGTCAACGATAAATATCCAATAAGCATGAGGGCTGGGGGCAATAAAAGAGGAGGGACACAGAGACATTAACCTGCTGTTTACAAAGCACTGCCTTGTCAGAATCGTTCCAACCTGAGAATCGTTCATACATCAAAGTCTTACACGGGGAAATCCACTGGCTTCCTCGTAGGGGGGAAGGGAAAACGCGGTCCCTGTGTGACGAGTCTTGTTAGCTCGTCCTCCGATTCCCCCAGGGCCTGGATTCTCCAAGCTGTCTGGTGATATGATGAGATCTTCCCTTACTGAAAACTGTATTTACAGCTACCGCAGCTTCTGTTACCTTCACTGTAATCCAAAAGAGACGACTCATCAGGGGTCTAACTTACAAAGCATGCGTATGCACAAAAAAATGCTCCAAAACGTTTGAGATTTTTACACACAATATGGGATTTATAAAACTTCTACTTGACATGAGGATATGCGTACCAGTACGTCATTTTTGACCCACGAGTATGCATATTTAGGGTACAAATTTGCTCTAAATAGCACACCCAAGAGATCGAAAGAAATTTGCACTTCAGTGTTCTCATGATTGATTAGGACTACATTATCTTTCGTAATCAATGTTCCTTTTGGCCATAAATAAGTATGAGCGATCAGTGCATTATATATCGATTTTGTTCATGTAAATGGACCTAAAACATGTGACGACAGCAAGACAGCATGACTATGGCTGCCTTGGCACTGCTAGAGGATATTGTGAATGGTATTGTACAACAGGAAGGTATCTTCAGGGACCATCCTGACTTTTTTGCCCATGGTGATGACTGGGTCATGAGTCGGCTTCACTTAACATGAGCTGTGCCCCTGGAACACTGTGCTGAATTGGGGCTGGCGATGGAGTGGAATCCTACATGTAGCAACCGGCCAATACTCTGGGGTTCTTGACCACAGGGATATTGCGGTGGGAAATAGCGGAACCCAGCCCTCACTCAGTCATGTCATACCATCATGCGTCAGGGACAGACACAGTAGCCTCCTGCCATGCTCTTTTTGTATTTGTTATCCCGGTGCTGGTGCTGTTGCCTCCTTAAATTGTCTTTTCTTATATTCTCTATTTTTTAAAATTTAGGAGACGAAAGCTTCAATTTTGCACTCTGCACTTCCCCCCTATTCACTGCCATTATTGCATTTAAAATGTATTGATCTGTCCTGTACATTATTTATAGATCTTGCTTAATTGATTTTGAATTCCTGAGTACCATATATGCTTAAATGCTGTGTTTCAGGGTGTGGTTTTATCAGGGTAATTCACTCATTCAGCTAAAAACTTGAATCTAACTTATTTTTACAGCCAAAAATGAAGATGTTGTTCTGTATTGCTTGCATCTGTAAATGTAGGAAAGTGGTCCGAAGCAGCTGGTATTCTTATATGAAAACTCTCCCATGAGAATGTAAGTGGGAGTCAAGGTCAAAGCAAGTGACTGAAGTCTCAGGGCATTGCAATATACAATATGGTATCTATTTCATACAGATACTTTCATTTTGGAAAATATTTTAAATTGAGTTATATCCCCTTGTTACAAGCTAGCCTACCAACCTGCCATGACCAAAAGTAAAGAAAAAAAAAAAAAAAAAAACAAGACAAACAAAATAAAACAACAGGGCTGCCTGCTCTTTCATAAATTTATGTATTTTATACATTTCTTACTTTTAAAGTGGAGAGCACGTACTACAGCAAATATTAAAGCAATCAATCAAAATAACTCCTGAAGCTCTCGGGTTAGAGATACATCGTGATGAGTTGAGAGAGAGAAAGAATGAGAGGGGGGGAGAAGGGGCATCAGCTACGTCCAAGGGAGTAAACCTTGGCTCAATTAAAAAGACTATCCCAGAATCCTTCATGATGTGTTTGTTGTGAGTAAGGGGCTGATTCAGCACTGACCCTGCTTATTGTCAAGGGTCTTTATGTATGGCGGAGTTTGGCAGATATGACAGGAGCTATTGAGTCCACAGTATGGGGGAAAGACCGCATTCATTCTTTTATCTCGGCCCATCTGTTAACTCGCGTTATGAAACTACAGAAGCAAATTAAAGAAGAGACAAATTTTACAAGGTGGTTTATGAGGGCAATGTTGTCACCGGTACACCATTTTAACATGCAATTAGATGGGAGAAGGTGCTGAATATATATTTTTGCATATCCCAAAAGATGCTGCTCAGAGAACGCAATCTGTCTCACGCCAAAGGCTCTAGTGTCACTGAAAGCAGCAAGATAATAGCAAAACTTCAAACTTACACATCCATTCTGAACAAGCCCACCGGCACAGGTTAAAAGGAAATAAAAATGAGAGGAAAACAAATAATTTTGTGCTTTTTTTAACCTAAATGAAAATTGCCCGCCAGATGATTGAAATTAAATTTATACAGTAACAGCCGAACATGGCAGAATGCAAAGTTATGTAATCCTCTGAAGAGAAGGAAACACTTCAATAAAAAGGTCTCTTGATGGATTGTCTGCTAATAATCAATGCGTGCTTTAATGGCAAATGGTATCTCAAATGTATTATACATGGGGAAAAAACATAAGTGCAGATGAAGTTCATGCTAGTTTCTATTTTCAGAGAGATGGCCTCCTATACAGATCACAATCATCCAAAATCCTTGAGGTTTGTTGGCTTGCGTGGGCAGTGGAGCAGCACGGAGCATTAATGTCTGCTGGAATCTTTCACTTCAGGCTTTGTACAAAGCGCAATATCAAACTCATTACAAAGAGCAGCATACATTTTTCTGGACTGACTTTTTCACTCATGGTGAGGTATGTAACTCACACTTGTATGTACTGTGTCATCAATCTATATAGCCGGTAACTCCGACGCTATTTTGGACACACAAAACAAGGGCAAGACCCAGAACACAAGCACAGAACTGAGAGATTCATTTCTGTTAAGGCTTGCAGTTATCATTTCACACTACCCATACACCCACACGGTATGGGTTCACCTCTTTGCTGAGGTCATTTCATCTACTGCACAGTCAGCCCTGAACCTCAAAAAAACCTCACAAAAAAAAAGCTCAACTGTACTGTGTTCATTCCTTGCATAGACTATGATAATAAACTCTAGAATTGTATCAGGGGGGTGCTAAGGAACATTAAAACAATGTTATTGCGCTAAACCATTGTTACCCCAATTACGTGTGCGATAAAGGCAGACATGCTCAAACCCATCCCAATGCCATTAAGTTGTTACAATGGTAAGTGTAAACCAGTGGTTTTCAATAGGCGGCCTATGAGCCAGATTGGGCCCGCGGAGCATTTTCATCCGGCCCGTGAGCGTGTCACATGCCCCCCGTATTTGTGCAGCCTCTTTTCCTACTATCGTGAAACGAGCCTGTATTAATTTGATGATTCCGAGTGCTGCTGCAACAGAGCGACAACAAGCAGCGCATGCTACACACAGACTAAATAAACTTTTATTTTGAAAGTGAAAATAAAATATAACTGAAAACATACAGCAGCACTCCGAGACCAAACACACAGGTTTCAATGCCAGCTTCCCACCCAAGTCTATGGTACATAAAGGTAAAATTGAGACTCTGTTAACCTCTTACAACCAATCAGTGATCACAAAAACCTCATCATCGAGAGAACGTGATGGTTACATCTCTCCGGGTGACCTCGCACCTCGCCAAAGTCAAAAAGTCTTTTGTTGACCCAGAGTTGGTAAAGACATGTGCAATCGAAGTGAAGTCATGACTAGTTTTAATGACTTAGTCATGACTCCAAAACAAAAAAAAAAAAAAACACTGTCACAGAACTGATCAAATACCACAGTCACATTAATTCAATATTAAATGTCCTGTTTTATCAATCATAATGCACACATCTCACTTTATGAACCTGATAGTAAGTCGTAAGCTAAAAGCCCACATTTACTGCAATTTATGGCTAACTAATGAACAAGTTAGCATTACATTAAAGTAGATTAAACAATATTATATTATAGGCCTATGATATAATATACTATTCTTATATGCTCTGTGTCCAACTGGCCCGCCACTCTATTCACAAATGTAAAAATGGCTACCAAAACACACCCCTATTTCGCAACAATTAACATCTTGTCATTTGCGAGAAACTCCATAAATCATTCACCTAATACGCAGCAGTTTCACATTTTCATTCGCTGTGTCTTTGTTGCTCGAAGTCAGGAATAAACCGGTAAGTGCCTCATATTAATCTTAATTCTGATTCACAAGGCTGGTTATTAACAAATTAATCACGCAGCTACTCCTGCCAGCTGGAACAGAACGCAGCAGGAAAAATGGAGTAAATAACACACCGTAAAAGCCTTTGTCTTCCTGACAGAATTTAAGAATAGCAATATTAATAAAATGCAACTGTAATGCTACAAAATAATAATGAATGTACTCCGCACTTCCACTGGCTCGCGCCCGGCGAGTCACTGCGGAAAAGGGTACCAGCGTGTGAATGCGGTCACGCTGCATCTAAGTGGACATTACGTTACACTGCATTATTTATCTGCTTAGCAGACGCCCTTCTCCCCAGAGCCCTCGCTTCGCTCACACGCAGCTTTGGTTCTCACTGGTGCAACTAAGGTGAACTGCGATTATCAAGGTTATGGCAGCAGTTCCCCTCACCCTCAGGTTCAAAGTCCGGTGCTTTGATCCTCACAGTTGCCTAAAAATGAAATTTGCCCTGAAATTCACATTGTTCCCTTTCAGTGAGATTGCATTTTCACTTAATATAATGTAAAAACATCTGTAGTTTGGTATTAATTGCAAGCTATAATGAAATATTGTACACACAGCCACCCTCTGAGATTTCCTTAATATATTTTCTTTATTTGAATGGGCTTTATACTGGTTATAGATATTCAAATGATTGATTCTTCATATGAAAAATGTAAATGTGCCATGAGCTCAGTTATCAGCTACTGTTTATAGCAACTCTTGATTATATACATGACCTGTGATACATTTTTATATAAGGTACAATATACTCTTGGTATGACTGAGTTACTTAGGAGGGGAGTGACTAATTGTTATTATTTAGCTGAAACCATATTCATATATTAAAACAGCCATACAGCAGTTGAAATATGTGTGAGTAAAATTAGTTTGCTGAAAGCAAGTGCTCAAGTTGTTAGCAAGCACTACAGAGATTTCCCTAAAGGTTCTATCCTCCATTAAAAGTTGCTGACAGCTTTGTCATCCACAAACACCAAAGTTGCTGTGTGTACTTTCGAAACGCTCCTGCCGGAATAGCTCAAGCATCAAGTCTATTGCCAAGACATTTTCCTTTATACCATGTAAGCTGAGGTATCCACAGTTACCTGTCTGACTGAATTCAGTCACAGTGACACTCCTACATCATTCCAGTCTTTCCATTTCTCAATACAGAACCCAGGGAGAAAAAAATGGGGGGAGAACGAAGCACACAATGCATACCTCATAGTTATGCTGTTCATCAAAGGTAAGTGGCAGCAACCCAAAGGCAATGTGGAACATTCAATCTTTGGTGTAAGACTGTTATAAAACATATAACACAAGTGGTGCTTGTCAGCAATGACTTGATCCTGTAAATGGCATGACTGAGACTTAAGACAAAACACCAAGGGATCAAGAAAGGCAGCTTAAACCTAGACACCCATTCCTTCCTAATTCCATTGCAAGGGTGGGATTAATTGAATGTATGCCTTTAAAAAAAAATCAATTTGCAATTCCTGGGAAGATGCCATTAGACAGCGGGAAGAAAGAGAGAGAGAAAAAGCTGATTACGATTTGGTCCGTTTGTGAAATAGTTCCTGTAACAAGGTCAACAGCCCTCATTTAGTCGAGTTTACATGTTCGTTTTGGTTTGCTTTCCTGTTAACACCGAGCCAGGACATGTGGACAAATCTACTGCTGACAAGCAAAAGGAGGGTGGACTGAGGGATCGGATAACAGATAAATAAAAACAAACGAGTGCGCTCCCGCTCCCCTGTGAGGAGTGGCTGCTAGCCTGAGGAGCTGCGAGGGACACGGTGGAATTATTTTACCACAAAATAATTACCCATCTCTAAAGGCCAACGTTGCTGAGGCTTAATTGCAACTCTCAGAAGATATTAAGGGCAACCATGTGTGCTTTTAAAAAATCAAAGGCACATCAGAAACCTTAATGATCGCTTTTTACTTCCTCATCCATGACTAACGATGAAAGAGCTTTTCTCTTCCCACAATCCTTTGTTTTTTTTTTTTTTTTTAAACACACCCACGATTCCTGTCCGCAAATCGTCGGCGACATCACACTTTTTCACAGCGGAGGCCAATGCAGCACTCAATCGGGGGTTTACAACCGCCATTCAGCATGATTTCATTGGAAAATTATGAGCCCGTTCATGTAATGGCAGCACATAATTCACACTGGTTTATGTAAGCAATAAAGCTCAGTGATCAATTCCCAATGGATATCAAACTATTGCAAATGAAAACAGAAATGGGCTGTCCTAGCATCACGCCTCGAGTGTGGTGGTGTTGTTTCGCAAAACAAGGCAGACTCTTTGCATACTGTAACACTCTGAGCTTCAGGGGGGCTTTATGAAGGAGCACCTCCAAAGTGCAGCCACCCTTGTAAACACAATGCTTATTTACCTATTGATTTAACAGTCACACTTTAAAAGTCCTTCCAGTGCATTATTCAAAGGCCAGGATTAAGCTGAATAAAAGAGGCAAAACAAACAGACAGGGAATTAAAATGGAAATTACAAGACCTGTAAGTATAATAACCTACAGTGCGCTGACTTTTCTAACAACTATTAGGATATTGCCCTCAAAGAGGTGGGAGTGTCAAACCAATGTTAGTTATTTGCTTTGTAAAGGGCAACTTCTGCAGAGGTGCTACTTACTATACAGTGGGATTTTTGCTGAATTTATATTAAATATTATTGCAAAACTCAAGTTTTACAATTGCAGTACTGCACTTTGGCCTCTGAAGGCACAACAACCTGGTTGCAAGTGTACTGGTGATGTGATTCTGATGTTGGGCACCTTTTTGTTTTGTATATTTGTTCTGCAACTCCTCAGAGTGGTGTAACTCAACCATATGACCCACAGTAACCTGATATAAGAACAGCACCTGTTCCATGACTAACCTCTTAATTGCAGTAGTACATTGTTTTCTGTTAATATTATTTGTCCGATGATTTAATTAAAGTTCACAATATGTTGTGTACTTGGCGACAATCTGTTTGACTGTTTGCATGTTTGTGTGTACATGTATGTGTGTGTACCCTGCTCATTGCCTGTTTTTGCTTATTGAGTCTGTGTGTACCATACTAACATTTCATTTGAGTGCTTGTTTGTTTGTGTGAGACTGTGCGTATGTGTGTGCATGCGTATGTGTATGTGTGTGTGTACTGTGCTCATGGTGTGTTTGAGTCTCTCAGTCCCTCAAAGCGGAGTCCAGCTCCAGAGCTGGAGGGCTCCACCAGCTGACCTTGGACTGCCGAGTGATGGGAGAGCTCACCTCCGATTAGATTAAACAAGGTTATCTCCGCGGCACCTCTGCCATCTTTGTCTACCAGGAAAATAACAAAAAAGGGGCATCCGGGGGTGTCACAGCATTCCGTCTGAAGGAGCCGAGGACGGCTGCGAATCTCTCTCCAGCTCCGGAGTAAGAAGTGGGAGAGCCGGGTGAATCAGTCAACCCTTGGCCGCCACATCCGTGTGGGGCAGACAAGCCTTGTCAGGCCTGTCCTCCTAATCTCCTCTCTGCCCTCACGGTCTTCCTCTTTCCTTCCTCCTTTCACACATTCCCCTGTTTGATCATGGACTCTCCCTCCTTCACTTATTTTTGGAGTAATGGTTGTTATTCTGGGAACATCCTGCTGAAGTACAGATCTCTTCCACTCTTGCTGATTTTATCTGGCCCATCTTGCAGACAACATAAAAAAAGGCGGATAATTGAAAATTATTTGATGGAAAAAATATTATGGGAAAAAGACATTTTCCCTGTGCATAAACAACAGCGAACACATACTCTAGGAATAAGGCAAATCGATGGTATGGAAACAGGATTGTATAAAGTGCCTACTGACATGCTTTATAACCTAGAGCGCTGTACATGGTGCTGATACAGCATATTCCAGGACCTAGATTGTATCAGGTAACAAATGAAAAACATTAACAATACTGTGCCATGTTTTTTTTTTTCCTTTTCTAATTTTAATATTGGACACTAAACAAGTTCAGTTCAGACCAGGTCATCATTGCTTTAAATATGAACAAAACAGGGAACGTTTGATAAGATTTGATTGCCAACCGATGGACACGGTCAAAGAGCTGGGCCCTTGCTGAACACAACGTCTGTGACAAGCTGGCACTATTTTTCAGATCAAAGTCCCATGGGAAACATTTAGCGGTAAATACCATCTCTCGTAAGCATTGCAAGGACAAGGGCGTGATATGGTCCAGTTACATGAGAAGAGAGAACGGCTTCTAAGCAGCAGAGTTGCCGTGTTGCTACGCTCAAACAGGAAATCAATCACCTCGTCCCTTTGGACTCAATTAGCTCAAGTTAAACAACTGGTGTGACTTCAATGCCTTAACGAGAATCCCCCCCCCCTTCTCTCTTGTAGAGTTGATACCGCAGTTAAAAGGAGAACACGAGAAGCCAATCACTGGCAAGGATGCCACAGCCAATCAGCAGCTTTGATAATTAGAAGGTTGTAGCCATGGGGGAGGCGGGAAGTGGGTTGTAAGAAGTCTGTGATAGAAACCCTGTAACTGTGCCTGAGAAAAGCCAGGAAACAAACAGCGGCAGGATCTTTGGGGCGGCACCTGTCTCATACTTCCTCAAAACCTGCCAAACGGCACCCCACGGCAAGGTGGCGAATTATCGTAGTTTCTCCGCTCACCTTTGAAGTCGGGGGCCCACCGCTCGTGGCGGGCTTAATCAGCTTTGTGGTTCACTCATGTCTGCAGGGCCACAGGGCTGAGGGACAGTGGCGGGTGGAGGCAGGGGACGGAGGGTTAGAGGGGGGTTTGGGGGTTCGCTGGAACAATGCTGCAATGTGACTCAGTCAAACCGCTGCTCATTTTACTGCGGGATCACTCATTTCATGACAGCTCCCACTTTACCTCCTGAGGGCACCTTTGAATTTTACATGTGTACACAACCCACAACCCAATCAGGGAGAGAGAGAGATAGAGAGGCAGAGAGGGAGTAAAAGAGAAAGAACAAGAGGGAACAGCAAGGAAAAGAGTGGAGGTAAAGAAAAAAGAATAGAAGCCTCCGAGAGACAGGTATACAAGCACCGAGGAGCAGGAAGCCGCGGAAGAAAACTACTTGGGTAAAAGAAAGGTGTGGGGTACACGAATAAAGAAGAAGAGGGAGCAGACAGTATTGAGCTTGTCTGGCAAGGTTCCCCATCTTTTCTTGGCCACCGACCCAAAGTAACAATTCCCTGAAAATGAGCCAGAATAATCCCCCAGCAATCTCGGGAATTTATTATCCACTTTTAAAGGCCTGCTATTTATAGCGCATCCCCCCAAAATCCGATCCTTTATTAACACCCACACACATCAGAGCATAAACATATAAAATAAAAAATATGCATTATCTGTGCCACATGCGACTAAATGAATCATTCACCATAAATGTTGGATGCATGCCATAGTATAAATGGTTAAAATTCAGTTTTCATTTCTGTGCGAATGCTATGCATGCTATTTATTCTCTGTTACACAAGCAGATGTACTGCACTTCACTCCATGTCATTTAATCGCTGGCTTTGGTTCAGTATTTGGGAAATTGTAAACAACATTTGACATGAGGTACAATCACCTTAGTGTTATGACATGGTTTGATTGACGAAAAAAAAAAAAAACAAATGACTTCTGTTTGTACTTCTGTCATTCTGAATAATCTTGATTTTAATGTGGACAAACCTATTTGTGCTCTGGGATTATTCAGAATGACAGAAGTACAAACAAATGATTTCTGTTTGTACTTCTGTCACTCTGAATAATCTTAATTTTAATGCGGACAAACCTATTTGTGCTCTGAGATAAACAGCATGTTCTAAATTTGCTACCTCAATTAGCAAGGGGTTCTTGATTATTTTCTCAGATCATGTGACTTCACATTGAAAAACGTGTCAATTTCCAAATTTAAGAACGCATTTATAAGGAAAAACAATGGATACATTAATCAAGCACCCTGCACCGAGGGAAATTCTTTTTCTGGGATGATATAGATGATGTGTGTCAATGATTGGGCTCCATGCCCTGAAGGCTAGAATGCACCCAGCAGAGAAGAGAACTTACAACTTTAGTGAGGGGAACAGCTGTGAAGTATTGGCGATTGGTCCAGCGCCTGGTCGATATTTTGGCCATCTGCCTGTTTGTGTCACAAAGCTCCAATGAAAAAGGGGCATTGCTACCGGCCCTGGACTCCTGCCTATGGCATACACACTTGATTGTGAATTCTGCCTGTCTTTACCGTTCAATTTATACACCTCTACAGTAATCCATGAGAATAAGACCCTAATCGAGACAACTGCTCACTTCTTTCTTGTCCTTATGCCATTCGCTGGCTCTCTGACCAATCACCTTTGCACTCCAGTTCCACCCACTGAGACCACAGAGCTAATATTGCAATGATCACTGCGTTAATCTTCAGTGATACTGTAGCTTCTGTGCAGCTTTGTCCTCCGGCAGCTAAAGCCATGTTAATCCCCCTTCGCTTTTTTTTTCCCCCTATTCTCATTCCTATTTTTCTAATCATCTCATCTAATTAAAAAATGAACTGGGAATCAAAACTTGTATCAAAACGTGCCATGTGAGGGATGGAGATGGTGGATAAGATCCAAACCACAGTCAGGTGTGAACTTTGAGGCGTTGTGTGGAAATAAACGCACGGCATGGCAGCCGAGGCCCTGAACCCTTGCCTGAGATTGGATTAAGGAGGATCAAATGGCAAGCCAATCGATACTCTGAAATTCCACACATGACTTGATACTGGGAAAACTGATCTTTTTTCACCCCCCCCCCATACACACACACACACACACACACACACACACACACACACACACACCATATATTTATCAGAACAGTAAAATACAAATTCTGTACAATTTTTTTTCAAATTCCTCCTCTCACATATTTGATGTCACCTTGTCTCACTGACAAAGAGCAACAGCGTTCGCAATGCAACTCCAGGCATTGTCTGACCATGCACGTTCTCAGTAGTTCATGAAGGTTCACCAATGAATAAATTCAGGATGGCTGGATGTCTTGAAAATAAGAAACGTCTGAGTCCTTGTATCGAATGGAAAGTGGTATTGCATCTGGCCTCCTACACATCTACTCCCTCACCTGCTTAGCAAGATGTGACACCACTGTGAGCCCACTTTACTGTGTCCCTGTTCTTGTTCTCCCCTATTCTAGGACATGGGTTTCAGACTCCAGTCCTGGGGGGCCACAGTGTGTGCAGGTTGTTAGTGCGTGTCAGCACTATGTGCTTAATTTAAGTCATTGATCCACACACCTTGTTTCCAAGGACTGCTGATTTACAGGAAAACGCATAAACATGCAGATACTGTGGCCCTGCAGGACTTGTGTTTGACAGCCTTTTCTAGAATGTTCCGAGGCCCTGGCGAGCTGCAATGACTACGCAACCTGTGATTCTTCTGCCTTCACCTTCAACCACACAGAAACAGAATGTTAGTCCTCAGTCTCAAGAATCTGCAGCTGAACATCTGGTTTGTATAGGCAGTCTGCATTGGGATAGAGTGCTCCTGCTTGCAGGTCTTATGTCACAGACAGAGGGCACAGCAGGTTGCTTTAAAAGTGGAGAGAGCCCTGAAACGACAAAGAGGCTCAATAACTCCCTGGCCACGTAACGGCTGTTGCGTGACAGCATGCCATCCGGCCGGACAGATTTGTATCCTTAAATAAATAAAGTGTTTTATCTTTCCCTTTCCCCCACTTTTCCTACACGGCTTGTGACTGATTGAAATTCATGAAGATTCATGGTTGATGTACAGTGGGTTCCCGGCTATCAGGTACAGCTTATTGTGCATGGTGCCTTTTTGCATCGTAAGAGATCGGTGACCGTGCAAACCGAATCACTGTGTCCCCTGCAGTGAAAACACTGTCTACAGTATACTCATTCACCTTCAACTGAATGTACGACATTCTGCTCTCTTCCCCGCTGAGGAGAATAAATGAGCATGGGGGTGTGCATGTGTGTGTGTGTGTGTGTGTGTGTCTGTTTTTGTGTATGCACCTGGTCTCTTAGTGTGTATACATGACTGTCTGTGTGCTGTGTAATAACGCGCCCGCGTTATAGGACAGGGTGTTTAGATACTTCTGCTTAATGCCATGGGGGAGGACAGAAAAGCTATTGCCCTCCTGGTTGAATTCACCTTCAAACAAACAGATAAACAATGTAACAAACAACAAAATGAGAAATACGTGTGGGTCTGGTAAAACAAACAAAATCTTCATTCAGTATGTACGATGCAGCCATTTTGTGCAGTGGTATCTGGACTGTGCTCTGAAAATACATTATTACATACTTCAGGCTTTTCGACCATGAAGCTAAATTGATGATTCTTCTAGAAAAGATCAAATCTATGACTAAGGTAATATGTAGGAGCTTTCTCCAGCATTTCACTGGTATTTGGATCATGAATCTGAAGGTTAAATTTCATTCTGTAATAGCTGGCTGAACTGTGACAATGGAGGTCTACCACGTGTCTCCTTATCATCCTCTGCTGTCCAATAATGCGGACAGCTTCATTTCATTCCAAGACAACGCACACGGATTCCTCTGGTGGAGCAAGGCTGAGCAAGAATTCCCCCGAGAATTCCTGGGGCGTATCTCCGTCTCCAACCGCCGGGCCGCGTGCAATCTGACAGCATCATTCGGCTGGTACATAAATAAAAGCAAAGCAGGAACACAAAGGAAAGTGAATGTGAGTGGAAGAGGTCACTGGTAGGGCTGGTTATGTAATTTCTTTTGAGAGGAGCTCAGAATTCAAGCTTTGCCTACATAGCGCCCCCTGTCTGTCAGTTGAGGAATCTGTTAAAAATATTGGTGCACACATCCAATGCCTTCTGGCAAGGTTTCTTTTGGGCCTGTTTCACAGCCTGAATTTAGTTTTCTGATGAAAATGGGTTGCTTTCAGCTCCCAGAATACAGTTCAAAATCCTCTCACTGAAAATAAATCGAAGAATGACATTTTGGACACCAAGAAGATTTGGGCTACCAAGATGCAGACAAGTGACCAGACTGAAAAATAAAAGCAAATATTCAGGTGCCATCAAGACTGCCTCATTTTGTTTGATCGACCAACTAAAACCACACCGCCGCCCAATTTAATCCAGAAAACCGAACACTGTCTGCATACCCAAATGACTGAGCCACTTATTATGCAAATGGTGAAAATATCTTGGGTAAAAGTGAATTAATCATGTTGATGTGTGTGTGGTGTGGGAGTGTGTGAGTGTGTGCGTATGTGTATGCGTGTGGCATTTAGGGGCAGGGATATCACTGGAGAATACTATATATGAGGCATAATTGCACTTCATGAGTTGAAACGGAGGGTGAAAGGTTAAGGCAAACTGCGTCACGGTTCGTTCTAAAGTAGGTCGCTTATGGTTAAACGTTTCTCTTACATGCAGACTGAGGCCGGAGTAACATAAATTAAGCCTGATCTAATTTGACAATGCTGAACTGAAAGATGAGGACAAAGAGATGTCATCTGCTCCCATCTGGCCAAATGATCATTGAGTTCTTAAACAAACACAAATTTGCAATAGCTGCAACCACGTGCTCTAGTACTGTGGACTTGTGTGAATGTGCAATTCTTTCTATACTGTATATTTGGCCAAAAAAAACTGAAGAAAGAAAAACAACTCTCTGTTGAGTGCGATGAGAGATATGAAAGGGGCGTGGCTAAAGTGTAGGGGTGGAGCAAACCATCAGCTATTAAAGTGGCAGTGTGTGTATGTCTGTGTGTGTGTGTGTGTGTGTGTGTGTGTGTGTGTGTGTGTGTGTGTGTCTTCCTACAAAGTTTGGCCTTTAAGTGAATCCGTTTATAGTTTATGCGCCTTTTTGTTATTGACCACTCCCACTGCCAAACCCCCTTTCTGCCAATTGGCATGAACAGTTAATTAGCTGTCCTTTGGCTCATGACCAACCTTTCCACAAAATCTTGTGCAAGTCTGAGAATCCATTTGGAAGATACACCTTTTTGCGAAAGGCCACTCCCACTGCCACGCCCCCTTTTAGCCAATTGGCATGAACAGAAACACACAACTTCACACACACACTTGACCTCCATGCCAAATTCCAGCCTCCTAGGGCGAAAACTGTGGCTGCCAAATGGTGGGGTCATTTTTGTGGACTGACCGACCAACCGACCGACCAACCAACAGAGCAACCTATAGAGCTGCTAGTTGCAGCTAAAAACTTGAAAGCCTGCTAGGTCTGATTTGACCCATCTATAATGCGTACATAATCCTCCAATAAATAACTTGATTAAATAAATAAAGCATGGAATTGATTGTTTTAAAAATAAGAGTGCTGGACAGGTGCGCCAACCACACTAAGACACTGTGACTTCCAGCATACTGTAGAGTGCTGATAGCTAGTTCCATATGGTGTGCCACTAATTACAGTGGATGTGCTGGAGAAGAGTATAATGATATGCAACAAACTACACCCCCCACCCCCAAGAGTGTAATCCTTTGTTGTTTGTTATGTGTCTAATGTTTGATTATTTTGCCTCCATTTGGTCGAAAGCCAAGCTCCCATGGAGTAGAGAGACTTGAGGCAATTCTTCAGAGGAGTCTTCACTTGAAAACCCCTGGAGCTCACAATGTGACTGCCCTTTTGTTTCCTGCTGTACGAAAAAAAAGCCCTCGTCGTCATGGAAATGAGCTCCTCGCAGTTGATGTTATTCCGGCCAAACCGCAGATAAACCTGGGAGAGATGGACTGGCTCGAGAAGGACGTCTCTCTTTATTCATTTATCTTTTCCCTCTCTCTGTGAGCTGAATTCATCCCCGACTCTGAAGACAATGCGCCAGAACCAAGAGGACTGGGGGTGGGGTGGGGGGGACCGCAGTGCAGAAACTCTACCCCCTTGTCCCCTCTATCTTCTCTTTCATTCGCCCTCCAATCCGCATGCTGCGCGCCTCTGATAAACGGAGTCCGCACAATCTCACAGCCGCTCGGCCTGGCTCGGCCTGGCGCCTTTTGTCTGCCGCTGCTCCATGTTGCGCCCACGCCATCCTACAGCCACCACCACCCCCAACCCCCACCCTCTCACCTACACCCCCCTCACCCAACACCGATTACAAATTCCATGCCAGCTCTCCTGCTGCTGATTAGCGGGATTGATTAATTGGCTTCTTATGCGTCTCTCACGGTCCTGTGAATCTTAAACGTCCCCTAAAATCAAATTTATCTCAGGGAAAAAAAACACACACAAAACACACACACACACACACACAGGGAAGTACACGCACACACACACACACACACACACACACACACACACACACACACACACACACACACACAGTCCAAGGTTATGTCAATCTTGAGCAAATGAAATGACTTCCAACGAACGCGGGGTCCACGGAGCATGGAGCCGACATTGACTTCAAACGCTCAGGCTCCTTTGATCTCCACCCCGCCTTTCTTATTGGGAACAGTGACCCGCAACAACTTGGCCACGTTGCTCCCGGGTAATTAAACAAGGAAAACAGTGGCACGGGATCAGCAAAGGCATGTAAATATTCCGCAGAACGATCAATGGCGGTGACAATTAAACATGACGGTTTTACTCCAAGCCCCCGTCTTATTAGCTACTGTACTTACCCACAGCTTTTCTTCTGATGCTTGCCTTAGCGCATCGTTACGATCCTCAGAAAAGTAAGATAAAACAACACGGTCCTTTTAAAAAGGGTGTCTATGGCCTACAGTGTGTGCTTTTATATGTAAGCTTTCAGTGAGAATAAATTAGGTGTAATAAGGCCATTACAGTCATTAGTGTCCAAGCCTGATCGCCAGCCACATTCAGTCAAGTAGTTTTGTAGTGAAATGAATGCAAGTGGAAGCACATCAGAAGGACAGAGTCACTGTCATTTTTAATAGGTAGCTTCTTTTGACAGACAAACAACTACAGACAGTCTGAACTTGACTTGGCACTTTTCCTGCTCACTAGCATTTGTTGATGGATGCCAAAATGCACCACTGTTTTAAAGGCCCCTTTTCCTCCAAATTTGGTACATAAATACTTGATGTCAAGCCACTGCCTCTTTTTATGCCATTTACGAGCTGAGTTTACACAGAAATGAGCATCAGAAGCATTCATGGACAGCTTTGTGCAGGCAGACCGTAAGGCTATTGGGTGCTGGTGAGAGAGGCATGAGCACCCTGTGGACTGAATCCCTCCCTCTCATTGGGTAATGCCTGGGCCAATTATGCCTTGAGGCTAGCAACCCAGGGCTGCTAGTTTCACTCACCAGTGGTATGGTTCAGATGAGATACCAGGCAATGTGGCCCATTCACACATTGGAAAAGTGTTTTAACTGCTCCTGAGAACCTCTGAATTTGAATGTAACCAGGACAGGCTAAAGAAGCTAAGTTTTTACAAATGAATAAAGACTTGCTATTTTTAGAAGCAGTTAATTGGTCGAGATATCATGCAGTCTGTATTCCTCCTCAGACCATTTAAGACCTCTGATTGCTGCTTACATAATGCTGGTCACAGAATAGCAATGACAACGCTACACTCAACACCAGCCATGACAAGAAAAATAGGGTTAAATTGAACTGGTTATTGCTGATATTTCATTTTCACACTGTGTCAATACTTTCCAAAGCAAGGAGAAATGCTTAACTAAATAAATAAGTGCAGTGGAATTCACTCTAGGGCATCACAATGGTATTTTTGAAGCAAAGTAAGCCAATGTGATAAAATAAGGATTTGGTGGAAGGAAAAAAAAATCTGCATACATCGCCAATTCTTACACTTGAATTTAGGTTTCAACTTTTCTTTACCTCAGTATTTTTCCCCAATAGCAACAAAACAAAAACATGGGGTTACATATACGTGGTGTGTTAGCAGAGGATCCTGAGTCTGTACTGAAAGGGTGTGAGGAGGGGGTGGGTTTAGTTTATAGGGCTACAGAAGCCTCTCTAGAATCTCTCCGTAGCCCCATCCTTGCCGATTTGATCGATTTTCATTGCACATCGCGAATTGAGACGTAAACTAAACATGGGGGTTAAGTAAAACCCGACTCAGACAAAGAGACTGGTTGAGGAGTCTTTGGAGTGACTAAAAAAGACAGGTATTGATTCACGCTGCACCCAGCTGACAGGGAAAAAATAGACCCAGACATATTCTGCAGACTCAGCAAAAACAGCAGGAGATAGAGATGGGGTGGGAGGTGTTTGATAGCGCTGGGGCCAGGTGGGGGTGGGGGTAAATGTATTCCCGTTTAAACAACAAGCATCCTCTCTATACATTGATCAATCTTTAACACAATTAGCTTCACGGCAAAAACTTTTGGTAACCTTACTGAAAATTTTTCCATTAATAAGTCACCGATTTGGTTTTGATAAAGAAATACATGTGCCCTTGGTAGTCCTGAGCACTTTATGTAAATTGTACAGCTCATAGTATCCATACATACATATATAATGTATATAGCAAAATGAATAGATATACATGTGCACATATATGTATATATATATATATATATATATATATATATATATATATATATATATATATATATATATATGAAAATTGAAATAGTTTAATTCAACATGATTTATTAAAATTGTAACTACCAGTGTTTCATTTTATTCAGCATGCACATTCGCAACATTTCCCAATTCCTTATGGCTTTCAAGACAATCCGAACTCTCATAAAACATTTCCACCTTTTCTTCTGCATTTCTCCTTTGATAAAGCTCATACACTTATATAACACACATCATGTCTAGGTTACTTAAGGGATGTATGGATCTTCAAACAAGGGACTCAGGTTTAATTTGACTGATCAAACCAGGGTTAGCGGCACAGGCAAGCCAACATTAATACAGTAAAGCAAAGAGAGAGAGCAGTGTGGCAGTTATCATTGCAGAACCTGGGGAACTTGAAGAGTCCTCTGCAAGAATGCACGCACAAGTAACTGTGAAACCTATCAAGAGACAATGAGACGGTGTTTTGTCGATCGCTGGCTCGTCAAAAAATAATTAAATATATCCCCTTGTCATATTCCTTTTACCTTTTATGTATGTTGTATCTTTGTTTCCCCTTAAACAATGTTGCCATGGAGGGAAGACAGGAACATCAAAGTAATATTGGTGCAACGAACAGTCATGCGTTGGTGGTACAGAGCAGACAGGGGGTGGAGAGACTGTGCCATGTACAAAGAAGAGGCACATAAATAAATAAATCAAGATATGTTCTGAAAATCCTTTAAAAGTCTCACATTTCTCTTAACCACCATTTCAGAACTCCCTAGCGTTCCGATTTCCAGCACATCGACTTGCGTCCCCATCGCCTCCCCTTTCCCGTAGTGAATAGACAGTAAAACGCCCATGCGTTCCACCTCACGGACAGCCAGGCAGGCCCGTCCTTCAAACAAACACAACAACAGCGAACAGTTATATCACCCGTCCTTTTCCTGAGTAACAAACATCTCACCTTTGACACTGATGTGCACTTACACTCCTTATTCAGAAAAAACAAATTGAATACCAGAAATCGTGACCTATTTTTTTACTTTGATTATGTTTTGCACAGCATTGCACAGACTCAGCCAGTAATGAATACTCTACTAAGCACAATGTGAATGTGGCTTTGCCTACTCCCCCTAACACAGGACTCACAAAGGCATTGTATCCACATAATTCTGTAAGAACGGCGGCATAAGTTGACTGTCAGCCATCTTGTAAAGACAAATAGGACGCACAGATAAACAGGCATTCTGTCGGGACGGCACTCTGCGGAGGGCCGAGGGTGAGGCTGGCCATGCCGTGACCCCTGACACATTAGAGTCCCAGATGAGCCCATAGCTCATCCCTGTGGTGAAGAGAGACCATGGCCTCTGCCCTCTGCAGTGGCTCTCTCTTCCACTCCAATGAATTCATTCCTGGGGTCTGCTCAATAAATTACACTGTTTTATCAAGAGCTTTAAGGCTGAAATGGGGCTGAATTGAATGTCAAGTTGAGAAACGCTCCGAGACTGGCAGCGTATGCATTCCTTTAGGTGTACGGAGCCAATTGATTCCTAAGGAACGCATCAAAATGGTAAAGACATTTAGCGGATATGTTTTATTCCCACACCCACCATTCTGGCTCAGATTTTGATATCATTAATTATGACATGTCAAAACTACACTGAACCAAACTGTGTGTGAGATTCCCTCATGGAAAATTCATGAGACAAGCATCTTTGTTTCTGTCCTATGTTCTCCTAGAAAAATTTCACAGTTGATGATACGAAATCATAAAATATGGTGTTTTCTGTATGGGTTTTTTAAGAACTGCCACTTATGTTAATCGATTTTGGAATATCACGCTCTCATTAGACAATTACTCCAGACAATCTGCACTCATTTTACGGCCTCACACAATAATAACAAGGAGGAGGCAAAAAAACGCAGCTCACAACTGCTGTCTGTTACGTGCCCGGCTTTTCAATTTGCCTATAAATCGCCACAGGCAACTTGTTTAGATACCTGCTTCGTTCCATCACAAATCAATCCCGCCGGGTTACACCACTGATGCATGGCACAAATTCCCTTATACTCATTCCATCCTGTCTCCTTTCAAAGACACCACTGCTCCACCACCAGTTTAATTAATGGTCTGTCACCCTGGGCTTTTCTCTTTGATCTTTTTGGCAGTAGAAAGCAAGTGGACATCACTTTTGTGACCTGCTAAACACACACACACACAGACACACACACACAGTCCACATTGAGATCCTGTTTATCACCAGAAATGTGTGGGCCATTGGCAAATGCTGAACTCCTATTGGATTATCCACTGATGTACGAAAACCACGTCACTCTTGGAGGCAAACACACGGGGTGGGGATTAGACAAGAAGGCTACATCCATAAAATTTCTTGCCAGACAGTTGTGTGGCATGAGGATCTGGTAAGAAGATTTTCAAACAAACATCCTGCGCTCATCTTTCATATGATTTGAGTGTTTGGACAAACACGTGGGCCCTCTGCACAGTCAGACAGCACAGCATTCCGTGGGCACCGGGCCTTATCGGCAGCTATTCACAGAAACTTTCTCCCATGCAAATGTTCCTCCGCTCCCGTCGCTCTTTCATTGCGGAGTTGAGAGAATCCTTTATCGTGGTGTGCTGTCAGAATGACAGCCAACTTGGAAGATTAAAAAAATTACCTCCACACAAAAATGGCAGGGCCATCATGCTTTTCCATTGTAATAACTGTCACACAACAAACCTCAACGCCCATCTGGTTAGACTGTATTGCAATGCATTATGACAGCCACAAGTATGAGAAAACATTCTTCATGAAGTTCCTCAGAATGAGAAACAATGAAAAGCTGTAAGATAATCTAACAATGTAATCATTCATTTTATGTGAGAACCGGGATTCTTTCTTAGACTTCCTCGAGGACAAAGAGCAGTGCGCAATTTTGGAAAGGGACCAATGTCTTCTCTTCCAAATTCCTTACTCACAACAGTCTGATCAATACAATAAATGTGATTGTGTGCATTGGTATACAGGACAAATAAGTCCTCCAGTTCTTGAAAGGAACACATCTAGAAGGGAAAAACATGGGTGAAAATAACAGCAGAGCAAATTAAGGATACGCTACAGTACATTTTATATGTTTTATGTTTTACCCTTAATCTGTGTAGTCATGTAAAATGACTGAATAAAGGGAACATTAAGGGCATCACATAAGCATATGGATTATGGGGTAAGAGTAACAAGGGAGAAATTAAAGGTGAAAAGTAAATAGTAATTTACATAAAAGTGAAATTTAAACACAAAATAATACACATAAAAATGGTGGGAGGGTGAAATCGTTGAAATTAGTAGCACAGGGAAGCAGAACCATGCGCCCACACAGTACCTCCCAACATGAGTCCCTTATTTTATTTGCCTTTTAAAGTCATTTCGGACCACATTTCCCTGTAAAATGAAGTTCCTGTCAGCTAAATCATGCAATTACAGGCAACAGTTTCCACAATTAACTTGAGTGTACTTTGGCAAAATCATTTCTGACAATTTACTTTGTTCATAGACTTCTCTGTGTGTCAGGGATTATAATTCATTGAATTCTTGAATCGAACAAAGCGATCATGGCACAACACCCCCCACCCCCCCCCCCATTATGTTACCTCGAATTACATAATGCTCAGCATACAACATACTATCTAAAATGGTGGTTACTGAAAACTGAGAAATATCTGCATCACAGAGTCATGCATTATGGATTCCCAGTCATACAATCTGTAAAGCAACAACCCTTTTTATTTATTTCATAGTTTTGCTTTGGATTTATTTAACCAAGTACATAAACAAAAAACTCAAGTCTCACTTTCAGGGATTACTCTAGACAGCCATTTAGCCTGGATATATAGGTAGCGTCTGAGCTATGTCATTAGCCATCAGGGAGTCCCAAGTGGTGGAACACTATTGGCTGCTTCCCGCAGGGCCACAGTGGGCCAGAGCTGGCCAGAGTTCCTTGGGTTACCAGCAGTGTAACGGCTCCCTAGTGATGTACTGGGCACCAACAGGTCTCCAGCCTTAATGAGTGAGAGATGTGCCTCTCCGCAACAACACTAGCTTTTCTGTATGGGGGTGTGGCCTGCAGTCATTGGCTCATGGACACATAGACCATGTGTCTGAGGGCTGCAAGTGCTTCAGCTGTAGTGATTCTTACATATATCTGTACAATGTGTAAAAAAAGGACATTGTGTAGAAAATTATGCAAAATATAAGAATTGCATGCCTGCCAGCTCTGGCAAGCACAAATGAAGGGGAAATTCCAGCTGAGAGAGCTAATTTCTACATGTAACATTAGTATGCATTGGACTTGGGCAGCCAATGTGGCGAATGTGAAAGATTTAGTTCCACTCAGTCTGGGTTGCCAGGTTGTGCAGAACAGACTGTGTACAAGTTCTGTGAGATGGAAACTAACTTGGGTACTTTCTTAAGCAGAAGAGTTGGCAGGTATGAAAGCTTATTCAAAACCATTGTGTATATGGGTAAAATACAGAAAAATACATCCATAGTACTTAGGAAACAACCCAGTGAAAACAAAAAGTTCCATGACCCAGACCTAGGTCACTGAGTTATGCCCTCCATATTTATAGTCAGTGCTGATCTGAGCATAATCAGACTTCACTCGTGCAGTAACCTCCTGGGTATTGTAAAGCCTGTCAATCAGCACAGACATTCATTCATTAATTGCCCAGGGGCCTGTCAGCCCTCTCATGCTTTACAAAACGAAACACTTCTATTCATTAATTACAGACCTTGATGACTGCAAAAGACACACATGTGAAAGCTTGGTGCACCATTCTTGTAAGTCCACCTCTGTACTTTATATCCTCTACATCCAATATGAGCTGGAAATAAACAGGGCAATAAAAATATGTCAAATATAGTGTTATACAACCTCTTTCTCTGTCTCCATTACTAATACTGTCTATCTCTCCTCTCTCTCCCTCTCCATTGACAATTTTTACAATTCATTTATCTTTTATTGGCATGAACATGATCAGTTATTGCCAAAGAATCCATATAGATTTATGTAGTTTATGTGTATAGCTATAAAGTATGTGTACATAAAAACAGTGAGTCTGTGTGTGAAGTGTGAACACGATAAGTGCCAGCATGTGGGAGTGTGCACGCATAGCATTTCTCTGTGTGTGTGTGTGTGTGTGTGTGTGTGTGTTTGTGTGCATCTGAAAATGTAATGTACTCCTTTTGTAATGTGTTTACGAAATGCGAACATAAATAAAGAATTTAAATGTCAGCATGTGTGTGCGTGCATGTGGGCGAATTTAACATTTGTGAGTGTGTGTGTGTGTGTGTGTGTGTGAATGCGCGCGCTTGTGCAGAGGAGGACTGCAGCGCGTCCATGGTGCGTGTCCTAGCGCTGGGTGTCACCGCTCAGTAACAATACGCGTGGCTGCTGAGAGAAGGCCGTGCTGCAGGACAGCCATTCACACCGCATTAAGGGGCCTTTCTAATTGAGCCCCAGCCGTGAGCCTTAATTCGTTTCCCCTCTGTGATGAAAAGCCGCATATGGCAGCACCTGAGAGAGAGGGATTGGGGACATGACAATCAGCCTTCAAGCGCAAATCAGCCAAGGTGCCCACCACCGCTGCCTTCCCATCCCTTAAGCCTACAGACATGCCTTATAAATGCAGAGTCATCCTTTCCAGGCACGCTCTTCCAGCAAAATTTTAGTCAAAATGCATTGACAATCTGCTTTGAAACACGTGATTCACAGCAACAGTAGCATAGCGGGTTGCTAGCGCTGCCCCCCCAGGGGCCAAAGTCACGCACTGTTATCTGCATTTTATTAATCCGCAGAAAAAAAAACATGACCGACTGTCACCGTTACTGTGGAGAAGGTGGCATTAGCGTTTACCGCTATCTGTGCCCGCCAACTGCGGGCAAAGGAACAATCTGCGGAGCACCAGGAGGGGAGATGAAAATTGTTTCTGTCCTCTCTCTTTTTTCTTCCTCCATGTTTGTTCAGCAGATATATCTGATGAATGCTATTAGCCGAGGCTGCTGCTGAGGAGGGCTTGTGAGAGCCATTTACAAGATTGAAGTTGCCCCGTTTCGGCGGCAAACAACGTGGTGTGTCCTAAACAATGCACCGAATCAATTCTGACAGCTTTCACGGCACACGCCAGCGATAGTCATTTTTCTAACGCAGCAGCAGAGCTTGTAGGATTGTCACAGCTGTAACCGGGGCACCTGTGGAATGGTGGCAGAACAGCACCATGGGGCCAATTAAATCAAAACCGCAGATACAAACGACATTCACATAGGCAAGATAAGGGTTTCACTTTTTAAACTCCCAGCTGTCTAATTTATCATTGGAGTCCCCTCAACTGTATGCCGTCTCAGATTTTGAGTCACTGTACATGTGTCTTCATGCAGCATTCACTCAATATTCCTTATGCAAAAGGGATGTGCGTGCCAAAACACTCAATGTATATTATACATCTTATTGCAATATATTTGTTTCCTGTATGAAAACTATGCTGGTTTAACAATTAGGTTCTTTTCCTCCATGAATTTGATTGTAATGATTAAGTTATACATTGCAATGTTATCAGTTCACCATCAGTTATGCCATTTTATGCCATGATGCTACAGTCTTTTATCTTCAGTAAAGTTGTTATTCCTACAGTGAAACAAATGTGGTGACACTTGACAAATGGCAGTATATATAAATATTGCTGTTTCATATAATACAATAGCTATCCTTTTATTAAAAGGGCTGCTGACTTGAGAACTCTCTGTATTTTTGCTGATTTACTGAAATAATGCTCAAGCTTATACTATAAGAATTACAATGAAACAATGAACCACTCATTGAATAACTGGAAAAGAAACATTATCAGTAATACTTTGACTGATAATCAGCTATTGGTTGTTTTGATACTATTTGCTCCATATCGCCATCTGTGGTGGCTGATAGGCAGAGCGGCAGTTCTCGCACATTACTGAGGATATAAAAAAAAAGAAATTCCGCCTCACAATATGAAGCTACATCCTGCAACAACATGAGAGGCGAGAGAGTTCGAGAGACAATAATTATTTGTCTGCCTTATGATTTTGAATCAACACATTCTCCCTGTCTGACAGAAAGATGAGCGAGAGGCGGGTGCGTTTGAGTGTGTGTCTGCAAGACAGACAGCTCGGTACCCTCAAAAAATATGCTTGAGAACATGGTGTTCAGCCTGCCACTAAATCACTCAGTGCAGTTCTAATAAAGGATTCAGGCCAGGGATTGAGGAGGTGAAGGCAGGGAAGGCTCAGCTGCTCTGGCTGGTTATTCCCTAATATACGCTACCAGCTGCGGTCACTTATTAGCGGATTCACTGTTCACCGCCAGTACGGATAAACCCATGCAGACGACACGGATTTTCAAATTAGCTTTTTTTTCTGGTTTTGTTTTCTTTGGTTTTAAAGGTCAGTGGAGAGAGAGTGAGAAGGGACAATTTTAGGAGGCTAAAAAGCTGAGCCGTTTCTATGCCTGTGAAAAAGTATTACAGACAATGCATCTTCATCATAAAAAGCAACGGTAATATATCAAGTGTTCATTAACTCTGATAGAGAAAATTTTACTGTGATTGAGTACATATGATCCCATTTGAGATTATATAAACCCTTACAGTCAAATTAACACTGGAAATTTTACTGTGAAGTTGACTTAATATTAGCAACAGTCATTTTTCACAAATGTAAATGACAGCATGCAAGCTACTGTGCATTATTATAAAATCAATTATAACACTTCTGCTCTGATACTATGTTCATAAGTGGGGTTGCCACCAAACTACTAACTTTTACAATTACATTTGCTGACAAAAGATTAAACACAAATACATTCAAAGGAAAAACTGCCTACTTGAGAGATAATACATTAAGCGAAATCCATTAAGAGAAGTAGCTACATTTGTGGAGGCTAATATTTAGACTGATTGCTGGGTACTGTGATTACAATCATTTTCTCAGAAGCTAGCCAGCAGCTCCAACGCAGTTTAATTTCTTTGTATTGACAGACATATTCTTTTTTCAATTAAGGCAGTTTGTGGGAGGGTTAAATAAAAGGTCTTTGTATGAATTGTGCGTTCCATCTTATGCGCTTAACATCTGAAAGCTCAATAAATGGGTAAGCAGCTTTGTAAGACCAATGAATCATCGCAAATAAACAACAGTTGTAACGCGTGCACAAATGAATCCGGGTACACCAAAGAGCGGTAGGTGGAGATAGATTGGGAGGCTTGGGTTACTTACCGTACAGGGAAGAGAAGAAGGCAGGTTCAAGCCTCACATTAGGTATTATCACACAATGCAAGCAAACACAGCATGCCTTTCCTTCCCTTCCCCTGGGGCTTGCTTTATACCCAGTTGTGGATCAACAGTTTCTTATTATTCCCATTCAATTCACCATCCATGAATGCGGCATTATTTATGTATTTATTCATCCATTTATAGTGTCAATGCAAGGCACCCACTTTGACACAGAAACAATCTTCTGAGACTTTAATTTGGAGTTTTATACATCTTAACATGCATTATTTAATTACGAGTGCAGTCATGTGTATATTTTTGACATATGATGAAAGACGGTATTCCTTGAAAAGGCCACAAACAACGAAACAACTAATGTAAATGTAAATGTCTCTGCAGGACATCGCAGTGATATATCCGAGTGGCACACAGTGATCAAAGATATTTTCAACATATTCACGTTTGTTCATTAAGCCTGTGAAACATACCCATAACCTGCTTCAGCTGCAATCATTAATAATTCATAAGAACAGAGAGATCTTAGCCAAAGTCTCATACTAATGAAGAGCCCTGCACAGACTTATCCACTTTTCAATCTAACTTCAGTATGCTTAGTCCTTAATGCAGGTCATTGATTATTTACCATATCGCGAGATCAGTAAAAAAAGAGACAAAAATGACAAAGGCTGAGACACAATCAAACACACATGCCAGGACTCAATCAACATTTTTAACTGGATTTTGGCTCCCAAATAAATTTAGGTGGTACTAAAAAAATGTCTTTTTTTCCAACAATACAGTTCGGAAAGGTCAGCAATCATGAAAATGAACTCGGCAAACTGTTCTTTGAGAAAATATTCAATTGTAAGTAAAAGTTCAGGAAAAAAAAATCGTTGATTGAATCCTGGTTCGTTAGGGGCATAATCAATTGAATGAAAATGGACTTTAAATTATAATATTAGTTTAAGTATGTTCTACATGATTGCAGACAAGAACATCACATTTCCTTTGGAACATGTCTTTTCAGTAAAAACCCTTAAAAAGGCTAAAGCCCATTTAATTGAACTGCATATACCCATATAGAGACTACATTATTTTGACTGGATCCTGGCTGCAGTCTTAAGATGCTAACTCCAAGATTTGTCACAGGGCACATAGTAGATAGAGTGAATGCATGACTTTAACCAAACAAAGATGCAAAAAATTAAAAATAAAAAATCCTGTATCTCTAGGCCAGCTCTGGACCCACCTTCTTCTTAGCACCTAAATTTACTTAATGATCAGGCTTCAGCAAAGTGCTGAGAGACCTAAGGAGGACTGAAGAAATCATGGTTTAAACACTATGCTGAAAAATATTCTGACCTGGAAAATGGATCACTTTCTGGCTTATAGTCTACCCCTTTGCAACTTAGTCATAGGTTTGAGCCTCAAAAGGACTCTTGCCAAACTCTGCCAGCCTCTTCCAATGAAGAACGATGTGGCAATCTTGTCCAACTAAGAATACATCACATACACCTTTCAATTAATTTATCCCTCCAACACAACCAATCACAATCTGCACTACTTTTTATAAGGACTCAACACGTCTCAGGTCAGGAAAAGAGCTCCCATGTTTATACATTCCATAGGTTGTTCTGAGCACTTAACCAGTGGTTCCCAATGTCGGTCCTGGGGGACCACTGTGTATGCTGGTTTCTGCTCCAACCACAACTGCAACCCCAGAATCTTAACAAGCTGCTAATTGTTCATAAGTAGGTGCTTTTCGTGATTAGAGAGATTAATCATGAAATCATTACTTACTAACACAATGCAAGTTTGGCTCATTATAATTTGCTTTGTCTTTGAACCCTTCATTGTCTACCAAATGGCTAGTTTTAGTAGTCATGTGTCCACAATCTTTCAAATTAAGTGCCCATTGATTCACTCCGGTCTTTAATATGAGTGAAAACATTTTACTTGTCTTCATGTAATTGTTTCCAATATGGCACAATGCGAATACAGGACATTCTTCATAGCATGCATATATATTTCAGACATACCATGGCTACGAATGGTAAATAATCCCTATAACATGAACAGCACCTAATTAAGAAACTTAGTTCCAGTTTATAAGAAGAAGCAGTTCAAGCACCATAAAATACATAATGAGCCACTCTGAACCAGAGACCACGACACACAGAGTCAAAGACTTGGCCCCCATGCAGTGTCTTTCTACCGCAATGCAGTGCACACCATTTCATGAGTGGCAAACTTCAACTTTTATTTAGAGACAGGATCAGCACACGCTCATTAGCTGAGACTCATTCCCCAACACAGAACGACCTATCAACACTCACCATTGTGAGGATCCCTCTGTGCCGCTGACCTCCAGCAAGTCGTAGTCATCCTCCAGCTGGAAGTCGGAGAACACCAGGGCGATTGTGTCCCCCGGCTCGGCCAGGACCGTCCAGGTGCAGTCTGCGTTGTTGTTATAGTCCTGGGGGTAGTTTGGAGAGGTGATGACCCCGCTCTGCCCTCTCAGGGTTCCTCCACACCCGTCGTCCGCTGTTGAGGAAAGACAAGAACACACACACACACACACAAGCACACAGACAGACATAAGACATGCGAGAATGTACACAGACATCACACATGGGAACACAGAAGCTGTGTGTTAGAAATGCTATATTCACACAGAGCAAAAAGATCTGATGTATGGCTCCTGTCTTTATAGTCATAAAAAAACAAGACAATTGCAGAGAAAACCATGGTAATAATAATATATTATAATAAAGAACTCAGAGACAGCTGGAGGCAGTGCAGGGGTGGATAATATGATTTACCATCATGTGGGTGTTCTAAATAGAGATTTTTCATTTTTTTTATTTGTTTTGACAATAATGTATTTTTCTTGTCAGCTATTGCAAGAGACAATTATATGAAGAGATAGGTAATTAAGTGTTTACGTTATAATTTTGCCCACTGCATTATTTATTTATTTATTTATTTATTTATTTTTTATTTTTCTGAATCAGATGAGATCTCCTGACCATCTCCTGACCTTCATCATAGATGTTATTTGACAAAGCGATGGCTTTGCATTACAAATGATTTTGTTTTGTTTTTTTCACATTATTTATTTGTCAGGGACATGTATAATTAAAATATATTACCAAATTTTCATGAAAAAAACAGTAATGAGATCTGTAAAAGACAAATTGCAAAGATAAACAGAAATGAAATGGAAGGACCCCATTTTCCCACCATTGCTGCCATCAATTTTAGATTTTTTTGCTTGTATCTGACCCATCGGATATGTTCATGAATGTAATAACAGTGAAAAGCAAATGAAATTGGATATTCTAACACCTGAACTGGACCATATTCATATATAGTACATTCATATGTAGTACTACATCCAATACATTTGAATTCAGCCAGCATCTAAACACGCAAATCAACTTTTCTTCTGAGTTTGGAATTTATTAGTCACTTAATATGTGACTTAATATGGGATCTATAATCATCAACATTCAGTGCTCAAAAACAGTACTCAGCTACAATATTTATGGAGGACGGTGAAGATTCTTGCCAGCGGCAATAATTAAATTGTGGGGAGATGAAGAACTGCAAACTAATTAATCATATATTCTAAATTTGTAGCCTAGCTAAGTTCGGCAACATACTCATTTGTAGAATAATCTGTTTGTTATTAACTGTAGCTAACACAAGAATCCCATATAATTTTTTTCAACAAATGCAATTAGTCTAGTTACATATTATGGATCATTATTAAACATATTAACATCTGAAGAGTTTTAATTGGTTTGGTTCCACAACACAATTTTCACCAGGTCTGTGGGAAGGACAGACCCAAAAAGCTAAGTTACGTAACAGCTAAAGTTATTTTTGTGAGATCGTTGGCCAATGTTGAAATAAGGGCTCTTCTCCTTTGGGTGATCCTATTTGAGAAATACACCAATGGCCTCTGGTTACCAAAAAGTAAGGTCTTGAAACATAACTTCACTCTCAGCTGTTCATGACAGGCAGGGGGACTGGAATAACCGCCCTATTCTTGGCTAGCTAGCACTGTTGTACTTCAGCATTTGGGTAGGTCGTGTCTTACGCAGCATTAATGTAAACAAAGAAACACAAAAAAGTACATGCAAACGGTCAGGGTAAACAAAAGGTAAAAGTCAGGGGAAACAAAATCAAGAATGTGTCCAAAAATATGAACTGGCCATCATGCCCCGAGGTTTGAATGCAGCCATTGTTTTGTTCCTCTTGCTAACACGTGACAGATAAATAAAATAAAATGGCTGACAGGAGACAGGAGACTTGGCTAAAAATACAGCTGTCCATCCTTCTATATATATATATATATATATATATATATACATACTGTTTTACTTTTTGGATCCGTGCATTGCAGCCTCTTTCAGCAAAACCGTGACATTTGGACTGAAGGGAACAGAAAGAGGAACTGTGGTACGCGCTGTGATCCCTAGGTTCTGATGACACGGCGAAGAGCTGCAGACAGGTATGTTGCGACGTTCCCACGGAAACACGCCAACGGCGAGAGAGGACAGCGGGCCCCATTTAACGACGATGCGCTGACTTTCTTTCTTGACTCTCTTTTCTTGATCCTGCAAGACGGCAGTGTCTAAAAAAGATGTCTCCATGCTTCTCATCTGTCTGCTCCTTTACAACAAGGACTCTCAGCCTTAGCTCCGAGAGGGCTGCGATTTAGACAACTTTATGTCAGGCCTCTTAAAACTAGGACATTGAGTAAAAATGAAAATTAGTTGAATTGGCTGGCTGGGGGGTTCTAGTGGACCTCAGAATAAGAGAGATTTTGACTCCAATCTGGCATTTGGAACTACTTCCGCCCACAATACAAAGAGTCAGTGCCTTTAATTACACCATTAATCTAGCCATTAAAGGGCTAGCTACAAATTGGGCTTGCGACCCATTTTGGCCTATGAAATCATTTTGAGATTTTGATGAGAGAGCACTTTCAGCTTATTGAGTGAACCTACCAGTTAAGTGCTTGAGGCATAAAAGGTAGAAAGTAAGTTGAAAGCATTCTAAGTGGTCCTGTTTTAGGGTGTCAGCTCCAGCAAGAAAATATCTTGTTCCCCTTCAGAGCTGGCTCACCATTCTAATTTTAAATACTGAAATCACCACCAACATCATACCGCACAGGCTGGAAAAGCGGCCTTCATCACGTCAGTTTGATTTGCCCGTGTGACAGGTCCAGGTATCTTCATGGGAGACTGATCTCCACCTGGGATGGCTTGGGATTCGTTAGAGGCGGCTGGCTAATCGGATGATTTATTCCGGGGTAGGAATGAGTGACGCAGATGCCTGGTGCCCTGTCAATCATTCTTGAGAGACTGTGCGGCAGTTCTCGGAGGCCTCCGGAGACGAAAGTGAGCGAAAAGTGACGATCGCCAAGGTTCTTCTCTCTGGGAGCGTTTTACAGGTTAAAGTCCCCAGTACTGCTTTGATCTCCAACCATGACGCCTTGCCAGTCTCTTTTCAACTCCCTTTGCTGGTTGCCCCAGCCCGCCTGGAAAAAAACTCATTGCCTTCACTGCTGAGCAGAATAGATACATTCCGTATCGACAGGGAGGCATTATATTCCACCTGTTTCATTCATTTAAAAACTCTTCAAATCGGCAACCTTTCAAGCTGAACAGCGCTTGATTGACACTTTCATATGTTTCTTTTTTATTTTTTATGAGAACTTTTTTTATGGGATACGGGTAATAGGGAAATATAATCAACTTACATGAATGAATTGTTTCGTGACGAGATGTCTTTTTTTTTCTTGCCGTCTTATTATTTGGAGTTCTGAGTACCACGGTCACCATGGTAACAGAGCAGATATTGCGGGCTGCCCCAACAGCATAGTGCACTGAAACAGATTGTCTGGGTGAAGAGATCCAGTCAACTCCCCAGAGTTAATCCATCTCTAATGCCACCCCTCAGACACATCAATTTGTGAAATCTGCAATATTGCGGAGGGGCATGCGCAGTAAGCAATTCCCGCTGACATTTAGGAATGACTTTAAGGGTCCGAAAATAAAAACCCATTAGGTTTTAAATGTGTGTCTCTATGCGTGTGCACATGTATGTGTGTATGCATTTCCTTATATGTCACATACAGCAGGAACACTTGAGAGTAACTTTATACAGTTCAACAATTTTCATTATGCAATACATTTGCAGGACTCCAATTGGGAGTAAATAGTCAGGAACACATTAATTTAGATTTATTTAGATGGGCCGAATGGCCTTCCATTATTATATTGTTTATTAATTTGTTGTACAGAAGAATGAAATAGCATATATTTTTAAGATATTACCTTCATTAAATTTTGACTATGTTTGTCTTGGAAGGCTGACTGGAACAAATGGGTCCTTGCACCCATGGCGATGAGTGGCCATCCCAGACGTCATCGGCCAGTTTGAGTTGATCAGCCGCGTGCCATTGCTCCGCCAGTAAAGGCATGATGGCAACCAATGCACGTTGAACTGTTTGCAGACTCCAACTGTCCTGCCTTCACCATCCAAATGGTCTCTGACGTCTTTTGCCAGTTGCAGTATTTTTGGAAAGCAACAGTTTTATGTTTTCACATTTAGACTCCATGGTTATAAATGAAGCAGTACATGGACAATTCCATAATCCACATCTGGTCCGTTTTTTTAATGAGTGCCTGTACAAAATGATGTGTAAAACTAATTAAAATAGAAAAAGGTTTCAAAAATAATAATAACAAATACATCCAATGTGATCAGCTAACAATATGCACAGAAGATTGCATGTGCTAAAATTCAAAGACATCCTTGTTCTTCATCTACATATAAATATGCAAACCAGTGTGTCCCTAGCTGGAAAAATATTCGGAGGAGGTTATGCAGACATATTACTCTGGCATGTGCAACATGATTTACTTCTACCTCAAAGCAATTTCGAGAAAGGTAATTGCATGTGCATTTTAGTACAAATGGAGGCAGGTATAAATAGGCATGCAGTTGATAAGATGACAGCTGTCACTGAAGCTGGCTGTGAAGACGTGGTAACAATCAAAGAACACAACATAAAAAACAGGTATTTTTTAACTTGTGTAAATCTCTTTGGAATGTCAGTGGAAAAATAAAAGATACATGACTTTCTCAAAGTCTTCCCCTATTTCACTTGCTCAAAGTCATTCCCTGTGTTACCCAAAAGCTGTAAAATGGCACTGCTAGACAGTCAATATGTATATATTATACATATATTTTTTTCTTCTGTTCCATGGAGATTTACATGAGTTAAAAAACACCTGTTCTCTGAGTTGCAGTCTTTGATTGTTACCTAGTCTCCTTTTTTTCTGAACAGCTGAAATGTTGAATAACAAACCATGTAAAAACTTTTATCAACATAACAGTTATCATCGGATAGAGACATGATTTTTTGTGACATTAACAGCATTGTTAATTCTGCTTGTAAATGTTCTGCTTACAAAATGCTTGTATGATTATACCAGTCTTGATAAACATCTTACTCCTGGCAGGCATAGTGAAACACTTTGCAGTAAAACATAAAGTAGTTCCGTGTAACAGTACCACTTTGCATCTTAACCTGTGAGAATATCCCTTCCAAACATGCAAAATCTCTCACTTGAATATGGATGACTGAGGCTGAAATCATTCAAATAATGACTCTTAGCTGATCACGCAACTGATAAGATGTGCAAATACTTTGGTTGAAAATTCTACCACATATGGTGTGATACAAATACAGAGGCCATTTGACTTTAACTTTTACTTACAACTGAACAGGAGTGTTATTTTTTTTCTCCACAAAATTAGTTTGGTCAGTGAATTTTCTTGATTGCTGACCTTGCCAAACTGTGTCAGTGAAGATAACGAAGAGTAAACGCATTTAACTGTGAGAGTTCAGGACAAATGTCAAATCCTAGCCACATTTTTTCAAGAGCAATGAGTTGATATACAATCATGAGTATGTGTGACCTTTAGAAATTAAATGGATTCAACAAAACAAATATATAATCAGGGAAACAGAGTCATTTTGTGTACATTTACTGAGGAATTTTCTCAACGAGTTAACGAAAACAGACAACATTCAAGCAAGAATTCCGTGTATTGCTTTTACATTTGGTGGTTGCTAAACATGGCATATGGGCACCGTTTGACCTGGCTCGTTTTAGAGCAAACAGGCGATTCACTGACTTCCACATTGTTTTTTCTTCATACAGGCTCGAGAGTAGATTCCCGGAAAAGATGAGTCAGTCATTTTCGCTCTACAGAATTTTGAACTGTAATGCAGTGTTAATTAGTCCACAGTAATTTCCCGCTCATCAGGAGTTCACAATATGTTGTGCTGGGAGCTTAACTAAGATGCCACTGAAGGCAGGATTACTATGGCACCAGTGTAATGGATAGGGCATTGGTGAGAGGTATCAGTTATGGGATGTATATTATACATGGGACCCGAGTTCTTCTGGTTCAGTTCACAGGTGTCAAACTGACACTCACCCTGTTCCATAACCTGCTTTGTTTTAGTGGTATGTAAAACATTTTGCATAGCTAATGTTTACAAGCAGACGTGAAATGATTTGCCTTGTGTACTTGATGAGCAAATATATAATTGAGGTAGATGATTTATTATTTACGGTTGAAATACCAACTTAATTGAATGCATGACAAAGATACCACCCACATTGTAATGAGCTTGAGCTAGGCATCTTCCATGCTGGTAACATCAGGAGTGAAATTTTAAGCTTATGCTGCATTCACATGAAGGACAAAAGATGGTAGGCCGCAAACTGGATACCACTGGTGTCTAATGGGAATATGACGGCAAATTTGGTTTAGTCTGGTGGAATATGCTCTCAGCTGTTGCAGTGTAGCTTAACCAGATGTTGATTCCTAGAAATATACAGCTTACAATGCACCATAACCATGCAATTTTGCCATTACACCATCTACCATCATTCTGCCACTATCCGTAATGTAAGCTTTGTAACGTAAGGTGAATGTAAGTTTAGTGTCCAATAGGCACCAAACCTGTCTGCTACTGTCCACCTACTTATCAATACCGCCCAGGTGTTATGCAATCTAAGAAAGAATAGGTGGCTAGGTAGCATAGTGATTTAGTAGCTGGGCTTGTAGGTTGCAGGTTTGGTTCCCTCCTATTGCACTGTGCTTGTATCCTTCAGCAAGGTACTTCACTTAAATTGCTTCAGTAAAACAGAGCTGAATACATTCATACTGTGTAATATGTAAAACTGTAATACGTAAAGAGACACTGGATAAATACGTCCGCTAAATGCCTAAATATAATGTAATCTGAATCACCTCGTCTTTTGCCCTTCATAAGTATAACTTTAGGACTGACAAAAAATATGATGCATATAACTATCACTATGCAGTGTCTTGAATAGATCTAAAAATATCATCTAAATTATCATAAAAACACTATAAAAACTATATAAATTAACACTATTTCAAAACAAGATCGCTCACAAAATGCTTTATAGCAGATTTCAGTTTGTAATATATGTAAACTATATACCATTCTGTCAACTCTGGTGGTTTCTCAGACATTCCCTTGTTTTAATTTCATTTCCTAAGTACAACACTTCATAATTATATTCCCTTGTTTAAGTTCTTCGTGTTCCTTTGTAAAGTTGCAGCTTAATCAAAACCTGTAGACCATTCAAATTATCATTTCCTTGCCCGCACTGCAATCCTCTAATGCTTACAGATCCAAGTGGATAATTTCCTGTATTTTAGCTGTTTATTTATTTATTTTATTTATTTTTTATGAGCCCATGGCGTCAGTATACTTCCTCCAAACCAGGCCTAATGACACTTGAAAGGGAATTGCATTAAAGCAATTGTGAGCTTTTTCTTTCCCCATTAATGTCGTATGCGCATCAGAAAATATGTAGCATGCAGTGAAGGACCAAGCGTCATAGTGCTTGGAGTAAATGCCCCCCTCTTCAAGCCATATTACCGAGAGACAAAGGAGGGGAACACAGGTATCTTCACCAGAACTATCGAGTGCACAGACACACTTTCTGATGACCAAACAGACACATACAGAGATTGAAGAGGACCTTACTGGTTGAATGGCTCACAGGTGCTTGTTCAGCAAAGAGCCCATACATATGCGACACTATCTGTCTGTAAAGGTTACTATACTTCACAGCCAGGTCAGCTGATATGGGTTTCTTAACCAATGAGAGCTATGCCATGTTACAGATGCAAAATGCAGCGACTTGGTCGTCGTTCTTTTCTTTGAATTTATGGTTTGATATGCATACTTTTTTTTTGTTCTAAGGTAAATATGACAGAACATTCTTTATGGGATGAGGATAGAAAAAAAAAGCAATTTTGTCTTAAAGCGGGTGAAATGTGATCTTAAATTACGCGTCGGACAGGAGATGTAAATCAAAATGTAGCTATTACTGAGGAAAGGCAGATAGGACAGGAGGCAGAGGATGAAAGACAAAAAAGTATGAGAGAGACAGAGGAGATGAGACAGAGTGATAGAGAAAGAGAGAGAGCAAGATACCTTACTGCTAATCCGTGGTAAAAGGGCGGACAGCATTTGTGTCCAGTGGGTACGGCCCATTACAAAACCTAATAGCCTAAGAAGAAAAAGCTGCCAAGCTATCCAAACAATTCGGACGCCTGAGTTTGCAGTTTAACGTATGGGAAGAGCCAGTAATTGGAGTGACATTAACAATACGCATATGCATTATGAAATGGCATTCAGGCATGCATGCCAGCTTTTAGATAGTGCTGCAAGACCTCAATTAATTGAGATGGAAATTGCTAGTTTCAGAAATTGTTGACGTGTAATTTGTCACAACAAAAGTGGCATATTTATGTGTCACACTACATGAATATTTTATATGCTTATACATGCTTATAATCATGTCACAGGCCTTTATATTTTTTGTAGGACAGGGAGAGAATGACATCATTGGGGCCTTAAGAAGAGCAAAGGGCTGAGGAGGAAGAGGATGATGATGAAGGGAAAGGAGCACTCTGTTTGCCAGCCTTGGGGGGTGGGTGGGAAGGGGGCGGGACCATCCTGGCGCTCTGTGCCTGACCATGTGTGCTCATATGAGGGCTTCCTGACTCCCAGCCTAGGCACAGATGGCCTTCTCTCACACCGGACTGCTCAGTGTGCATCATGACATTAAACACAGCAAAAGAAAACGGCAGGGAAAAAAAATGGATGAAAACTAATTTGTTATGAATTTAGAACGATCTTTTGTGTTTGTTCATACATGGCATTTCTCAGGATGTCACTCATTGACCATCACAGTACGCATGTAAAAGAATGACAGCGCCACTATAGAATCTGGCTGTGAAAATTGATGCTGTGATATTTTGAATCACAGGTCTTTTTAGACAATATTTTATCTAACTGCAGGTTACCTGAATTTTAACTTTAACAGAAGCATGCATGAAAATTCAGTTCCACCCCCATGAAGTGACATGAGACAAACACTGGAATTGGCTATTTCTGCAGTTTTTTTTCAGATTGATTATATTCATGTCCCCTTTATCACCACCACTGGCACTTTTTTTTGTTCCTCCTTGCTGTCTCTAGAGTCTTCCGTCAAGGTCTCATCTTTAATACTAGGCCGCAGCCACACCCACCACCATCACTGACATGAGTATGACATGAGTCACCGGTCACCTTCCTAAATCAAGAGCAAATGATACAGAACCCACAACTTGTCATCACTCCCAAAATGTGGTGTCACTGTGGACTCCTGCACAAGCACAGATCCCCACTGCTCCACCCGCACACAATATGTCTGACCTTTCCCTCTCTTGCCTGAAACTGTTTTTTTTTGGGACCCACGCAAGTCAGCAATAGATAATTGGATTCTGCCAATAAATTCACCTTCCAAGAAATATCCTGTTTTTTAAAAAAATTTCTAAGATGTAAATGTTAGATAACTGTAAGTGAAAATAAAAAAAAACCTCTAAATGTAACGTGCATCATACATTTAAATACTGAATCAAAGATTAGGTTTTAATATGAAACAAATTTCAGATAAATTGCTTTATGTGTTCTTGTTGATGGGTGATAAATAAGCAAGAGCCTCACATACTTTTCTTTAGACCTACCTAAGAGAACGCTGGGAAGTGCTTGTTTCCAAATTAAAAGAAATAAAAAAACCGCAGCATAATAAATTGTTGATGTCATTTGCATAATTATTGTACTGTGCATCAAAAAGAACGTGTCTCTATTTAGAAACGAGGCAAAGACAATTAGTGCAATTTCAGGATAAACATGTTTTTGATGGTACTGACTTATATCTCACTCTTCCTCCCTGACAGCCCACTTCCACCCCCAGCAGAGCAAATCCGTCTGCTGCCTGCTATACATAACTTCCAAAACCACACTCCCACTGCAGGGTCTTAATGGTACCACATTATCCCACCTTCTCCTCTCCTGAGTGCCAGTGTTCTACCACCCCTATCAAGTCAATTCCATCCTATACAAGCAGCCATTAGTTTAGGGGCCAGTGGGGACCTTGCCTGCATCAAGGGGTTTTAATTCACTGAACCCCATCAAGGGGCTCAGTTTTGACCATACCAGCCTTTTGCCAAATGGAGGTGGGCCGCATGGTGAAATGTGTTTCAAGTGTTTCGAGTGTGCCCAGCTTCACCTGATCAAGACCAATAGGTGTAGAAGCGCTACCCATGATGACGTGTGAATTCAATCCCATTTACTCTTGACATTGCACTTGATAGGTACTCCTAGAGACTGGAGGTGCGGGTATATGACATGTCACTATGACATCCGATTGTTGTATGTGTGCCCTAGCCCTCCTAAGCTGGCCCTGGAGCCAGGCTTACCTCGGCAGTAGGGCAGGGGGAAGTCCCAGGCGGCAGTACCGGCGGATGTGGCAAGGCAGGACAGGACGGTATGTCCTTCCAGCACGTACCCAGGGCTGCAGCTGTACCGGATCTTGTCTCCAATGTTGAAGGTGGAGCCTTGCTGCAGGCCATTCTGAAGCTGGCCTGGGTTCCCACAGGTGTAGCTGGGCAGGGCTGCAGGGAGAGATGAACCAATCAAGAGTCACTACTTGATTTCAGAGCACTGACCTATAGCCCATCTTATCCCCTCTTGCTTTAAGGTAAGAGCGGTTAGTGATGAAGCATATCATTTTGTACAGTGTTCCAGAAGTCAGCATGTCATTTTGTACAGTGTTCCAGAAGTCATAGCATATCACAAATGACCAAACAGAGTGGGCTTGTGGATGTGTGTGTGTGTGTGTATGTGTGTGTGTGTGAGTATGTGAGTGAGAGAGAGAGAGGGACCACACCACCATCCTTGCTCCTGGGAAGGACCCATAAAAACATGATCAGTGGTCAGCTGTCAGTATGCCCACTGACCTTTACCTCTTGCTGGAATCCATGCTGCATTCGGAGAGAATTCTAGGTCCGCTCTATGTTATCACAGAAATGTACAGAGGAAAGTATGCACCAGCACTGAAATCTCATAGCCCTATGAACAGTTTGCGTTTACTTTATGAGTACTGCTTCTGGAAACATGAAAGCTCTACTCCACGGACTCTCCTTGTTTTGGACTAAGCCTGCAACTGAGTCTACAGCAAAGAGCATTATTTATCATAGCTCTGACCAGCCATCCCCCACCATACTAGAGCTGGTTTGGGAATTGTATAATGAGTTGTGTAAGCAATCCGATTTGCACATTCCACCACCCTCTCTCCACACCGAAAAAGAATTAGAAAGTACAGAATCATATATGGATTATTCACATATGCAGAATCAGAAGCAAAAGAAAAGAAGAAGAGAAATAAAACTAAAAATCAAAGTCATCAAAAAGGACATGTTTTGATTGAGTGTTGACTTAGCACCCCTAACTACTGTTTTTCGGTAGCCAGAACTGCGATAAAAGCATGATTCCCAGTTTTTTCTATGCCGCAATACGTTTTTGGTGATGTGTATATTTTAAGTGCTTGACCACCAGTCAGAAATAATAAATATTTAAATTGTCAACAAACTTTTTCAAAAAGCCCAAATGTCATGAGGAAAACAAACACTCAAAATAAAACTTTCCAAAAATGTCAGACTACTACTCATCTCTGAAGTCCTCAGCCACCGTTGCATTGAAGAAATGAAAATATGATATGGGTGCTGAAAATGGTAGGACCGTGTTAGACAGTGCTTGTCCATGTCAAAACTGTGAGCATCCTGTACCTTGATTTCAGAAAAATAAACCAAAATAGGCGGATATTTTAAATGCAAAGTAATTTATCCTTAACATTGTTTTATTGAAATTAAGTTAATTGTGTTATTGAAATGTGTTACTTTTTTGTACCTTGAAAAAATAGGAAGTTTGCTGTAGCTGGAAGTACTATTGATTAGGTAATTAGTAACAAAGCTCAACAATGCATTTTTTGTAATTCAAAAGGCACTGTGGGTTTAATTTAATATGTACTTCAGAGCATGTTAGATGCGTAGAACCCCTAAGCCAGATACTGACAAGAAAAAAAAAACCTTCTAAATGACCAGGCTTTACACAGGTCATGTACTGCTGACAGCCTACATTAGAGTGAATACCAGCTGTGTGTTAATATGCAGCGTGCCCAAAGTCATGTTTCTAATTATTCCCCGATGTGATTGTGGTGCTTTTGCCCCAGCGTCCCCAGACCAGCAGCTCAACTCGTCAATCAAACGCAGAAAATCTTCTACGCTAGGAGCCAATTTCCACTGCGTTAGAGCATGGGGATTAAATTGTGTTATGACGAACCCTCTGCGCCCCCCCACCCCCACACCCCCACGCACCCACCTCCGATAGGCTACCCTGCCAGACAGAGTCGTTTCGCATTTAATCGGCCCGATGTTACATTTCCTGTGACCGCTGAGGCCGCGCTGCTACCTACTGTCGGCACGTATTAGCATACATAGCTACGAGGCCCACCGTGACACTGTGCCATCCATTCTCCTGGGCCCATGGGCGCAGCCCCCACTCCCAGCTCTCGTTATCATAAGTGATTAGATCTGCAAAATGCAGTCGCTGATGACACGATCTAACCAGCACCGATGAGGCCAGGGAGTAAATGAGAGTGTTGCATCACCACAGATTATGAGCCCCGGGGAAGGAGTGTGTGTTCCACATTTCATAGTTCATGTTTGGATTTTTTTCTACTAGAAAGCACAAATGTTGTTGTAATAATAATACTTTTAATTATTATGATTAACAACTAATGATTGATGAGTAATAATAATAATAACAACAACAACAATAATAATAATAATCATTATTTTTATTAGTATTATTATTATGAGTAATAATAATAATAATAATGATAACGGTAATAATAATAATAATAATAATAATAATAATATTTTCCATTCACCAAAATACAGTTTAATTCTTAAAACACACAACCAAAACCAGATAATCAACTCTATTCTGCAGGTACAGTATGTAGGTCTACTATTTTCTAACTGAATAACTGCTACCTCCAAGTTCAAAGTCACAAAAAACTGTAATCCATAAGAATGTCCTCCTCTCACTGACAGTTCTCAGCTTGGCTGATACACTTTCTGTATTGATTTATCTACTGACTATAAATATAGTCGGGTCCATATTCTTACAATAGCTCGGATGAGGTGGAAGTAGAGGCTGGAACGACCTTGTACCTATGAAAAAACAAGTCCCGATTCTCTACACCAAGCGAGAGCTTGAGATGATCAGATATATTCCACACAGGACTGTTCTGTCACGTGGATCCTTTCTATTATATCACATTCCCCAGTAGTGGTGCCGCATTTGTCATCATGAGTCCATATTTCACAGCAGTCTCTTGGCTTGACAGCCGCGCCTGAGCTGTTTGACTGGCTTAAGCACTTTCAGGGACCTTATTTCCTGCCCGAGTGCTGAAATGGCAAGAAGGGTTCATCATTCGTCACAGCAAACCCCCCAAACCAGCCTACCCACCCTCTTTCCCTTCCCAGGTGCCCCAAAATAATATAAGAGATGAGTCACAATGGAACATCATTTTCCAAGGAGGGCAATGTGATCCCACTCCTGACACCACATAATCTCAATGTAACTTACACCTTTCCCACAATGCCACTACAAACAGACAGACAATCTAGTGGTATAGGTCTGTACAGAAATAAACAATCAATATTTGGTAAGGAGTCAGATTCTCACACATGGAAAACTGTTTGTAAGTTCTGTACACAAAATATTTAGTTGTCCAATAAAAAGAATAATGACATGTATTTTGACAACAAATAATCTAAGTCCTTGCTATATGTAATATTAGATCTCATTTAGTGGAAACACAACTTATTTATTAACTGATTTATATCTTTCACAAGCAGAGGGTACAAACCATTTATTTTCAGCATTTGTTTCAGCAACTATCTCAAAATCTAATAAGGACACCAATTTAACTTAGCTGTGTGCTTAACAGGAGCAACTTTCAAGAAAACCATTTCATTTTCACTGAATCACCAAACAAGACTGCAAAACAGCGCTAACATCGCCCATCCTATATTTAGGATCTAGACATGTAAGTCTAGACACTGACATCTGTGTAAGATAAGGTGGTCCTGTTCACAATATACTATACCTGCTATACTATAATACCTGCATATGAACCCTTTTTGAGGACCCATTTTGACCAAACAAGAAAAATATGTATTTTATTAGCACACTTGTCTTGCAATCAGAGCTCGCCATCACTCTGAAATCATTCTGGCACTTATTTTTGTCCATTTTTGGTCTTTTTCCAGCATTTCAGATCCTTTTTAAGGCTGTGATTCAGTTCACAGTTAACATGCTCTGCATCTTTTCTAAGAAAGGGCATTGAAGGTCATTGTTCAGTATTGTCACTAAGAAATGGCCAGAACTGTTTTTCAGAGCTTCCTGAAAGAAACCTGACCTTAATATACGAGACACATGAACACAAACAAGTCTAAACAGTGCCCTGTTAAAGAAATGTCAATTTACATCAGTGGTAGACTAAGAGTCTACACCCAAATGACCAGCAGCTGACCCCTCTGTCTTCCCAGAATGCATAGGTCAGGCTCTTTGTTTTTGTGATAACAGTCAGAATTAAAAATGGGAGGTAAATGTTGCTATGCTACCTAGTGACAGACGTTACTTTGCATGTCCCCTGACTCACCTCCCTCCAACCCCCAGGTGAAAGGTGTCATTCATCGTACGTGTGACAATATTATGTCAATGCTGCAAACGTCTACGGTTGGTGGGAGTTGGGGGGGTGGGGGGTTTGGCAGTACCAGCCCTTCCTCACTGCCCTGTCTCTCCATTCATTACAAACAGACGATCGCTTCACTTATTATGATTAATGGTGATTGAGACCGCCTGTCAATATATGGGACCGGCAAGATGAGGCAAACAGATGGCAGTGCCAACCGCAATACTAACACCAACACCAGCACCGCTATCACTCCTGCTGTCGCACCTACATACACAGCAACTTTGCGAAATGACTCCTCATGGATTATAATTAAGTTCTGTGCATTATGTAGTTAGCTAAAGCAGTACACTTTTTTTCTCTCCGGAGTAAAAAGAGAGAATACAAATGATTTGCTTCCCCCTGCGTTAGTACATCTATACTCTCTCTGTCACTTTGGAAGTGACATTGTGAAATTGATCCAAACACACAGCTGCATTAGTTCAATAAGCAGTTTCTGCTTTGTCAAGCAGCAATTCAATCAATGAACCCTCCCTTTCCACCTATCTCCCAGACAAGTTTGTGCAATTCACATCACTTCTTTTTAGGATTGGTGAGAAAATATATTTGGTTAATGTTCAGTGGTGTCATCCTGAATGGGATTTTATAAATGGTGTAAATTTGACTCTGATCACCTGTGGTGATAACACTGCAAAACAACATAAACATAACAACAAAACTTTACTATTTTTGTACATTAATTTAAATCTCATCTAACAGCTTTTTATGGCCAACCAAACCCAGAAAAAAATAACACTTGCTTTTCTAATATCTCATTTAGCTAAAATCTCAGGATGTATCATCCGTATTGTAGCAGCCACACTGCATAGCTCTTTGCTAAACTCAACACTGAAGTTTCCCAAGGTAATGTGCTCATTGTAACGCCCCTTTTAACAGATTAGAAGCCACTTGTGAACAGATAGAGGGGATACAGATAGCTTTGCGGTTTATTCAATGATTTTGACTTACATAAGCCTTCATGTAAAATTTCAAGGACTACCGACATTAGAAAGTATCTTACTTGAGATTCAGGGTGGCCTGTGCATGACATGAATGCTCATGCAAGTATTTGTTGAACGGAGTTTGAAATCAAGTTCATATTCACCTCTCATATGTTCCTGAGGGAGAATGTCACTGGCTGAAACCAGCATTTGACAATCTTGTCAAAATTACTATGCTATGATACTGGCTCCTTGCCTATTAGTATGCATGCCTTCGATAACTATATGAGAGAAAGGATCATAACAATATACGTACCTGCTGACACCAGGTGTACATTTTATCTTGGTAAACACAACTAAATGTATACAATGGCACACCCAATGTATCTGTATTTATCATTACCCTTTTCATTATACAAATAACAGCAATCGGTTAAAAGCCAAGAAGAAATTCAAAAGGTCAAAAATCATGGTTTTTGCAAGTCTTGCCCGCAAGTGATGTAAAGCTAATGACACTTGCCAATGCTCTCTAAGAAGAAAAGTGATATTGTAGATGACAAGCTCTCTTGTTATTACTGAACTGATTACACATTACTATTTCCAAGTTTGAACAGAGCTTTTTGTCAGTTAGCAGCAGCTTGAGAAGTTGCGTTGCCCTCTGTGATCGTATTTCCGTGCATTACGGCAGCAAATAATTTGAAACCACAATGCGATCTTATTCCAGAAAAGCAATTTCTTAATGTCCCTCAAAAGGGGAAAATTCTGTGACATCTTTTCAAAATAAAATTACATTTTTCTAAGTTTTTCCACCTCAAAGATCACTCTGACCACCACAGTAATTTTTAATTCCCCATGTGCCTCACAGCAACTATCTCATTGCTCAGGTCTTACATCAGCAGAGAATGTTTTCTGCTTGGAAGGCACAGACTTACAAAGAAGCTACCATTCTTATATGATACAACAAACCCGGGGAAAGTGTTCTGTTGGACATTCAACAGGAAGCACTATTAGGTAGAAATCTTAAATAACCTTTCAGTAGTTGCAGTTTTTTAATTTCCTTTCAATTATATATACATATATATAATGATTTAAAAAATATGTATTTATATTTTTGTTATTGTTGTTGTTTTCTCCCCTCTGGGAGAGACCTTAAATACCCTTAAATGTGAAAATGCAAATAATAAACCCTTGGTTATTATCCTTCAAACTCTAAGCATGGGCTCTTTGAACTGCTATGACATTCCAAGCCCATAATTGGCTAAAAAGCCTGCCCAGTGATATACAGTGGCCTTATGTTCACTTATCTACTGTTTTATTCATTTCATCTAACTTCAGTGCAATATGGCAAGGAAGCTGTAGTCTGACAGCCAATTAATTGCAAATGCTGGCGCCTCATAATCGCTGTTGTGTTGGTTCTTGACTCTGAATTGCAAAAACAGCTTAAACTCTCCTGTGTGTTGGAAACTCTCAGATGGCCATGTTCATCCCCGTTCCCACGGAGAACATCATGATTAACTTTACATGTAGTTTTTCTTCCCACTGGACCATTACACTAACAATGCCACAGTGCAGTGACTGGAAATTGCTGTAAGATATCTTTTTTTTCTATCACATCCTGATGGCTGAGTATGCAGTAACAACCCAATTTGGATAAATGGTAACAAGTGATTAATTCACAAATCCAGTGAAGCAAATTAATAATATTTAATTTTAGAAGAGCATTAAATAACAAATAATCACTGAGGAATATTATCAGAATGCTACTGAGCAGTTAGCATGAAAAACAACCTTGGGTCACTCTTTACTTGACAAACTCATTATTTTTTCTCAACGTGCCAGTGTAGTGGCATTTGTGAGAAACGACAGAACATGGCGCAAAGTTCTGCTATGCCCTATCACTGGTAATTTAACATTCATGACACATTCTGTGGATCTGGTGTGTTGATACATGAGGGTACATGCCTGGGATGTAACTGTCCTTATTGGGAGAGCACTCTGACACTTGACAGAAAGAAGCTGGAGGCATCTTAGCCAAGCCTGGCTATTGTCATCACACACCAATATCCTCCATTCAAATGAATTTGTAATATGAGTGTTCTCCAACAGTACCACAAGGGAGGTACTGACATGGCTCTTCATGGCTGTTAAGAGACCCATTGGCACTTATTGCAATGAGAAGGGGTTCTCCAGTGTCCTCAACATATTTTTGATTCCATACCAGGATGAGTGACATGGGAATTCTTTGCTTGCCATCTCAGCCCATGTACAGCAGTCTGATGTAAAATAACCACACATGAGGGTTGGTAGGGGTGTCCCCCTTTGTATCACTGCAAATCAATTTGACTTGAGAGTAAAGGATCAATCCAAATGTGTTTGAATTCATAGATATCATGCCTCTGGTTTTGATGTGGTTGATGAGTTACGCCCCTTCAATTAAAATAAAGTCTGACCTCACAACCAAAAAGAGATAACGAGACGCAGGTTCAGCCTGAAACTCATATTGTGAGATGACTCATTCATAGTCCTGTAAACCACAAGGTCACATTCTTCCTGATAGTGTATATCTGAGTACACTGTATGCAGCATCAATTCATTGAGAGCCCGAATTATATAGAACCAGATGGTCGCAACACTGCATTTACACATTTAGGAATGATAAGTCCAAGATAATGAAAAGTACAAATGAAGTCTGTGTCTTTGACAAGTAAATCTTATTATTTACTTCACAAAGATACTCTTTTTACACTGTAAAAAGTCCCAGTGACACTGACAGAGCTTTACACCTGAGTTTCCTGTAAACACATTTACAGAATTGGGCAGAGGGAGTATGGGAAAACAGCGTGCTCAATGCCTACCAGGTATAACCCTCCAGAGAGATAGTATCTCATTCTGAATACAGAGGTCCCGTCCATATGAAAGCCCTCGCTTCCTGGCAGCTAGAGAGCAGAACAAATGACAAGAGGAGCACACACACTTACAAGAACACACATGCAAGCGTACTCAGTACCAAAAAACACCCCCGCCCCCCCACAAACACACACACACACACACACACAAACAGCTCTTTCCTGCTATGACATAAGGCAGCTGCACTCTGGCAGGCATTGACAGGCGAACAAAGCCTTGTGCGAAATTGATGAACACCGCTGTAGTCGCCCGAAATGCAATAATGTGCAATTCGTTGGCCTTTAGCGCATCTGAAACTAAGACTGATGAAATGGCGCAGAGGGCCCTGGGAAACGCAGTAAGAAAATGACTCCTCTTCTCCACACATCATAAACTGTCTTGCTGCAGGATAATACTGCATTTCTCCCAAGCAACATCAGGCTGGCTGTACCCTCTGTGCCATCTCTTGCAAACATTTCCTGTCTCGGTAATGTTTTAAATCTCATCTCTACCACTGTCATTGCGTGAGATTGTGTGTGTGAGTGTGTGTGTGTGTGTGTCTGTGAGCGCATGCTAGTGTGGTATCTCCTTGAATTGTGCTAACTATTCGCCATCTTTTAACAGTTGGGTGGAAACTTCCATTGTGGTGCTGTCCAGATGGGCCCCTAGTGACTCTGTAGGGTGACAGCTCACTGAGATGTAACGCGAATATTCATCACGCTGAATGTGAAACGAGTCAGCAAACAACAGTGACAATGTGCTCACTCTCCCCCCCACCGGAGGAGATGTACTTCCTAATAAGGGCAGTCTGACCCACAGCAACTTTTAATTAAGATGAGCTGTTATATTGAATCAAACCCTGGTCAGATCTCATCAAGTACGTTTTACTTGACTAAGTATCAAGCATGTTTTGCTATGTTTGCTTGAGCTGGATATATCAGTCCGGGTGCAGGTCCAGAGAGACAGTGCAGAGAGAAGAGCTGTGGGCGTGAGGCACCAGTAGCACTGCTGCTCGGCGCCCGCACACCTGCAAGATGCTCGCCCGTGCACCGTGGCGGCAAACAGTTCCGGTGCCCGATCTACTTATTTACACAGGGGCCCCCGAGGATGGCGCTCTGCTCTCCGGGTTGCCATGGCAACGGCCAAGACCACCTGGGACCGCCGAGCCGAGCGGAGGAGAGAGCGGAGCCTGTACATCAAGGTGGATGGAGAGCCTTGTTCACCCGTGACCTGGTGCGCTGTGAACTGCTGAAAACGCTCCGTTCTGCAAGTCCCCTCTTTGACTGATTTCGAAAATTCCCCCGCAGGTCAAACGCAGAGGGATTACTCACAGTGGATCCTGAAGCTTGCAAATAAGAGCTTGTAGGTCTCCATCAAGGCTGATTGCTTTAAAAAAAAATATTAGCATTTACAAATATTCTTCAAATGGTTTGGTAAGAAATAATCTGTTTACTCTATTCAATTATTATATTATTAATTTCTTATTTATGGCTGATCTATTTAACAGCATAGAACCAGTGCCTCCCATTCTCCCATACTGTATATGAGGGCTGAAATAATTTAAAGGTTACCAGTACTTTAGAGGCCTCTTGACAGAAAACAAAAGGCTTGCAGTGTTGGTATAGTACAGCACAGATGCCTGCAGCCATGAGTCACGTATGTGTTTCACTTCATTACATGAGCCAACACGAAAGCCAGCAGGCTAAGCCCCGTCAAATGTTTCAGCAGACAGCCTCAGTATTTAATCTTAAAACTCTGAACTCAGAAATCGCCTTTGATGCCCTTTTTTCTCGTAGATATCATTAAGGCAGATCACTGATGAATACCTATGATTCATGCTGGCCTAGTTGGGCTAAGTAATGTGCCTTACTCTATTTGGGTTGTGGAAGATAATACCTCCAAAACAGCCAATGTCTGCTCCATCTTTTTCCCACATTACCCTCAATGTTTTTCTCTTTCACTCGCCACCACAGAACCACAAACCACACTATAGAGGGCTCTTCTGTGCTGAATGTCCCTCTCTCCAAACTATGACACAGATCATTCACTACTTAATATTGCCATGACACCCAAATTTGCTTTAAAATTTGTTACAATGCAGCTCAGTTCACACCACCGGTCCAACAGGCCACTGGTAACGGTTGGTTAGAAAAGGAGCGGCAACTTTTTTGTACTGAGCACAGGAAGAGGCGGGGCCTGACAATAAAATGCCCAATGTAATAAGGCATTGTGGGATTTCCTTTCTGTATTTTTCCAACACTGATGCAGGACCCATTGCAAACAGTGAACACAGAAAATGCAATAAATCAGACGTCCAAACCATACTCATTGTGTGTTTCGGTAAGATCAAGTGAGCTCTGCTAGACTCTCTCTCATCAAATGCCTTAAATAAAGCAACACATTAACTGTCCACTCCAGAAAAGATAAGTCAGTAAACCAAAGTTGTCAAGTCAAATACAAGGATAATTACATGCTTCAGAGATTCTCAAGTCAAGATTCAGGCTTTGATGCTTAAATAAAAACGTCCGTTAAACAAACGAGAATAGAAACGCAGCCGCTATCCTTCAAACATTACATGTAACACTTAGGGTGGGATCGCTAGCAGAGCCAAGAGTTGCCAAAATGAAGTCCAAAGCACTGAGGATCGAGGATGCCTGCATATCAATTTCTAACGCCCACATCCCTTTATCTACCGCCCACCACAAAGCTGTCGTTGCTATGTGCCATCATCCAACGTGGAAGTCGCGGGAACACGAGGCAGCGATGACAGAGCCAATGGTGCTTGGCCACCTTCTTTTCCCCGACGATTGAGTCCCAAAAAGAACAGGGTATAAAAAAATTAAAGCACAGGATTCTCAAGGGGGCCCTGTCTGCAAAACATGGTGTTATTATTTCTCCTCCCCTCCCAGAATCCTGTGCCACGCTCCCTGGGCCCGACTCGGTTTGCTTTGATGAAGGGCCTCGGGGCGCGCCTCCCAAAGGTAGCACGCTCGGTAATTAAAACAGAGTGATAACAGATTGGGACTACCCAAGGAGTCAGCTGGCTCGCTACACTTATCTTGACGGGATGTGAATAGGTTGCGCTAACCCACACGGACCCTGCTTCCCCCCACCAACCCCCACCCTTGTCCCCTCCTCCTTCAGCCATGCCTCCAACCACTTTGTGTATAAAAGGCCAGCAATCCCCCCGGCGACCGCCACCACTGCCCCCTCTGCCCCCTCTGCCCCAGAGTGTCAGAAGCCAAGGCTGCATGCAGGGAATCCCAGCAAGGGGTCTGTCATGCTACATCTGGAACACACACAGGGATAAGAAGAAACAAACCCTGTGAAACAGCTCCTCTGTTATTCATCTCTCCCACACAGAGACACACACAAACAAATCACCCCGCGCCTGATTGCACACTGTTGCATTTCCTTGCGTATAACAGTTGAGAGAAATCAGTTGCTGACTAGTTCCATGACAAAAAAAAACAACAGTTGAGAACAGTACAGAAAAAAAAACAAACAGATGTCCTGAACCATAAAATGTAACACTTACCAAAAAAAATCATAGCAGAAATCCAATTGTTCATCATCTGGTCTCTCTACAGTACTTACATTTCTAGCTCTTATGTCACCATGAACAAGAAGACATTGGTATGAAGTCTTCAACAGCGCACGGTTGTAAATCACGAACAAGCCACGCCTACTGATGATAACCAGGGCACAACAACAGTATGGTTGAAGTCATGCTTTAATGCTTTTAGTGGTTTACCGGTTTTAGGAAAGACAACCACAACGCACAGTGGCCCAAAGTCTCAGTGGCATACAGAGTGAGATGGATGAGAGCTATGCAACACAATCAAAACAGAATGAATCAGAGCAAGTGTCCCCTCTGTCAGTGACCTCTGCAGTGGAGAGGCTGGTGAGCAGAGCGATGGGGACCTCTTCTGTAGTCCTGCTTATCTGTACACTTTGGTACCGACGCTTGATGAACAGCCAAGTGCTGCAACACTCCACTAAAAGTGATTTAACACTTGACTAGCACCAACTCCCGAAGCCGTATTAATAACAATTAAACTAATGGCTAATGGCGGCAGGCTAACGCGCTTCCGTCACACCTCCGTGCTGACAATCTGTGACCTGAGCGTGTAAATCAGGGTGTAACTTTTCCCAGTGCGCGGTCCAAGCTTCAGGACATTAGAACAGAACTTGTCAGCTGCTGGACTGTCCTCATGTGACCACGAAAGCTAGCTGCAAAATCGGAAAGCCACCCACAAAACATTAAATTCGAACTGTGCCCTGTGCCCACCCTTCCTTTTTAGGGGGTGTATGAAATAGTAAAACCAATGCATGCTCAACAACTTGGCCCCACAATCCAACTGACGGTGATTGTAATTGTGTTCTGTATAATACAGCGACCATCTTTTGCAAAATGTCCTTTGATTTAATTGATTTTCATGCCGTTGACTTTATGCAGTCATGTGTTGGGGGAGAGAGCCGGAGCTCGATGGCATGAAGTTGGACGCCAGTATGTGAGAAATGGTGACGCAGCAGCAGACAGATTCCCAGCAGTCACTGCAACATTCAGCGCCAGACCTCCATCTGCGCTCTTGTTGACAACCGGCCTGATTTCTCCTGTTGCGTGTCAATCAAACCGGAAACAGCCATTCGTCCCTGAAAGGTCCTCTTTTCCTGAGAAATTTCTGTATGCGCCCCCTTCTCTCTTTCCTCCCCACCCCCTCCCTCTCAAGAGTCAACACTTTATCACCCAAAATCTAGCCTCAGTGACAGTGACACATATCCAGCGGGAAGCGCAGCGGAAACCGATTGGTTTTAGTTCTGTGGAATTTTCTCCAGTAAATAAGGTTGCTATAGCCAAGGAGGACGGAGTGCGGGAGAAGGAAAAGCTCATTTTTCTCCCTCTATAAATCACCTGTCAGACGTTATCAGTTGAACGAGCAGAGAGCAATGCAGAATACACTTTCTTCCCCGCCGTCTCCTGGTTCAACATGCCGTTCCCAATCCTGCTGACCCGAGAGGCCGCCTTACATCCGCTACAAAGCCACCCCAAGCCTTCCACATCCCAACACCGTCACGTCAACACCTCTCAAGACACTTACACTCCCAGCAGTAGAAGCTAAAAAAAACCTCCACCATAACTTTAGAAAGAACATAGCTGTTAACACATAAAACTTCACTATCCATTTTTCCCTTCACCACACCTATAGCAACAGCTATCAATATGTGATTTTCACTTTTAGTTTTAAATTCAACCAGAAGATAATATCAAATGAGGGCGATAGCAACCAAGCTCATCTTTGAATAGGAATGGCAAAGTTCTAGGGTTACACCTAATTATTTCATAATCACACAGAGGCTTAATTATGTGGCACAAATTGGCAATTTTTTTTTTGTAAAGAAATATCAGACTGTGCTCCATTACAGAGCAAGGAGAAATGGAATAACACCCCTACTGCAGTGACAACAACACCCTAATCCAAACAAAACATACATTTAATCCCTGCAAAAGCTTAAATGTTCTAAAACACACAGGAATGCAAGAGCAGACTTATAAAATCTGTGAGCCCATAAACAAGAGAGGTAATTCTGGTGTGTGATACTGCACTAAGCAAGACTAATGAACAATCCAGATCTAATAAGAGCACCAAGAAATTGACTGGAATAAAACATCAAATGTCAAAGCCGCAAATCTCTCATAAACCTTGTCTTCGTAGTGGATGGTTAACAATATAATTAAAATATCTTGGAAAAACAATTGAATGAAGTGCCTACCCAAACAAAAATTAAATAAATAAATTAAAAATATATATATATATATACATACATACATACATACATAAACTCAGAATTGGTGCCTTTAATTTTTTGCTGCAGCCTTCTTGAAGTTAAGAAGGCCACAGGACAGACAGCAGTCATTAAACCTGTTAATGAATCTTCTTCATTAATTAGAGCTCTCGCTTCCCTAGACACTGTTGATCCCACGACTCTTTGAAGGCAATAACCATATTTCCACCTCCCCACTACCAGCTCCTGTGTTTGAGAGGACCGGCCAGACAGCATGGCCCTGAATTGGAGACACCGCTGGTCTCATTTACTCTCTGTTGTTGGTTTCACCACCATGACATGAATAATCACAGGCCTGTTTGTCCATTGGCTGAGTTTGTTTTGCATTTTCTCCATTGACATAACAGCCTTAATTTGCTTGTATAATCACTGTTTTAACAGTGAATGGCAATATTCACTGTTAACACTGTTTCTGCAGAGGACTGTGTGCCTGTTTCAGGGATAAACACAATGGGGGACAATGTGCTTGTAAGTCCATTGTGGAAACAAAGTAGTGCTGACTTATCTACCTGTTATATAAGAACTTCCCAGCATCAGGGGAATGGTGCAAACAAAAGGCGGGCTATCTGCCAGTCAAGCTTTAAGGACCCTGCCAATTCATGCACAGCTTCTTTACTGTCGCTGATATAAATGTAATTTTCCCTCTGTTCAAGGTCAGCCCCAAAAGCAATGAGCGTTCGTCTGTTAGACAGTCAAATTTCAGGAAGTGTTTGGATGTAAATACCTGGCTGCTATTATCACTCATAATGTCACTATTTTTTAATTGGCTCTGTACTAATGACAATTACCCAGGTATATATAAGGGTTTGTATAATGGTTTTAATCAGGTTTATTTTAAATACTTTTTTTTACAGAGAACTCAATGACATATCCTGTCATAATGTCCATAATTCCAAAATAACTAGCATGAACTAGTAAGGGTGTTATGTAAAAACTGTAATATATTACATACTACTCATTATGCTTCAAAATAGTAACGAGTAATACTACTATATTACTTTTCATTACCCCTGTACCATTATGATTACTAAACCCATTTCACCTCACTTACTGTTTAAAATTATCTTCAAGTATGACTTATCACAGTGAGTTACAAATGTATCAACAGTTTAGCAACTGACAAATAACCTAATGTAATAAGTGGCCATTTTGTGAGTAAAACCAACAAATCCCCAAGAGGGTGCATCACACCAACCTTGAAAAACAAGACAGAAAAAAATCTTTTTAAATTAATTTTAATTTCTCAAAGACATTCAGCTCTGGAGCCCAAATGTAGCCATAGTAACAGAACAGAAAAATGTCCATATTAAATGACAAATAATCTATAAATAGTCACCCACTCACTTGGTGTGCAAATGGCTAATCAGTCAGCTAATCTACTGTACACATTCAGTCAATGGGCAAATAACTATATTATAAGCCAATACTACTGTTGTAACCAGTGTCATAACGCTAATTTTAACACACAAAATCTATTTTTGTCACATTTTAATGAATGCATTCATCTTCAGAATAGAAACAGATGTCCTATCTTCACATTAAACATAAACAGCATACATAAAATAAATAAGCCTGAAAAAAGATTTTTAATCAATTGACTTTTTAATCAATTGACTTTTTGGTCATAACTCTACCAATTTCTTCATGGGAAGTGTGACAAGATAAAAGATGAACCTCCATCAATATGTTTTGGATTTAACTTTGTTCATATGATTGCTCACCTTTTCATGTTACTTAAAGTTTGTATATTATGAACAAAGCTCAGCTCAGCCCAGCTGGAATAGCAATATCACAAGAGGGTGAACAGGCATGAATGCTAATTGCTCCCTATGCATTTTGCAATTACAAGTGTTGAATGTACATATAATGGGTTTTAAAGAACAGAGAAATGAACTAACATACTGCAGGATCGTTGGCCAATGTAATAATAATACCAAGAGAACTGATGTGAGTTTTATGATTGCTTTAGCTAATGGCATAGCACATTGCTAGTTAGGATTTTATAGGAACAGCAGTTAGCACATGTTAAAGTATACATGTTGCAATGCTAGTTTTAAGCCATAATGTAGTCAAGATAGTAGTCGTACCAGCTGGCCCCTGACCAGAGCAATTAAGAAAAGTACAAATGCAGCAGTGAAGGACTCATGGTGACTCTGGCTGAAGAAGAATGAACTGTGGGATCTTTAGTCTTGCCAAATGGACACAAGCTGGGGATTGATCACCATCAGCTGTGTCGCCTGGGATTAAATCTCTGATGATGTCTCCAAGGCTGACCACCCAGGGGTGTATTTAAGAACTATGAGGAAGGGTACCCAACGCAGACAGTGCATTTTAAAACCACTGGCTACAGCTGAGAGGAGCTATTCCAGATGGGTTTCTTCGGCACGAGTTTGAGTGCAAATAGCCAAATTTGCCCCTATTGAAACTAGACTCTTGATTACAAGCTCTTTTTCATTACATCTAAGTTCACCCTACAGCATTACCTTCCAGGCACCAAATTCGTGGTGTGGCACCAAAGTCATTGTCTTTTGAAAGAAGTACACCCATTGGAATGCTGTTTCCAGTTTAATTAAATGCCATGATTTAATATGGAGTATTGCTGTAGCTACAACAAATTGCAGTGCAATGGGAAATTTCCTCATATACTGATACAGTAAATTGAATAATGTCTTTGAATCTCTGAATTTAATGTGCACTGACAAAAAATGGATATCAAAAGTGCAAGAATTAAATATTGGTTGGCTAAACCTAAATGGTATGCACCTGGAAAAGCCTCATAGAAGTGTCAAATATTTGCAAGTTCCATTCACATTGGCACAATCACTAGCCCGCAGCTAAGTCTGAACCACTTAAAAGCTAGTATGAAGGTCTGCAAAAAGTCCATTCAAATAACTATGTTTTGTTGTCCAAAACTTTCAAAATGGCATGACAACTCTGACAGTGGGGCTAAGCTAGTAATGAGACAGCCTTTACTGCAGTGTGAAAGATGTCTTTGATTCTCTTCTTGGTGTACCCCAAGGGACAGACCTTGAAACTGCGTATAAATTTGTGACCATGTGCTTGTCAGATTCACTGTCCTAAGTATGTGTGAAACGAGCAATTAGTTCCCCATAAAAAAAGAGTGACAGGCCTGAGGCTAGGGATGACTCCCAACCCATTGGCTGAAAGTACACAGTCCTCATTTTTCATTCATATGAATACAGAGATTAGGTATGATTTATGCAGTAGGTTCGGGGCAACAAGTAGGCCACATTTTGGTTTTTCCAAGTTTTTGTTTTTTGAAGCACCACAACCATGCCAAATCCATTCCTGACACCAGGCTAGGGTATTGTATAAATATTCAGTTATGAAAAAACCCGTGGTTAAGGCATCAATTTCAGTGTATACAACCCCTTGTATACATTCAGCTATTAATTCAGATTAAGCACAGCCCAGTGTCCCAAATGAATTCAAACCACTGCAGCACAATTAACCCAGCAAGAGCACTGTGGCACTTTACTCTTCTCCTGGGATCTTACTGGAGGTGTTCGTCGCTCACCCCCTTCTGGGAGCCCCCTCAAAATAAAAATAGGGGGCGGACCTCCCTCGTTTAGAATTCAAATGTGCCTAGATCTTGCCTCAGAAAAAAAATGCAAATCAGTATGCATTATGCAGCGAACATGGAGTCTCTCTCTCACGTAGGAGGAGGAAAAAGGAACAATCACTCATTTCTGGAAAGTTCCCCCACAATGGGATTCTGTTTTGGATCTTGAAATTCTGAGAAAGCAGGTGCTGTCAGGGTGTCATCTCGATCTGCCTGTCTTGACAGGGCTGTAGACAGGAAGCAGTGAGTGCACCTCCTCGCACGCCCCCCTCCACAGCAGACATGCCAGAGATATATCACTGTCTGCTGTGCATGACTGCGCATACACATGCACACACCACGCAGACATGGGCACCCCAGAAATGTTGTTAAAATTTCATGCCACCATGTATCCATATCAGACCCATATCACATTCCCAACTTGCTATTTAGCTATAGCGTGACTCACATACATTTTAATTGTTTAAAGCATGAAAAATGAGATAAATAAATACTATCTAGAGAGGACCAATAAAACCACAATATGGTGGATTATACGTGGTCTGTCAAGTTATAGGAGCATGCAAACACACTATGATCTACAAAAATACTGCTTGTCTCAGCTTTGGAAACAAGACCCATCTTGCCAACTGCTGACCCTGAAAACAAACGAGGATGGGAAAAAAACAAAAAGTAAATTGCAGCCATACAGCCCCCTTGGGCTGAAGAAAGTTGTCATGAGTTCTGTTAGCTAATACCACTTTGAAAAACGCTTATACGCCTCACTGGAGGAAGTGAGGCACCGTAGATAAAGAAGGTGGGTTTTGCTGCAGGTGCAAAGGCCAGGTATCGCTTTACTACCAAATGAAATAAGCAAGGCTAAAAACTTTATGTGAGTTACTTTAGAGAACATGCAGCTGTATACATGAACTATGTGCATGCTATGAAGGCTGCCCTGCATAAGAGCATCTGCTAAGTTGATCAATAATGTAGAGAAAAAATGTGCATCTAAAATATTAATCGAGAGCTGGCAAAGGAACTCTCTTTTCCTCTCCATACTTAAATGTGTTTGATGTTTTTAAGGTCTCCTGCAAATATATTCCTTTTTTGTCAATGAGGCAATATAGCCTAAGTCAAAATGCAATGCGGTTTTACATTTCAACATGCTGCCCATTGCTATGCCAAGATCTTTCCACAAGCCATCTGTGCTCAATATGCTCCTCTGGGAATCCAACCTGCAACCCTTTGGGTTAGAAACCTGTCACCTTTACACCTAACTGTATACCTAACTGCTAAAGCTTAAACAAACATAAATAATTCATTACCTCCTAGATAATGAGGAAGGATAGTCAAGACATTTTTGAAACTTTTTGATTCGCAAACTAATTTGTACATTGGAGCAGATAAGTCCAAAGATAAAAGTATGATCCTATGAGCTTAGTGCAATCTATGTGGGTAATGACTAGGGTTGGGTATTGTTTAGGTTTTTCCAACACCTGTGCTAAAGCGATACTTTTAAAATGGTACCGATGCCCAAATGGTGCCTGAACCAATACTGTTTGATAGCTAATGGTTTTGGTACCATTCCAGTGTGATCTAACTACTTCAATGTGTGTTCATTTTGTTTTTGGAACTTAAGCAAGCTTAAGTCGGCTAGATGACAAATAGGTCATGTATTTTCTGGAAGCAGCAAAGACCCTCGTCTTAACACATGTTCAAAAAAGCGAAAATGTAGACATCTTCTCATAACATGAAGCCTAGCTTTCCTGGGGACACTGCCAATGTTCCCATGCAGACAGTGTATATACAATACATTTTGCCGTGGCCATCCCCAGCCACCCCGTTGCTCCGCCCTGACGGCTCAGGCATTTAAGTGGCACCGAAATGAGGGACTGGAATTTGCACTGCGATTTGGTCCAGTAGATACTGGTCGTATAGGAACCGGTGCCATATTGGTAATGGGTTTCGGTACCCAACCCTTGTTATGACAGGTCATCAATGAGAAAAGCAGCATAAAGGACGTTGCATCCTGAAGCTGTGTCCGTTAACAAAGTCTGGACCCTCAAAACAATCAAGCTGTAATTAACTGTCAGAAAGAGTTAGTGCTGAAAAGAACACATTCAGGACCTCGACCAGTTTAATAAAAGCTACAATCTGGCAGAGCTGCGACAGTTCAGCAAACATCAACCCTTCAAAGAAAAAAAAAGATTAAACAAATAAATCTCGCCTTGTGTTCATTTTTGAAAAAAAAAAAAAAAAAAAACAGGACACACTTGTTCCGATTAAAAGTCCATTTGTGGGTCACTGCTAATTTAATTGTCATTAATACAGCGCTCAACCCCAGCTGATAACTTAAACACTCCTAGTGTTTACCGGATTGCTTTCATCACATACTTGCAAGCAGATAATTGAAGTCAATTACAGGGAAAGGCAGGGTAATGGGAAATAGTAAAGGAAACACAATGGAAAAATAACAATCATACAAGAGCATAGTGCTTTGTGTACAGGACCATTTATCAGAGAATCCTGTCACTCAGGAGAGTCCTCACACAGTAGAACAATGCTGCAACTGCTGCTGTTCTTGTTGAAACTGGGCAGTCTTTCTGACCAGAAAAAGTCATGGCTTCAATCCCATCATGAATAATGCACACCAAATATGGAACCCACTATAAAATACACTGCAAGTAAGAGGATATTAAAACAATTTTTATATTGATTCTTCATCTTCAACTTCTTCCTCTTCTTCTTCTTATTTTTATTATTATTATTATTATTATTATTATTATTATTATTATTATTATAGGGGTCTGGTGCAATCATTCCTATAATTTTAAAGACATTTTTACAGTGCTTTTTTTTTAGTAAATTCAGTCACGGTATAGAGAAGTCCTTGGCTTACCATCTGATATTTCCTTTTTTAGTCTTCAGGTTGCTAAGTTATTACTTTAGGAGTTGTAAAGTACTTTTCTTTGGATGATTGTTAGAACACCCCAATGTAGGAGTGGGTGATTTTTCAAAGGGGGATCAACAGGGGACCTCCCTACAATCTGGCAGAGTAATCACCAACCACACTGTGTTTATGGTCAAGCAGTATATCCACTGCCAGAGTCTTTGAAACTACCGTGAAGCTGTAAATCTGAGAAAATAAATTTCTGTTCGCCTTTTGACATGCCTGAAAAAACAATTGAGAAAAAAAATCATAAAAATGGCACCAGGCAGTGTGTAGTATTGCCAATTACCTTGGATCTGTCCTCTGAGATGATGAATAAGAGTTTAGACAAATAATTACTATGAACACCCTTGGCCAAAATGTATACATCAAAGGACTGAGCCCAAAAGACCATTCCAAAAGAGTATGCCAAAACCTGACAGAAAAACATCAGTCCAGAAGTATGGTAAAACGTGTATGAAAAGCACCTATCCAACAAAGTCAAAGCATGACTAAAAACATCAGTACTGTCATGCTTGTTTTTGAATTCTGATACTTGAAGGAAACCCAAATAAAAGCTGAATGCCCCCTCAATACAATTATTTTCTGTGAAATCTCATATTATTTTCTAGTGATTTCTTTGGAGTTTCGCCGACAAATAACAGGAAAGGGAAACTGTGTGTACTGGCCTTGAGGCAGACAGCATCACAGTTCAGCACCATTGTGAAACTTGTCTACAAAGCTGTCCCTTTCTCAGCATGTCCCAAAAGATGATGAAAACAATGCAAGAAATAAAACAACATTTCACACAATGTTCTCAGTGGGGTTTTTTCTTTTTTTTTTTTTCTGAGGATCTATTCTGAAAGGTGCATTCTGTTGTTTTCCTGTTAAATTGTTCAATTATAAGGATGACAATCTCTTCTAGTTTCCCCTCACATGTGGGGGAGGATGGAAAAATTAAGCATGTCAATACCAAATGGATGTGCATGGGGTTAGGGCTACATGCACTTCTACTAAATCCACGTCAATTATGTCACCAATGAGGCGATACTAGGTATTTATTTATTTACTTATTTTTTAAAATTGTTTAATTATTAATTTTTTGGATCGTTTGATACTGTCCACCACATCAAACTGACCCAGGACATTTTTAGTATACAGTAAAAAAAAATACTTCAAATATTATGATATTATTGTAATAAAAGCACAGACAATATAGATAATATATGAGGTTTGCTTTTGCCATTTAACTCATATAAAATATTATAGTTAAAAGTTTTGTTTGCTTTGGTGTGATAAAATTGTGCCTGCATGTTATTTATAGGAATGTTTATCCAATAGTTAAGTGAAAGATGAATGGGTCAAAATCAACCCCTCAAAACATCAAAAGCTTTTAATGTATAAATCTAATTGGTTAAGTGACATTGCCAAGAATATTCAATTCCCCAACTAAACCACTTAACCAATGCATATTGGTTTAATATATTAAACATATGAATGTCCCTTTCAAGCCAGCAATCACACTGCAAAGTTAGTGTAATCACGGTAAATGAGAGGGTTGCTATTATCACCCAGAATACAAAAAAGCAGAGGTCCGCATCTCTAATTGACCTCATTAGCTCAAAATAATCAGCCCCAATTACTGCCGTAAATCCAGCCTCGGTCCACCTAAAAGGCTTGTTTGTGTCTAAATCAAGGACACATTCTGCGATACACAACAGGAAAACAAACTACTCTATTCATAATCTAACATCTTCCATTTAGGCCCACTGTACATAACCTATTCTGTCACAGTTTGAGCAATACTACGGCCAACACAGACACAGAAATGGTGTTTGAATGGGGAAGGGGCCTTGAAACACTGCAGATTAGTCAGCAGAAATGTGCCCCTCAACTAATCCCTCCTGGATTCATTTTGAGCAAATGACGATTTTCCTTCGACCTGCACTTGCAACATGAAGGCCAGAGTAGCAGAGATCCTGTTGAGTTCCTAAACGCACAGACATTTGTAAGCATGTCTCCGTTTTCTGTTTCCAAGGGGGGCAGAAGCTGAGTAAAAAACAATGAGCATCTGTTTAGCATGCACAGCCAGAAACACCCGTTCTGTTCTCTCACAGAGGGTGAACGATAGCTGTGTAGCAAGCATTAAGTCCTTTGCAAACCCATAAAACAACAGCAAAAAATTAAAAAAGATCTCACTATATGGTGTCCCCTGCCAACAAAAAAATTAAAAACTAAATAAGATTGCTCTGATGGGAAAGTGCTTTGAAATTGCTATAAAGCACACAGACCACCAGAGCAGCTAACATGCTGGCAATCAAAAAAGGATCAAAATATTTAGACTGAATATTACAGAGATGATATTCTCAAGGGTGACAACCACGTTCCCAAGCTCTCTTACAAATATGATACTCGACACTCGAACCCAGCGGGGAATGCAGCCATTCGGGTGACCCTGCATGTCTGTGTTTTTATTTTGCCGAGGGTTTAGTCCTGCTTCATTCTAGGCCTCGCTCCTGTCGGAGTCCATTAGCCCAATTCAATCTTCTGGAAGACATGGAAACTCCCAGGGTGCTTCAAACAGGCGCTAAACTGGGTTGTCCACTGTGGCATTTTGCCTTGGCCGTAAAACAAACCATTTTTCATCTTTTTTATTTATTTTTTTATATTGCATTATGTTTCCCCTGGTCCAATTCTGAAATCTAGGACATCACATTAAAAAAAAGTCCCATGGTTCCTTTCTTTTCCAACTTTTCCGACACCTGATGCACCTCATCCACAGTAGAGCTGGACCCAGTGAAATTAGACATTGAGCCAAAGCTGGCTGAAATGGTACAGACTGAGCCACACCATTACCCGCAACCAGAGCTATTGCTTATACCGAATGCTAGCACCTTCACATATGTATACACCAGTCTGAATTGCATATACACTTTTTAGCCTCAGCTTTGGATGCCCTTTGTTTCTTAATTAGTTAATGTCCTTTATTTTTAGCAATGACAACAAAAGGAGGAAAATGAACTTGCAAGGCTGACCAAATAAACAGGTGGGTCCACATCTGTCCTGTAGGCATAAATACCGTCAATGGTGTATTTCTGAAAATGGCCAGTGGGTCAAATTTCTTCAAGCTTTACAGTGCAAAAGGGACATGATATGTCAATGAACCCCGATACTTGCAGCCATCCAGCTTGTACGGCTTGTTTCCATGTGACCTAGCCGAGCGTTCTTTCCTACACACCGACTGTTCAGAGATGTCAGGAATAGGAGCTATTAGCAGATCTGCTGTTCCACAGCTGTCTCACTGGCATGCTGGTTACCCACAAATCCAAACAGGAAGTGAAGAAGTTGGGTGGGGGAATGGGGGTCGAGAAGGGGTTGCGGTGGGGCACACAATTAATTCATCCCCATTGCCACTGTTGACCTTCATCTTTTATATATGAAAGCTGAGGCTGAGTCAAGGTTCGAAGAGCGCCAGGGAGGAAATAACAACGAACCGTAGGTGCTATGCATGAGCTGACAGAAGGCGGGCTGATGGAGGACTGTGCCTCATTTTCAAAGGCGTTGAAGAGAAAGTATAAATCATATGCAAAATGAAACATCTATTATACATTCAGAGAGACGGTTACAAACAAAGAGAGGCTTTTCAGGCCAACGACTTCAATGTTCCGCTGCTCGGAACCACGAGAACATGGCGAGTCACCTTCCTGCTCCTTCTGCATGGCTAATAAGTGTGCCGACAAAAGCTTCTGAAGGTTGTGTTGCCATTCATCAATTCTAATCTTGGGTCGACGATGCTTTCGTATCCAAACGTTTTCTTTAGCCATTGTTCGCTGAGACAGGGCCAGTGAGACCCAGGGGTTGATTAAACACTTCAGAGGAACTTGAGGAGGAATTAGATTCAAGAAAAGAAGTATGAATGCTAAAGGAGGGCAAAGCCTTAGCCAGAGCATTGAACTCCCTCTCTCTCTTTTTAAGCCTTCTGTTTAACACCAGGCCATTGGTGTGGCTCACCCCTTGTCATAGTTCCGCCTAGAGAGTACCTGCTTCAAAGCCTAACCGTTTTGCAGTGCTACATATAATGTTGGCGGCATTCATTTTCCTATGTGACACCGCTTGTTTTTGTTATTGCAAAGGCATTTTTTATGGCCCCCAGGCTAATGGTCTCATATCATAAAATGGGTATTTCAAAGCAAGCTATGGGGTTGCAGGATGACTTACCCTATTAAGCCAATCTTCTAGTGCATGGAATGGCCCCATGATCTGGAATCATATCTAGATTGTGTCACCGCTGCCTGTGGCTGGCAACCTCCCAGGGTTATGCATAATTGGCCATATAATTTCCCAGGGAGGAGCAGATTCACTAGGGATGACCATTTCTCATTGTGCACATCCTCACAGGTCAAACTGGAACCAACAGTCTGCTTAGACAAGGTGCACACAAAGCATCCCTTACACTCGAGTGTGTAGTGAAACAAGACCGATTCATGGACTGTGGTGCGAAAACATGTGGCGGCTGACATCACATATTTAAAAGAAAAGCTACTTGTGTGCTTTCACTTTGACAGTGGAGCACTGCACAAGAATGGCCATATGATTGGGCATTCAAAAACTGGTAAAACGTGTAAAAAAGCAAGTAATGACGTATTCCTTGCCTGCAACATTAGAACAGTTGAATGAGTGTCAGTTCGGGCCTCTGCCATTTATCTTGCGACCCTCCAGGGTGCATACAGTGTGACACCGGTTCAAACAATGCAATCCCATAAGCCCCTCATGCTGTCACCCAGCCACTAACAGGTTCCAGAGTCATAGAGCACAGTTGATTGGGTGCTCAGAGGGCATGTGAGCGTGCACACATGTGAGGGTGTTCACATGATTGGTGGTGTGAGCACAGATTTACAGCCCCCACCCCACCCAGGTTTCCAACATGTCACCGGGAAAACCGCAGGCTCTAAGGCGACGAAAGCCAGATCCTGTTCTGCCTGCGGGTGTATTTTCACACCTCTTTTGGCTGCACTTTCTGTAGAAGGCCCAGTCCCACAACTCATATATTCGAGGCTTATCGAAGTGATGTAAGCGGTCCAAGTCCCACCTCCCTCTCTTTGTTGAACCAGCTAGTGTCACCATTGATTTTCTGAGCAGCAGCGATCAGAGCTGGTGTAATTACAGCCGTGTAAGTGTGGAAAATACTGACAGATCAGGGTTTGCTCTTTTGTTCCGGGACTCTGAAAAATAGAAATCTCTCTTGCGGAAATTTCAGGCATACAGGCAACATTTAGAAGTATAAATTCACCTAATCAATCCACAATCCACAACAACAAGTGGGATCATACAAGACATGCTATAATTTGAGCATTTTTCAGTATATTTGAAAGTATGAATGGATGGTGGATAAAGCATAAAGTGTAACTTGCTCTGGATAAGAATATCTGCTGAATGTGATGAATAAGGAAAAGTCAGCAGCAAATGTGTATGCACACACAAACACACATAATGAATGATACAAACATTTACAGCACCACACCACACCACAGGTAGCAACCATGCCACTCCAATACCAAACCATCAAAGAAGAAAACTGATTCAAATACCTACAGTTTAACGATATTATGCTATACATAAAATGCAGATGAAAAGCATTTTTAGTTAGTTGCAAAACTCTCTTAAGATTTAAAACGAAATTGTTACCTAAAGAAGTGATCTCTCCAACAATGTTAGGGCTTAAAAACATGCAGAAGCTCAGAATGTTGATGCAGTGGAGCTATGAATTGCCATGAAATGAATAAAGGGCAAAGCCAAAGTCTCAGAAGTAAATCTCATGTTCATCTTTCTGGAGGAATACTGCAGGCAACAAACTGACCAGCAGGTCAGCTATTAGAAAATCCTTGTAAACCGTTAACAAAATCAATCTCTACCTCTCTTGGTGCCAATTAATCACCATGCCACTGGACTACCTGACGGGACTGCTTGGCGTGGTTTCGATTTGATATCGGATGATAGGACTTACCTGCATACTTAAACAGGGCCTTAACAGGATGAGCTACCCAGCAGTTTAGGATTCACTTCTTAATCCCTTGCGTCTTCTCTGACTTCCAGAGCCACCTGCCTACTTCCCACAAGACATATCTTATATCTAACATACTGGAACTGAACAACTACAAAGACTTAGCGTGTCGTACCCTTGAGCAAGGTACTTAACCTGAACTGCCTCAGTAAATAACCAGCTGTACAAATGGATAAGCTATAAACTATGTAAATCGCCCTTCATAAGGGTATCTGCAAAGCAAATAAATAATGCAATAATAGAACAGGAAAATGTACTCGTCTTATGTTCTGCAGCCTGGTGACTGCGACAGAGAATGGCCTAGGGCAGAGTGAATGTTCTTAGTCTGTACAATATACAATGATTCCTTATTCATTCTAATACACATGCAAAATGGCCTGTGATTTCTGTCTTCACTGATCCTAATAGACTCAACCCTCATAAAACAGAAATGTTTGCTCTCCTTGAATCAGAGCTAATGGATTGTGTAAACAGAAAGATACATGAGCACTGAATGTACAACAGATTATCTGTGAGCGTGTATATGTGCGCATGTTAATAAAATGATGTGAAAACATATGTACCCCCCCCAAGGAGTTTCTTTCCTGATATATTCAGACATGAATATTTTAATAATCATTTCAACACTAATTACAGATAAAGGTCAGTTGATAAATAACTATGAATACTTTGCTTTTATCAATAATTAATTTAGCAAATATCAACAGAAATATAATTTCATAGAGTGGGAAAATAAATACATCCCTAGTTTCAATATTGGTGTTGCCCCCTTTATAGAACTCCATTTACATATACAGAACTGCTTTAATTGTGTAATGTTAAAGAGGTTCACTGCATTTACACCCTGCTTCAAGTCCTTCTACAGCATTTCTACAGGATGAAGATCTGCAGATGTACTAAACCATTCAATGACTCTCCACTGCTAACATGTGCTAGGTCATTGTAATTTTGAAAGGTCCTCTCACAATTCACGGTCAACTTTATGACAGATGGCCTCACCTTCTTCTCAAGGACTTTCTAGAACAGTGTAGAACCGATGGTTCACTTTGTGATTTTCCAGACAACACCTGGGCGAAGACCATGACTACAGGAACAGATGTACTCTGGACAGATGAGTCAGCAAACTGGCCAGGTCCTGAGGCATCGAACAGCTCTGAAGCACAATGCCCCCACAAACCACCTTGCTTTGCGGCTGGTATAAGGTTCTTCTGCTCAAAAGCAGTTCTTGATTTCCATCAAACATGTCATCTGGCATCGTAGCCTAGCAATTCCTTTGTGGCGACACAAAGTTTGACTCATCTATCTGGAACACATTGTTCCAGTAGTCTTGGTCTTCACCCAGGTGTTGTCTGGAAAAAATAACTCATTCTTCATTCATAAGAGCAAAGGCTTCTTCCTACCTGACTTCCCACAGAGACCGAAGTTGTCTTTTTCCCATGTCGACCAAAGATCTCTTTTTCACATCTTACTTAAAATCTTTGACACAGACTATGGCAAAACCTGCCTGTAAATCCCTTGATTTTACCTTGGCATTCTCAGGGGAATCCTCAAGCATCCTTTGGTCAACCCTTGGGATGAAGTTGGTGGGACAGCCTGGCCTGGATTGTCAAAGGCCTGAAATTTTTTTTTCCACTAGTTTTTTTATCCAGTTTAATCCACTTAATGGGATGATAAAGATAGGAGTATACCAACTTTTCAGACGCAAGCTAATTTAATGTTGATTTAAACTCACCATATTTTTTTCTCAGCTGTATTTAGTAAATTACCTTTATCTATCAACATTTATCATTACTGTTCAAATGAAAATAAAATAATTATTTGTCAAAATATGTGTCAGAGAAGACATGTATCTCTCAGGAGGATTAATGTCACTGTATGTGTGTGTGTGTGTGTGTGTGTGTGGAGTCATTTATTATTCATAAACATTAATACTGATATAGCTGTCTGTCTAAATTTGTATTGCCTTAAACTAGTTAGATTACGACAAAATGCTTGTTTCCCTTGATGGTGGTCTGCAGGTTGTCTGAACAGGCAGCCAAGTTACATGAGCACCATATGCGCAGTGCCATCGGCTTGAGATGATGATGTGACTACTAATGCTGATGATTTCTGCTTTTCTTTTTATTCCCTCTTTGCCCAACTGCTTAGGGACAAACTTCTGTCTTTAAAGTATTTTTGCAATGAGGAATCCCGGGGCACCTCAAGGAAAGACCATAATGGGAACCGTGCAGCGATTTCAAAACACTCACTGATCAAATTCAATCCCTTCTCATAAAGGTTGAAAATGTCACACATTCACCCTACTGCTTTACTCAACACGATTAAAAGTAGAGACAGACCTGATGCTGCTGCATTGGGCTTCACTGTCAGCTGGACTCCAGCAGACACAAACTCTGCAGGCATTATATTAACATAGAAAGAGCGCACAATGAGAAAAGCTCTGCTGCAAACTATGCACCAACCAGATGCTAAGATAACAATGGGGAAAAGTTTCAGCGTCCTTATTCACTCACGATAGTCCTGGGGATCAGTGGAAAGTGAGCTAAGCCACATTCCAAGCGTCTCTAGGCTGAGCACCAGACAGAGATGGAATGTGGGCATTTCAAAGACTTCTCAGGTATAAGACAAAAGAAGACCATTATATTGGCTATGGAGCAGATAAACTGGCAATGTACCAGATCAACTGCACTACAGATCAATGGCCATATTGAAGTTAACTATTCCTGTATATGGTAGTGTAGTGTGCATGCTACATACAATGAAGAAAATAATCTAAGCTTCTCAGGAAATTTCATTTGTGCAGTTAAAGCGAAGGCCAACTAAGTGAACAAATGAATGAGAAATATGGGTAGCATTGCTTTGGAACAGTGCTTGTTTAGTTCTACAGAACTATGTTTGCCTGTAACTTGGAATGATGCTGATATAAATAATTATGTGTACAGACAGATTTGTAAAACAGTGTTAGATTTATATTGATAATATGTGTTTTATGTGTGACTAACTTGCCTTTTTTTGCTATTTTAACTTCTAAAAGTGATTAAAATACAGTCCTTGCATTAAGTCTTAAACTAAAGCCCTCTATCTAATGTGTCCACTTATTACATTTTATTACACTTCTGTTACATGTTTATTTCATTTCATGCAGGTGTCAAATGTAGACGAATTAAATGTCATGCAACAATACAGTAATGTGGGTTGTTTGAACAACTTATTTTCTTCTGTTCTGGTGAGAGATTTAAATGATGGTTATGTAAAAGACAACTGGCCACAATGTTAGCATTATCAATGGCAAAACAGTTCAGCAAACCTGATACACCAAAGGTGGCATTGTCTGGTTTAACATATTCTGAGAAACATTTTCTTTTTTTGGAGCACAATTAGCCAAGCATAAACTTATTTGTTTGAGGTTATCACTGGTTTAAACCATGCAGAACAAGCCATTAAAATAATAATAGCAAAGAATAACTAAAATGGAAAGTACAGACATGAAGTGAATAAACTGTGTAGAGCCAAGAAAAGAGTGTGGCAGTAAGAGAGAGAGGTTGAGAAACAGACAGCCAGACATGCTAGTGAAGAAAAACAATGGAATGGGAAAATGTTACTCACTATGAAGTAATACTCTGAAATCTGAATTATCCCTGGCCCCAGAGAGTCAGAGACAGCGTATAGTGCTGTTAATTACATTGCCCTTTACTGTGTGGTGTGTGAGAGAGAGAGAGACTGAGAGAGGGCATGAAAACAGAGAGACAGAGAAATTCAAAAAGATAGAAAGAGGAGAGTACTTTTTGTCCTCAGCTGGCCAGCAGGCCATTCTACCCTGTAGATAGAGTAGGCGTTGTGCTCCAAATGGGTATCGAAGTCCGGTTTGATCTGGGCCTCAGAGTCCAGCCCAAGCCTGGGACTAGAGTCTCATTATCTCTCCCCATGCCTGTCCTGGTCTTCCCCCTTGCTGGGCTTTGATGGGTTGCTTGTTTGAGCGTGGAGGCGTGATGGCTCCTAAAATATATCTTCTAGTCTTGGAGCAAAGGACATAGAGGGTACAGTTTGCCTTTGGCTGTTCAAACAGTTCAGGAGATGTGTTTGTTTCTAAACAAATCTGATCTCTAATGAGTTAGACTCACATTCTGGGCTGTTTGATACACTATGTGGGATTGAACAAATGACTGCGTATTGTGGACAAGGGAACAAACTATGGTTTGTGTGAAGTTTGCCGCTTCACTGCCAATTTATAATGTGCTGCCTTCTTACAGTTAGATACAGTGCTGCAGACATCAGAAACTGTTGGGTGTGCATCGTTCGAGAGCTCAGCTGAAACGTGTCTGTCGGCAGCAGCATAATGTATGCTTGAGCCAGCTGCGCCTTTTCATGGCCAATAACACGGAAAGGTTCCGCGTGACGTTTTATTAGTGCCGACGAGGCCAGGAGTGTGAAAAATTGCAAACGCATCCCTCTGTGAAGAGTCTCCTTCCATTCGCTGTGACATCGCTAATCCAGTTACTACATGAATACTGCAGCAACAACCTCTAGGGTGGGGGAGGGGGTAAGGGTGGATCTGGGCAAGCCAGCATATGCTGAGAGAGCGCTTAGGGTACAGCCTTCTAATTCAGCAGACCGATCGATTTTAACACATCTGTTTTATATTCCGTCCCCTTGATGCAGAACAATAAGGGACATACAGTATTTTTTTTCCCTTTTGTGAGTATATTACGTGGACCGTGGAAGTTGTAGTTTCCCTAACCCTCAGGGATATGGGCAAATGTACCCTCTCAATGGAGCATGTAGAAGTTACACCATACCTAGGTACAATATATAAGTTGTACCCTCTTTAGGGAGCAAGTTACGCCCTATATGGGAAGTATGTACTAGGTATACCCTATATAGGCAGACTCATGAAGGGTTCTTTTGTAGGGAGCATGAGAAAGTTTGACTCAGGGAGCATGCAGAAGTTATACCCTCTATAGGGAGCATGGATAGTGCAGGGTTTGACCATACTCTTCCTTTAAGTTAAAGATTTACTGGTGAGGAAGTGCAAGGACAGGGATTCTCTCTAAAATTGGTCTATACCATGTTGGAGGGGCAAGGAATGTGGTGAACCGAAATTGTTTGTGTATGTGTGTGTGAGGGAAGCATCTACAGGGGAAGGGGTGGTGCGTTACCTTACCAAATAAATCGGACTCCCTTACTCACAGCGCTATTAGTACACAAGCAACGTGATCCATCACAGAGGAGTGTTTTAGTTAAGTGGTCCATTCAGAGCGACTTTCAGAACAATGCAATTTATTAGTCGTCCGTCTTGCAAACATTAAATTCTGTCAAGCAATTTGGCGGGAGCCCAGGCGCCCGGCGACGGGACGGGTCTGAACATCACTCTGCACGCAGCCACAGCCACATTAACGGTCCAAGGGCAGGATGTACAGCAATCAAAAAATCGAATAAAACTGGCAATCAGGGGGGAGACTAATGGAGGAAATTGAGACTGAAACAGGAAGACATCATAATGCACCAGACTGGAGTGACGGACACCTCGCTTGATGGCTATAGATGGGTACTGTTTAACCTGCACCAAAATCATGGAACTGTATCCTGTGTAAATGTATGTATCCTGTTACAAGTTTAAAGGTGATTAATAGTGTTGAACGGCCAAGCTAAGTTGCTCAGGAGAAGCTCTTGGTCAGTTGTGTGCACTTCACACATCTCTCAGCCTCAGTTTGTCAGGTAAAAACAACAGTATGGTCACGTACTCTACCGGGCCCTTTGACTGTACTCCACGCTGCAACCCTGACCCTTTTTTCACCACACCGTTGCCCCGACAACATCAACAACAACACCCCTGCCAAAATATGGTATGTGGTTCATTTACAAACCGTGAAGGTGACTGTACCCTGGTAAGATTAATCACAGCTTAAAAAGAACATCTATAAATAGACATAATGGAACACAGTCATTAACGCACACCTATTGTTCAATGAATAATTGTAAGCCATTTACCTAGCAATCATTCTTTAATGTGGAGCTTGAAATCCATGTTGACATTTTAATAAGATAAAAAATGTCTTTAAGCCTTTTCCAATGGATCACAGGAGAGGCGTTTCGATGGATTTCCAGTGTATGCCAAGACGGTGGCCTCCGAAAAGTCGATCCACAGTCACATGACCAAGCGCTCTCCCTGAGGATTGCTTCTCTCAAAAAGCAGCCCCCTGTGAGTGTTAGCTCTGCAGTCTCCAGACTGGAGTGTTGTGACACTAGCCCGAGGACCTGAGAAGAGCGGCTGAGACTGACACTATCAGACACCGCAGTGGCCCCTTGACGTTGAGCCTTTCCCGCGCCACACTCTGGTGAGCAGTCGCGGCGCATTCGGCAGGCGACAAAAAGGCTGTCATCGGAATAACCTCGGAGCGTAAACACGAGAGGATGCCGCCAGCATGTTTGCCCTCTCATCTCCTCCTGTCAATGGTTGACAAGCGCTGGGGTCCCTATTAAAGCTGATTGGGTGGTTTAATTGATACCGCTGCTCGTAATTCGGGTAATTTTTCACGATTACGTTCTTTGCTGTTTGGAATTAAAGGAAAACTCCAGATGTAGAGCTGCAGCGTGAGCTATCATTTATATCCATTATCCTCATTTTCCGCTGGCTTTATTGAAGGCGGCGGAGCAGAATGTTGGAGGGGCCCCTTTGAAGAGAGTTATCACGTACGCACACTCTCTCCCCCATTCATATACTCTCTTTCTCTCTCTCTCTCTCTCTCTCTCTCCTTCTTGCCTCTGTCTCACTCCACTGATTAAACATCTCTTGTGATCTCTATTACTAGGCTGATTGCATAAAGGGAGATGAAAGCACAGAGGTACTGTAAAAATATATGAGTCAAATGAATGACTAAGTTAAAATAAACCGATCATTGTATGGATTTTCAAGTTTTCTAAAATGAAACCAAAGTCATTTTAATACACGCATACATTCCAGCAACTCCTGTCACCTTCCACAAAGAATGCGGAGCAGGTGGGACAATGCACTCAATTCCTTTAGTCGAATCTCGGATTGATGCTTACGATAATTATGAGTTATTTTCTGAATTCCCTAAAAAAGGAGGTACAGTATACTCTAAGCATTAACCTCTGTTTGCCAGCATGATCCACACTCATTCTGGACATGTCGTTTTCTATCCGCCAATCAAGGTGAAAGCCCTATCCACCAAATTGAAAGTGTTATCCATCCACTATCCATTGTGCTAGTGTGTCCTATTCTATCCTCGTGCTGGGGAAAAAATGTGATACACAAATTTTTGAGGACCTGTTCAACTCACAAATTTTTGAACCAGAGGTCAAAAGAGCAACTTTAAGCAACATTCTCAAGTGACCATGTGAATCTGTGAACCCTGCAGTGTCAACGAAGGTCAGTGAAGCACCTCCTCATGACACTCCTGTGAAATATTGATGAGGGCCGGATGTGACCATGAGGAGCTGTGCATTCATTAACGACTTGCCCACACTGTGTGGAAACAACATGCAGAAAAAATATGCGTGTAGACAGACGGATCGAGTATACAATATATCTCTCCGCTTTAATTTCAGGAAACGAATGCTCGAATCCATGGGATGGGGTCAAAAAACCCATTCAAGTGTGTGCAATGGGACTGACACGTAATTACTGTGCTCGTCCTGATTTACTCAGTTTGGACAGGTCAGATAAGGCTCAACAGAGGCCCTTCTGCACACGTTTCAGGCTAACACACACATCCACGCACGCACGCATTCACACGCACACACACACACACACACACACATCACTTTCCCCCCATCTACAAAGCATTTTACAGACATGATTAAGGTTTCCAATTAAATTTTCACTTAGCCGGTGGAACAAGGGAGCACTCAATATCTCACCTTTCCGAATTACGTTGTATCAATAACAATTCAAACCCAGCCCCAAATCAAGTGGGCAGCTTGACACTCAATTGGCATCTCATTGCTCTTCTGCTTCAATTAGCAGTTATATTTACCTTACGCCAGCTGAGAAGGTACAATTAAGTGTTACTGGGGCAGGCTCTCTGTTGCTAGGCATAAGATGTCCTGCATCTTCGCCCCTTGCCAAGATTTGTCCACCTGCTGATGGGAGCATCAAGCTATTCCCCTTTCAAGCAGCCATACTGGCCAATGATAATGCACTGGATTTCTCCTCGCATGCCCATAATGTGGACTGGAATGAATAGCCCCCACCCAATTTCAAGATGTCTGTATTTAGAATTCCAAGTTGTGTTAAGGGACTTTATCACAAATAACAGGCTTGGCTGAGCGTTGCTTGACAACCCTAGGCGACTTTGTTCTCGCGTAACAAAGCGCTTGCCGCAAAGAGGGTGTGATGGCATTGAGGGTATCAAGGAGGCATGCGACTTCAAGGCCCCGTTTTATTTTTGGACTCTTGTTATGTTTTCATGAGGCCATTTTAATCTCAAACAAATATGTTTTCAATGAAAAAGGAGAGCGACACCCTGTTATAATGCTCCTGGCAATAGCAGAAGGTCCTGGTATTGAGTCGAAAGTTGCAAACAAATTAGTGGAACTGGTAAGCAAGCAATTGATTCTGCCTCATGCCAGAAAAATGAAGAAAAATTTCTTTGAGCGTTTTCAGAGCCATACACACAAAGGGCCTCTGTGACCCAGAGGAACTAGTCTGAGTGCTGGGCTCACCTTTCCTCGTGGCCTCCTACGGGGCATTACACACCGCCAGCAAGACACCAATTCATTTTCATAAACGCTTTGATTAGCATCACAACGGCATTAATGAAGTTGGGGTGGCAGCCGTTCGCTTTCCCCAGCGTGAGGGGACAGGGGTGGCATTCAAATGAGCTACTTCCATGGTCGTGAGGATCAGGGGGGGGGGGGGAGGGGGGGACCCTCCTGAATTTGAGAGTGCGGATGGGGCACACGGATGACACACGAGGCATAGTGCCAGAAAGATAGAATAGCTTGCCTTCTCAGAGGGCTCTACCAATCCATAATTACTCTAATTAGACCATTTTTGTAATTTTCTGAAAATTATAGCTGGCCTCATGTACTATTTTATACACATCATAAATTGCTCAGATCAAAAGACTATACAACCCTGTGCAACTTTGCAGGGCCTGAATTTTTTTACTTACACATAAATGGGCATTAATCAAAGTATTATAAAGTCATAAAGACAACAGGACACACCATAATGAACTACATGCCAGTTTATAACAGCAGGTAAAAATACTACCATTTTCAGTACACTACAAAGGTATATTTGCAAGGGAAATTTAATTAAGGGTCCAAAATTACTTTCTGAAGGACATATCAGTGGTGTCTCATATCTCAAGGCTAGTTATCCATCCTGCTGTTCTAACTACTATTCCACATTGCTGCCCTGACCACTGCTCCACACTGCTGCTCTGACCACTGCTCTACACTGCTGCTCTGACCACTGCTCCAAACTGCTGCTCTGACCACTGCTCCAAACTGCTCCCTGACCCTGACCACTGCTCCACACTGCTGCCTGACCACTGCTCCAAACTGCTGCTCTGACCACTGCTCCAAACTGCTGCCCTGACAACTGCTCCAAACTGCTGCCCTGACCACTGCTCCAAACTGCTGCTCTGACCACTGCTCCAAACTGCTGCTCTGACCACTGCTCCAAACTGCTGCTCTGACCACTGCTCCAAACTGCTGCTCTGACCACTGCTCCAAACTGCTGCCCTGACTACTGCTCTACACCGCTGCTCTGACCACTGCATCAAATTATCAGCCTGACCAGTTCTCTACACTACATCATAACAGCAACCCTTCTGTTTGTTTTTTTCCAATCTTGACTCTGATCACACAGTTGTGTTTTGAGCCCTGGGCAGGTAGAGAGCGCAGAACTGGCAGATGTACCAGGCTTACCTTCATATAAGGCCTTGAAGCCTTGCCCACTGACAGCGTAGTCAGAGAGAAGCCACAGTGTGAGCCGGGAGCCCGAGCTGATGATGGGGGCCGGAAGCTGGAACCCTGTCAACCTACAGACAGAAAAAAACACAAATACAAGCTGATCATTAGCCACATGTTCGCCTATGGAGAAAAACAAAGGGAAAAAAGCGCATCCATAAATGAATAGAACACTCTGTATCTATTGCCAGAGATGAGCCAGAGATCAACCATTTCCAAATATGTCAATCTACCAAGAGAAGATACACAAGTTTCAGTCTTACACAAGACACAACAAATGAACAAGAAAAGAATTCAAACAGGACACAATATGTAGTTTTTTTCTTTTTTAAATTATTTGATGGAAGTAATAGAGGTTTGATTGTTTGCAGTGTGTACTGTTTGCTATTTTTCTCCATGCAGCTTTAAATTATACTAAAAAGACTCACAAAAAAAACATCCAGGCCCTCAGAGCCTGTGCACCTGTCACTGTGAGTGACCTTGCTGGATGAGACAGTAATCGATGCGCTTGTTTGCGTGGTGCGGGCAGGGACAGCCAGGCCCATGCCGCAGCCTTGGGGTGAACAGTTTATCCATGTCACAAGCAGAGGAGAGTCTCTCTGTGCGCCCACAGCACACATATTACAATGTGTAACAAACCAGCCCGAGACCATTTACAGAACCATTAGATTACAAATCAATACAGCTATTAAGAACGATCATAGAGAGATCAAAGTTCACAGCTGGTTAAAGTGGGAATACTATAGCCATTGTTGCTAATGATTACACTAATCACACAAAAAATGGCTATACTCAATGCAGCGACTACAGCACTACTGCAGCGTTTTTCTGACACAGATTCTACGCTGTCAAAAACCATTGCTCACCACCTACACAACTGCATACTTATAATGAGTGCAATGCTTTTTTGGCCTGGTAAGTACAAGCTACCCTACCTAATGCTTTTGAGTCCTGACATTGGTGTAAGCAAAACAATGCAGGTGTAGGACAACAAGATACTATGTCTGAAGATGTGATCTGAGTGGGAGGTGAACTGAGTTTATGAGCTGGGTTTTCGTATTCGTCTAACAAATTTATCAGCGGAGAATAGCAGGAATCAAACTGTAGTCAAGCTCGAGGAGCAGAATTCTGGAAAGTGCTGCAAACAGCAAATAGGGAGGCCTAAGGCTGGAAGCCTCCAGAATCTGTCCTACCAGCATGTCAAGGAGGTATGGAGTTAACGAGGGATCTTCTGTGAACAACATAACATTTTTCCTTAAATTTGAGCCACATTTATGTGTTCTACTGTAAATCGGGGTAAATCAGGCTGAAGTCCTATTTTTTAGCTGGAGTGTATTAGAGTCAGTGCAGCTGAGGTCTGCTTAAGGTTAAAATATCATTTATTATAATGACCCTCTGGTCTGATATGCATATTCACCTGTATGAAATAATCAATAATTTTACATATTTTTTGTCCCTTAAGAGACAATCCAAACTGTAAGAATTTCTACAAATATTCTGCAGTTTGAATAAAGGTAATGGATGCAGTTTTGTATTCAAGTCATTTTTTTCTGTATCTAATGTTGCTGGGTGTCAGTTACATTGCCTCGGGCATAGCTAAAAGCTAGTCTTTTTCTTTCAAAATCTGAACTTTTTTCTCCAATCTACTTAAACCAAGGGTTCCAAGCCTAGCACTGTGACGACTGTAAGGTGAAAAACAGGGGGTCTTTTTTTCAGAGAGAATGTTTTATAACGCATGTCGTCATAGTCTTCTCACTATCAAAATAAATGTGAAATGTTTATTTCCTTCTTTGTAAACTGACCCACTTTTTCTGTAGTGTCCACTGTTCTGGGTTTTCTCAATGTCGTCATGAAGTTTCATCAGTTAAGTTTATAAAATGGCCTCTATTGCCATTTAGAACAATCATCAAATGGAGTTACCTCACAATTGTGACACAAAACTGTTTTCCCTGAACAACCAATGACAGCCTGTGTGTCATTGCTGCACCATGCTCTGTCCAATTGGAAGGCAGCTGAGATGCAAAGTCCTTATGCCAGAGGGAACGCTTGAGACAAAGCACAACATGGCAACAGAAATTCTTCCCAAATTAGAGATTTACCACCTACAAGGTACTCCTGCCCACAGTTGGCATATTATTTTTTCATATTACATTGTTTTCAAAAAAAAAAAAACTTTTGGAAGAATTTCCTTCTAGACTCCGTTCAAAGAACAGGATATATGAGGACATGTCGTGTTTAAACTGAACACATGGCCAAGTCTGTCAAACATAAATGAGTGAATTAATATTTAGATGCATTAATTTATGCAGGCAGCGCAGGCAATGGCTATCCTCCAGGATAACTAGATTTCTCTTCTAAAATATGTCTATTTTGTAAAATAAAAAGCATTACTGCTAAAAAATAAATAAGATATTGGGAATAATAAAACAGTACTGCAATAAGTCTGTGGTGATTCATATGCTGGAAGCTCATCTAAAATAAGCCACAGAGACAAAACCACCCAAGATGAGGTCAGCCAATTGAAATGCATGTTAGATAAGGTGGAATGTAGCATATGACATCATGATGAAGCATCTCAATGTGAATTCACAACCCCTTCATTACCTGTCATGATCCCCCTCAAACCCCCCACCCAATGCAATTGAGAGAGGAGTGAAGTGTGGGACGGAGGGAGGAGGCGAGGCAAGGCAAGGCGGGGCGGGGGCCAATGGGGGACTGTCTGTGGAGAAAGTCTCCTGATTAAAGCGGTCCGTAAACAGATCCGGTCCCACGAGCCAGTCTGATTTACTGGACTACTGAGCGGCTTCATAATAAAATGTGATTAAATGGAGTGTCAGCGCATGAATAATGACCCCCGCGCTCTGGCCACGTTTGCCGCGCGGAGACCGCGCTCCCAGGGCATGCCAGCCAGGCCAGCCACCTCTCCTTGGAGGGCTTTTAACTCAGACAGGGAATTATGGGATGGGGGGGTTGTGGCTGGGAAATATTATGTCTCTGTCTTGGAAACATCCTCTTGCTAAATAACTAAATCAGGACAACACATTTAAAGAAGTAACTCAAGAAGCAAACATACACCGGCAGACAGATCCACACATTTCATGTACCAGTACATACAAAATCAATACAATCTGATTAATCATTCACAACAGATAAATACCACTCAGATTTGGTTTTAAATATATCAAAAATATATATATATCTTATTTTTTCACAGTCCATGTACCTGTGGAGTGATTTAATTCATAGATGGGCAGTAGCTACACCTGAATAAGCAATAACCGCCCATTTGCTATTCCTGTAAACAACCCAAGCCTGTATCACACCGTCCTTCTTCTTCCCTCTCTTCCCAGTTAACTGTAAGTTTTGCTGAAGTAGCCATATTCCTTTGAGTTGTGGGGGAGGGGGGGGCAAAAAGGTAGCAACAGCAAGATTTTGATGCGAGAGCAAAAGGAGAGACATTAGTAGATAAATGATGGAGAGAAGGATGGGGGGAGGAGAGGCAAGGGGTGGTGGGATGGTTATTTATTGGCAAGCTCAGTTTCCTCATTATTCTTCCTTCTATTTTGGCTGAAGGGAGAGAGCTCTTTTGGGGGTCCCAGAGGGAAACGCTGCACGTTTATTTTCTGCCCGTTGATGGTATGCTGCAACCTTCCTCCCACCCCCACCCCCCACCCCAAGGGGGAAAACAAGCCCCAGCTCCACCTGTGGCCAGGGGGCGACGAACGCCCCGCTTTTCTTCGCATGGCCGAGGCTGGGCAGATTTATTGACCTGTCAGAGCGGAATGCTGCGTCGGACACAATCGAGCCGTAACTCCCCTTCCTCAAGGCCCGCGTCCCGCGCCCTGACAGGAGCCGGCTCATCTCCACTTGGCTAACGCGGGCACTGTGCGGAGCTGAATTATATTCATACACGCCACAGCCTGGCACCCAGCTCCGGGTCCAAAAATGGGTGAAGCGGAACAGTCTACGCCCACCCGTCGCACCGAAGCCTGACGCCGTTTCCTCTTTTCTTCCACTGCAAGTGGGAAAGACAGGAGTCCACGTGATGCTTGACAGTTGCTTTGCTTACCAGATAGGTGTGCCAGGCCTAGTGACTAACATGTGAGTGTGCTTATTTATATCCTTCAGCTGAGTAACCAAAAGCAACAGGCATTTCTCCTTATATAAAAGAGAGCTGAATGAGAAACACACAGTGGATATGTGCAAAATAGTTCTAGTTGTGTGTGTGATTATCAATCATCAAATATGAAGTCAGTCAGAGAATAAACTGACCTTTTGATTAGCTGATGTTTGTCATTTGACTGAGCCAATAAAGTATTTGGGTCCAATAATGTGCATGACTTGTACTCGCTTGTATTTGGGCCAAATGGAAGATTGCCCTCCACTGGTCCACCAACAACAATTCCAGATCACTCAGAGGAGGTGGTGTCCCAGGTCTGCTCAAACCAGGCCCAGCTTAGCTTCAGCAATTCATCATTTAAAGGGCATTCTGAACAAAAGGTAAAATTCAGCACACACCCACTGATGAATCACACACAGCCACCTATATATTTCTATATTTAATCTGTATGTGTCCATAAATAAAATTTAGAAAAACAGCAAGGACACCACTGCATGACACAAAATACTTTTTTTTGACAGCGAATCTTCAAAAGACACCATGAAAATAAGCAGCTGCCATGAAAAGCCAAGGGAGTGATCGAGATTTCCCTCCAACCCGCCCAAGGCCGTTGGGTTCTCAACCAATGCTCTAAACGTCACGCCACGGAGAGATTTGTGGTCAAAATGGGTTTCATAAGGTGCCGTCCCTGAAGCCCAGGAGAGCCACAAGATGTGTTCTGTCTCCAGCGCAGATCCTTGTTAGCCTGTTGGGATAGCTTCGGCACTTTTGCCAGCGCCAACTGTTCGGAACCGTTCCAAAAAAGACAGAAGACCGTCGGCTGCCCACGAGCCCTTCTGCTGTGGTCTGGGCCACTCTGTTGGAATTGGGACGCTGCTTAATTAACGGGAGGTGAAAGGCTCATTTAAAAATCATAGATAAATGGAGGAAACCATTCGCATAGAAAGCCCTTAATCTTTCTCGCCACATAGAATTTCATTCTACAGCAATGCCGCTTCATACGAATAATTAGGCAATGATATCCATTTAGCTCTTCTGCTCTTTATGTATTGAATAATTACACTCCAGGGGCTAATTTGAAGGAGGCTCATCGTCTCCAGAACCAGTTGCATTATGGACAGAGGTAGCTTACAGAGCCACAGGTAAGGTCCTTCGTTCCTACTCTCATGAACTGGTAATTAACGGCAATCACGACACTGTAAACAGATATCTCTCAGTAGATCTCCTCACCAAGAAGTCACATGGTAATTGGACCAGTTCTCTAAAAAAACTGTTTAGGGTCCATTACAATTATCATTTAAAGGGTATATGGGCTTTCATTTTCAGATTGTTTGCTGGAAAAAAAAATGTTAACAGTTCTTTTTCTCATCACAGTTTGATTACTACTTGAAAATGAAGTATGGATATGTTAAGGCAAGGTCCATTCCAATTTTATTACATTTTTGCACAGTCAAATGATAAAATGGTTTCCTCAGGTTTTAACACCTGACAGAGGGTGTCTCTCTGTCTGTTATCATGGAAAGAGGTTACCAAATATTGGAATAATCGACCGTAAAGAGTCAGGCTAAGAATCTAGGCTAGATTCATAAATACTTCATCATTCCATGATTAGCTCAGAAAAAAAAGAAAATGAAGAATAGCCATTCAAGGATAAATTATTTATCGGAGCAAGAAAGCACTGATAAAATACAGAAATCAGGCTTGGTTTGCACCATTTCAGTAACTCTTAGTGAGGAAAGTCAGAAATGTTTAGCTTTCCATTTGCAGGGCTTACTGGGAAAATGGGCGCCCAAAAATACTTTTACCTGAACTACTGTCCTGGCAATATGCACTTGTGGTTGCATCCCTACATTGACTGCCATTTCTCTCATTTGGGGCTGATACTGTGAACAACAAGTATCACTTTGAACATAATATTTTATTTGTCAAACGTTTCAAGCCCCCAACCTTCCCCAATACGCTCAGAACTGTATTGAGCCGGGTCCTATTTTTACAGCACAGAATAGCATCACTCCATGAACTACCCTGGAAAGGCTCCAATTCAACTGGGTAAAGTAACTATAGAAAATGTCTCTTTAATGTCTCTCAAGTGTTTGATTGATGCCAAGAAACAAAGATAGGAAACGGCGGATTTCCAGTACGTTTATCGAGCAGACCCAAGGAGGATAGCAACTGTCTAAATTGGGCATTTAATCGTTAATTTACTTCGCTTTTTATCTCCGCGAGCCTGCTTGCAGTCATTAGTTACATGTAACTACTCACCAAACGGTACCGTCCACGTTTATTAACAGTATGAACCAAAGCTGAAAGTATCCCTGATGGGGCTGTTTCTGACCCAAAAATAATTTTTGTCTCATGTTTGTTTTGGCACTGTCCGAGAGGGGGGGTAGGAGTGAGGGACGAAAAGATCGGTCAATTAGACTTACAAAATAAATAAATCAGCTCTGACAAATAAAACAAGCTGCGGTCGCTGTGTTTTTAGTGCCGCTTAAATCGTTTTACAATAATCCCTGGGCTACAAACAATTAAGAATAAATAAAACTAATTCAATGTATTCTTCCCCCTGGCAAAGTGACTGGCCTAAGTACAATCTATACGATATGACGTTTCCTTGTAAGTGATGAAGTGCTGGTGATGAGAGAGGAAATTATATTCCTGTTTGCCTTATTAAAAATGCTGGGCAGCAGAAGCAATTACACGTCCAGGGAATTTTGTTATTTCTGGCAAAGTCTTGCCGATAAAGAGTTAGTATGTACGTATAAATCTGCATTACCAGAAAGCACACGGTTATTGATTTCTAATTAGCCATGGGCACCCAGATGGTGGGCGGTAAGACACTGTTCATGCTTCCAGACCTTCAGACCTGAAGATTAATTATTCAAATGTTGACTTCGCGCTAGCAGTCAAAGTTTGTGAGAAGAGCAAGGGAATCTCTGAGTCAGATGCTCGCGGACTCCTTCAAAAGACATTCAGCCTCTGAGGCAAGAGTCTGCATTTCATTACTTTTATATTTATTTATTTATGTCCCTGTGTTCTAATAAACTCCAAAACAAGGTTTAGGGGCAGATTTGATTAGATGCAAAGGGCAGAAGGGACAAGCTGACCGATGGCATGCAATCGTGCTTTTATTTGTTTGTTCTCCCTCCCTCATCCCTCCTTCTCTCTCACTTCCTCGTCTTTTCACTCCCGCTGCTCCCTGTTCTCTCTCTCTTTCTCACTCAAAAATTCATGAAATAGAGCTCTCTCTCTCTCTCTCTTTCTCTCTCTCTCTCTCTGTCATATTGCTGCATTTCTGTGTGAAGACAGATATAATATTTAAATTACATTTCATTTGTCATTTCATGTTCCATACATTGTGTGTACAACAAGCACTGTTTACTTTGTATGTCATTCACTAGTTTCTTTGATTAATTTCTCATACAGCACTGTTACTGAAAGTTCTCATTGGCCATTATGTTTGTCCAAAATGAACAGCTTCTCCATAATTCGGCTACAAGTGGTTGAAATTGCTATGGCAACACAACTGCAAGGTTGACAGATGGAAAGATGAGCAAATCACAAAATGCTACGAATGACTAAGAATACAATTATGCAATAAAAATCATATCCAAATATGTGATTTTATGTTTTATGAAGTCCTTCTTTCCCTGGAAACACAAAACACACAAACCATGCTCATTGTCTCCACCTGTACTACACACAGATTGACCTGTCAACGTAATCCCCGTCTCAGCCACGTGGTGACACGTTCTTTAACTAGAGGAGTTACTTGAAACCCCTCCCTTCCAGTTCTTAACGCTGTACATGCAAAACATGAAGCAGGATTCTTCCGGATTCTTTGTCTCTTCATTTGTTTCATTCATGTAAATCACAACTCCCTATTTCCTGCTGTAGCTCCCCGGAACATATCAGTAGAGAGGCAGCATGACTAATGGTACAGTAAGAAAATCCCAGTGTCAATGATGGTAAGAATAAGAGTCATCTTAAAATGCAGACAGTTGCCCCTTATATTAATATTTGACCTCTAATGACGCAATGTTATTGCTGCAATCCCTTTGATTCACCAAGATCGAAAGACAAACAAGCAGGTAAAATTGAATACGGCAGGTAAACAGAAGCATGACATCTTTTAATAAGAGATATGATATCTGATTATCATTATTAAAATATGCAACCCTAAGACTGTATGTTGATTTTATATGGCCATTTTTTGGAAATGTGTGCTAAATATTAGTTGTATCATTTTGTCATTAAAATGAATGAGAAGCTTGCAAAATATGACAGGCATTTAATTCAGATTATATTTCCCAACCAAGATGTATGAGTAAAAACAGATCACTCAGCAATGAGTCATTACATAAGAGAGAGAAACAAAATAGGCCTGAAATTTCAAATATTCACATTTGTGAGAAATGGCATATTTTTTATATGAACTTTATGGAAAAACTCTCCCTAAAACACATACATATACATTTTACATAATCTGATTTGGAAAATGTGCACGTCATGTACATGCTTGATTTAAAAACAGCATAGCCACATTGATTATTACTTATTTTAGCTTACTTCCTACATTAAAATGGAAGTATGGTGGCCAATTATTAAAAACATACGGATATGCAGAAATACACAGCTGTCACTCCATTCACCTTTTTCAGCATCACTCTAAGCTCAAGCATGATGGAGAATATGATGTCTTATCTATAACCCCCTTCATTGTTCCTCTCTTTTTCCAGCTAAGCCCCCCACATGTGAAAAGGGACTCCATCTTGCTCCCTGTCCCATTCTATCAGCTCTCATTTCTCCTTGCTTTGCCGTAACCTTTTCTGGTGCTGCATGGCTGCCAGTTAATTAAGCAGTTTTAACACCCCATAAATCCCATGGTGCTATGATCCATGCATCTGCTTAACAAACAATTTGCCTTATGGGTAATCCTTTTCTTTTTTTTTTAGAAAATTTGCAGAAGGCTGGTGGTGGATTTTGGTTGTGGTGCCACTATGAGCACACCCAAGCTTTTATGGTTCCAATCCAGCTCTCCCATCTACAAGAAATGGTCCGTTTACAACAGCGCTTTTATGCCTAACTGCACTGGATTCTGCAATGACATGTAGGCCCCCAGCCACAAATTAAATGCCATTGGAAATCTATTATGTGCAAATAAATACAAACATCTGAGCATGGAGAGACAGAAATGTTCTGAGTCTATATATTTCTGCATTTTCAGGACTGTGGACAGCTTTCTCATTAAGCATGGTGGAGGGCAGCAAATCTACCTCTCACAAACCGAGTAATGACTGTGAAACGACTAACTCAAGTGCACACAGCTCAGACCCTGTAGTTCCAGCTGGGTTCTACCTTCAAATCCACCGGATCATTCCACTACCTCATGCAGTCAATTTATGTGATTGATTGGACATCACAAACTCCCCTTAGAGATTGTGCAGGGAGACCCACCACCTCCTGGATTTCTGCTCTTCAGAACTACAACTTAAAAGCTCCTAGATCATAAACAACGTGCCCTGGATGTGTTGAAGATGGGAAGGGAAATATTATTTTGTTATTTACAACCATTTAACTCCCAATAGCAGGTAAATGCTCTTAATGTCATGCTAACTCCTTCTGCCTTCAGTGCAACCTGGTCTCATTAACATATCTCCCCATCAAAGTAACATCTTATCACCATTCAATCTTTCAAATGGTTATGCAACTGATTATTTCTAGAAAGGCTGCAATTAAAAATCAGCAACATAACATTTCTTCAAGGTTTTAAAGGTGTGCATATATTTTTTTGTCTAGAAGCTTCTCCAGGGGAAAAACAAAAAACTATGTCTACACAAAGAACTTTAAATTAGAATGAGGGACGAAATACGCAAAACGTTATCATGAGCCACAAACATGTACCAGATTGCTGCAGCCATATGGTCATTCCAAAAAGGGAGGTCCCTATTGAGGAAAGTGCATTACTCATTACAAAAAACACACAAGCACATTAGCATCTGCGGTTGAATCTCTGTTTGTGGCTAAACTACAGCGGAGACGCTGAGCACTGTGTCATCGCTCATGATTGCATTGCGCCAGTTGGGATGTTGAATTTCTCCTATGTTGTGAGCTGCGGTTCCACCCACAGTCCCGTCTCATCCATCCGGGAACAGCGACATCTGGCGAATCGCTCCAGCATCCTGTGTCAATTAGCTGCGTTCCCAGAGCACTGGATGGTTCCCATGGCATCTGTCGTCGAAGCCGAGATCGTTGGAACAGAATGATAAGTGGTGCTAGCATCTCCACACTTCTGTGTGAGTGTGCGGGTGCACAGGAATATTTGGGAACGGCGTTTGGCATGTGTGTGTTTATGTGTGATTGTGTGTGTATGCATACATGTATAGATTTACCCACCCAGCAAAAGTGTGCATGCATGTGTGTGTGTGTGTGTGTATGTGTGCACACATATGTGAAACAGAAAGTGTGAGAATATGGAGAGGGTAGAGAAGAGATAAAGAGAAGAAGAGACTGGGTACTTTGATCAATGTGCAATGCATCATTCTCTGCATTCTCTCCACAGACAGCGTAATATCACCCTACTTTCACACAGCCTGCCTATTGATATCATTAGTCTGTATATTCAAGGCTGAAACATCACTCAAACTGAACATAAATTTGCTGATCATTATTTGTTTTGGTGATTATCATGAGGATCATCACATCGCCAAACAACATTTCGTCTTCAACAGCGAAATCAGCAGCAATACAACAAAGGGCGTCAATACCACGTCACACTGCTTGATTATTCACTTGATTATTGATGCATGTAATGGCCTCCGGGTTGCTTACATCATCGTATCCGCACAGCTTAGCTTTCGGGCGCCATTATTCACAATCTCCACAGAACCACCATTCCCTTTGATGAATTCGCTCATTTCGCTCATGAATTCTGTTTTGGAGCCCACAAATGAAGAGGGGTCGAAAAAACAAGGCGAGAAAAACCTTCAAGTTGATTTTTCTGTTATTTCTAAAATTTAGCCTTGCGTAAGCACTACTGCGTACCACCAAACTTCTTGATCAGAGATATATATCACCCAAACCGGGGAATTTGAGGGAGTAGAGATGACGCATGGCTGACCTCAGCTCAACCCCTTCATCGATGGATTTCCTCTTCCCTCCTTTTTCCCCGTTTCTGTATTACATAAACCCCTGGCTAGCAATTATCTTAAGTAACGGGGGAGAGTGGAGAGAGATTCATGGGTACGCAGAAATGGGAGTGAAGCAGACGCTTCGCTACCTTGTGAGGCAAGTACAGGAGGTGGGGGTGATGGTGGGCGGGGACTGGTGGATTTTCCCAGAGCTCCCTGCCGCAAAACACCTCTTGATTATCCCCCCAGAAAGGACTGAGCATCCCGCGGAAGATCAATAACGTCGGAGGAGTGGGGGAGATTAGCCGCTGAGATATGGCCCTTTGTGCTTTGTTGGGCCTGCTTCCCTCTGTTAGATGGTAGAGATGTTGCTCTGTACCCCCTCCACATCAATCCACCCGCCAAACCAAACCGGCCCTCCTCCAACCCCCGGCACCCCGGTGCAGCGTGGTCCACCGAGGCTTTCTAAGGGACGACGGAGATCCGAGGCGCACAGGCTGCGGCAGCGCCATGTTCCTGAACAGCTGCCCTCATGAATATTAATGGCAGCTCGTTATGTGACAAGAAAGGGTGACAGAACTGCGGTTCTCCCCCTCTGAAGTGGGAGCCTTCTGAGTGCTGGCATGAAAGCTGTACGTGCGCACGCAAACGCACCCTCGCACGCCCCCCCCCAAGCGCGGACAGGTGCGCTCTCCTGGGCGTACAAAATCACACAACTCGCACACTTGGAGGTGCATACACGGACAATCGCATGATCGCACACACAAACCTCACACAAGCTCTCTCTCTCACACACACACACACACACTGATGCTCACACATACACAGATTCACACAACCTTAGAGCTCTTTGAGTAATGACCAGATGTGTGAAAGCGGGTTGGGACCTCAGGGGGATGATGAAACCGATACCGCACGCTGCCTGAGGCACCGACCACAAGGACAGAGCCACTCTGTCTGTGCCATATAGCGACCCGATGGAAATGCTATGAATTCCGCTAATACCTGACAGAATATCGCTCTCAGTTATATTTTATTTAAATTTGTTTTAAGACAGGCTTCCATTTGTCATTAGCAGCTTGCATGCAGAATGCACAATGAACCTCCACAACATGGAAAGTGTGGGAATCTGTGTGCTATTGAAATTTCCATATCAATGCATTAGTCACATTCTTTTTTATTTCCTCCTAACCAAACCTCCCATCCCCACCATGTTACAGACTCTATTACAGACAAAGGAAGGAAATGTTGATCATGTGACTTCCACCATTCATGGTCATGCTCACCACTGCAGATATATCACTAAAAAACTGCCTATGCCGTCAGAGAGACAAAGCTAACATATAGCATACTCAGATCACATACATGCAGGTGCCCAAAAGACCAGTCACAAGAGAGGAATGAGACTGAAGGACATTAGCATAAATAGTAATGGCAAGGCTGGGACTTAAGCACCCAACTCACTGTGCTCATAGACAAACCATTAACGGGGGCCTTACAACATGAGAACCCAGAGATTCCCCTCCCCCACCCCATTACAGTCGCTCATGTCAGACCAAACTACACAAATCATGAGCATATAACAGAAAAAATGGCAGACAACAAAACAACGGAATTAATAATGGAAATGAGGGCAGATACATGAGGTTCTTGGGAAGGTTGTTCATCGGCAGCTTACTACGGTGGGTCTGAAGAGGAAAATATAGTGTAATGAGTTCGATTCAGTTCATTTTCACTGCAAAGGCCAATTATCACACTGCCTACATGTGTCACCTGCATTTTTCACCTGAAATGACATCGGCCTCTATCTTGGCGCTGCCAAGTGACTAGACTGGTGTTGGAATCAACTTAAATGGTGAGGGGTAGAGTGCTCGGTGAGATATGACACAGAAAAGACAAAAACAAATATATGTAAACATACACAGCTCCAACCACCTAACGTGTTTGTTTTTAATTGTCACACTGTGAGATGTCGAATGAGGGCAAGCCACAGCCTGAGTGCAAAGAGCTTAAAATGAAGTGAGACAAGGTTTTTTTTTTAAAAGAGGCGATCGTGCCAGGCTTTCATACCGCCTGTTGCCATTCAGCTTAAAAAAAGGCTAGGAAAGCACAGCTGAATAGATCCAAGCTGTATGTGACGGCTGTCGTCAGGATAAGACCGAGGGGCGCTGAATTGAATAGGCAAAATAGCCAACCCAGAATGCACAGCGGGGGTGATGCACCTCCGAGAGGGGCTTGGAGGTCAGGACTGAGAGGAGAAGACCCAGGGTTTGGGCAAGCCGATCCCACCCACCCCTGGCCCCGTTCTTCGGCCTTGCAATGCATATCCCAGCAGCGCCCTGCCCATCAGACTCCTGCCAGTACTCAAATTTGGACCGGGCCCACGTGGAGCCGTGAGGATGACAGCCGCAGATTTAATGGAATTGGATGGTCTTTGTCCAAGATGGGCCGGTGTGATCGGGACAATAAAATCCCAATCCAGCCCCGGCTCCAGCACAGAAGAGGAGTCATATATCTCCAGAGGGGCAGGGGGTTGGGGGAGGGAGAGTTCCTGATCCGGGTTAAACAAATAAATAAGAGCAATTAAACAGAGTGCCCGCTGTCCCCTGCATGGCACTCCATCTCCAGCACAAACCCAACAGGCACCTCACAGAGGGGAAAGGAACGGCATTCTGGGTAATGGAGCATCAGCAGTCCCCTGTGCGTCTCTGCCAGCCTGCCTTTCAGCAAGGGACTAAGAGAAGGTGGTCAAGCTGAGAGACCACATGATCACGGGGCCCAAGACATAGTGCAGCCACAATGTTCTTTATCTCTTTTCATACCCATACAGAATCAATGAGTCCAACCATCTCAGTGCACAGGACAAAAAGGATACTGCAGAACTGATGTTAAAAATAAGGTTAAACCTGAGATCAACAACACTTGTAGAAACGGCTAGACTTCAGTTTCTCATTACATTTGAGAATTGCAAGCAACACATTTTCAGTTATTTACAGAACAGTGTAAAATATGATCATTCATATAAATCCAGCGAGCGACAAACAAATACCGCTGGCTCTTATAAAACTCACTGCCGTTTGTAATCAAATACATAGTGTTATATAACTCCTTTGCTACTAGTTATCAAAAAACTTATATCAGGTCTGGCGTTTAAGGTAGAAATTCCTTCCAACCTCAAACCATTTTCTTTTCATCCAAGAGCCAGGGCTGCACATTAAAGGCTAGCTTTTGACCCTTTTGCTTTTAAAGTTGACAGAATACAACCAAGCAAAAAAGCCTGATCCACTTAAATAAAAGCAATACTGAAAAACACAGCGTGATCGAGAATAACTGAAACAGATTAGACAAGCCAGCAAATGAAGCACATATTTTAGCCAAATAATTAGGCCTTGATAACGGGTATTATTGCTTTGCGTTCATCTATCCTGTTCTAACATCGTTTTACTGTGATCGTCATGTAATGCTGATTCACTAGTTATCATCATCATGTCATGCAATTCCCAAATGCACTAAAAACAATCTGCCTGGAGCTACATAAAAAAGATAAACATGTTCACTAACACTCACCCCCATGGTATTTTTAACTGCTCAATCACTGCTTAAAATAGATTTTACTCATTTCTTTATTACTTCATGACAGTCAATATTGGCTGTGTTATTACCTAATATACAATGGATTGCCATTTTACATCAACAAGTGCAGATAGTAAGATGAGAAAATTGCTTTATGATGGCTACATCACTGTAACTGCAGTAGCACATAATCCATATCCAGTTTTATACAAGTTCTAACAGTATATTTAAGTTGATGAAAGCTAGCACAAGCCTCAAAAGGCCGGAAATTCATGAAATTGGCTCAGCTTCTTACCGACCAGAAAAGGCTTTTCAACAAATTGCATTATTGACTATGATGGGTTAGCTGGATACTTCACATAAAACATTCTCACATCAGATTGCTGAAGATTCAAACTTTTTCTGTGAACTTCAAACAGTCAAACAGATACTCTTCAGGCATAACTATGTAAGTATTTGGTCACAATGGGACCAGAGGTGTAGTAGCAACATATTCAAGTATATGGGTGTGTAAACATTTCTGGAGATGTACAGTATACCCACCGAATAGTCTTGATATTGATACACATCGCTTTGGAGTTAAGCTGTGCCCACATCCTGAGAAACAGTATACTCATTTTCTGTTTACCACCACACCACTTCTTTGTCATTCAAGATTCAGGAGAGCTGATGCTTAAAATCGGCCTATTATCAGTCTAATGTGTGTCACTTTCTAGTAAGTAATCTATGGTCATTTTTGAGCTATATCATGTTGCTACACTTTACAAATAATGCTATATTCAGAGAATTGCTATTGAACGGAAGATGTTACCCTTCAACTTCAAAGGGTCAATCAGTAAGTAACCTGTCTGATGAATAAGTTAAGTATGAAAAAAGTAAAACCGCTAGTAAACTGCTAAGTAGATAGGTATATTATCCAGCAAGTGTACCTACCTGCATAAAACTAACTGGGATCCAGTAATATTTTGTAATGTTATTATTATATCAATAAATTCACCGCTTTTTAAGCATTCCCCTGTAATTTATGATTGTATAATGTACGACATAAAACAAAACACTGATAGCAATTATATTTGATGATTTAGTTTGATATGAACCATTATCTATGTTGTATTTTATCTTGTTGGGTATGACTTTGCTTTAATTGTATTTTGTATTTTCATGAACTGATCTGGTGTTCCACTTTGTCCCCCTTTTTTCACCACAGCAAATATACAGAAAACATTCTCTTGTTAAGTCTTGGGCTTCATTTCTTGTGGATGGTACCTCAGTGATGGTCAGATTTTTCAGGTAGTTTTATTAAATTTTTTGGGCATTTTTTGAGGGTTTTGATACCTACTGTGTGTTGAAAACGTAAGAAGATAACAAGACCTGGGACAACCAGGATCAAATTTGACGGATTACATATTTGGATTATGCAATGTAGCATAATCTGTAACATAAAACTGGAATCTAAGCAATAACTAAACTCACTCATACACATACTGCACATGCATACAAGCACACACACACACGCACACACACACACACAAAAAGACACAACACACAGCTAAAATCTGGCAGGTTTTCTCATTAAACACAGACTATCTCGCTCCTGCTGTTCCTAAATAGTCCCTTGTTAATGGCTTCCATTATTAATGTGTGAATCTGCCAGACACATGAGGGGATACGACCACGTGGACTATGAATCTTCCCGTGGAAAATCCCAGGGCGACATTTCAGCTCCAGATTTTGGGCCCACCTAAGGGATAACGTTTGGATTGTGTTCCTCCCCTTAACATCGGGCAAAGGCAATATTAAAACAGCAGGTTAAAAATGACGTTTCCTCTCAAGCTCTATCACACAACAATCACGGGAGCTTGCAGGCACTGATAAGAGGATAATTAGAAAAGACTAGGCCAAAAAGCTCTTTTCCAGCCAACACGCCAGGGCAGACAGGATCGCGTCCATCTAATTCTCGTATCTCATGTGAGCTCTATTCTGTAGAGAAAAACACACACACACACACACACACACACACACACACACACACACACACACACACACACAAATAGGTCTCCATCATATTTTACGAATGGGAAGATTAGCGGGGTGTTAGGGATCATCCCTCCACAGAAGCGAACTAACTCACTTGCCACCTGCTGTGCCGCTCACAATTGCTACTTCCTCCTAAGTGAGAAAATCAATATCCAGAATGTTACTTTCACACCTGAGTCAAGCTGCTACAGTGTAAAATCCACAGCTGAGCCGCGGGTGGCAGTAGTGAGTATTTGGTTTGAAAAACCGAGGCAGGTAAGTCGAGTGTGCTTGACATTCCATTACATTCATGAACAGCCCATTGAGACTTAAACCAACAGGAGCGATTGACTGAGGCTTATTATGCATCCTTCATCCTCTGCTCCTGATGCACACACACAGTCACACACACACACGCGGTCACACATATACATAAGTCAACGACAGCGAACCTTTAAACATCGTGCATACAAAACAATGGTGAAGCATGGGGTATACATCCAACTCACTGGCTTGACTCACAGACTTACGGCCCCTTTCTAACTTTCTGTGAGCGTTGCTGTGTGCAAACAAGTGCTTTCATAGAGTATGAGAGAAAGGGACACAGGGGCAGGCTCAGTGAGAGCCCCACCTCTCAACGTATCTTAATTCGACTGACACCGATGTAGATATAATGACCGTCTACCAACTGCAACGATGACAACACGGCCATGAAACCTCCAGATGTATGCCACATGCATGTCCCTCTTTTCAATCGCCCGGGATAGAGACTCCCATCTTTAAAATAAACAAGTCTCAGAGGGGGATGATTGTTAGGTTTTTCAAAGCAAAGTGATACAAACGTCTGAATTCACATTATAGTAAATTGCAATGAACATCTACTGCCTTCGTAAGCATATTTGTCTAAGGCCTAATGTAACCCAGTAGTAGGCAGGCATAAATTATCAGAGATCTCCACCTGTATTTACATTACAAGACACCTACATTACCAGGCTCATTCATTTCTGGTAGGGAATTAGTATTGAAATTCAAATTAATCAAATCCTGAGGTTTTCAGAATATTTACTACAGTTTGACAGACCTAAATCCTTCATCCCACTTTGTGAAATACTTCCCCAGGGATGCTGTTGACATGTTGACTCATACAAGCTAATGAGAAACTAACATAAGGTACATGGCCTTGTAATTTTTTTAAAAGTAAGTCACTGTCCATCCATTAATTCAAGGATTCTGGGAAAGGTATCAGCCCGTCGCAAAGCTTCTTCAGTGATTTCCTATTTCTCTGAAAAAAGAATGTCTATAATTGATATGGAAGGGAAGGAAAATTCTGTTTTTCTGCACTGACCTGCTTTCAGAATCTAGACATAACAAAGCTCCTCTCACCACATAATTACAGCGATTTTGTTAATGGCTTTGAGGCTCTTGCGACAAATGCCAAAAAAGACATACAAACTATAATTAGTGATCCATGCTCACGACCTTTCTGGTGTCATTATATTTTCACCCACTCCACAACTCTGTAAATAAAAATCAGATATGAAGAAACCTGAAACGTATAAAGACGTAGCGATGGCCACAGACACAGAGCGGCATCCATTCAGGAGAAGTGGAGATTTTGCATGGAATGTAGCAAACATATAGGTAAATATCAGAGGTTGTTTTAAAAAAGTGGGACTCAGTCTGAATTAGGTCTTGAGTACTGTTATGAGAATTTGAAACAGTCCTTTCTCACATTGAAAGTTTATACACAAGGTGATTTTCAAAAGCCACTTTTGTAGGAAACTACTTTCTGCAAAAGGCAGTGCGAGAATTGGCTGCAAGCAAGGCACAAAATGCAGATGGAGTTCCAGACTTTTGCAAGCAGCTTTAAAAAAGCGTGTCACTAAGACAAAAACACAGGCAGCCATCGAAAAGGCATCTACCGAGCAGCATGTTGATTCATTGCACTTCAAATCTTCATGGTTCTAAATCAATGCAAAACTTCAGCAACTAGTCACTTTTTTGATATTGTGTTGGGGGAAATGAAAAAAAAATGTTCTAAATTTAAGTACAAATTTAATTTTAGTTAAATTGAACTAGACTGTGTTCTAAAATATAGCAGACAATAATAAAATTACTGATATATCATTTCAGGATAATATATGTGTTATGTCATCAATTGTCTTTCAATTCCAACTACAGTCATGCATAGAAATCTTGTTTTATAATCAATACGCTGTACATATTCAAAACACTACTCAAATGCTTTTTTCAGCAAATTTAAACTGGAAAAGTATCTTTGAGCCAAATGAAAAATTCATTCTTACTTCCTAAAGGAAAATGTCCAATTGACAATTACGTACAAGAAAAAAAAACATTCTGAGAGGAAACAAGCATAAAACGTGTACAATGTGTATTACTAAAACAACTGATACACAAACAGATTACAGTATGACGTATTCAACTCTGTTGGCACAGTTGTAGAATGGAAAAGTAAGGCGGGTTACCGTGTTCGTAGGTTGCTGGGGCTGAGCTGTCCGTCGTAGACAGAGAGGATGTCAAAATCCTCCTCCAGGGCAAATCCCTGGAACACCAGCTGGATTCGGTTGTGATCCTGAGTGACGATCACCCATGTGCAGTTGGCGTAGTTTGGATATCCGTATGGGTACCCTGGGCTCTCGATCGTCCCATTCGGACTGTGTAACGTGTAACTGCAGTTCTGAGCTGGAAGACAAAAAAGTGGAAGGGTTAGCTAAGTTCATAAAGTGTTCAGAAGCAACTTCCATGCAGTATTCGTCTTTGTGGTAAAAATGTGGGGTTGTATAACAATACTACACATTTGCTATTCACCTTAACTTTACACAACAGTGTAACCTGCAATAGTGTAAAAACCTGTACCTATGTTTTTGGCAGTTGGCAGGTCCTTTGCCACTGTATGTCCTCCAATAATGTCATTACTTTAATAACTTTAATAACATTGTTACTGAGTATAAAGGTATTTTAGCCTTTGACCTAGCCATTGCATATTGCTAATGTCTGTTGTATTTATCATCTGAAATACCCCGAGCAACAGTACAAAGTAGCCACAAGAGTAGATATTAATTTGTTTGTACATGTTCCAGCAGTAGTAGTGGCAGCGACTGTCAAGGCAGTACGTTAAATTAATAATAATTTGAATCATGTTGGCACATATCTGTGACAACTGCAAAATGGCGGGGGGGAAAAAAACACAAGCAATGCTTAACACTTCAGAAAAATGCCAGAGCCCACTGTGCCACAATAGTGTAATAACATTACTGTAACACTCAATCAACATTAACACAGCAACCTCAAAGTCATAGCAGCGGAGATACTGTATACTGCCCAGAAGCTGAGTCTGTTCTTCACAGAGAAACACAGGAGATGGCCCACTCAATTATTAATGTGTGTAATTTTAATAGCCCCACAGCTCTGAGCGCCGACAGTACTTCACAACATTAATTGTGCTTCTCTTTTGCATACTTGTCACTGGCCACTCATAAAATATTGTATTCAATCTGAAATTTTAATAACCACACGTGGTGCAATCCATCAGAGGCCAGCTAAATTACTTATCTGGCAGGATTTCCAGGGGGACTTTTAATTAATTGTCCATTTTCACCCCTAATATATCTATAAAGTAATGTATTTATTTAATTTTCTTTCCCTTCTTCCCTCCCCCCCACAATCCGAGAAATGTGCACTTTGCCTCAGAGGAGCATAAGGGTCAGTCAGTAAGGATTGTCAGACTCCTTCCTTCTTCCAGCCAGAAAGCATTCTAAGCATGGCTGCCCGACCCCTCATGCTATTGCGCTGTAACACAGCGTATGTGATGACACTGACTGCAGTCATCCAGGATTGGAGGGTGTTTGCAAAAAATAAAAATATTTCAAATAAAAAACATCTTGTGTGTACGAGAGGGGAACTACTTCTTTGCCTCATTTCTTTGCAGTTATCTTTTTTGTCATTTGTAACGAATGCAAATGACATTTCATTATGCAGTACGATCACGATCAATTTACTCATCTTTCAATGACAATTTTTGAAAGAAGCTGTTTAAGTAAAGCTGTTATTGATATGATCTGCAAAGCAGTATGCTATTTCCGATCAAACTCAGAAGACTGCATTTTAATAATGCCAAGTGACACAATTTGCACAGTTAAAACATTTTGGGAGACTACTTTGTGCCACAATTTTGCTTAATTGAAAACAAACAGTTGCCCAATAGTGAATAGATCAATCATCTCGTTATCACCTTAACATCTAGACATTGATACACATCTCTATGGATCGATGTCAGCTAATACATGGCAAGGTTAATGTCAAAGTTAATTTGCAGAGTGCAAAGTCAATTCTATCGCGTGTACGTGCATACAACCCTTCCCTAAATCATCAAGAATCCCCGCCGATCAAATTAAACCATGCTCCTCCAAAGCTTCAGGGCCTTTTTTTCCAGGGACTGCACAAGCTTCAGAAAACAGCCAATCACTGGAGACTCACAGTTTAGCTTTGCAAAAGAAAAGGTAAGAGATTTAACTTGCTGTACTTAACGGTCAACTCCTTCATCTATGGGACTCATTTACTTTTAACACAAGCATAATACAGTCTTACCTAACTGAACATTAGATTATCCAATCAAATTAACACTGAAATACTATTAGCAGACAAAGAACATAATGCACATAACTCCATCATGGACACATGTCCTACTGTAAAACAGTTGTGAACCTGTGATCCACAAGAGCTCTATCCAACACACCCCTGTACTGTGAGTCCAATTGTACATCTGTCTAGAAGGAGATTGGCCAGGTTTCAGATAAGTAAGGTAAAATGGTGCCTGACATTTTCCCCTGTCAGACATCTGCGCAAACCTCTCTGAACTGCACTCGTTGTAACCGTCACTATCAAAGACATATGTCTGCATCAGTGAATAGGCACAGTGACTCAGAGCCCAGATGTGCCTCATCATGTGTGCTACAATAGGTAACCATAACCACCGTATCACTGTCTGGCGGAAAATTGGACCACATTGTGTCTGGCACAATGCTGAGGACAGGACCAGTGGACATGCCAGAATATTAAACCCTCTCCGCACAACCACTGCTTCTATTGTTTATTTTTGCAGGGATCCTGAATTTAAATTCTTCATTATTCGGACATAATTAGGAATACCTAATTGGAGGACATCTGTTATCAGCATAACCCATGTTTTGTTAAGGAAAAACCATTAAAATTGCCTCTTCATCCTTGAGTTATGAATAAATATCCTTCATAATATAATATAACTGAATTATTGCCAAAATATTTGTGTGTTTTAATTAACCATTATTTCAACATAAAAATATGCAGAAAGATACAAAGGCACAAAATATCTGTATGCATACATGAATATTTAGAGTATGCTATTATCTAACTACTGGCACTTTAAATGTATCTTGCATTTCCAATTTATTGACCTGATATAACATACTTCTATTACAACATAGCGAAATGTCCAGTGTTGATTTAACACTCACAGTGTACATATGAGAACAGCTGGACTCATATGTATACTGTTAGTGTTAAATTAACACTGGACATTTTGCTGTGTACTACTAGGAAGATCAGCAACAATCCAAATTGTATACAGGATAAGAGACATGTACATTTATAAAGAAATGAAAATCACAACAAACTAATGTGATTAAGAATGGGAGGGGAAAAAAGGGAAGCATTTATGGCACTACCCTAGAGGAAGGAATGACGTCAAAACGTCAACACGTTTACAGTCCATAATAGTCTGTAAAGTGCTCTCTGGAGGCAGTGGACTGTGAAGCAGAAGGTTCCATCTCCCACGGTGTGTAGATTGGCTGCAGGAAGCTGCAAAAAGGGGGACGAGGAAGAGCTGAGAGCGTGAGCGGGGGGCGTTAACATGGAGCAGGTCCCGCAGGTAATCCTGCGCAATGCTATTAAAAGCCTTTGAAAGTGAGCGTGGAGGAGGATCCCTGTACTGTACAGGAAGTCATTGCCAGTACAACTGCAAAATGCACACCAAACATGGACTCCCGGGGAGCCACTGGTGGTAAATAACACAAATTAAAAGTGTGTTATAATAATGCAATCTGTAAATGATCAGACTATGCACGTTTTCTTCAGAGGCAGAAAGTAAATGTAATACCATTTACTTGTTTTACCTGTGCACTAAAACATGTGATGTCACTGATTAACTCATCTATCTGTCTGAAGAGCTATTAATTAGATACTATTAGTTATTTTAATAACCTTTTAGTTAATTAGTTATTAATTAGAATCAGCTGGTTTAGTGCATGGATGGAGCAAATACAGTGTAGTATTTTACTTTCTGAAGCCAGGGTTTTCAACATTTGGTTTCCTGGCTTTTAAGTAGGATAACAGCGGGGATATTGAAGAGACGAGCGCATAAGAAGTGCACAAGAAATGCATAAGAAAGAATGACTTAATACTGATCCTAGAGGAACACCCAGGCTGGCATGGAAGGTATTGGATTTGAATTTAAGCTTTGATAGCTTTTTGACCCTGTTAAGTCTCTGCCTGTCTTATTTATTTGTCTATCAGGGATAAGGATAGAGGCTTCTATCCAGCACACCAGCTGAATTCATTGTCATTTCCCAGGAAATAAAATCATTTAGATACTGTGAGACAAAGAAAACCACACCCCATTTCACTCTTCCTTCTTCCTATCGTCCACCTGAAATGAACCTTGTGGCCAGCCTTACACACTGTGAATCTAGCCCACAGAATCAGGTGGAAACGAACACAGAGGCAGGTCCAATTATGACATTTCCAAACTTACCAGTATACAGCTAGCTCAAGCTACTCATCCAACATTCTGCTGTAGCTTGCTTAAGCTAGCTAGCTGTCTTCCATATATCCTATACTTACCAAACCTATATTAGTACAGGGGCAACAATTTAATATAAGATTCTCAAAATTACTTGTGACTTCTTCCAGTGAGCGATTATAAGTTAATAATGTAAAAAAAATGCATACATGAAATATGCCTTCATAAGATTCATTTGTATGGGAAGCAGGTTTAAAGCAAAAATCTGCCATGACAACCAAGAAGCTTTAGCAACAGCTCAAGGTTTGATATACTACACCTTTCCCACAGCCCACTGGCAGGTAGGTGAGAATCTGCTGATTACAAAGGAGAGGCCTCCATCAAAGGTGTCGCAGTGACCTCGAAACATCGACAACATGAAAACTGCAGACCAGCCCCATGGTGTATTGGAAATTGAAATACACTAACCTATCCATTTTAGAAAAAGCATGAATTTAGAATCTTGTGAACTATTGTCCACTGACGCCAAAGTTCAAGTCAGGGGAGGATTGGGCATGGAAAACATAACTGACCCCAACCCACCAATTCGGACTCGTTAGAAATCTGAGCGCACCACTCATATTCCTAACAGTCAGTTTAAAAAAGGAATACAGCCGGCCCACCTTATCCCCAAGTTCGGCACCCGCGGTTTTCAAAACTGCTGTTCGAAAATATTTTTTAAAAATCCAGAATTCTCGCGAAAAAGAACATTTGAAATTCCAGCACACAGCATATGCTAGAATACTACAGTCAGTACGATTTACGTGGGTTTTAGCTGTTCTTAGTAGTACATATAGGTGGAGTTTCAAGTTATGAACTTGGCAGGGGTTCTGGAACCATATACCCACGGGTCGACTGTAGTTGTTTTCCAGACACAGTATCAGGTACTGAAAATCTGAGGTTGAGTCTGGGCCAACTATGATTTTGAAACATCTACAGAGTTCTGTGGCTGAGATGAAGAAAACATGTTCACGAGCCAACAATACTCAGGACACTACAAAGCAAACAAAGTGAAATTTCTGTTTTTATATTTAATTGTCTTTTATATGCACAATATACCATTATTATATACTGCATTATTATTATTGCTTTGTTGTTTTGCTCTGTAAGTATTGAGTTGGCTATGTACATGAGACACATCCATTTCTGAGCAAGCGTCTAAATCATTTTTTTTAAAAATATAAATTAATGACCGTATACTCACACACATACTACATATGACAGTAACAGTGACATACTGCCTTCAGAGTGTTATTCAAATAATTCACTACAAAAATTATGTGGTGCCCTTGAAAATAATAATGGAAATACAATTTTGAAATACAACATCTGAAAGATGATATTCAGCACTAAACACTACTTAACACGATAAATAGCATGTGCAGCTGTGCAGTGCAACACTGCAAACAGGAGGCTGATGTGCGCAACAGTGTTTTCTTCTTCGCGCTTGCTCTTGCCAGAAACCATCTGTCATGCCATTGCATGTGCTCCTGTGATGTAAACCTGCACCAGTCTAGAGAAGTCTTGACAACTGGATATTTATGGCACCAAACTGGGTTCTGTCTCATGACCGCCCCAAGAAAATCTTCCCCGCTGCACTAGTGAGTCCAAATTTCCCTCATATTGACAATACATTCCCATGAACCATCCAATCAATATCAGTATGGAGGTGTAGTTTAGTGTACATTGGCTGGCTAACTAGAAAAGTGTACCTGGGTCGATATCCATTCATGGCTCCTTTCATTAATGCCCCACACACCCCAATCGGATGACAAAATCAATGATTGCTGAGCTTTTGATATGAAAAGCCTTGATAAGGTTCATGACAAAGCACAGTTTTAATACCTACAAGGTTTTAGATACCTGTCCCTGTAAGTAATTCAAATAACATCTTCAAAGATATTTTTCATACTGCAAGTATAGCATTTAAACTTTACAATCAGAGTTAATTCATGGTGCCCCTTAGGCATTTTGTAGATTGTGTCTGTGTGCAGTGGGAAGCTTTGACATATAGCTCAGGTATGTATTAAATATATACACTATATATTTATAAACGATATATTTCAATCTCAAATAGGGCTCCACTTTTGCATTCTGGAAAAGGATTGTACTCTGAAATCTGTGCTGACACAGGACATATATAATGCATTATATTGTTGGAATAGCTCTTTACATTTGTTTAGATATTTGGCTTGTTCTGGTTTTGGGGTGGTGTCAATTCCCAGCCAAAATCACAGAGTACAGAGAGAGTATCTAATGCTTAGCAATATATAATTTAAGATCCAGCAGGTCAATGAAATTTCAAATAAGCAATGATTACTTTACTTTAAGACAGAGACTGCAGTGCAAATGGCCAGATGGAGGATGTCTTTAATGCTATCTGAGGTATTCAGTTTATGTGTTTGCCTGCATCGTTCCAGCATGTGCTACAAATGTGCCTTTCCCTGTGGGTAGTCACATTCACAGCGTTCATTAAGCTCTTTGAGAGGTTATTTTTGGTACGGTAATTCCTGAAATATACTGTCAATCATCTGATTTGAAATATAATGTAAAGTAGGGCTCACGCTTACACATACTGTCTGACTCTGCCCATTGTATATTAATTATGTAAAATCCCCTCCCTGAACCAAACAGTGCTAGCCAAGAGCAGGCCTGGCTCAACTGAGTAATATTCATAATTCATCCATTTCTTTTGTAAAACAGTTTTCTTTTGTTGTTTAATTTCTTTTGAACTCTGTGTTTCTTAAAGCAGTGCCCTGTATCTGCAATTAGACTCTGAGTTTTGAATTGTACTTGTGTAACTGTCTAATAATTAATTTGTCAGTTGTTTATTTTGACAGGTTGAGCCACTGGTCTACTCATTCCTCTCAAAAAAATTGATGATTTATAGTTGATGATTCAGAGTATAGTTGATTTTATTTAAATCTCACTATCCTGACAAAATGCAGCATTTCATTTGTTTCCCTGGCTAAGTACTGTATGTCTCTATACAATAAAAGGACAGAAACATCATTAATCTGAATTGGAAATTAAATATTATCAAAATCAAAAAAAAAAAAACCAGATGTCACTAAATCGCTAAATCAACATGTGGTGATCCACCAAAACATGTCAAAAACACATCTTCCATTCTCGGAGCATTTATATATTCAATAATACTTTTCTTTTTTTTGTAGTTCATTCCTTGAAAAAGGAAAATACCTAAGTCCGTTCTGCTAATAGTCCAAAGGAGACACACAGCGTAATTAACTTCTTACATCAAAGGAATGAAAAATTACAGCTGAGTCAGCCAGGCAAGGGGGTGGAGCAACAGGTGGGTGGAGCCCCCATGCATGTTTCGAGGGGCGCTTTGTAGCGTAGTGTGCTAATCTCATTGACTCCAGGGGACTAGAAAGCAGCTCCCTCACCTGATGAAATATTCATGGTTGCCTGTAACGTTATGTAAATGGCAGGAGTAATGATCACCTCTCTTTCTCTCTTGCAACGCTGGCTCGTCCCGCTCTGCGCCTCCCTCTTAGTCACACCGGGGTGAAAGCTACCCCACCCCCTGAATATAAACATGTAGGTACGACCTTGCAGACAGCCGGGCCGGTGCCTCCCCCTCCATTTCTCGTCTTGATGAAGTTGTGTTGTTTTGCAGATTAACTGTATTCAGTGTCCTCCATCTGGCCATGAAACAGTCCTCAAAACATGCCGGCTTTAGGACCCAGAAGATGGCTGACCGCAGGAAGTCCTCTGCGCTGTAAATGGTGCTAAAGCTAATTTGAAATTCTTGTTTCGCTGACTCTGTTTAAAACTTGTAGCATCAGTTTAAAATATGGCACAGCGTGTATTCTTAGGTGCGATTAGGCAGAAGAGCTTTGGTGACCACAAGGAGCACAGGCCCATGTTTGTTTTCCTTTCTGCCCCTGTTTGGACCAAAGATACTTGGAGTGACACTTTGATGAATCGATTGCTGCCGTACTTCTCCAGTGGAACAGCAATCTTTCAGCGCCTCATTTCTGAGGGCGAACCTCGAGGGGTTCCTCTCTAGGAGAGAGAGCAGATTCTCCTTCAGCTCAGTATCCGGTGCTGCCACTTTCTCCCTGTTGCTTCTGCGGGAGACCACAGTCAATGTATAAAAAACACTAAGTCTCAAAGGCCTGCAGTATCCACCTTTGCAAGTACATGGAAATTGTATGTGGGAATACATTGCATGTTCAAAACCAGTTGATCAATACCATTAACTTTATATCCGGCCACCTGATAACGCAGATATTGCTGATGTTTATTTATTCTTAGAACATCAACGACAAGATCTCAGCAACACAGTCTTCATATACTAAAATAGCTCCAAGTGTTGTTTCCAAAACAACACAAAGCATTGCGAAGCCCTATCCCAAGCGTATTGGTAATTTTGGCAGGTACAACGAAAAAAAATCACCCGAGTGGTGAAGCTTCACTTCATATACACTTTCACATACAAGCAACCTTTTTACCGGATGACAGAAACAACTTTTCCTTACTTCCACTAAAACCACCTCAACATGACAGCAGTACTTAGCCAATGTAATTTCAATACACTCTGCAGTTTTTTCAGTGCAATTTCAGTTTTTCCTTTGCATGTATGCCCTTTTTAAGATTTATGAGTCCAGATTTTATTATGTATTTTTTATATTTATGTTTTCAATTTTACAGTTTTACCTTATGGCAGTATTCAAATTTGATTCAGAAAAATATCAGGCACAGAAGTAATGCAAAAGTAATCAGATCAAGTTACCCTTGTGTATAATCCAATGAAATAAATTACTAGTAGTGGTTTTGTTAATGCAATTTGTAATAAGTAACTTATTGCATTTTGTAAGTAATCCTCCCAACTCTCTTGGTGAAAAAGAATGATTCAAATTAGCAGTTTCCCCAGACAGTTTGTCAGAATGAACATCAACCACTCAAACCCTGCTACACCTTCAGGTAACTTTTAAACTGATGACATTGTGGCAGAAATAAGGCGGAAAATCCATTTCTATATAAAGTTCAGGCAATGCCATACTTTGACATTTGCTTGGTATCCACAGACATATACAGCATGTGTGTGTGTGTGTGTGTGTGTGTGTGTGTGTGTGTGTGTGTGTGTGTGTGTGTGTGTGTGTGTGTGTATACATACACACGCACATACTGTATACGCACACATATATATATACATACATATATGCATGTTATCAAGCATGGCGAGTTTCATGTAAATGATTAAACTATGGTTTCCTTTTCAAACCTACAATCAAAGACATATTTTTCTGCTGCAGAGCACATTTTTTTCTTCCTCAAGGAGGTTGAATAATTGTTTAATGCCTTTTCATGCGGGGAGCTCATTTCACATTTACATTTTGCAACCCTGCCTCAACATCTTGCTGATCACAGTATGGGCATCGCCTATCCTCCCTGGAAAGTCATGTTCACACTGAGCCTGATCCAGGCTTTTCCTCGTCTTTTTATGAGTCACTGCAGCCATTTGCTCAACCGTAGGGCACTATTTAGGTCCAGATAACGCTCCGGTTTACTTACTGCTGTGCCTGAGTTTCCTAACAGGTGATGTAGTTTTCGTAATGATATTACAGCATTTTATTGACTCTTTAATGTTTTTTACTTGTAAGGTACTGTGCTGAGAGTGCTTGTTGTTAGTGGGTGTTTCTCTTCGCCTCGGGACCAGTTGGCTAAAGAGGCCCCTCTCATTGCAGTGCTGAGAAGTGCAATCGCAAAATTTTTGTGGAAGCGGGGTCGCTGTTTTTTGCGTTTCCGAAATGTAATTGTCCTCTTTTGGATCTTGATTAATAATTTATATTTGCTTAATTCTTTCCTCTCAGCAAAATGGTAATTTTGTCCCTACTAGACTCATACAAATTCTGTTAGAGTTTAATTAAATGTTGGAGTTTACTTAATGCTGAATATTTTGCTGTACCGAATTGAATGTATTATTTGGTGTTTCCTTTGTACTTTCTTCTGTACTTGTAACATGCTTCAAAAAGTACTGCAATACAAGGTCCTCCCCCCCACCCCCACACATACACACACAAATCCTAAACCGCCTTTTTTATTTCTGTTCACATAGCCTACCCCCCCTTCCCAATCCAGTAAGACAGATACAATAGACATGGCCAATGCTTTCTCCCTACAAATCTTTCATTATTGCAGTCTTTTTTCAGCATGTCAGTTCCATTATAAGAGGGGCGAGAAGAAATACGCAGCAATTACTGCGATTCGGCCAGCCTGCATGTGGCGGTCTCAATCTTTAATGAAGTGGGGAAAGTAAATTGCGTGCAGTAATGTTCTCACAGATCTCTAACATTTTACCCCCTTCCCACCACCCCCACTTAATCATATGACCAGCAGTCACCAGAGAAACTGTTTCTGGCAGTAAGCTGAAAACAGCACTGGACCAACATCATAAACATTATCAATTTATTAATGAAGTCAAAGCCCTGGTATGAATTCATACTGCATGTGCATTTGAATACAGGCACCAGACATTGGCAGTGATGTTATTTAAATGAGAAAGTCCACGCTCATAATTCACGGAACTCACACATAGCAACATACATTTGCAGGATTTCACAGGTAGTTTCGTCTTGTTAATTTTTTTGCACTTGAATCTGTGGAGTTATATTCCTATATTCAACTTTAACCATGTTAAAAAACACTGGGAAGATGGGCTACTGCTTTGAAAAGATTTTACGAAGCTTCCTTACCTCTGCTGTGTCTTCATGAACAACACAGAATTATTTTCTGTTCACTCTCTCTTACAAATGCACCAAATCTAATATCAGTTCATTTAGGCCTCATCCTGTCTTCCAATTCACTTCAACTGAAATATATACCTCTAGAAAATATACAAACCCTATCAGAGCACTGAAGAAAAGTCATCTTCATTCTCCTAAACTAAACTGAAATCTCAAAAAATCACTTGTAATTGGTTATGAAATGCCCCCTTTGTTGGTTTTTTACTCCTCCATTTCTTTTGATGATCATTTGTCAGTATTTTCTTGAGTGTATTTCTATGGAAGGTCCTTTTTAAATTCAATATCCGACCGCCTGCCAAACTCAAACTCAGATATTCTTATCCTGCCACCATGTATTTATGCTTCTTTTACCTTTAAAGCCATGGACAAGCGGTTTTGAGCTTCAAACCATGGTAAACACATACTACTGTCAATTCACCAAACAATTTTCACAGGACATAATATGTGAGTTACAGTGTGTGTGTGTGTGTGTGTGTGTGTGTGTGCACAGTTATGTGTATCGTAAGGCATTTGTAAGAGAAAAGTCTCTAGTAGACCAGCCAAGAAAAATGAACCCAAAAAATGGCCCCTGGCTAAGCAGCAAACCTTGCTAATCTTTCTGATCATTCCATCACAGAAAGAGCTCTAAAGTGAGCACAAACTATCTTACCTTTTTCCATGCATTTTTCATTTTTCTGCAATTTTTTTTTTTAACTTTCAGATGTAGGTAGACATGAATTTAAAACATGGCCCCATCTGCCTGTGAGTGGCAAAGGACCCGGTCTCGATGTGCAGCTGGCGATTTTACTGGTGAAATGAGTAAAGCCCAAAGAGAGTTTGAGCATTTGCAGTGAGTGCCTGGGCCAAAGCCGTGATTTAACAGGGACCTCACACTTCACATGATTACAGCCTGTTAAGGGCCACCATGCAGAAATTTGCTGCTGGACAAAAACAAAGGCATGCGTTAAATGCAAAGCCCGAAGTGAAAATACTGCACCTGACACTACCAGAGTTGTTTTTTAAGGGCCAAATTCAGATCTAACACAATATTTTACACTCTTCATTTTCATATTCTTAATTTTGTTTATGTTTGATTTTTCCTTCATATCAATGTTTAGTCGCTACAGTCAATATTTTAAAATTGGCTGTTTGTAAGATGTTACGATCCCATGATTTTTTATGCCATGCCATCATCATGAATACATCTGAGGAATGTCTCAATGTCTTAACAATCGGACTGGCTAAAAAACACAATGCTCAGAATAAGGTCTACCAACCAAACTGTTCGCACTTCTTCAATGTGGCAATAAAGCTGTGAACTCTGGAAAATAAACAGTGTGTGGGAGCTTCTTATTTCTCTTCAGAACATTCTGGAATATATCCATATTTAAAGACTGCTAGCACAAGACCTTATTTTTGGATGTAGCATCCACTGCAGAAGTCATTTAATAACCATACTGACATAGCTCACTATAGATGATGGGCAATACGTATGTTATGTATATAAATATATAATGTCTATATATAATTACAGACATTACGTATTGTATATATAATGGAACAAATGAATAATCAAACTGTCACTATTTTCTGTTCCTTCATCTGGATTGTGTGGGTGATTTAACTATCCTCCATGTACCCATAATACCTGCGCCTCCCACGCATCTCCAAGGTTTCCAAATTTTTTGAAATCACTCTGAATTATTGAAGAAATGGCACCAAAATATGCCTCAGCTTAATTTTGGTAGGTTTGGGCATGGTGAGTACAAAAATTTGGACGCATGAAAAACTGTCCTGTTTTCCATCCAAGCTGAGAAATGATACGCCGTTCTGACTAGGGAATATCACTAACCCACAGATCCACTTCCATCTGTCACAAAACACGATTCACTCCAACTTGACATTCAAGCTTTCAGAGGCAAACCACACAAAATGGCAACAAGAGATTTACTGGTTTTTCAGCCTTCTATATATAGTGTGTACACTTCAAAATGTTCAAACTATGGCATTAGCTTTTGATTACTGTAGTTGAAAGTTTTTTTTTTCCCACCATTTTTTCCACACAATGAATTGATTGAAACAAACAGCAAGGGCATCTATTTTTGTGATGACAAAACAAACAAGACATACCACAGCTGCGGACTACTGTGTAGACATCATCCACAATAACATGTCAGCTTTTGACTGCTATAGATATAACTCCCCAAATACCACTTGGTCTCCCAAAATAACGCTTTGTGTAAATAACTGTACTATGAAAAAACATATGAAATATTAAAAATATTTTAAATAAAACAAGACCAAGAAATTATGCATTAGACTCAAAACGTTTGAAATGTTCTCCCCTTTTCCATTAGAAAGACCTTTTCAGACAGACACAATTAAAGAACATCTACTGTCTTACGCTTTCTGCATAACTGCACTTCCCCTGATTTCACCTTACAATGGCCAAGAATGAAATGGAAAATGCCAACTTCAGCCTTCTTAGGCAAATCCATATTCCAAAGTAATGTTCATGCAGACAATTACATTCTTGGCATTATATATTAATATCACAGCAAATGCAGTGGAAACAGAGAGATTAGCTTCTCTTCACTTAGAGGATATGCCTTTTGTTTCCACTGAATTTAGCAGGTAATAGAGCAACACAAAAACAGAAGAAAAGTAACTGACAAACAGGTTAAATAATATATTCAGAAATTAACCACTGAATAATGTGCAAAGTATGCATATATCCCAGTGTATTATGGGATGGCTAAGTCTGTCTGGGTTTTTCAAGAGAGCAACCAGATGCTATGAGGAGATCTTGGTTCCCCTTTAGGTGACAGATCACCTCCCAAACAGATAGAAATAAACAATTCTTGAGAAAAACTAAAAATTTGTAGTGGAGATTTATTGGAAGTGAGATGAGAATTGCCTCAATGGAACAATCACAGATGTCATTATTCCTTGAACTAACACACAGAAACATATGTGGTGCTTATTAGATAGTTAATCACCATATTTAAATGACCCTCTCTGGCCTAACCTGAACAGGTGTAGAAATATACACACAATATACACGCTGAGCCTATATACTGCTGGAGTCAAAGCCTTAGGTCAACCTGGGGGATTCCAAGGGGATTTCAGTCATAAAACGTTCTACGGTGGTAGCACATGCTGACATCTGCTTTACCTCCAATGACTGAAAGCAAACATAAAAGCGAGGCATCAAGCACATGTTGTTACAAGTATATAATTCACAACATGGCACTCTAGCATTGTTCGTGGTCAGGTCATCAGCTTTCAAACATGTTTATATTATGGCTTCAAGGTGCAGCTCGAGTGGGTTTTGAACTTTCCTATTCACCTGGGATTTGACATTTTTTTGCCTGTATTACAGAAAAGTATTTTGAGTGCAGTAATGTCAGATGGGTTAAGCAGCAGTTGCTCTAAATGCCTACTAAATGTGCACAATTAATCCAGTGTCTATATTGACTGCATTATTCACATCAATTACTACAAGAGTGACACTACTGAGTGAGTCAAGTATGATTGAGTAGTTATCTAGCCTGTAAGAGTGACCATTATAAATCACATCCTATCAAAAAAAGGCTCATTGATACATTGACTCACTCTCTGTCTGTGTTTACAGGCCTTAAAGTTTGCCTTAAACTGACTAAACTGAAACATTGTACGGCAATACCTGACTCATTTCCAAGCTCAATTTACACAGCTAACGGCACATGGGGGGAGGAGAGACTATTATGGTATGTGAACACTCAAAGCTTTCGGCTTGCATAATCGACAATGGCAGACAATCTATTTGTTCCTCCTACGTCTCCAGTAGTGAAGCCACAGGGAATTCTGAGGCCTCTGGCAAATAAACACAGTGACAAAGCTCCAAACAAGACAAGGGTGAACATCAATGTGGCTTTTTGTCTACCTTTTTGATTCCACTAATAATAGATGTTTTGACTACAAAAATGACAATTTCAAAAGCATTCCCAATTAAGTATCCTCCAACATCTTTTAGCTGACATTTGAGGGCTATCTCCCAAACTAGCTATTGAGTCATGACATGTGCATGTAACTAAGCCAGGCATTGATGATTAACTCACTTTATTAATTAATCATAATTATGCACATCATCTCACAAGCTACATATTTTTCAGAAAACCAGTGTGGCACAAGATTACAGAGAACAAATGTAATGGCATTTTGCACACAGTCTGTTTGCTGACATTTTTTTTCAGATTGTCTAACTGACTTGAGCTGTATGCTTGAAAAATTATTCACTGTCGTGCACTCCTGTACTCCTGACTTAATCAGCAGCAAACTAGTTCAGTCAGCGCATTCACACAGAAAGGGGAGAGATAAACAGTGCTGTGGTTTTTAGTTTTACAAAATTACATATAACACCACTGAAATCCTGAGGACTAATTTTTAGTTTGGAGAAAAACACAGAAAACCAGGAAAATCTCAGTTCGATGGAGCACGAAGCACATCGTAAGTGTGTCACTGTGGCCCCTTCAAAGGGACAAAGTAGTTACAAGTTCCAAATTTTGTCCCAAACCAGTTAAATCCTTTGGGCTTCTGTGATCTGAGGACAAGTTCTATCCATGAAGAATTCACACACTTTCAACCATGTTAGGTTTACACAAATGGCCCAATGTTCACACATAGATTTAGGCCAGAATCTGGCTGCGACAAGCTGGAAATAACATAACCGCTGTCATTCAGTTCACACTTCAATTACCTCTATGGTAATGTTGCTCCAGTTCACATATTTGCTTGTAAAGTAGCTGTAAGGCTATTTAACTGAACACTAAGAAAATGATAATACCTATACATTTGTTTCTCGTTCTTATTTTTAAGACAAGCCTCTGTCCCCAGTTCATTTGTTAAGATACCTCTAAATAATCCTGCATTCTCAGGCTAAAACCATGATGGGAGAGATCAGGAGAAACACTGGAAGGAGACCAGCACAGCCCTGTTTGTTTATTGTTCGGTATTCACACCCGGGAGTCTTATGCCGTTCCCATGACAACAAGGGCAGACATGGAGGAGTGTGCGAAGAGGCTAACAAATAAAGAACTCCCTCCTCTCTCTCTCGCCCTCTCTCTCTCTCTGTGCCCCTGACTTTGCCTAGCATTAAAGATAAAATGGGCAGTCTTCTGCCTCCTCTCCCCCTTTCCCATCAGATCCCCTCTTCAACAGTATGCCAGTTTAGGTCAAGGTTCAAGGATACTTCAAGAACAACCTTGAAACAGTAGATGAAACTAGATTACAGTATAACCCACAGATTCACCAGATATGTAGCATGCACATGTTAAGCTAAAATGGGCCTTGATATATACAGGGGATAAAACAAATTAATCGATAATGATACCAAATACCCTGCTGTTACCTCTATGAAGCTCATGTTGTATGAATGTGTTGTTAAGACTGGATGTGAGAGGTATAGTTTCTGTGGTCACTTTTCATGCCTGTTTCCTCTTCTTTTTCTTTAGCAATTATCCAGTTAAGTGTCTATCTGTCATTGTTAGTAACAAAAGTTTCAGCTTCAGAATGCTTTATTTTATGATTTTTTATAGTAGAATCATCTTGGTAATTTCTAATGGAATTAAAATCAAATGTGCACCATATTTTTAAAATGATGATTTTGTTCAAAATATGAGTTTTTTCACTTTATGTTCCCATTTTCTACCCTGTAAATTAACATTCATTCACTACATAGGAAAATGCACCAATACCTGAAAACTGTAGACTATAGACTCTACAATGAGATTAAGCAAAATAAGACTTAAATATTTAATGTATCATTGTCCAGATTATCATTGCTCGCTGTTTGATTTTTTTTAAGAACCTGTGCCAGGTCTAAACACCCTACTGAACATTTTATCTACTTTTTTTCAGAATGATGAAACAAAAATTGATCGCCACTTTTTGGTTCAGCAGTCATCCATCTGACAAGAGGAGGAGCCATTGATTTTGCTTTAGTAATTGAATAATTGAACTGCTAAACATCAGAAATGATCACCCACACTGAATTATTGAATGGGTGATGGGTCTTTGGATTAGCTGTTATAAAATATCCTTACGTTACATTATTATCAGGTGAAAAATACTGTGGACTTTAGTGGTCCACCAATGCTCACCACCTCAGTGCAGTCGTTTGTCTGGTAGTACTTAAAAGGCATGTTGTTTAAAGTGTCCACTGATGGTTCAGCACTGGCCCAGGCATCCAATTGCCCCAGAATGTCCTCCAGGGTACCATGTTGGACCCAGAAGCTACAACTGCTCCAGTCCAAAGTCCAATATGGGAGAAGCTTTATGAAGCTTGAATAAAGCTATCAGCTTGCTGTGTTTAATTTAAGGGGGAATAGGGAAGTCGAAACCAGGTACCACCCTCCTAACTAGGTGAAATATAACAGTTCCCCACAGCCCAACCTGAGTGCTCAATTTTTTCCTCTTCATAGTGTTTCATTCCTCCAATAGCACTTCAGTGGTAAACTGCCCCCCGCCCCATTAGCATCCGCCCTTCCTGGGCCTCCCCTCCAGGCTGACAGACCCCGCTGTTCTGACAGCTGCTTGGCATTGAGAAGGATTACAAGGGATAACGGTACTGGGAGCTGCTCCTTAGCTGACTGCTGCCCTCCTCCTTCCCTGTCTCTCAAGCTCTTTCTTCTCCTCTCTTCCTGTTACTCAGTCTCTATCTTTTGAGTCTCTCTTCCTGCTACTCCTCCATTTCCAGGCATGGTCATGTGTTCTTCTCTTCTCTCTCTCTCTCTCCCTCTTCCACTATACACCCTCCCTACTCTCCCCGCACACCTCCCTTCATCCACCCTCTGCTCCAAATCTCATTCTGTATTCCCTTCTAATTAAGGAAAAAGCACCAAAAAGGACACAGACATCTTAAAAACATACATGGCATTTGCAAAGTCTCTGCTCCCTAATAAAACTGTGCAGCAGCTTTGCAATTGCAGTACGCATCCATTCCATTAACTCTGAGCGGTCCAACGCTCATCCCAAATACAAATATGGAGAGGCATGCAAAACGCCAGCATGTCCCTAAGCCTTTCCTCCTCAGTGAATATCACTGCAGCTCTCTGGAGGAGGAAGGGCACAGGTTGAGTCCTTGTTTGAAAATACAACTACAAATAATATTTCAAAAAGCCCCGGTGGAGATATTGCTGGTCAGGCAGATGAACAATGGGAGAACAGAGGGGCAAAGCAAGCAGAAGGGGGGAGAGAAAAAGGGAGAGGGAAAACATCTGAGCTGGAAGAGACATAAATGGATTAGCTCCATAATCTAATCATGGGGGATCAAAGATAAGAGAACACTAAATCAAAGTCTTAAGCAGACAGAGGACTGACAGGTTGCAAGGAAGAGGAATCTTGCCTTCCAATCTTGGAGAGATAGTTCCTCTGAAAGACAAGCAAAGCTTGGGGGATTTGGAGCCCTTGGCTGAAAACTATATCTTTGGTGAAATGTATGGCTATACCACTTTGCAATACATTACCATTTTTGTCCTGATTATTACTTAAAGGTCTCTGAAAGACTGCTCAGTGATACAAAACAGCATTTCTTCAGTTGTCTGCACATTTCAAATCTTTATAAAATAAAGAAACAAGCCAGGAAAGTTCATTATGGTTTAATAAATGGGCTCGGCAGGTCTAAAAACGAAACAATCAAACCCTTGCTGTGGATCACAGAACCTGTTTGTGTATAATCTGAATTCCTTCAGGGCCCATGTAATTTATTCTATGTAAGAGGAGAGCTGAACAAGGGGGATGGCAAGGTGGCAGAGCATAATGAGCCATCTTCAAGAAGGCTATCAGATAAGACCCCTGCACATTTTGTTTTCCCAGTCCGCAAGCACCAGGGCCAGCAGGAAGAGCCTTGAGCCATGAAGATAAAGCAGCTGCATTCTGAGTCATTTGCACCACTCGCTTAACCACGGTCAAGCCAAACCCAGTGGCTGCATGGTAATCTGGCACTCGGGCATGTTTCATCCTCTTTCTCTCCCAGGCTGAAGAAGGGATGAAAGACGGTGTGGGCTAAAGAAGCACAAGAGTGTCACCTCCAAACCTGGCCAATTACTTCACCGCGACTACAACTGTGCCTGCCTCACCGTGCGGAAACGCTGCAGCCGACGCGGCGCGTCTTTGAGGAACCCCTGCGCAGCGATTCACTATGGGAGAGCTGTAAAGCAGAAATGAAACAGGCCACCTACTGTACACCAACATCAAAACCCCATCCCTGGTCCTGATGCAAAAAAAAAAAAATGCGGAACAACAAAGGAGCCACTTTCCATTTGGTTTACTGGCCGATCTGAGGGTCAAAAATCTAAAAAGCCAGAATGCAAATCTCGCAGCTGCTGTGAGATCGAACAGCATATTTTTCTGTCTGTCCTTCCCATCAAGTATTAGGACCATTGTCTCAGGGAATCTATAAGGGAGGGTTAGTGTGAACACATCAGCCATGCTGCGGGCTTGAGGTATTTACTTCTGACCCGTTTTACACAGAAGCAAGCAGGGAAAAAGCCACAGTTGTGAGTGAGAAATGGTGGGTGGAGTTGTAAACTGCTTCAGAGGAGGCCGAGGGGAGGCAAAGCAGTACAAGGGCAATGTGGTGCTAGGCTTTCCTCTGGAATCAAATAAGAAAGACTTAGCAGTAGGGAGCTGGATGGTGAATCTCCCTTCCTTCACACAGCCGTGTCAAAGGTTTCTCACCCTTTTCTCCCTTGTGAAAGTGGCTGATTATACCCAGACTGCACAGGCATACAGATTATCATGACGCCAAAGCTAATTCCTCGCTAATACTGCATGCTGGATTAATGCAATGACTAATAAAATGGGGTGACAGGGGTGAATTTCCCACTCACTACACTTATTGGATTAATACCCAGCAAGCACACAAGGTTACAGCAACATTGTGTGCTTCTCTGTTGTGTAAGGTTGTGATAAATAGGAACATGGTAGCGACATTATGGGTAGTCTTGATGAGATGGTTCACCATGAAAAGAACAGGACAGCAATATTGTTTCTCAGGCCAACATTATCTGCTCTGTCCTGCAGTTGCTCAATACTTCTTTCAGTCTGCCAGTGGCAACTAACAAACTAAATCGAACTCTAAGTGCACAAAGCATCACACAGGTCCCTTCCACAAAATAATCCTGATGAGTAATTTGCCATGACACTGTAATTTTTTTTTTTTTTTTATCACAGGTCCACTTATAAGTGGCATCATAATAGGAGCAAGCAAATCCCTGTATACTTCTGAAGTTCTGAAGTGCCAGAAGAGAGGTGTGTGTGTGTGTGTGTGTGTGTGTGTGTGTGTGTATATATATATATATATATATATATACAGTCAACATTCCACAACCTGCGTAGGACTGCAGTCAGGCCGTATCCACCCACACACGTCTGCAGAATGTGGAGCTCTGACCTGCCCTGGCACAGCTTTGGAAGAGGAGGTGGAGGTACCACTAGGGAAAGCCTGATTGCAAACAATGCTTTTTTCCCAAACATTGCAATGAAGCTGTTCTTGGGTGCCTGCCCGTGGTTTAGTAATATCATTGAGTTTCATTGACAGAGGCATACTTTTTCTGCAGATGTGTGAACGGTTCTACTGTGAGCTGTCCATGGTGCTGGACAATCCTTTCAATCGAAAACAGTGACAGCAATTTTTGGTTAGGTGACACACTTTTTTGACACATGTCCATTTGGCTGAAGTCTTCTGCACTTTCCGTTATGCAGAGGTAGCCATCCTTGATGCTGAAGCATGATAGGGTACAACTTCTTTAACTTGTGTTGCCCCTGGAAAGAGCTGTCCTTGGTCCTGAACCAGATGCCTTCACACATCAGTTCATTGGCATTTAGTGGTGAAAACCTCTTTTGACTTAGTCTTCTTTATGTGTGTGGCAGTGTCTGTGTGTACATACATACCTGTCTAGCTGACCTATCTAATGTAGTTTTTTTCATAAAAGAACCATCTATTAATTAATCAACAACCTATTTCATAATTAATATAGTATTCTTTTATGGATTAATACCATTACAGTTTCAGTTTCAATGTAAAGGTATTATAGTACACAGTGGGATAATTTTATGTTATGAGAATTAATGCACAGAGAATGATTCAGCTCCTTTGGTTAACACTATCATTAATCACCAAATGCTGCTACTTTAGTTATGTAAAATAGACAACTGTTTGCAAATAATCTGAACTGTGCAGCACTAACTGGTCACCATAATCCCTAAAACCAAAGATACCTTTCTGCGTTCGTGTTTCTAAGGAGTTCTGAACTACGTCTACAACTTTGCACGTACTGAGTATCCCATTTTTTATTATTTTAAGAGAAAGTAGGTCCCAAAAAGCGATTTCACTTTTTTTTGCTTCAGCTCCGATTACTCTGTGGTTTACATTTAACAAAAACTAAAACCACATTGCGAGAAGATAAAAGGGATGGACAACTCTCATACGATGGGGCTGGAGAGGAAGGAGAGATCAAATGAATATAAAATAATTAAAGGGAAAGGAAATGTGATAAAAAAAAAAAGCATGAAATTATATTACGGCATTGCCTGCGGTTTGATATTTGCGATAGGAGTGAGTCCATTGTCAAGAAAACGTATTAAACCAATTGATCATTACACCATTATGTATGTACTCCCACTTGTTCAAACAGATGGTACAAATCACACCCCAGTACTGCCATGCGAATTTTCTTTTGCATGCCCAAATATGTGTCTTGCATTCAAGAGCAGAGGAGTAGTAACTGGTAGTAACTTATGTCGTGCACAATGCAGGCCTAAACATGCCCGATTTTGAATGGATGTTAGAGATGCCGCTTGTTGAGATGTCTCGAACATGCAGCGTTTGGTTAACAATTAGACTGCAGCTACAGATGTTTCAGTTCTCAAAGAGTTATCATCTGCGTGCCTTCCAATTCGCATGTGGCTAATGATGTTGCTCCCCGTTGCATCATAAATATATACTGACATTGCAACTTTCGTTTCATAACATTAAGAAAGGAAATGCATGGTTACCATCGGAATGAATAAAAGAGTACTTGCAGAAGACCTAGCCAGTAGGCTACTCTTGTGAACGGCTTTGATGGACTCCTGTGTCAGGTATTGGGGACATGTTAACTTAAGAATTACTTCCAGAATTCCAAGTATACACAATATGCTATATGCTTACACGTATATGTCACATATCTTTGGACCTTCATCCTCCATGTAAATACAAGCGCACACCTGATACACAGTTTTCCAAGGCAGTGAATATGTACGCAGCGGTTTGGTCACAAGCTTGTTAGAGTAGACTTTTTCCAAATCCGCTCAGAAAAAAAACAAGTAGACGCTGCAGATGCACTTTAAGACCGTACAGTTTGCTGCCCATTTAGAAAATAGTTGGGTGAATGATGCTAAGTAAAAAAAAAACAACAGCAGCAATGCTGAGGGCTGTGCGTTTCTGAACGATTGTTCGAGCAGTAGGTGTCAACACGATGAGCCCTCCCTCAGCGGTGTATCTTATTGATCGATGTATGCAGGTGAACTGGGGGTCGATGTCTTCGCATTCAACCTGTGACTAAAGAATGCCACTACTTCGCCAGTATCGCTGTATACTGCTCCTCGTGACCCTTCTGTCTGAAAATAAGACAATTTCAGCCGTATACAATAATCGCTGTAACTGACATTGATGGTTTCATGAGACGTGTAAGTGCTTGCAGTACACGCTTCATAGGTGCAAACAACAGAGGACATCCACTTGATGTGGTCGTGGTGTAAAAGCAAACGACTTATACCTGCACAAAGCTCGCATCGACTCGATGTGCAACTGTGAAGCTTTGGTGCCGCTCGATGGGAAAATAGGGCAACTGCTTAGGAATGGCTAACGCGATGCAACACAGACGGCTTCAGCCGACAAAACGGTCTCTATATGCTACTCTAACGTGGTTCTTTTTTTACAGGTTTCAGGCCGCAGTTGAACACGTAGTCTACACAGGTGTGTCATTTATCGAAACTTGTTTTCTGGACATGGGTTTGATTCTCCTCAATAGAGAGTAAGCCTTCCCGCTTATTAGCATTCAAACAAGACTGGCGTTGTTAAAATTCTTTCTCAAAAGACCGCTTTTGTAGAGCCTTTGCTCTACTAAGGAATGTTTATCGTGTCGTTAGCTAATTACCCTACCATGGGTAGAGCTATGACTTCTGTAATAAAAAGAAGTCAGTGAAAGAATAATTAGCCTTCAAGACGTCTCTGTCCATGCCTTTTGTGTTTATGAAGCAACTAGATGTTCTCAGTGTAGAGTGTGAGAATCGACTGAACTCAAGCAAGTGACGTTACTGAATTAAACATTGTGTAGTTATGTTTGCATCTTAACTTTTGTTGCCCAGGACATTACAATTTAACTTGGCAAGAAGGTGAGTCTAAGTATGTGTAACTAGGGACGTTGAATGTTCGTGGTTTCTGTTCTCGTGGTAGAAACAAACCCCTTGGTCTACATACAAAAGGAATAAAATGGGGAAATATATCATAAGACTACAGGACAATGGGAAATGACCATTAGATGTGTTAACTATGATGGCTGGAGAATGATCACGCAGTTTTATTGGAACTGTGAGCCATCAAAGTTTTATTAATCCCTGTCTTGTGTTGCATAACAGAGCGCATGCAATTTCTCTCCGAATTGTTCTCTTTGACTTTCTGCTCCCATTGCTTTGCTTTGTTGCTTCTTATCACCATAGTGCCACTTTTGACAAAGTATGGTTCAAAATCAGCAGCTATCAGTGCCGTGAAAAAAAAAAACATTTCCAACACAATCTACATCCACATACTACAAGCAATGTCCATTTGCCACCTGTAATTGAAGGCACTCCATGCAAGGGAAAACGTTAGAAAGAACACTGTGGAAGGCTTCTGTTCTGTCTTCTGATTGCACGGGTTTCGGCTTTTAATTATTTTAGCAATAGGTTATTATGGAAATGTTCGCATCCAGCCTGCGGCATTACACATGTAACAGAGCTCTACGAAACATACAGAAAATACTGAAAGCTGACACTTTTCCATATGTGCTGGAGAAACGACAGCCAAGTATAGCCTACAGTGCAGTCCATTTCATAGTATAAATTGTAAGATAGCAGATGCTATCGCTGAGCCGGTGAGAAATTCAAGTGATTGTTACTTCCTTACACCATCCCTTCCCTACAAATTAAGGTTCAACACAATACAAAGTAAAACTCACAATGAAGAGAATGCAATATATGGGGTTCGGGAAATTGCAGCAGGATTCGTTTTGGCACTGCACAAGCGCATTATGTGGACAGCGAGCTAAAACATGGTGCTGACACCAATCCCAGCATAATGTTTTAAACAGAGGAAGGAGGAGAGAGAGAGAAATTATGCACAATTGGGCATTAGCGGCAAAACACAATTACATGTATACCAAATGTTCCGTTCATACCACTATCACATCCATGTAATCCAAATGGCTACCTCGCCATTTATTGCTCTGAAAGGCAACATAGCTAATCTAACATTTATTATTTATGAAATCGTCATATGAACAGGGTTTATCACGTTTCCCCTCTACCTCTTTGATAAATATGTTTGATAAATACGTTTGATCATGGAAATCAAGTCCAGTGTCGGGGGCACCTGGAAGATTGGCGCAAGTATTTCAGCAATGTCTTCAGTATGAAAACATTAAATCTCAGAGGAACTTTGGGGGAGACGAGACGGCGAAATTGAATTTGTGGGTAAACAAACACTGTTTTGTCTTCAAACAAGAAGCGATTATCGCTCGGCTCCCCCTTCTGCGCCGTGCACAGGCGACATAATACAGAACGGGTAACTTACCCTTTACCGATGCAGCCAGCAACCCCATATACAAGAAGAGAACCCGGCTCCAGTAGTGCGCTTGTACTCCCACCTTCATTAGCGCAAAAATCCCTAGTCCGTCCAGTTTCCTCGCCCCGCTATAAGTGCATCTGCATGCTGTCCTTACTAGTCCCGTTCCGTCAGAATTCAAAGCGGCGCTCATGGCAGGATTTTTGGCAGGCACGTTATCAGATGGTTTTAAAAGGAAGATTCACTTTGTGTCGGTGCTGAGAAAAATCCCAATGCATTGAGACTCCGCTTCTGCAGCTGGACTGAACCATCTCATGCGGACCGCGGGGTTAGCAAATTTTAGTGGAAAGATTTAACACCAAAAAGAACTGCAAGAATTAAAGGAAATACCTTTCAACAAACCAGTTTCTAACAACAAGCGTTCATATTAATCCCTCTTCTGTACAATTTCAGATTGTTTTTGAGACGAAAGAGGGAACCCTCCTTCTGCTTTTAAAACAACCTACTGTTTTTATTCTTGTTTTTCTTGTAATTATAGGGTTATCTTCACCGTCGATAGTTCATATTTCATCCTGTCTTAGAATAAATAACGGTAAACCCGAAAAGTGAAGATCAAAACAGAAATAGCCGAGAGTCCGTTGTCCCCATTACAAAGTTTACAGCCTCCTTGACAGCTTGGATCTTTTTAACGTGAGAAATCAATAAGCAATCGATAATTTATTTCCAGTATCTCAAGCCTTTTAAGCTTACAGTATTTCCAGTCTTAACGACGCGAAGAGACTGCAAAGCACATTCTGCTCTCTCTCTCTCTCTCTCTCTCTCTCTCTCTCTCTCTCTCTCTCTCTCTCTCTCTCTCTCTCTCTCTCTCTCTCTCATAGCCCCCCCTCTTGGAAAGTTTAAGGCGCCTTATTGGTGATAAACGGAACCCTTCTGTCTGAAATCGTCATGTGTTGACGCACATCGATGCTAATTAATTCTATGGAACCGTAATTCATGAGAACTTTTACAGCAATAACCAATAACAATAAATACATTTTTATTATTATTTGTCCGGTCACCAGTCTCGATATGGGACGTATTATACTCGGCAAATGCATATGGCTTCTTGATAGGTTGCTTTATTTCACTTGATAGGAATATACTACATTTATCATTCGAAGGACACCTATCAGGTTGCTTGGTTATGGATTGAATATACAATGATAATAATAGCCTTGCCCAACAACACACATTTCTGTTTCGTATGAAACAGTTGCTTGATTGTAAAGCAATAGTAGATGCCCACTTATTGCCAGCTAAACGTGAAATTGATGCTTATCAGCATGGAAATCATGCCAATGAATCTAAATGTCATTCCTTTAAAATGCAACGGGTAATTAGTTTCCAAATATAAGCATAACATTAAAATTGTCACGTACAAACTAAAGTTAATTCGTCTACACATTCAAAGCTAAATTTGCAATGCGTTTGGTTCGATGTTTTAATGATTGTCTCTTTCTTTATTTCAATTTATGAAGTTATTTTGCCTGTTTTTGAGAATCGTGAAAGTGCCTCTATAGAGCTGTATAGTCACTGTTGTATACTCAACTATCATAAGGTTTATTCGTCGCTAAATGCCCGACTGGATTTGTTCATGGGTTTACATTTAAATTTGTTTTATCTGACTGTTGTGCATTTGGATAGTTTAAGGATGACGTAGACAAAGTGAATATATTAGAATCCTCATTTTATTTCCCATGGCTGTCTCAGTTTGTTTGCATTTGTTCTTATTTGGAACATAAGCATATTCAAACCAAACCTTCCAAACGTTTATCATTGAGCATATTCAAACTGAAAATGCCAACAAAGAAAGACGTTACTCCAAGAGAAATGTTACTAGAGGGTAATTTTGGGAGTCATCTGCCGAGACAAAAACGTCTATGTGATGCGTGGGTACCTTTTCCACGTTCTGTGTGGACCCACCAAAATACACCTGAGGACGACCTAGATAGGGTATGCTTTACAATTTGGAAGAGGATCCAATCGTTAGGACACGGCCTACCATCAGATACACGAGAAGGCCCAAATATGCCTACCCCTTTACCACAAGACGCACGAGTTACGATACTCTTTGCGATCCCCTTCCCTCTACCACTTCCAGTGCCAATAACATCAAAATCTCAACCACTTGCGGACAGTGAGTACCGTCACTGTATGACACCAGCTTGAATGTAATGAGGACATCACAATGTAAAAGTATTATTGCTATTATTATTAGTTGTAGTCGTTGTTGTTGTTGTTGTTGTTTTTGTAGTAAATTGTTGGGTTAGCCAGATAGCTCAAAACACAAACAAAACAACAAAAAATGTTCATATATGATAAGTAAGCAAAACTGAAAATGGAAGGTTTGACAGTCAGATTACAGGCCAGCTTGCATTTGAATAGAAAGCCTTTCTTCTCTGTGACTTAAATGTACAATATCATGGTCACATAATGCTTAACAAAGTGGAAGAAAGTACTGTACATAGCAAGTTATGGGAGGTATTCTCTCAAGCAGCGCTACTTGTACTTTAAATTGATTTGTAAAGGTGATTGTAAAAGGCTTTTCTGCCCTGCTGAAATCTTGAGTAGGTCCATTTGAAATGCATCGGTTGAAATAAATCAATTCATGTAAGAACACATTTATTAAACTATCAGGCCATGATTCAAACACAGACAAAATGTATGTGTGGCTGAGACTCATATTGGTACATAGATGCAGTAGACTTGTATGAGAAGACACAGCCAAGGGGCTGGGGTAGTGTTTAGCAAATGTAACAGCCCAATTATTGGATACAGCCCAATTGTTGAGCCAGTTCAATATGTAATGTTAAAATTCTGTCAAGTTACATACATGATCGTTGCCAAGGGCTATATCATTGCATTATCTGGCTGCATTCAGGTTGATGACTGTCAGCAGGTTCATCTTAGGCGCCATGCCATTTTCACCATTGGGAATGTGCTTCAGCAAAGTGATTCCCTCACCACTCTAGTGAAAACAGTTAAATTTATGTTAGATCAGTTTAGTAAATGAGACCAACAGCCAACTTCTTGTGACGTTTTTATTTACATGAGCAAATACAAGCTGCCGATAAGAACTTACTTAAGCATTTACTTTAGAGCAATTTCAAGATGAGAGCCCTCAAGAAACACAGATCATTGTCCAGCCCTGTCTGTCAATGTAACTGCAATAGAACATTAATTCACACTGGGCTCCCAGATCAAAAGACCTTTTATGGTCAAAAAGTAGCCCTCTGTGGAATCTTGCATGGATCATTTTATGATGTTAGCTAGGCCTGATTATTGTCTTTATGATGTATTCTGAACAGTCATGTGAATGTGACTGCAACATTTATGTAGCTTGCTATAGCATGTGAATGTGTACCTGGTAGAAGTGTTGAGATTTTATTCGAGAGATGTTAGTTATGCAGTGGCTACATACTTTCGACTTCAGGAATGTAGCAATCACTCAGTTTGATATAACAAATATAAATTTGTTGCTGGTTGGTGTAAAACATGCATTGTCACAGAGCATCAATAAAAGAAAGCATTTTCAACCACAAAACGCCCATCATCAACACTTTTTAAAACTGGTGCGTCCACTTAAATAAACACAGGTAGGCCACATGTCATGAAGCATAGTAATGCTAAAGGGCAATAGAAAGATAGAAGTTAAAAATGGAAAACCAAAGGAGACTTAAAAGGTATCAAACAGGTCAAGTCATAGTGTATGTAAATTCTTTATCCAACAGGAGTATCTGCATGCCATACCTAGACAAGGTCTCACACCTTATTGTTGACAGACTGGCATAACAGTCAAATGTATATGAACCCTATATTTATCAATAAAGAAAACACGAATGTAAAAAGTATGTATATGTAACAATACAGTATGTTGTAAAGATATTCACATTTCTGCAAATGGCCATACTCGTAGACATATTGGTACGCACGTAGAACAACAAACCAAAGAAAATTGAAGTGTTTCTCATTTACACTCTGTGGTGTGTGTGATCATAATAAATCCAGCTCTATTCACCGGGAAGCAAAGCCTGGCGGTGTTTTTATACCTGCGGCTAGGCAACACATTTTATATTAAACTAAATTATCAATAAACAAAACAATGGTGTGTTCTATTAAAATGGATAGTATATTTTACATCATTGTTTTACCACTCCTAGTGTCCGTTCAGTTAGATGAAGCATAATATTTCAAATTGGTGAATCAGATTCATGAATAAACTGTTTTACACATAGTGCAGTAGCATAAATCATGACCTGTGTATTTGTACCATTGTATTACCCAGTAAGGATTTTAAGTTGATTTTGTAGTTTATATTAAGTCATGGGTGAGTTATTGAGGCCTCAGTAAAACAATGTCATACATGGTCTGTGCGTAACGTGGTCAACCATAACTAGACTTGTTTGGTCTGTTCTACTGTTCTAACCCAGTCTTAAGCATGCTGCTGGAGTCACCTCCACCATATATGTCAATAGATACATTAATAAAAAAATCTGATTTAAAAATTATAGATTGAAGTTTGAGGGACAATATTAAATCACACAACTGTGCACTTTTTTCTATTCCCCCCAATTACCTGTTAAACATAAGATGTCTGTAATGGCACAATACTGTTGAATGTAATTGATTTTAGATTGCTTTTACTTTTCTCAGTTTTTTTTTTTTTTTTTTTTTTGGATTTTGCTTCATGACCACGCTATTTTAGATCGCTCAAATTGTTCTTGGTGCAGATATCATCACCTTCGCACATTCCCTCAAGATTGCTCATTTTGATGCTTCCTGCCAACAGTCCCTTGCATTAGTGTAGAGCATGATTTCTGGGGAATTTTTAATGCCGAGTGAAAAAAAAAACTTGTTTCCTGGAAAAGTTTTTTCTGCCCACTCTGGTCAAGTTTGCCTTGCTCTGTTTCCTTGGATCGTCTCCGTCCCTTGCTACAACGGAGGGGGCTGGAGCTGCCTCTCGCAGCCATCGTAAGCAGGACTGCCATCTGTCCTCGCCATTCTGAGGAAACGCCACCTCATCCAGGTGCACCACGTGACCGCCCAGGCATACCGTCTGTTCCACAGCGGAGCTCTGACATGCGTTGGTGACTAACGAGAACCTTGTTAAATATTCATATGAGGGGACAGGCGTCTGTAGTTTGCACAGAAATAACACGGATGGGCAAAAGGAAGCCTGACTCAGCTCGGTGAACATATTTGGCTATGAAGAACATTTTATGAGTCAGATTTATGCATAATTTGTTTTGATGCCAATGAAGATGATGATCATGATGATCATCATCACCATTATAAAAGGACAATGTCAACATTTCTTTTGCAGAATCATTACAACAATTTTCTGTTGCTAAAGCACATAGCTGTTAAGAGGTTTTATCTTCAATATATGAAATGAGAATGACGCTACAGTCATGGTGGGAAAATGAGGCCTCATGGGGCGACCATATGTTACGGGTAACTAGCTGATCTGAACTACTCATTCTGTTTTGTTGTGAAGAACAAAAAAATAAGTACAAAAAATACAGTTTTAGACCACAAAATGAAGCCTATTCTTTTGGTATTACAATACCTCACCACGTAACAGAGGCTTTTTTCCTTTCTGTGCTTCTTGCAGGAGAGTGGAGGTACAGCACTGCGAGCCAGACGAGATCACACAGATGGTCCAGCGAGAATTCTGGGACTTGTCCAAGGAACACAGCACCCTGGCCAGGGATCCAGAGGTCCGCAAAGAGTTCACCCGTCATGGCGATAACCCAGACGAGCCCAAGCAGGGTGACACCTCCGCAGAGGAGAGGCAGCAGAGGAGCGCTGGGAAGCTCCAGAAGAAGGTTCCAGGCTACGGTCAGATTGGCAACAGGGACACTTGGCCGCACGCATCAGATGACTTCCCGCCGCTCCCATGCCCAGCCCAGCCCTGGAAAGGTAAGACGTGCCAGAAGGCAGCAGCCGCATGGGCCTCATCTCCCTCCTGCCGTGCGGGGGGAATTCGTAATGTAAAACAGGTCCAGGACATCCCGTGGAATGTCCTTCTCAAACCAGGACAGGAGGAGACCCCTCAGTAAGTCCTCAGGCTGGACCAGCCCATCTCGGAAGTAGCCAATCAGATACACACACCCCTGGAAATGTGTCGACAGCTCCTCATGTTCTCCAAGTAGAGCAAGGTTCCCAAAACACAGGTGACACACAGCCAGAGTCACACAAGTGCTGCAGTGCCAAGGTCACAGCATCAGCTGTTAGCAAGATGCTAAATCAGTTGTTCCAGTACAATACATTAGTTAGAGTATATAATCTTTTCCTTCTCCTGTCACATCTAATGGCTAATCTTACCTTTCTGTTTTGCAGTGAAGAGCATTTTCAAAATATCATGTTACCGTTAATGTTGTTGCAAAATGTGCTGTATGCATTATTCAGCCGTTTTTAATGCAGCATTTTGTCTGTGCCCAAATGCACATTGAAGAGTGGTCTTTGAGTGCTGACAGTTCTCTCACTTTGAAATTTCAAACAGTATGTCAACTAACATTATAATTTCTTGATGTTGTGTGACAAGGTAGAAAAATCTATCTTTATATCTTAAAAAATTGATTGTTAGTCGTTGTGTTTAATTGTCCGGCTGTTTAACAGGAATCACACAGATTTTGATGGGTTTGCTGAGAAACAGTTCCTAATGCATTGTGGGTAAAGTGATTCACCAACATCCCAGAGTTTTGCTTCGCGGCCATTCCCTTCATTATCAATATTAATGGCATCGTCACACTCGGATAATTAAAAACATGAGCTTCTCGACACTGGGCACTGGTGAGATCTGGGGCGGAGCCGCCGAGTCACTCATCTCCCTAATTAATCTCTCGGTTTCTAGTAAAGCCCACCCACGGCTCTGCACAGATAAATTAAAGCCATTTTACCCTCCATCACGCACAAAGTTTCACAGTACCTTCTGTGTGGTGTGGGAGGAGGGGATGGGGGGTATGGGGTATAAGAGATTTGGGCCTTAGGACTGACCTTCAGAAAACTAAAGTAAATAAATTGCACGTAATGGTGTAATTCTCTACCAGTTTTGCATTTGGTATTCTCAGCACCTGGTGGTGAAAAATAAGCTGTACGAAAGGCTGTGCATCCAAAATGTTGAACAGATACGTACCAAGGCTAGAATTATAACACATACGCTGTGAGTTTTACAGGAGGGAGCTTGAATCCTTTCACAGCTGTTTATGTACTGAATCAAATCACCACCTGGCCACTCTGCCTTATCGACAGTGAAGTTGAAAACTGTTTTTAATGGGAAGAACTGAGACAGTATTTTCTCTAAGAACACAGAAAGGTATGGGCTCCTGAGTGGCACAGCCATTTAAGGCACTCATGTGGAATGCAATGTTGCTTCCAATGGCCCAAAGACAATCAGGTCTGTGCCGGTGTTAGCTGTGGCTGTGGTTTCCACAGATCCATGACGCATTGTTGGCCATAGTGTCTCAGCAGGACAGCCCCTGCCTCACTGCTGACCAATGACAGGAAGCTGACATCGTTGTCTTCAGCTATAATAGGTATAGCGGCATCACAACAGGAAAAATAACATATATTTTGCCCTAACAATAGCAATAGAAAAAAGCGGCAGCTTGATTTCATGGAAATTGTACCAGATACGCCAGGGTGATCTTAGACTTTGTATAAGCTGATCCATGTGTATACACTTGGCTTCATAATCTTAGAAAGAAATTGAAGAAAAGAAAATGATGTGTATTTGAGTACAGCATTTTTCAAAAACAAAACTATATCCATATGGTCCATTCTTACTCTTCCAAAAATGTTTATTTCAACAGTGGGCTGAACACAGAATCACTTGGCCATCTGTGTTGACTGCAGCTCCTTGTGCTTTCATGTTCAAAGGCTGACAGGAGATTGCACAAGCTTCTTGGCCAGATTAGGGCATTGATCTGTAGGAGGGATGAGTCTGTTGCAATTGCAATGGTCATTGTCATTGAGTCGGCTATAGATTCTCTCTCTCTCTCTCTCTCTCTCTCTCTCTCTCTCCTTCTGTCTCTCCCCTCTCTCTCTCTCTCTGTCTCTCCCCTCTCTCTCCCTCTCTCTCTCATTTGCAGTGGCTAAAACATCTTTTATGACTAGTTTAGATAATGAAGACTAGGTCTGAGTGCAGATTCCTTCTCCAATTAGTCTCAACCCATTACCCTCCAGCAGGTTACTCCGTATAAACGTCTGTGCAGGTTCGGGCGCTGATTGTCATGTAACCCTGAGCGATGTCTGTCTCTGAATGCGATATACAGATGTTGCTTATTTTCTCTTCTCTTTATTTGTTTCCAAGTGGGCATCAGCCGTGACCTGAACGCAGATGGCCTGCATGTGGAGTTCCACCAGTTTGGCGCGGCCGAAGACCGCACGAGGAGACCAGCTGGCCTTCGCGACCTAGTCAAGCGACACCCCTTCCTGGAGAGAGCCACCAGGCCAGAGAACATGGTGACAGGTGCAGCAAGCTGTGGAAGTGAGTAGTCGGTCTTAGCCTTGGAAACAGTTGATTCTCAGCTAATGCAATATCAATAGGACATATTTTGAAGAAATGTACACGATAACATAGAAAGGAATAAGGCCCCTTTTCCATGTCCTTCTATCTTGAAAAATGTGTAAAAGCAGAAAAAGGTAAAATGGATTTCACTTTTTTCTTAACTTCTGCTCTATGTCTGTTTAGATACCCACCCCAAACATAACACAGTGTTAGCGGAGCCTCAAGCCTGCGCCGCCCCCGGAATGCCCAGTGGCGAACACTGCCGAACCCAGCCCATTCGCCCTCCCCCCGGTTTCCAGGCCCATCAGGTAAAAACACCCTAGTTATCAGTAAAACTTCACTCCAGCTGGCTGGTGTCTCACCATCCTCTCCTTTGAAAAGAGTTTACAATTTCCTCTCTTGAAAAATTTTCATTTGTTTTGTTTTTTTTTGTTTTTTTTTTTTTTGTTGTTGCAAGAGAAATTGGTTTTTGTTTCTTGCTCCCCTGAAATGTCCCATGGTGGTGAGTCATGGTGGTGCACCTCCTTGTCGATGATCTCATCCCCAAATGCGCTCCCTCTTTGGGTTTCACTGCGTCCCACAAACACAGTTCGTGCAACTGCCAACACCCTCTGAGGGGCAACTGTCAGATCAAAACCAGAACAAAACAGACTGTGGCTGACAATGACAAGTCAGTCTTAGAATTAGCGCATAACAAAACACCAGTCTATTGCATGGTTTTATTTTTTGCTCTCTTGTCAAATCTCGCTGCCTTGGCGGTATAACAGACTGCTATAATATTGATTCTTAAATCTATTCATGTAGTATCAAGTACGATAAAATATTACAAGAACATATGTGGGAAGAGCCTGAAAATGGAATGACTAACTTTCTTAGTAGATACTGGTCTTTGTGTTCATGACCAGAAGCAGGAACTGACAGATAGCTAATTTGTTGAAAGAAACTATCCTGTCATGGGTAGATGGTATGAAATTTAGAAATCCCATATTGTCTGTGCACTGTTACATCTTCAAGGAAGTATAAATCTTGGGAGCCATTGTGGAAATTGTTCTACTGCTCCAACAAATGGGGCTGTTCCTACATCTTCTCAGCTCTCAGGATTGAAACATTAAACTGAAATGGTTCATTTTGGAGGAAAACGGTTTATATGGAGAAGCAGCATCCAGTGGGCATTGTGTAGTACGCATATACACACACAGTAGAGCAACAGAGACGTTAGTAACCTTAGGGACAGGTATGGTTAATAACTCTGAGGGCACTTTTTATAAATACAAGTTAGCTAAGAATTTGACTCATTTATTGATTGAAATATTTCCGTGTCCTTGATAATTGTCATCTATTGATTCCGTAGTTTTCAAAAGGATACTCTCATTTTGTATCTGCCAACAGTAGAAAACAGTATTAGTCTTTCCTGTTGGATAAAATTGGCACTTGAGAATCTTAGTTGAAATAGCAAAAGGTGACATCATATTTGTGTGTTTTCCTTATTTTCCGATTATACAAACCATAATTTGTTTTGGGTTAATGTTAGCCTTTTCTCATCATTGATAGTAAGGCATTTTCGTTTTATTTGTACTTCATGTCAAACCGATAACTACAAACCAATTTGTGCCACCTCCCAAAGCATGTATGCTCTCAACTAATGTGACATATCTTTTTCTAATTATAGTAGAAATATTGTTGGTGTATTCTAATTTTAATCAATAGAAAATGATGGTGTTTTGGTTTTATGCTATTTTCTGTCAGAGTTTGATATTTATATAATGTAATCAGAAATGCCCTGCAATGGACTGGCGATCTCTCCAGGGTGTCTCCCTGCTTTTCACCCAATGTATGCTGGGATAGCCTCCAGCCCCCACACCCCCATGACCTGAGATTGTGTGAAGCAGGGGTTTTTGTAACTCTGACTTCAGTGTCTCTGGGTATACTTTATATATACAAATACATTTTTATATATATATAAGTTATGGTGGCTGAAAACAGCCCATACTGTTTAGGTAGAAACTGAAAATGTTTCAGAATTTTTGCTGCCTCCGTATCCTGATGTTTCCGGACCCTCCGCAGTCCCGCCTGACAACACAAACAATACAGCACTCCCTGTTTGTGATGAGCATTAATATTTATGTTAAACAATCGGACAAGAATAACTACAAGCAGTTCTGAACTTAAGAAATTATTTGTGAGCTGAAGAGCTTTGGGGACTCTGCAGTGAAGGAGGATCTATGCTTAAACCCGGAAAATGTGGAGACATTGCACGGCATGGCGAGACAATTTCCAGCAGAAGGAAAATCGGCACATACGTATCTAATCATTTATGATTATAATCAAGATCAGTGTAGGGTGTCCTTTTCATTTGATTAAGACAAAACGGATAAATCTTAAGAAGTACATTTAATTGCTCTAGGGGAAATGACCTATATACATATATATACATATATATATATATTTTTTTTTTTTGATTAGTATATGGGAGTAAGTGCATTTTTTCTTGCACAAGACATATACTCATACACCAAAATAGAGGGGCAAATATGTGGTCTTTTTCACTGATGCACACACAGCTGGTAACAGTTATTTTTGCCTGCAAGCTCAAAAAAACATGAATAAATCCACAATCATGCCTTGGGAGGACATTGCCTGTCGAGACATTCAGATTGATCTGCAACTAATTTTCAGTAGCAATGGGGCTTTTTCTTTTGGATTAAGAAAGCTTTTAATGACGTCTTTCTGAATTTTAACACCTCTCTTGTGTTCTTTCTGTTTTTCCCCCCTTAGAAACGTTTTCTCTTCTTTTTTATGGAGAAGTTGATGATAAGAATAAAGTATGAAAGGATGGGGCTGACTGTAGGTCACTCCTCCCATCATTCTCGTCGAGGGTTTTAGTGCCATATTGATTCGCTCTCGTTGTCAAGGCGTCCCTTGTCAGACCCCGATGAATCAGCTGTGATTGTAGCGTCTGTGGCTGTTGTGTCTCGCCGGTGCTGAGCGGGAAGTGCCTGCAGCTTTGTCAGCCACCCCAAACTCTTTTGCAACTTTGCCTCTCCCTTTCTCCATCGAGGATAAAGCAGGCAGGCCCTCTCTTTCTGGCTGTTGCACGGATAAATAATAAAACAATAAGGGTAAGACTGGCATAATGTGACCTTCTTGGTGCGAAAGAGCTTGAAGCTCCACTGATTAAGAAGGACATGATTTAAAACCGACAGCACAACACTGATGGTGATCGGTGGATACTTTCCTTCTCTCTTTTCCCTTTGGCCAGGACGTATCACCAGCAACCACTGAAGTAATTATTTTACGCTCTAACTTAAATCCAGTGCTCCATCAGGAGCACAGGGCTATTAACGACAGCTCTGCAGTGAGCTCTGGTGTTGCTTTATTGGTTATCAATGTTCTCTTTGATTAGTGCAACTCATTTCTGTTTTCCTGCCAGCAAGGTGATGTCACAAATGGCTTACCCTCATTGCATTATGTGTCTCTTGATGAAACGTTCCCTCTCTTTTGTCTTCCACTGATTAGTGCTTAACTAATCTCCAGTCACGTCGGTTAGGCCAGTTGTTGCCTCATCACTGAAAGACCTGCAGCCATGGCCGGGAATGGTGTGGCCAGGACTCAAATCACCGATCTCAGGGATTAAACTTTGTTTACAGAATGAGCGCCTTGACAGTGTGAGTCACCCTTTAGCCCCGATACCCCATCCATTCCACTGGAGAACTACACTTCCTGCTCAGCTGGTACATTCAGACTGTTGGTATGTGATGAACTAGAGATGTCGCTAAATTGCACAATGACTACCTTCTTTCCCTGAGTGATTCCACAGCTCGTTACTCTGCAGGACTCCCTCACTGTAAGCACTGGCAGAGAATTCAATTCCAGCCCGAGAACCAGTGCTGTAGCATAATCTGTCACCAGAGAACCTGCTCGGCTTTGGGAGGGATTTGTTTTTCTCATTGTGTGCGTGTTCCCTTATTTTATTACCCGTTTTTATATTTTATAATTTTGATTATTTTGTTGTTCCACTTTGTGTATGAGGTCCCATTGCTGTACATGAACTTTGTCATTGCAACTATATTTCATTTGTCTTCCATTACATGAACCACTTCCTCTCTCATTTACTAATTGCTAATATTCCCAAAGAACAGCCTTGGCCTAGTTTTAGTATTACCTCAGTGTTATTCAGACAACTTACGCTGCTCTTATTTAACCTCTTTTGCTGGTCCAGGAGTTCTTTTAGAGAGAGGCGAATTTTACAAACATTAAAAGTTTGAATTTTTTTAGGAGGATTGTGGCACCAATCCAGTGTAATTGTAAGATAATGTTATGTTGAGAACATTCCCTTCACCTGTCCTCTGGCAGTTGTAGTGCATCTCCGAGTAAAAAAAAATTGTTAAGGAAAAAATTGTTCAGAATTCTTAATTAAACTAGAACAATGAATAATAAAACTGATTACCATTCACCAGCCATGCCCACAGGGTTCCTTGTGGCATTAAAAATAATATTCAATGGACATACTGTAAAGAATTGCAGACAAATGAATATTTTAGGAAGTTTACTTTTCATGAATGTTCTGTAAACCAAAAGCAGTTATCTGGGGGGCTATAACAATCTGTAACTTTTCCGTTTAGTGGTATATTTGAATTGTCCATCAGCATGCATTCCTGGTGAAGACTGTGATGCTACTGATCGAACTTATATTTATTTACATGAACAGGCAGCCATTAAGCCAGACTGTGTGCTGTTGCTAGGCAACACGAGTCCTTGGTTGTGAAGCAATTAGCTTTTTCATTAGCAGCTATCAGGAAAAACGTTACTTCATCATACAGGCACAAATTTGAAAGAGCATTCAGAATTGGATTCCCCTCTTCATTTATTTATTTGAAAAGGTATGAGTGGGGCCTAGTTCTTCTTAAAATTTTAAATGGGATAGCCGCCTAGAGCTGGCTTTGTTCTCTACATTTATATCAAACACGGGTGCCGACATATTGTTTTGGTGGGAGTAATTAAATAATGAAATTAAGTATTTTCAGCTGCATCGCTAAAAGGTTGCCTAAATGCTTGGAACAATAAATTTAAGCAGTGCTCCATGTAGTTTGTTAGATGTTTACTTGTAAGGGCTATTGTTCAAATGTGTTACATCTGTCATAAGCTACAGTGTGAGCTGATAATTAAGCTCTTGGATGTGAAAGATTTTCTTGCCGCGTGTTTTTTGGAAGGTGGAACATGTTGAAAACCAGGAGTAATGGGGTAAAAGTAAAGTGTGAGGCCAAGACTGAAATCTTGTAGCTAAGCAACAAAAGGGCTGCCTTTTTTTGCTTGGGGAAAATACTTCAAAGCAAGAGAGGATTCTGGGAAATCATACAGACTTCATCTAACATCCAGGAGCCAAATAAACCAGGCAAAAGTATAAACTGGCCAGAATGAGCAATCCATAAATCAATATGGTTGTGGGCACAGTCACGGCACTCTTCATTAACAGATCAATTTGTTTGTCCTTCATAAATGAAGGCATCTGTCTTTTCTCCATTTAACCTTATACCCCAATCACTTTGCTCATTTTGAATGCATCTGTATATGCTTTTCATTGTTATAGTTAGTTCCTTTGTAGAGTCATCATCAAAGATACCCCACATAGAGGTAGGCAAGTATCAGCTAGCATTGATCATTAGCCACTACCAAGAGAGAATGTCCAGACTCCATAAAACCTTATGAGCTTAAAGGGCAGGACAGTTTTCCAGCATGTGTCTGTGTGTGTGTGTACACAAAGGACTTATGATAAAGTATATCTGACATGTCACTGCAATAATGAAATGATAATTGAAACATTTGTACTGAAAAATTGCAGAACATCAAATTAAGAATAGGTTGTCCTTCAAATCAAATGCTGTTTCTACATAACAGTGAGCTTTCAGTCAGACAAAAAATGTACACCTGTTGCATCACGTGGGTGTTTTAATGTGTGGATATGTGTAAATGTTATGCCTCATAGAGTCCAGGCTAAGGATACAATTGTATGTGTTGTTCGTTATGACAGATCAATAGTAGAGATACACCATAGTGAGGAAAACATCCTATCAGGTATTAAAACCATTTGCATTAACTGGAAAGTAAATAAAAATCTACTATATTATTATGTAATACAGTAGAACAGAGACATTTACAGCCAATTTTTCCATTTTGAAGTGCCTGAAACAGTCTGAACTTGAGTGCCATTAGTGTCATATAAAGGTTAAGGAGACAGTTAAACTAATTATTTTGAGATTAGGCTGCATCCAAGCTGCATGTCCTGCTCAGAGAGTGTTAACATGTTTATATACTTTACAGGAATCACTCATACCAGGTGTTGAGTAACAAAACAGGCTTTGACTTGGCCTATTTTCAGTTGCAGCAACTGTTGTAAAATCAGATCACAAAGTCAGACATACAAACGTCCGACAGCATTACGACCGACTCTATTTAAGGCCAGCTGTTGCAAGCGGCCCCAGGGCAACAGTAACTATAATAATGACTACAACATCAAAGTTAATGACTCAGTTTAAAAAAAGACATGATAATATGGTATCCTGAATTACCAGGAGAACAACTACTGTGACTTTGTATTTTTCCACAATTTCTGATTTATAATGAGTCTAAATATTTGACAATTTCTTCTGCAGGCCCAGTGAGGTATTTTAGAGTAAGGAAAAGATGAGAGCCAATAGTGACAGTGCTTGAACAATGGGTGTTGAGTTATGGATGAACAGTGACACGGGACAGGTAGAATTCAGAGACTCTGGCCTTGGATGGTTCTGATCGGGTTCATCAGTCTTTCCAGGCCAGCTGTACAGTTTCTCCGGGGCCAAAATATAGGCTCATGTCACAGTGACTTGTGATTGCAACAGAGAGGGATGCAACTGAGAAAAGAAAAAAAAAACAGAACACGAACTGAGAAATTGTCAGAAAAAATGGAATCCACAGGAAGATATCACCAAGATAAAAATGCTAAACCACCTGTGATTCACAAAGAATTACATTATCCTACATTTTTGTTTTTTAGCTATGTTACGGATGCAAATGCTTAAATTTGCTTAAATGTGTACATTCAAGTGTGTCCATACGTATGCATGCACAGATATACAAAAACATGCTCATGTACACACACTCATACGCTACACAGACATCGATAAATATGTTCATATACGCTCACTGAGTTGGCATGTTTACACATTTGCATCTTGATTTGTTGTCTCCACTCCTCAAAGTGTCTGACAGGACCAGGGCTTAATTAAAAATCCCGCTCTCTGATTCATTTATTTATTTAGTTTAGCGAGAAAGCAGCTCCCTCAAAGACATGTCATCACGTTGACTTTCTAAACAAGGTTTCTGCCTCGGAATACCTCACCGTAACATTTTATTGGCATTTTCTTGGCTCCGCTTGTTAAAGGATTGATTTTCCCCCTTTTCTAAATTCTCATTCAGCTATTTATTCGTCCCTGTATTTATTTTCCACCTTGTCATGAAATTGTCCATCTTTTCTTTTCTTGGTTTTACAGCACCTTTTCCCACAGCTGTTTCCCACTCCGCAGATGGCAGTGCAGCCCAGACTCAGCCCTCTCCAAATGCCCACTGGGCCGGTAAGTGGCAGCTTTGCCTACCTCTCTGTCAGAGCGTGAGTATTAGAGACCAGTCATAGCTGTAGTGTGGGGCAGTGGACAAAGCAGACACTGACCCATGGGATAGTGGACGAAGCACCAGGATTATACTGTGGCCAGACTGGCGGTGTGAAAGAGTAGTTCTTTGAACATCAAACTTTTGGATCCTGGAATCAAGAGAACATTAATTACTTCTGTTCAACTAAAACCCCCAATGTCCGTAACACCAAAGCAGCCTAGCTTAGCGCCAGCCCTTTTTCATGGCTTATTATTACTGTTATTAGATGTAATAAGATAATAAATCCAATTAGATGTAATGAGATAATTAATAAGAAGTGATATGGGTTCACCAGTGCAATACGGTTCAAAAGTCTGAGACCACTTTCCCAGTCACTTGAATTGACTTTTGGATTGTACTGCATATGAACAAACAGCTTTGTCACAGTTGCTGTACTAAACAGTTTATTTAAATTTTATTTTATTATTAGCCAATCAAATATGTTGTTTCCTGATAATAGTTATAACCAAGACCCAGTGAAAAAAGTAAGAAATCTAATGTTTTGTGAAGAACTCTTTCATTTCCCTGTGAAAGATGGTGGTGCATGCAAAAAATAAACATAGGGGATTGAAAAGAAGATATTTTATGCACCAGAAAGAACGAAAAGAGCTAGGGTTAACAGCTAAAATCATAAAGAAAGAAAATAAAGGGTCTGTAAGCTATAATCTTGGTGAAAATTCAGGAGAACAAGATGTAGTTGATTGTGTATGAAACAGTTCTGTGGTTATACAGTGTTCTGGCAGAAAAAAAGTGATTTGTAAAAATATAAAGACTGCAATCAGGATAAATGTATGACTGGTGTAATAAAGTTGGTGAGAACAGACTATAGGGGCTATGCGTAAGAGCTCAGTAAGAATTTTGGTGACTATAGGCAGTCAAAATAACAAGGGGAAAGACATGAACTTTGCAGACTTCATTATTCTGTGCCCCCCTCTCCAAGTGGATCTTCCCTGGGTCACCGCCAGGCTTGTGTGACCAAATATGAAAGGACACTTCCTTGACCCTCCCGCAGGTATAGCAACATCGAAGATGCTGTAGACCAACTATTTCATCTTTTGTCTGCCGTGTATGCCAACACGTTTGAATTTGTGGGACGAATATTCATGCAAGGGCATGATCAAGTAAGATCATGTGACAATTAATGCTCTGTGCTGTGTGGCAGCAGAAACTGCTATTACTAGGATGAACCCCCTTTCATTTGGATGCACGAAAGACAGGGGAATGCTGGAGTTGACCATCTGGTTCATTTTTTGAGTCTGTAGTGACATGACAGAAATTCAGCTGGAATAACTATGATGCAATTAGTCTGTCCCCACTTTTCCCACATCTGGCATGGAGCTGTAGACTCTCAGTAAGCTAAGGGAGGGTAGCTGCTGTGTCTGTGTGGGAGCTGGATAATTGAGGAGAGATTGACCTCGGCGTCTCAGGGAGTCAAGGGTGCCAAGGGTGTGGGAAGAAATGCCCACGATAGGTGTGAAAGGCAATGTACACCCTGCTGCTTTCTGAGACTAAACAAGAGTTTGCTTTTACCCTGCTTCCCCTATGCCTACAGCTTGCTTCAGCCATAGCCTGTTTTTTTTCTGCTGCATGGAGTAGGACATAAAAGAGGCTTCGCTACACTACCACCAGCTCCCCCTCAGTCCTCAGCCATCTTCATGTACCCCCCATGCTCACCCTCCTCACTGAACGGGAAGTTGTCAAAGCTACACCCCCCCCCCTACCCGCAATACCCATGTTTTATGATTTCTGCAGAAATCCCTGTCTGTGATGCACCTGATGGATGGAGATCATTATAAAAACAAATACTGAGGGTTAAAAAAAGTGTTATCCCAGGAGTTGCAATCTGCAGGTTTTTCAACATTACTATCAACATTATCTCACCCACGGAAGGTGTGAGGCAACTTGCTATGTCAGCTTCCTTTAAGAACTGCAGGATTATTTGCATACAGTGATTGTTCAGCATTTGACTTCTCCTATCAAATGATAAAATAAACACAAGATAAGCAAGTGGCAAGTTGACATTTTTTTTTACTTGAGTACATACAAGCACGCACACACACACACATACACATATGTATATACACATATACAGGTGGGTCCAAAAGTCTGAGACCACTTTCCCATTCAAACGACCCTGTGTGTGTGTGTGTGTGTGTGTGTGTGTGTGTGTGTGTGTGTGTGTGTGTGTGTATATATATATATATAGGTGTGATGCATGTTCCTATGTCCTGCAGGCAGACTAATTGAATATGTGAGAGATGGCTTATATGAGCGTTTCCCTTGATGGATGGCCTTCATAAGAGCGCCACGATTTTGGATCATTTTTCATTTGCCTTCACTCCTCCACCCTCCCTTCTATCCTACACTGCTGTATTCAAGAGAGATCCCTCTCTTTTTTCCCTGTGATCTTGTGACAGAGTCTGGAATGACAAGGTGTCATCACAAACTTGTTGACTTTCTGATCTCATACCGTCATTGACATTCAAAGTAAAAATGCCATGGTCTCTCTGTACAAAAGCGGCACGTGGTTGGCTGATGTACTGTGCAACCTGCTATTCTTGCACACCACCGGGAAAATCAAATTTTATTCCAACCAATGGTGTTCTCAATGGTGTGTGTGTGTGTGTGTGTATGTTTGTGTGTGTGTGTGTGTGTTTAAATTTGTGTGTTCATCCCTTGGAGTGCAGCTGTGCCACATGATGGAATGCATAAGATTGTTGGCTCTCTGTGATGAGGAATCACCATGGAAACCCCTCCAACCCCCAGACCTAATCAAAGATTTGATCCAGTAGGAGTGGTCAGGTCCAACCATCCTTCTCTCACTGCTGTGGTGACACAGGGGAACTTGTGCATGTAAGATGAAGGGTCCCTGTGAATAGTGTTTTTATGGCAGATATGTATGATAATGGGGTGAGTATGGGGGAACTATAGCCTGTCAAAAACATTTTCAGTATTTAGGGATCAAAAATTAAGTGTCATAATATTTGTAGGGAAGCTCTGCACTTCAAAGAAAAATCCACTAAATTGGATTGGCTTGTACACCCTAGTTTGGTGGAAACGAACAGATCTATAAAAAGAACCATGCACTGATTTTTGTTGGTATTCAGGTAATGTAGAAAAATGTGATCTTCGTCCAGGTAATTAAAAAGACACTCATTCGCAAAAAAGGACACAAGGAGTATAGAAGTCTCAATGGGTAACTGTGATAATTTGGCCAAAAGAAAGCCAGATACTGTATTGAATTTTCGGCGAATGTGTTTTGTCTGCTCACTGAGAAGGTGAATGGGGGCTGTGTAACTCGAGAGCTCTTTTTGTTGGCCCTGAAAATAGATTGTTGATGGTTTCACTGCACAGGAAATGGCTGTCATGAGCAACATTGCTGGCCGAGTGATCTCAGCCCAGACCCCATCAGCCGTTGGCTTTCTTTCACTTGTAAATTAAGTTTGTTTGTCTTTTCACGAGAACAAGAATTTTTTGTATCTTAATCTAATAACGCCTTGTAAGTAGATGTGAATACCTTGTAAATACTCAATAATATTTGATTAATCTACCCGATATGTGAAAGATTTTTACTCAAACATGTATTACTGGAACTTTAGCCGTGGAGCTAGTGGGGTGAAGGTAGCAGTGCTACCATTACCATACCTCTTATGCAGTAGTAATTTGTAAAAGAAATTATTCAACATTTCAATACAATTATACGAAATAGCTCTGTTTTTCCCACCTCACCATCGCTTTCTATTATTTTGACTATCAATATGAATTTTCATTGGAAATAGACTGTTGAAGGTCTTGCCTTTTGATTTAAAGCAGTGATGAGGCCACTTCTGCTGAAATTACTTTTTAGCCAATGCATTATGCTGTTTGTCAGCGCAGGTTATTACCTCACTTTTTTCTAATCATAATTAACAGTCGAAAACAAAACAGTCTGAAAGATTTCTTGTTTTGAATCTGATTGTTTTGTGTGATTAGGAATAATGAGTTTCTGATGGCTTTATTGCACATTTGAAACTCATTACCACTGAAAGTGTGTGACTGTAATCAAACCCGCAACCCTTGGATTATTGGCACAGCTATTTTATTCTGGTTGTCAGGGAGCAGAAAGACAACATTTTCTAGTTTTAAGCAAGAAAATGGAAAGCTAATGACTGCTGATGAATTTGACAAGCATTTATTGTAAAGATAAGTCTATTATAACTGATATAAGATGATGGCACAGAAATATACATTTGAATGCATATAAATAATTGAATTTTGTGCAGAGTACCTCTCACACAAGGAATACAGCACCATGGGCTATGTGGTTAAAATAAACTACAGCAAGGAAATTCCTACTTGAATTAAACTTCAATTAGCACCACAAAGCAACCGAGTCTCCCACATACTTGGAGGGAGGGACCCACATACACCTAGTATAAACACCCCTCCCCATAAAATGAGTACCTGCAAAAACAGTGGGGTTACAGCAGGTGTGGTGTCAAATTCTTTAAAATTGACACAAAATCAAAAAAAAATGTCAATAAAAATTGAAATAAGTAAAAAGGTCAGTCCATTAGGTTAATCATTAGTCATTAGTATTACTAACTTTAATACTCATGCTTTCCTTTCCTTTTTGTACTGATTTTACCCATGCTGTTTGCTTCATTACTGTTTTTGTTTTGGTATATGTAATTCAGTCTGGGTGCAGTCTGTGATTGATTGGCAGCCCTGAGCCTGCGAAGGCATACTAATCATACGACCATCTAACACTGACAAAGACTTATTAAGCCAAACATTCCATCATTGGTTCGCTCCTCATTGCTTCCTTGCTTTCATTTTCCCATTAGTGGTTAAAGCAAGACCCTCTCCTTACCCGACCTTTCTGCCTTCCTGTTTAAAGATTTGTCCCACGTCTGTTGGTTCATGATCCTATTCCCCCCTCCAACAGAGAATTCCGCTTTTTTTTTTGCAGGATGGAGATGAGCCTTCATGGACAGTGATAGTGTGCATCATTCAAAACTAAACAAATATAATGTAAACAAAATATACTTGTTTACACTCATTCTGTTGCATGCATTAAATTCTACTCTAGTAATTTAAAGGAAAATGTAAAATTGGCCAGAGAGAAATGCACAATATGGATTTGTGTCATTGTTTAAATATACCAAAACTGCATGATAAAACCAAACATGTAATGGTACAAATAGTTCTGTGGAAATATCACTCTCTTCCGGTCATAGCCAGCAAGGAGTATCGGAATGGGAAACCCATTTCTGATCTGTCTTACATTGATTATCTGCTTGGGGTATGGTTTGTTTGGAGGCGCAAAGCCACTTGTGGGTTTAATGTCTGAGCTACTGTTTACGTGCAGTAAATATAGTCTTATTTACGCACTTGGGTACCACAGTGTGTTTCATTTCTAGAAGGCACTAAAAGCATGTAATGAGAGAGGGCATATAAGTGTTGCTCGTTGATGTCAAACAGCGGGGTATCACATCTTTGAAATATGGGATGCATTTATTTCACTGTGAACATTTTGAATGGGTTTAAATCTACATTCACATTGTTGCTCTTAGCTGTGCTTTTAAGGGATATTAACAGAAAACATAAAGTGCACAATATCATTAATGTCCTTCAGTTCTTAAAGGAAAAGGCCACAGAAATCACATGGAGAGGAGTTGCTGATGGCTTCATTTTTTAGAGCACTATGAAAAAGTAAACAATGTCCCAAACAAAATAGTGAAGTGTTGCATACTATGCATGACTATGCTTGGACATTTCTTACATGAATGTATTTTGGGTAGGTTAATATTGTATGGTTTGTCTGGCATTTGCATGAAGTGCGTTCTCTTAATGTCCTCTACAAGAGCTTGAATACTGTCCTAAATCGAGAATCTTACCATGTGGACAACTGGAATTATGCTGTGAGCCCTCCAAAGAAGTGTTCTGAACTTAATGTCCACGCATACCAAAAGTGATTGGTTAGCTTGCTTGTGTATTTTATTTATAAAGTAATCTACTGGCACAGCATAAATCTGTTACTATTGGTTAAGCCCCCGATTTATAGGCAAGACTTTAGTAAACTGAATAAACACAGTTGATAAAGGTCATCCATGTTGAATTGACTTGTAACATTCAGCTAATATAAAGTGCACAAAATAAATACACGTACTGATGATGCCTTTATTGTAGATTTTTAGATTTTTTTTTTTAAACAAAGGTCCCTAATCCCCACCTGTAGCAATAATTTGAATACGCTTCAGGAGCTTTTGGAATACAAATACGTTGACTCAATATCTGAAGGAAAATCAAACTGGGATATCAACATGGCATGGTATTTCATGGTAACTATTATATTTCATTACAAGATGTAAATACACCAATTAGGATAACACAGCTATATTATTGTTTTATAAAACCATGTTTTTCACTTTAACAAATTAACTGCATTTTAGCATTTATTATTGGTGTGAAAAAACTGACCTCATAATTTTTGGCAAATTGAACATTATTTACCAAGCAAGATTCTACAGGATGAAGCAGAGTCTAAATATAGGAAGGATTACCACTATGTGATACCATTATGTGATAGTGAAATGTGCCCTCTGGTGGTTAAAATAATTGCCCACAAATTCATAAAAAGGCCACAGTGTATGATTTAAACATCTGAGAATACCTGTCCTAATACCTGGCCTTCATGCATTGCAAAAGCAAAAACATTTTCTACAGAACAAAATGTTTGTATCCAATATGCAACTGAGTCCACTGTACTATGTCTTTTAAAAAGTTATAATTAACTTTAAATAGTAACGTTGCCATGGTCCACACATATTCTGCCCATTACACCCCTAACCCAAATAGACACTGGACCAGGTGCCATCACCATGTATCAGTCTGGTAGACTCATGCATGTGTAATATGCAATGTGATTCCTCTGTAATAGGCTTCTCAGAGATATACAATGTATGGGTAAGTTAGTGTCACTTAATAATTGACTAATTCACCTCTCCTCCTCCGATAGCCTGTCAGCCAAATGAAATTCACGCATGAGGGCCCTTCTCAGATCCTTTTCTACCTGTCCCCTGGACAGCCCAGCTTGCCCTACGTCCTGCCCGGGAACGTCCTGGACCCCTCCTGCTTACCCGTAGGAGGCCCACTGTGGCCCTCCGCCACTCTCTGCAGGTACAGTGAAGGAGAAGTCATTACGGTGACCATGAGATTAAACGTCAACAGGCAGCTGACTGGAAAGATGCCTAAACGGCAACATTTGCTCCACTCTGAAAACCATTATGCCAAACAAACAACAGCACATACCCTACGTCAAGCTTATCTCACACTTATGATTTGCCCTTGCCTATGACAAACAATTCAAATTATTAATAATTATTATTAATTATACCATACCATGATGAAGTATTTTTGCAGCTCTTTAATCTAGTGGTAGGGGAACTGGACTTAAGCTGAATGTTGCCCACCGGATTTTCAGATTCTTTCCATTAAGTACTTAACCTGAAACTGCTGCAGTTCCCTTCCAAGTGTATACATGGATAATCTGTAAACTGAAGATTCCAGGGATAAGACCAAGCAAATAAATAATAATTGAGAAGTAATACCTAGAGAGAGTGTTCACTTGGATATACCAAGCGCAAACCAGGACAGCAGCCGTCACAATCAATTCAAGTTCAACAAAAAGCGTTCTTTGGGTGTTATTTGCTTATGGAACCTCCCAGGATGTCTTTCAGTGTATGATACTCACAGATAAGGAGCTCAGATCTGAACCTTTACCTGAATTCACTCCGGTAAAGCAGCAGTGTGTCCAGGAGAAAATAAATGCACACATAAAAACGGGATGTGACAAAGCGAATTCATCTCTCGAGCTGAGATGATAACGAATAAGGTGTGCTCTGGAGTGCCACGGCCAAGACATAATGTTCTCTCAGTATAACTGTAGCCTTGATAACTGGTGTCCATAATTTTACAGGAACATCTCGTGTGGCTGGGTATAGAATGGTGTCTCACCTGGTGATTGAGCACTCAGGAGGATAAAGACTAGCATCTCCTCATCAGCATAGAGAAAGGCCAATCAATGATGACTTGGGGGTGGGAGGGAGCTGTGGGAGGTTGTGGGGGTCGGAGTGGGAGGGGTTCTGTTGGGGTTGGGGGCTCAGAATGAACGTACGCTAAAAGAAGAGAAGCAAATTGTTTTCGACAGGGAGTGCTTTCTAAATAATTGTCATAGCCTACTCTCATCAAAAGATAGATTTCACTTTTTGACAATGAAAACTTACACAAGGCTACTAGATCAATATATATGAGTGCTTGAATTTGATCATAGCAGCTCTATTTTATCAGATAAACACATTTATATTTTAATCCTGAATTTGAATCTAATTGTCTGTTGTATATAGCGTGTACCTTAATGTGTATTTTTGCGCTTGTATGATGTATTACTCATGGCATATGCAACCGTGCTTGAAGCCTCGTATTCTGCCTACTATATGTGCCGTTCTTTTGTTGGGGTTTTCTTGTCCAGCATATTATGTGGTTGCATGAATGAGATATAACCTTGTCAGCCTGCAGCTTCAAGAAGAGGTTGCTTGCGTGGAACTTTATGAAAATAATGCAAATTAAAGACACTTGTGTGCAGCATCTGCTCCTTTGAGACGTCTGTTCTGTAGTTATGGATGACTTGAAACCGCTAAGAGAGCAACAGAACGCAAATGCTTCAAGTGTAATTGCACTTTATGAATGGTTCATTAACATATTTATAAAAATTATAATTATGACCACCTGTGTGTATTTTGTACTGTTGTGTAAACTGGACACATATATCGTACACACAGCATGTAAGTATGACTGGGAGCTGAGTGGTGGTCACAATAATTACCTTATGATCATCATCACAGTATTTCTTGTCTTACGTGATCATCTTTAAAAAAGATGATCTTTGCCCAGAGTTTCTTCTTCACAACATTGAATTAAATAACTGTTCTTGATCTTCAGTATTGTATAAGATCTGTAAAGTGCTGCTGTCCTTCTTCCCCCTGCTTACCTCTTTCTTCTCTCTGTCCCTGATTTGCCTCTCTAGGGACAATTTACCAGACAATGTGAGTCCCAACAGCTTCTCTAGACGGTTTCTCACCAACACCGTCACCGGTAAGTTTGATTATGTCTGTTCTTTGGTTGAAAAGCGCAGAGAATAGTGTTTCTGTCTTTGTCCACATGAGGGTGAGGTGCGGATGTATTTTTTGGGTCAATGGAATTTTGTAAGGCAAAAAAAGGTCCACAGGACTATAATTCACTTTCCATGTTTTTCTCCTTTTTAGAGTAATAACCTGAGCCTAAATTGTACCCTTTCAGTCTGTAGCTTGACAATGGTCCTCAATACCACAGCGGAAGAGTAAAACAAATCTACAGTGCAGGAAATCAGATTTGAGTCTACATATGTACAATGAATTGCAAATGTATGTTTGTAGGCCTAGATTCAAACAAAATCCATCCTTAATCTGACTCATAATTAATTAATTGTACTTCCATCACAAAATTCATTCTAGTGACTCATGAAATTGACAGAATGTTTCTGTACATTTAAGAACACTTGTTGATTGAATCGAGACCATCGTCTGAATTGGCTAACCATAAAATCTCTGCATTTCAAGAAAGAAAGGACAATTCTTTATCATAAGAATTGAATGGAAGAAGTGACAATGGATCTAAGAATGGTTTGGCTTGACTTTTGTCATGGTGATTCTTTGCAAGATGCAATGTCCTTTAAAAAGGTACTACACCATATATGGCTTCATTTCAGACAAGATGTGCGTATCATTTGGGTAAGGCAGGAGCGTGAGGTCCTGAAATTTGGAATAGTGTCATGAAAACAGACGTATTCTGGAGTATATATTAAAAATGGTGTTGGGTTTTCAGGTGTGACAGTGTAGGTATGATCCCACTTGTAAAGTGTAGAATTCCTCTATGTTATCTATGCTTATAGTATCATACTCAATCACTTGTAAAGCAAGTTTGACTTTTTTTCTTACATCCTTATTGATAAATTTATCCACAATTTATCAACAAGTTGTTTCATAATAATCTTTTATTTTAGGTTCAGATGTAAAGCTTGCCTATGTATTAATCATACTCGGATACATTTGAGCGCAGTCCAACATGAATATTCATAAGGGCCATCTGTTTATTCCAGTGCTTTTCTGTTGTATTTTTTCCCATATCCCAAAACCGCAAATACAACCAAATGAATATGAAAGTTAAATAGGATAACGTGTTGCTCCTGTATAATTTTAGAGAGTATTACATACTTAATCGCACATATTACGTAGACATGTCAAACTCTGAAAGAGCTTTAAAGGTTAAAATATTTAAAGGAAATATGAGATAAATCCAATCAAATATATACGTTTTCCTCAAACAATAGATATAGGAAATACAGGTATAGGAAATAGAGTTTGAATTGTCACAGTGTGTTCTTTGGTGTTGTGATACAGCTGCTGTGACAGATAAAATAAAGTAAGTACCAGTTGTGTACCAGACAAAATAAGTACCAGTTGTGTGATTCCTCTCTGAAAAGTAGTAGTTGTGAATTGATTGAAGGGGTGGTCACCATGGCAGGTGGTGATTGGATAATCCTATTATAACAATGGCCATTGCATTATACTTCTTAGTGAACCAAGCAAAAAAGGAACCGAAGATAACCAAAACCAACAGGCTGAATAACTAATCCCAAAGGTGACACTGTAAAGGGAAAGAACAGTGGATGAATATGAAAGAGGCACACCACAGGACACCGTATAGCGGCTCTAACCACGTCTCTCCCTCTGAAGTGACACTTTACAGGGGCCTGAGGAAGGCAAGAAGCCGCAGCTGGGTTTGTTTCAGTCACTGCTGTCCATTATCCTGAAGGCTACAAATTTCAAACTCATCCCAGCATCACGTTTGCCTACACATGTCATGTACTACGGGGTTTTGTAAAAGCATTGGGGTTGATGTGATCAACAGGACATGTTCTGATTAGGGTAAAGGATGTTATGTACATTTTTTTAAAACGTAAGTTTGCAAAAAAATTCAGTGGCCTTTAGTCACAATTTTCACAAAACGGAGCAGGTTAAACAGTGTGTAGGGAAGTCTAATACTATACTCACATAATATCTGATAGGGGTATTCCCAGCTAAAAACCCAGCGTTACGGAACATCCACCAAACATTAGGCTGAATCTAGATATCTAAGCAAAATCTTCCTCAACAGTCTGGATTTTTTGAATATGAATTGATGTAGTGTGCAGCTAAATGAACATTTAACAGTAACGATTGCCAAGCAGTGTGTATCTGAGACTAAGGTATACCAGCCTGTAATTTAGTTTTGGGATCAGGGGATTTAACTATGTGGTACAACTAAACGCACAATAAACTTAAGGAATTAGCTTGTCAGAAGTTAATTCAGGTTAATATTGTTATGAAATTTTATTTGCAAAATAATTGATATTAAAAGCATGGACTTTCCAGGCAATAAAACATGAAGTACTTGAAACTCAAAATTTGATTGATAGAGTGGAGAAACTATATCTCTTAAAAATTCTTAAAACTAGATCGCAGACACACCGTCTGCAGCTCTTAGGGATCTGTTGTAGCTTTTATAGAAGTATTACGCTTTCTGAGGCATGCTGCAGTTTTGAGCTAGCTTTGTTTCGGAGCAGCTTCAGCAGCTGTGTTGTGTCAGTGCAAAACAGTGAGCAGCTGGACACGAGGCGGTCGAATACCCCTCCGTTTTTGCAGAGCGTGTAATCTTCCTAAAATTCCCTCCGAGGAGACTCAACATCATTGAAATTTCATCAGTGAAGCCATTTTTGGGGCAGCGTGGCGAGCGGACTCGCTTTCACTCAAACACACGCCCACACGCAACTTTAATGCAGCACACACAAAGACACAACAAACAAACGGACTCGCACCACTGCGAGGTCTGAAGCGATGAAGCCGAGACCCATATGAGAAAGAGAGCGAGTCATAAAGACCGGGACGGCATTCCATAGCAGCACTGAGTCACCATGAGTCCATTTTCGTTGAGATCATCCTCCCTTACTTGAAGGGGCTGAAATATTTAGTCCACTTGACATCAAATGAATATATAAATATTTAACCAGTGAGTCCCACTCTTATCACAGAGTGCATCGGAACACTACAGGAGCTCAGAGGGACTGCGGGGCCCTGGCACACTTCCAAAGAAATGATGTCACCTTATCAAGCACTCTAGTTTGAGGGTTCGAGGATGCACGCTCCACAGCTTCTGGGTAAAGCTGAGTTTATGGCTGACTCTGTGTCCTCGGGCCTGCTAAAAAAAGAGTCCTGAATCAGACTTCAAATACCATGTTGGTGCATGCTAAAAGCCAGTAATCAAATATAGATTTGTACAAAAAAAAGGAAAATGCACTTATACTGTATTTTTTATCTTTTTTTCTCCCACATATCATTCTTCTCAGGGTGATTTTTTGTTCATTCATAAATCATTTGGTATCTCCAACCCTTTGGGAACTGTTTAGAAGTAAATAGTTATTTATTAACTTTATTTTTGCAGTGTATTGATGTTGAAACAAAATGAAAATAAAAAATCTAAGAAATTTTTAGGTCATTCTTGCTGCTGGTCTATTTATTCTTGGAGCATGTTTGGCCTGTAAAGGTAAAGTGCTCCCCTGACACTGCACCAACACTCTTGCCTCTTCCTCCTGTCTGCAGCTTCTTCTGGGCTCCAGAGGCTAGATGCTGCCTTCAGGAAACACTGAACTCCCAAGATGACTGCAAGATGTTATGACATGAAATGGATACTTGACTCTGTTCGCGAGATGTTACTCTGGGCTCTGTGCAGCCTAAGAATAGCATCAGAGCGTAAGAATACATAATGACGAGAAAAGGCCATTCGGCCCAACTAGGCTCATAATGCACCTACAGTCTTGAGCGTATCCAGTACTGTGTCAAGCCTGGACTTGAACAATTCAAGGGTATTTGCCTCTAGTACATGACCTAGCAAGCTGATCTAAGCATTGACAACCCTTTATAACTCTTGATAAATGCAATACTTTCAAGCATTTTATGAAATTAAATAAAAGTTTAGAAGCAACCCCAAATAAATAGAGATGTTGGTAGTGCTCATTGACATGGTGTTTTTGTTGTTTGTTTGTTCAGAGGGTAGAGTGTAAATACCATCATAGGGTAATTGTCAACTGCACAGCTGCAGAGGAGAAAAACAGATTTCTTTAATATTAAATCAGATTCGAGAAAGAGAGAGAGAGAGAGCCCAAGAGATGCTTACCACATCATGTTCAGTGGGTCTTGTTGTTCCCTTCATGGTATACTGTGATTGTACAATAAAACACATTTGTACTTTAATAATTTAAGTCCAGATACAGATCATAAATAAATTAATAATGTAGTTAATCATCATCCCAGCCTTCATAATTGAATACATTTCTTAACGAATGGCCATGGCTCATTTTCTTTAAAGACACTTCTAATTATCCAAATCACCGTATTGCCTATTAAACAATTTAGAGGAAGAGAACACATCAAACACTTGCCATTTCATCTTACCCTTGAGATTTGTCCTATCTGACTAAAGTTTCACAGTACTGTCCTCTGTGAGCTTTTCTTTGTGACATTCATTAAATAGCAACGGCATCTGATAATCAATGGGGCAAGAATTCAATACGCTTACTTAAACAGGTTCACACACCATTGGCCCTCAGTGAAAGTCATTATTTCTGAACGGCTGGACTGGTTCTTGTGAATTATGAATCTCTGAAGCTGTAGGGTTTAACGAGTTCAGAAGGATGACCTGGTTAATTTGTTTCCCAAAGGAAGATAGCTTATGATCTTCAACTAATTAAAATTATTAAATTAACTTTATGTTCTGACGTGGTCTGCTGAATTTTGTCTCGAACGTCTCGTCATTCATTGACCCAGCCCTATTGGACAAGTGCTTTTACAGTAACGTTTACCCTAAACATTCAAATGCTGCCATGGTTTCATATTCGGTCTATCCCAGAACATTTTGCTGAAAACGTTGATCTGTTAAGCAACCTCATTGGCTAGATGACCAACCCAAGAGTTTAAGATATAGAACAATTATTTCAGAATGATCTGCTCAGAATCTAAACAACTATTGCGTGTTGTATTGAATGGACTTCTGAGCAGTTATGAGATTCATATCTATTGATGCATGACTGAGACAAAAACATAAAATCCCGTGCCAAGAGGTTAAATGTTCTTTTGAAATGGTCCTGAAGAAAGAGCATCCATAGATGCATGGTAGTATAGAAGGTGAATGCAGAAGGTTTGTCTTCTTCGTCATTACTTACTGCGTAATGGCAAACATATTATAACCTGTTCTGCATGTGAAACAGCCTTAGGATAAATTGTGTTTTCGCATAAACAGGGTGGAACATGAAAGGCTAATGGAGGGTTGTGGAGAGGCATGGAGAGAGAAAAAGACATACATCATCCATTTCTTCTCTGTTATCCTCCTTCCAATACTCTGCGAAAGAGAGAGAGAGAGAAAGAGAGAGGAGGATGAAAATAATAGAGAAATGCCCTGCAAGGCTTTCTAACCATCTTTTTCCACCCACACTTACTTTTCCATGTTCATAAAAGGATATTAGACAGGCAGAGTAAAAATACATTGAGTGGTGAAAGACCAACCCTATTCACCAACCATCAATGGATGATCTTGAAATCAAGAACAACAGGGAACGAGAGGAATGACAGCACAAAAAGAAAGCGAGAGGAAAAAAGGATGCAAACGGAAAACAAAAAGGCGGAAGGGGTGGAGAGACTGCAAGTGACAGGACCAGAGAAAGCGTTCAATTAGGATCAGGACTGCAGGGTTCATTAAGCGTGGGAAGGCAATGAAAATGACCATCCATCAAGTGTAAGTGCTGTGGCCCTGGTTGCCTGCAGTTACAGCTGATGATGTTTGTATTTTTTTGTGTTATTATCACATTTTTCCGGTATGGGGTGTGACAGTGCATGCTCTGTGCTCCTAAACTCTGATTCTGAGGGACCAAAATAAAATAAAATAATAATAAAAATATGTTTTGTATTACTATTAATAAATGTTCTTGTGAGTTAAGTTTATAAAGCAGTTCTAGTAGTAAATGTAAAAGCACATAAATGCAATAAACATATAACTAATCATAGCTCGGTGCTATGAAATTATGATTCATTGTTGACTAGCGGATAATAAATGTATATTTGAAGTATAATTACTTCCTTATTAAAATGAAGTGGTACCTAAGGACTCGTGTTAATGCTGTTAAACGTAACAAAAAAGGAAAAAAGATTTTTTTTTTTTTTTTTAAAATGTCAGCATTTTATTTCCTATAAATCTCTAAATCATATGGTAAACTTGCACTGCAATCAAAATAGGTTTCCATAAAATGGTATTCATTAAATTGAGGAAATGTAGTATTTCATTTTGGATATGGTATCTTTTGGTATATTGTGAACAAATATCTTCTTTTGGATTAAGTTTGACTGCTATATGTCAGTCAAACTATATCATGCTTCTGCATTTCCAAATAAAAATACAAATTAGTAATTCTTATTTTGCCTTGGGTCGATTTCTGTCAAATCTGATGTATGCACATTGTGAGCCATACCCAAATACCAGTCCTAATATGAACTATCTGCTTAAGCACTTTGACACTTTATTACATTTTTATTGCATGTGACATAAGAGTTCATCAAATGCTATCACAGCTGTTAAGACTTTTAGCAACACTGGTAACCTGACACTGACATGTGATAAACCATCTTGACAACACATGACAGCCTATGACAACTGTTATTACACATTTATGAAATGGTTATGTTAGTCTTATGATGGAGGTTTCAACTAAAGCATTACCAGCCATTTTACAAGGATTATGGATGGAAATAGTTTTTGAAATTACTGTAATCTAGAGATTGTATTAAGTGTATCGTAACTGATAAACATTTTTTGACAGCAGCATGTGCCAGTATTCTGCATTTGTAGTTACTAATAACATGTTAAACATTATTGTGGATTTTCCTTTATGTTTCCAGTATGTCTTGCAAATACATATTGTGACTTAAATTAACATCTTAAATAATGAGATTTGCAAGATATGTTCCTGTCGTCACACTCATGACATTTTATTTTTTTGCTTGGGAGGTCATTGTTACTTATGGGCGTACCGTTTGGTTTTATGTGTCAGACCCTGTCTTGGACTGTCTAAAATCAGTGCCAATGTCCTCAAAAAATAACTTGAAATTTTAGCTTAAGGGTCCAGACACTTTCACCATAGGATGAAATGTACCTCATACAAACTGAGCAATATGCAGAAAGACATGCAGGTAAAATTCACTTCTGCAGGCTTCACATTATTAAAACAAATACCATTATCATAACCTTAACAAATGAGACACATGCTCACATTATATTTCTAAACTAGTTAACCTGTGCTTGTTTTGGATTCACACTGACCCTAATTTAAGATGGATGAATTTCATCAGTATTTTTCTCGATCTATTTTCAATTATAACATGCCAGTGAGAAGGTATTTGTTCGAAACAAGATAATGGAAGCGCATTTTCATATACTGGATTGATTCCTCCCCCTCCGTTGGCCACTGAAACACACAGCTCTCAAATTTTCATCTATCGTGATTAAACCTTGAGCTGTCACATCCCACACAGAACACCAATAAGCATCATATCTTCTCAGCTTGTGATTTGATTCCCATAAATAGTTCACTCTCATGAAAGGAACATCGACATCCCTCTTTCTTTTAAGTTTCATCTCTGAATGGTATGTGGCTTTTAAGGTATCCGTCCCCATTTGCCACCAATACAACTTTTTCTACAGTATATTATTAGTTACACTGTGTAATAATCTGTAGAATGTCAGACCCATTACAGAACACCTCATTCACACTATGGAAAAATTGACAATGCTAAATTTAACATGCTTAATCACGGAAGAACTTTATTAAAATGACATACAGAGGTCCAAACACAAGACTGCCTGCTTGATGAAGGTTGAACTAGTTTATTTAACATAATATGATACTTACCAGTAAGTACAGTCAATGTATTAATGGGACCATTTTAACATAAGTGGAAGTAGTATTTTTATGGTCTGGCATTATTTAATTATTTAGCTTCAATCAAGCTTGAGAGAGGTTAGTGTTTAGTTCTAGAATGCTCTTGAATGTATTGAACTAATCTCAAGGTTCATTTCGAAGATGATGAGGAAAAGCCATATATTCATGGATTTTCAAGAAAAATAGGAATACTAGCTGCATTGCTTGCTGACTAATGCATTTAGTTCTGTATAATATGTCTTATAGCATGGTATGAACTACTGTATAACAGGGTACACATTATTCCACTATATTGTAGGTGAGTCTAACTTGTCAAGCTAATCTCATAGAAGCAAACAGTTCAATGAATAGTATAGCTCATATTTGCTGTCAATTCTGTTATCATAAGTGTGTATGGGAGTTTTGACAATGCTGAGGAATACTGCTATTAGTAAGCTTGTTGAGTTGAGGATGACAGAAATGTGTACATGTGCACATGCCTACATGCCTATTGGCAGTGTGCGGGTTCCTCGTAACAACAATAGAAGGGTTAATTTGCCTATAATGAACCCCATAATAATAAGTATAAGAAGAAGAAGTAGAGAGAGAAAAAGAGGAAGAAGAATAATTATTACTAAAAGAATAGAATTAAGACAGTCTGTGTTTCTATGTTGGCAACCCCTGCTGTAAATCTAACAAGTTTCAGGAGATTTTACCAAGTCTTTAGTTTGCAGCTGAGAAAAATTTGGATGAATAATCATGGTCAAAAATGGCAGAACGTGTAAAATGTTCCAAACTGCACATGTAAAAATGTTCTTATTGAAGGAAAAGGTCACTTCTTCCAGTCTGACATTTGGCATTTTGATTAGGTCAATGCTTAAGAGCTAGGGTCCCGATGTAGCTATCGATGCAAAGAACAAGCTCTGTGACCTTAAGTCAAACCGATTTTAAAAGCCACGCCCACTGAAGCCATTTTGTGATGCATTCTCTGCTTATTGATAGAATAACAGAGATATGACCATATGTGCTATATACCAAATATCATACAATACTCTAAATGCTTAGGAGTGGCATTTGAAGTGAAATTAAACAGCTGGTCTTGTAATTATCCTGCATTTTTTTAAATATTTTTTTTTCTTCATTATAATTCTGGACAAATGGATATTGTGTAGAACACAAGCCATGTAAATCACAAGGGAGCCTGCCAATCAAATGAACAACGAACTCTCCATGAGTTACTGAAACTGTACATTTTAAGTATCGCTTATAAACGGGGTGACATGTTGCTGAATTTGTTTAGACACCTCCCGTGGTTCACTTGAACATGTGGTAATTGGTTTGCATCACAGAGCTCTGCTCTCACATTGTCATCTGCCTGCATTCGGATTTGCATCCTTGTGGAACCAGATTCGCAGAGTGTGGCACACGCATGACACAAACAGCTGTCGGATCTCCTTCAAGGAAGAACACACACGTATGCGCATAATGATATCGGTGTGTCGCAGACTGATGCCGGCTGCATCGTTCAGTGTATCGCTGCTCCTTTACGCTGGTCCTTAAAGGGTGAGGCCTCCGCACCAATGCGTTCTCAAGCAAGCTGATCGATTCTTAGCCACTCAGGCTATGCCTTTCAAATCGAGACAGACATATGCGCCTCTTTCATTTTTATTTTTCAACGCAAGTTTTTTTTTGATCAGATGAATGCTTTTGTGTCAGACCAAGCAGCGACGAACGCTCGAGACCTGGCTCTCTTCAACATCTCTTCAGTGGGGTAAAAAAAAAAAAACTGAAATCCCGATCACCTCACACTTCGGCAGTATTTTTCCAGCGATGTCGCATATTATAACGTCTGATTCTTATTGAGCTGAGTGGGCAGAGGGGCTGAGGCCAGTGATGCGGCAAAAAAAGTAGACTCTTCTGAAAGCTGTGTTTCAATGCCCGCCTTTATTGCCTTATTGGCAATAAAGAAGCAAAGAGAAACAACGGGGGAATTGGAGGAGATGTGACAGGGTTATTGTTGTTCCGTCGTGAAGCGTTTGTGATGATAGGCCCACGGGGGAGAGGGGAGTGATCGGTATTGTCACTTAAAAGCCTCCATATACCGAGGGTTAAGTGCTGTTTGTTATTAACACTAGTCCCAGGAGTGCTCTAAAAATAATTATAATCATAACCACACTCCTCTTTGTAAAATTGTGTCTGACCTTAGATTTATTTCAGTTATTGGCACAAGACTGAAACCAGTGTCTTAGAATATCAACTACATCTTTTTTTTCAATCATGGCAAAACCCAAAGAGCCATTTCTCAAATGGAATTTACATTTTTGAACAAATTGAGGGGAGTACAGTCATTTTTCTCATTGAGGAATAAAAATAAGCTCATCAGGTAAATTAGCTGTGCTGTAAAATAGTTTATGAAGTAGATGTTGAAATCGAAAATGTATACAATTATATTTTTTTCTAAACTAATCTAATTGGAAAATAGGTTTTAATACATCAACAGTTTACAACTATGTGTGTTGTGCCTGCATACATTTTCTAGAGGGAACTTTTCTCTTAGATGCATCTTCAATGCACAATGTGAGGTACCAAGGGTAGACATGAGAAACTGCAGTTACGAATGTACAGATAAGAAAGAAGTTTGAATCCTGGCCGAGAAACTGTGGCGATGCTTTTCCGAAAACGCTGAAACATCGCAAACAAGTTCCTCTGTGATAAAGCTATCAATAAGTATTTTACTGTGTTTTGTTATATGAATTTATACTGTTATTGTAATAATAAATATTAATGCCAGCATCGTGTTATAGCTTATGAGCTAGGATAGTAAAAATAATGAGCGCGCTTGCTGCTCGTACTGATAAGTCAATAACCTGTTTAGCTGTTGCTTCAATAAAGCATATATTTATTGTCTGATGGTGGATGATGAAGTCACAAAATGGATGACTCCCCTGTGCACTCATTGTTTACAGGTCATAAAAATATTTGCCAGTGGGAGTTAGGAGCATGGGTCTCATGGTAAATTAAGAATGCATGCTAAATAGCGCAGCTTATGGCGTACCTTGTCCAGCATTCTAATAAGGAGCAATCCGCTAAAATTAAAATGTCATTAGTGGTGCTGACATTATATTTTTTTAATGACGGAGACATATTTGAGGGGTGCATTTTAATGCACTCCTATTCCTGACATGTCATTCATACAGCATGCTGTTTATAATATTTCTCTTCCAGTGTACCTACAAACCATACCAAATGAAGTGTAAGTGCATTTTATTTATCAGTAGTTTTATATTCTCTCATTACTCTGCGGTGCCTCTCCGGCTTTTTAAAAATATACTTTAATATATTTTTCAGTCATGACCATGGAGACTTCTTGAGGGACAGTGAAACTGAAGAGATTAAGGACTGTGTAGCTGATGGAACAGTTTAAGCAGTATGAATTTCCAATGTCAAATTCAGAAAACTTGAGAGAATGCTTTAAAGGGGAAAAAGTTTTGACAAGATTGAAACCAATGACACAACACTTCAGCTGCTGACATTTCTGATTTTATAAGATGCATGATGGAATGAAGTCCTAGCAGATGGACACATTGCCTGCAAAATATGACATTTAATATATTCATGAAATTTATTGTTGTTTCTAGAAGTGTATTGTGGTCACTTTTGGGATTTCTTAATGATAAAAGTCAATACCACCTATGATGTTAACTTAAACAATAATTTAATTCAAGACCACAATTTTGACGCTTATCTCTAAAATTCCTTCACCAGGCAAATTCTTACGTGGAAATAATACCAAGTGTTGATCTTGCTAAGATAATTCGTACATGTCATTTTCCAAACCACAGCTGAGTGAATTCACTTCTCACATGATGTTTTTCCCTGTTATTTTTATCTGGTCTGACTTCAATTTTAGTTGACTGTAACATCACAAATAAACATGTTGACAAGCCATTCAATTTGCTTTTGAAGGAGCACAACAGTTAACGGTATGGCAGCACAAAGCCTAGAACAGCACAAAATATATTGGTGGTCAAAGTGTGGCAGAAACCTCCCCACAAACCCTTCTGAATTCCCCTTTACTGTCCTAAATTTGTGGTTTACAATAGTTCTGATGGGTTTATTCCAAAGTGAATATCTCTTGGATTCTTTATTTAGTATAAAGTTGAGTTGTAATAGTGTATTGTGTATAGAATGCATTTTTTGCTTTATGCTGAGAATTATCCATGGGGGATATTTTTGTTCATAAATACATCTTTTTATACTGTGCAGATACACTGTGAACCTCCTTGAGAATGTAGAACACCTTGATTTTTTTTCCCATTATAACAGTGAGACAAAGATGTGGTGTGCTTATGAGGTCACAGTGAAACATCCTTGAATAGGCTCATCATTTCACCCTGAAACAGTGTTTGAAATAAATTACTTCAGTGCATCAGTCTGTAAAAAGGTGAATCAGCTTCCTTTCAAAATCAAAAACTAATTTGGGGGGTTGAGGTGAACAGTGGTAAACAGTTTTAACAAGGATTCTGAAAAGGACATTGTGTGTTTTATGTTCTCACCTTTAGCACATGAACCACAAGTGAAAGATGTACATTGAATTTCCTGAAAAAACCAAATAAAGCTAATTTGTTCAGATAGAGCATGCAGAGAGAGAGACTATGGAATAACACCGAAGTGCACTAGATGTATTTGCTCCTGCTATCACTCTTACTTAGCCTTGCTGGACAATTTCATTATATAGTCACAAAAAATATCACTAATTCCACTTTCTAATGTATTATTTCATTCCCAACAGGTCAATAACTGGTCAAAAGCGAAAACAGTTCAAATGATGACCTTGACAGGTCTTGTATTTACACCATGGTCTGAGGCCGCTGGTTCAAGAAAACAGCAGCAATCTGTGCCAATGCAGCTGTGCTTTTGGTGGACACAAATAGCTCATTACAATGACATAATATCCAGGAAATTAACACTGAGCTGTCATCAGTCATCAGCAAATAATCCGCACACCACCGTTTGCCTTCTCCTAATGGCATCCCGCCTTACACATAGTTAATTACGAAAAGGTCAATGGAAAAAAAATGATCCCTGAAATACATTGATCTGTTGATCGATATATTTCATTCAACCTGCTGGGTATAAAGGAAGATCATTGACCACCCTGAAAAAGTCTAAATGCTATGGACAAAGGCTGATGAGCACTGCAATAATCACCTCTGTGTTGTGGAAGCAAAACCTCATTTACAACCAATTTCCATGTAACTTGTCTCATCTCATTGTTTTGAATGAAAGGTATCCTAATATGAATGGGTGGATAAAAGTGGTCCCTAACTGCTCTGGTTTTCCCTAAGTATGTAAGTGATATCCTTTCCTTCAATGTTTGGTTGCTGGCATACAACATTTGTGAAGCAATTAAAACACCTTTTAAAGTCACTGATATCTAAGGATGGTCTCCAGACTAACATTTGAGTGCATTTTAAGTGTAAGTCTCTCACCTCACCTGCAATGAGTTAGGTGGAAAATGTAGCAAGCACAGGTCTGGATTCAGCGCTACATTGTCAGAATTTACTAAAGCATTTAAATTTACAGAGACACAAATCAGCATTTATATGTAGCTCAGAGCTATTTATTTATTTGTTTGAAAGTTTAACTATTTGAAAAGTTACATGTACACATCTGTTCATGTAGTTCTGCAATTTGTATAACAGGAAGTTGACCGACCCATTAATAAGCAGTAATATTTCGTCCTGTGGTTCGGGAGCTCAGTTGTTGTGAATCCTGGTGCTTTGTGGGATGTTTGTGATTACTTTTCTGTGTCTTCTTCTGTGTTTTCTGCATAATGACACCATTTTATTAACCTCACTTTGAAATTCTGTTTTGAATGGCCCTAAACGATTGGGATATAGCACATCTTCGAGAGCTTTAGGGTGTCATTGGTTATTGGAATTTACAATTCTTCTATGTAACAATGCTGCAGTCAATGTGATGCATGCAGTGTAGCAGCAACACTGAAGTGAACCAGGTCCTGGTCCCTGCTCCTCAAAAACCCAGTCCTCCATTCACAATGGTTCATTTTAAAACCCACCAGTACCCCCCATGAAAGCTGTAGCCTCTTGAATCCATGAACAGAGAGGTTACACCATGTGCTGGAGCATATTGGTGGGTTTAATTACAGCACATTTCAGTACAGTAGTACAGACACCCATCCTAATCCCTCATGCTCTTGTCTATTATGTGCATGATGTTGAATGTGGTTTACTTTCTGTCAGCCGCTAATTTAGGCCAGGCTTTGGAAACAAAGTATGCCCACTCTTTAGCCAATCAGTGAATTATCGTTGAGCTCAAATACGCCTCAGACCACACTGTGCCCTCGAGGACACGCTGTGGCTTATAACATACAGGTTATAATGTGACTGCCTAAAAGCTTGATGGGAAAACAAATTCTCCCGCAAAAATAAAATGTTTTGGAAAGGAATAATTCAAACCCACACTACTTAGTATGGAAGGATATATGTTACCTGTCCTCTGATCCTCCAATGCATATATTTAAGATCCTCCAATGCATACGTTTAAGTAAAATGATAGAACAGCAGGACATGCTGTCATGGTTACAGTTTCATCAATGGAGGTGTTTATTCAGAGTTGTAGGAAAATGCAGATTTCATAGAGTTGGGTTTAAAAATACACTTGATCTAATGCTCTGTTGATCTAATTCATTACTAAAAGGCAAGAAATGCATTTTAATAAGGGAGTGTTGAATTTGTTGACTTTCAGCTATTAGCTTGTTTGGCTTTTCAAAGATGAAATGTCACAAATGCTGTATATCCAGCAAAGATAATCTGGCAAAAATCTCTCAACTTTTGATCTCTATTTCTGGCTATTCACAGTCAAATTTATCAAGGTAAGTCATTTGCCTTCAGATTTATGATTTATGCATTTCATATACCAAAATCTAACACTGTTTTCTCTTTTCCATACATGCTTATTTCCAGAACTTTCGTACATTTTTAAAATGGTGTATACCTGCAAACAAAACAAAACAGAACTTGGTACAGTTACCAACATAAAACTAAACATTAAACTAATCCTAAATCTGCTCTTAAAACTCAAAGTGGTTTTTACTACAATAACACATATTATTATGCATGTTCAAGTATATTACTAAAGCAGTACACATCTACACTAAATAATTAATTTGCATTGGCTCCTCATTTATACGGGTACATAATTTGCATATCTTTCCTTTTCTATGGAAAGAATTTATTTGATTTATTTAATTAACCTCTCCTTCACATGCCACACATTTGCATATCTGCTGAGTTGCCTTGTCATCATTTGCCAAGACCTCAGCTCTGTGCATTGCAGATCAGTCTCAGAAACAAACTCCCTCAAATCTCTCTCACCTCAAGGTACTCCATGACGTCTTTGCTGTCAGTGAACCGTCCATCAACTTCTTTTTTTCTCGTGCTCCATGTGACCACCTTTACACCTGTCACTACAGCCTAGGTCCCTCTTCTCTTGCCAAAGATGGCAAAAGGGCCACACTTTTTTAAACGGACCTACTGGCCATGTTGGTCATCATAAACTCATACCCTGTACCAATCAGAGGAAGATGGGCTCCCCCTCTCAGGCCTGGTTCCTCCCAAGGTTTCTTCCTATCTGCTGCACATAGGCAGTTTTTCCTTGCCATTGTTGCAACAGGCTTGCTTTTGTGGGGGTTCAGGCCAGGGATTACTGTGAAGCGTATTGTGTCAAATGTTTGTGAAATGCGCTATATGAGTAAAAGTTGATTGACTGTTTGATTGAAAGTATGGCCCTCTGTCTTAGGATTTCTGTCTCAATGAGAAAGGGAATTGTTGGTCATTTGTTGAAGGGATCCCCTTTCTTGCTTCTACACAAATTTCCTAAACTGTCTGTTGGTCTGTGTTCAATCTAAGATAATTATATTTGGCTGTAATATTATGTAATAATTTGAATGTATATGCACAAATCTGCATATTGTATGCTTCTATAGTGTGACGGAGGCTTAAGGTCAGTAGAATGTGACATCTGAGCTTCTGTTCTGATTTCAAATGATGCCTGCAATACATTTAAATATGATACTTTTGTGCCTCACAACCTGTGAAAATAGTACTGGGACTACCAATCTTCTTTATGCTCTGCTTCAAACAAGGCTATGTGGAACGATGCACTGCTTCCTGGAAAAATTACATTGTTTTCAGAATCAAATCCTCTAGCAACTTCTGCAGGGATAAGATATTTTTACCTTCATTAGCATGAAAAAGCCAATCCAAAATATATCCAAGGAAAGAATGTATCATTGTAACACATACAATGGTTTCAAAATTTCCAGATAAGCACAAGTGTTGGTAATTGGCACCCACTGGTAATATCTCCAAGCACAGAAAAACGACAACCTGTCATTTTGCACAGTTCTCTCTCAGCTTCTATGTTAAACACTAAATGGCAGCCCATCTTTTTCTTAATTTGTACAAAAAGTGAAACCTATAGGGCAGTGTATGAGATCCACAAACAAGGGAAAATAGGTGCAAGGATATTACAGGGTGAGTACAAAGACATTTCATTTTTTTAGCAAAATCTGAAAGCTGAAGCATCCTCTCCCTCAAGGCAAAAGTTTAATGCAAGAAACTATGGGATTCCACAAGTTATATAATACACATTTTTACTGGCATGAGACTGCAGATTGCTATTATTAGTGTCACTGGGTATATTTTATATGGGGAAGCAACCACTTTCTTATTTCAAGCCCTGTGCAATAGTGTCACTTCCTCATTATTGCCATTTTTCAAAAAATGAATAAAATAAAAGGAGAAAAGATTAAGACAATCAAGCTTGCTAGTTTCACACCCGGCGTATGAATTCCAGGATGGTAGCCAATGTTATATTGTGAATAGCTGGCAAGCCAGGGCAAAAACAGCAGGTACAGCAGGCTGTAAATGGTTGGCTGGCAGATTTGGGTGATTTTCCTGTTTTTCTGATCTACACCTGTCATTGTTATTCATCCAACTACGAAAATATTTTGTTCTGTCATCTCCACCGTTTTTTTGTTTTTTGGTTGCCATACATACTACTATGGCTGTCTATTTTATGTCTGTATGTTAATCTGTGTTTAATCTGGTTTTAAGACACTCAAGGCTAGGTTGTTATTATAAAAGTTAAAAATATTTTCAATTTTATTGCTTAATGTAAAAATGATTAAGTCTACTACGTGACAAATGGTAACCTTCTGCATGCCAGTTGGTGGCATTGTTTTCTCATTATTTGTCCCCTAAATACACTATGAATACATCAATAGAACACTTTCTGTTTCAAAGCCCATAACAGAATACATTTCACAGAAAACATGTAAAAGTGATAATGGATATGACCTAAAAGGAGATGCAATGACTCTTGTCGACAAGAGGAAGTCACCCAGAGTGATAGCACTGGAAGCAATGAGATGTGTTCAAATTATACTGGTCTGTGGACAGGAGGCTCCTAATGGAACACCATAAAGTTACATAAAGAAAGGTGTCACAGCAGTTTTTATAGCCAGGATGCCACTTAATTTCACTGTAATTCTTGCATTGCACTTTGTGGTTCTGTGTAATGAGTGACTCTGGGGGAAGTTGAGGTAATTACAACTCAAAAATGCAAAAATGAGGCAGAATTTTACCATCTTATTCCCTCTTGTTTTGTAAAGTGCTACCTTATTTATGAATGATTTACTCTTAAGAGGGTTTAAAAACACAGCAAATAATAAATATAATGTACATGAAGTAATAAAAGTCTCCTGACATCAAACAATAGCGACAAAAAGCAAACTAATATCAAATCAAAAGTAAAAGAACTACACATTATGACATGATATAATAACCAATACTTTGTTTATAGTTTAGGAAAGGATGTTTCAGTGGGTTTTCAGTTTTGTTCTGTTGTAGACTTGTAATGAGTTCAACTGGCTATCTGTGTATATACATATTTATGCAGAAACCTCTAAGGCATGTATCTGTTAGTATACTAGGGGATGTTAATCATCTACAATGCTTTGGAGATGATGAAGTCAATGTGCAGTCTATGGTGCAAAGGCGATGTCAGCAATGGTGCACAGGCACATTAAGTTCAGGAAAGGTTTCTGAAACGTTCTGCACTTTGATAATGGGTAGTTACCATCGTCAGTAAAACTATGCCCTGGAAATGGGGAGGGGAGAGTGAGGGAGAGTGACAGTGGCACAAATTACCCATGTTCTGTGGCCCGACAAATAAAGACAGATGCACTTTGCTGTCAAAACACACAGCCCCCTAGTAGATTTCTCTCCCATTCTTCCCATCCCAAACCGGGACAAGCTGGTAAGTCCTCTGCAGACCCTGCCCCAGTGACTCAACAGGTGGCAGCTATAATCATGCACATTCTCTGATTCAACTGACAACAAACTCACACTTCATTACACATTGCAAATGTACCAGCAATTAAGTAGTGCCAATGTTGTTAGAGGATGATGAAGTCAACTTATATTAGCATTTGCGGGTGTCTGGCCAACCAGGAGTGGGCGCCAGAGAGCAAGCTTAAACCCTATCTTTCCCTGACAATGCTGAGCAAATTGTTGCATCTCCAATGTTTCATAGCAAGCACCTGAATACACAGGGATCACAACTGCTTCCCAAATGAATGTCTTTCTTGAGCCACGCAGAAGCCCTGGAAACAAGGCTCTGAAACAGTGGATCATAGATTGAGGAGGAGTTTCGTATCAACAAATGAATCAACAGATAACCCCCAGACATTTTATCAACATTCTCACTTTTTCCCCTCTATCTGCAGGAAATTCTGAGTCTCATTAAAAATGGATGCCTTTCCGAATGAAGATCTGTCCCAGAGGATGCTTTCCTAGGTTGATTAAAACTCTTGTTTTAAAGTAGCTGTTGTTGGAAAAAAGACTTGAAGCATGAATATTCATGTAACAGAAGGCTGTGTCTTCCCTAAGCAACTGATCTATGTTCAGCCTTCCCAAACACTTTCCTAACTATAAACATTATGCACAAAACACAGAAACTGACTCCAGACCATAATCTATCAAGCCATGCCACCATGGCACATTAGACTCATTACATGCAATGCAGGGTGGGCTTGAGCTCCTAAAGACCTCCAGAGTTAATGGGTAACAATATATGACCTGCTATAAGCATTCATAAGCCATTATTTAGTAGTTTGTTAAGTGTTAATAACCCATAATTTTTTAATGAATAGGAAGATTTATCTTTGCTTATTATAGGTTGTATTTACCTTCATGTAATTTCAGACATATTTTAATTTTTGGAAGAAAAAAAAGTTTGGGATCATATAATTTGGCAGACCCCCTGCTGTAACTCTGAGGACCCCTTAGGGGTTCACGGACCCCTGTTGAAGATCTCGGTGATGGGGGTAAGACAGCTTGTTCTGTTGATCTGGTTTCTCTCTAGTGGCCATGCTTGGTCAGGAAAGATGCCTGCATATGTGCAGAAATAGATGCTGGCCTCTATATCCTCCAGTGACATAGCTGTATGTGACTGGCGATGTAAGTGTTTGTGTGAAGAAGCAAGTTATGTTTTCATGTGAATCACAGGAGTCGCATACTCAGCCTCCTCCACCTTAAGCAAATATTTGTAATTGTCATACTACAAGTCTAAAATGAAATCTGTGTTTAGAGCTCACTATCTCTGAACACACACACACACACACACACACACACACACACACACACACACACACACACACACACACACACACATTCCAGATGCACTGTTTAGATGATCATCACATCATCACAAGCCTTGTCATCCCTTGCCGTCTATTTCTTTCAGAAGAAATCATGGGATTAATTGAATATTAATACAGTACTATTTTTAATGAAAACCAATGCATGAAATTCATTTGCACTTAATAAATCACATTTGTCATTCTCAATTGGTAGACCATTTTTTTATCACCTCCTCTTATCTGCTCACCAGCTTACTATAAACAAAGTCTCCTGCTGTAATTACACATGACCTTACATGGTTATATCTGAGTAAACCAAGGGAATCAAGGGAATTAACTGATACAGAATAAATACAGACTGTTAAAAATTAAACTGTCTCCTAATGTGGAGGTGAATCAACTCTCCTGTCCTATTTCTGACTTTATAATAGCATTGCTTTGTACACAGAGAGCAACAGAATGGCGATGCAGATAGCACAATGAATTACAAAAGAGGCATGTGTGGTTCCTGAGAGGTATGCAGATGATGGTTTGACTGGGTGGGGGTGGTATGGCACAGTCTGGGGAGGTAAACAATATATATAGGAATATATATAGGATTTCTGGGGATTTCGATAAAACAGAGATGTTCTATGACAACAAACCATTTCTGGGAGATTTAACATGATTTGTGGGGGTGTAGGAGCTGAGGCTATAATTCAAGAACTTCTCAGAGACTTAGGCTGTCAGGAAATGGATATCCTACAATATTTTAGAAGGCAGAATGCCATTATTTTTATGACAGAGTATCCTCTGGTGAAAAAGACATGTCAACCACAAAAATAAAAAAATGCCAATAACTTGTTTACCTGTAAGCTTTATGAAAAAGCTAACTAATGTTAGCAAAATTTTCCAGCCTATTAGATCTTGGTAACATACTTCAGTACTGTTAGGGAGCCAGCTAGTGAGCAAGCTAATGTTAGCTTCTTTCTTACCTTGAAAGGTGCTAGGAAGAACCTTTTCTTCTAAAAGTGTAGAGAGCAATGAGACCGAGGATTTTAACCAAGAAATTTAATCCAGTGAGATTCAGTCAACTGTTACCTCACCAGTATGGAATTCCAGCCTAACTGTGAATGTCATGGCTGGCAAAACTCATCCAGCTTCTCTGTCCAACATATTCCTTCAGTTGTCTTGTGTAGTTACTTACCAAAAGCTTCAACAAGCATTTGAAAGATTTAACATACTAAGAAATGTGTACAGGAGTAGTACTGAAAGGTTAATATATTTCAAATGGTTTTTTGACCAAGGTCTGATTTTAATGCGTTTTTTTATGGACTGCCAACTATGCTTGAAAACTATGAAATAATAAAATATATAGCTTAAACATTTAGTTTTTGTCTGTAATATTTATATTTAGAATATGTGTGTGTGTGTGTGTGTGTGTGTGTATGTGTGCATGTACATTTGTTGTTTCCAACATCGTAAATGTAGGAAAAATTATATTTCTTGGAAAAAAAGGATTATTTCTGTTTGTTTTTGTGGCCTGCTTTGCTTACTGCTGATCACAGTTAACTTTCAGAACGGCTCCAGAAGTATTTTCGCAATAGTTTTAGCCAATTGTTGTTTAAATAGCTGATTGTGAAAACACTGACCTGTAATCATTCAGAATTGTGCCTTTGTTTAGTAACTCGGGCCATCGGTCTGAAATCACAAGTAAAGGGATTAAAGTGGGTGATTGGTGGTTGTGAATTTCTCTTCCTCCCTCCCAGCACTCAGAAAACAATACATACAGCAGTAATTGTACTCCAGCAGCAAACAGAATAATTCTGGTTAAAATATCAACAAATATAACTTCTGCCTCCACATGGGTCGTCAAATTTCTTATTTATTTTTGTTTAGGCTTGTTTTTTTTTGTTTTGTTTTTTGCAAAAACCTCAGCTTTGATCAAAATTTAATAAACAAGATATTGGTGGATCTCATAAAATAGTGATTAACTTCTGCACAGAGCTTACTAAGACCAAAAAAAACGTGTTTTCCAAAAACTACTGGAGGAGGCAATGTTGCTTTGTGACCAGAAAATTAGTTATTTTTGTCTTATTTATCACTTTCACTCAAGAACGAATATAAGTGGTTAAGGCAAGTTTTAAGTATACCCTTGAAAATGCATCAAAATGATTTTTTAAAAGGTAACCTAGAAAATTGCTTGTCTGAAAATGCCTGCCTTTGTGAATTGAAAGCAGTTTAAGTTCTCCAGACACTTTCCAAAGAACATAAAAACAGGCACACTATTGATTGTGGTTGATTTCATTTTTCACATTTGTTGATGACAACGCAGTGAATAAAAGTCTGCAGAGTAAAGTATCATAACCACAGAAAAACAGAAAAATATTTTGTGATAACAGTGTTTATTGAATGAGCATATTTAAATGAGTGAGTCACAGCTAACACGCCAGACTGTTGGTAACCAGTACTTGGATAATTTAAAAACGATGCAATCCACAGTCAATTTTCAATATGAATTCGATTTAGCTGAAAATAGAATCTCATAAGGATTTGCTGTGTTTCCCAAGCTCCCATCTGTTTCTGTGTAACAGAATGATGTTAAGTCAATAAGGAAACCTTCTGACTCTGACAAGCAATTGAAGCATTTGAATAAGCTCTCTAAAAGCCTGTGAAACTGATGCTGCCAGAAAAAACCAACCAAACACTTCTGTAAAACAGAATAGGTTTCATTAGCCCCAGCAACATAGATGAATTACCTGAAGCTATGCTTCACACTGGTGAGTGTCTTTTTTCATGTATTTACTTGTGATATACCTGAAGCATCATGTCTGTGCCTGTTTGGTTAAAAGATCTAACCAAAAACTCCTCAATATGCAATGTGTGCCAGCGGACTTCGCTCTCAAGATTCAGACCTCGCACAAAGCAACGCTAGGGCTGCTGAATATGTATGTTTTGGGAATATGTTAGTTCTGATATGTGTCACTTGGAAAGCAGAGTCTGTTGAATGCTCAGAACACTGCGCTTGGGGATTTTTTTCTCCTTTAATCATTGGCCAGGGTGGTCCAGCTTGTCACTTCTGTACCCTAATTGACCTGTCACCTCTGATGTTTTGCTTCTTTCTTTATTTATTAAAAATAATTCAAAATGACAATAAAATAAAATACAAATCCTAAACAATCCAGTGGAGTTGCGAGTTCCCGAGCCAGTAAGATAAAGTACGCTGGTTTGACTCGGTTGTTGTCCTTTGTTTTACATCGATTTTTCTCCTTTCCTGTATTTTTATGCTGTACATAGACAAATACCTCTGACACAGTGCATGCTTGTCTCTCAAACAGCGTGATTTACATGACCAGTACTGGCCAACAGTGAAACTTGCTTGCTATCCACGCATCACTCAGGCATGGATAGTTTATGCACCACAGAATTATGGGACAATCTTGTTCTCTGGTATCCTTCTGGCATTCTTTTTCAGGCACCTATTTAGGGACTTGCCAAATTAATGGGCTTTTCTGCATTTCTGGGACAGGCTTGCCACTTATACTGCATCTCAGACCTTTAAACTCCAAAAATCTCCAAATACAACTACGCTTCCCACACCTTTTGACTGACAGCCACCTGACAAAAACAAAAACACTGTATCGGAGAGGCTTTTCCCATCTGTCAGGGGGCACTGAATCCAAACATTTTGAGAGGAGAGCAACTAAAAGCTTGATTTTTTTTACACTCCAGTATTTTTACCACTTGAGACACGCCATTCACTGGGAGCATTTTTCAGCCTGACAATGGTCTATGCTTGTATGTCTAGGGCAGAACTCAAATTCAGAACTGACAGATTCAGAAGTGACAAATTCAATGAAGAGAATGACTTAGCATGCATGTATAATTCAGCTGTTTGAATCCACCTTGTTTGCTTATGTTCTCAACTGTCATGTCTTCAGACTGTAAAAAAAAATGACATTTGACCTACCAGCAGCTGGTGATGACACTGTTTACTTAGACCAGCAACAAGCTCTGAATCTTTGCTGTAATTTTTCTTTTTTTAAAATCTATATATAATGCAACAGTTTATAGTGTATAGTAGTCCAAAAACACTATAATCACAGCAAAAGATCTTAGCGGAAGTATGGTTTGATGGGCATGTGTTGGCTTGCTGATGTGTTGTTAGGAATTTCTTGTAATTCTTTTGACATTTAAACCAGAGAAAGGACAGCAATGTTCCTTTCGATGCGTTGTAAGTGATGAAAAGGCAAAGGAATGTATGTTCTTTGACGGTTCTTATTTTGGGCATTCTCATGATTGATCTGTGGAACAGAAGGTCAATTATTCAGCGGCCTGAGCAGCTGCCTCGCCAGCTCTTATTGATGTTCACGTGCTCATGCACATCTCAATTAACACACTCGCCGACACACTGGACACATCGGGCTCTGGGATGCACGCTTATCGGTGTGTGTATGCGCTTGCAAATGTCTTTGTGCGGATGCCTGAGTTAAATAGTGCATGCGTCTCTTTGCATTATGTGTGTATGCGTGTGCGTATGTGTTTGTTTTGTGCAACTTCGAGGTCGTGTGTGCATGCGTTTGCCTTTGATTCGCTGCCCGTGCATGTGTGTTTGCATGTTATCTGTTTGCATGTGTGGGTGCGTACGATTTTATATGTTTGCGGGCAATTTGTGTATAGGAGTGTTTCCACTCCCCACCGAGAGTGAAGGCTTTGCATTTTCTTTGCATATGATTTTTCTGCTGTTCATTATTTATTTATTTTCTTGTGGTGTCACTGGTTGTCTCTTGTGTGGAGGTGAGCAGCTTGTCAGAAACGGTCCTATTACTGTCACCATCCTGCGAAAGATCGCTCTGTCTCAGCTCTGCTTAAAAGACTGAACAGCGAGCACCAGGTGACATTTTAATGCCATTTCCATGTTTTTTTAAACCAGGTGTTTTGTGTGTATATATAATGAAACCAAGAAACCATGGTGTCATCATTTTATTTAAGCAGGAATTAACATAATTTCCACAATTTTAAAAATATGTTTTGTGCTGGCACATGATGAAATGTAAAAACCCTTTCTTTTTAAACTATTCCTATGTTAAGCTGAATTGAATATATGAAAGAAATTGTCTCAGTTTTTTGTTATATGCATATTGATTATCTGAAAAAATCCAGTAAAATATGCAGAAATTAATCTTTTTAGTTTGTTTTGTATCAGTGTTCTGGACATGATGCATTGGCCACAGAACAGTAATGACAGTGTTTCACAGTCATAGACGGTAAACAAGGTACTCTGAATAAAGAACAACTTCAGTTCTGGATTAGATGTACGGTTGCCTGCAGTTAAGAGACAGAGGAGTAACAGAGTGGTCAAGATACCCATGCATAAAGTAGATTCTAGTGTTGTATTAGGAACGGAGTTCATTAGTTCATCTGAAAACTGCACACGGTGTGTGTGTGTGTGTGTGTGTGTGTGGGGTTATGTTTTGCCTAAAGTTTAGGGTGTTAACACAGACCATCAGTTCCCCTGGTAATCATCACCCAGTCTTCTCATAGCCCCACCCCCCTTCCCAATATGCCTCAGGAGTCCAGCTCTCCTCGCCCTTGATTAACTCACTCTGAATAAACTGGGCCTTCCCCAAGGGTATCAGAACTCCCAGCCCATTACCCACAACACCCCTCCTAACACACAGCTCCCTGAGCCCATTAATTCAGCACACATCAGGGCAATTACAGACAGCTAGATACCCCCTCATGGGGCAGACCTCTGTAGATACCCCCATTGCAATATTTCCCCTCAGGTCATTTACCACTTGCTTGCCCTGTTAGAGTTATGTTAATATTGGTACTGTAACTGTGATTTCCTGGATACCAAGAATTAAATAATCTCTGGACTGAACTGCCTGGAAACAGAGCAATATGAAGAAGGCGTCATTGAACCACCTACGCACATTAGAGACAAACAATTTTGAAATCGAGCACACTCCAAAAAGAAAATTTGAAGCTAAAAAATAGAAAAAAGTGACTCTATACAATCCCTGCCAAAGTTCATATCATATTCTTAAAATATTTTGGTGATTACACAAGAATAATGTGCAATTTTGATTCCTGCAGTTTCCTTGCCAGTAATGGACAATTAAAAAAAATGGTGTCCAGCATCTGCACTGGAGATAACTTGACACAGGAAGGAAGACCAGGATACAGAGAACACATTTTCATAGACTTGCCCTAATGTACAGGCCCATTGTGATACAGGTTAACTGTTTCACTTTTGGACCATGTATTGAATTGATCTTTATTATGGAGATCTCAACCACCAGGACAATTAGTGAGGGAACTACTGGCAGACTACATACCTTCTTACACACACCATTTACATGGTTGAATATACACCAAAGGAACTCCTAAACAGTCCAGCTCAGTCTTTGGGGCATTTTGAGTTTCCTTTTCATCCATTATAGAGCACTTTGTTAATTATTATAAAGACAAATGGAAAAATAAAACAAACAAACAAACAAACAAACAAACAAACAAACAAACAAACAAAACAAAACAAAAACAGAGACCTACAGTTCTTCAGGTACTTAAACAGGGTTACCACACAAAAGAGAGCTGGCAAATCACCTTAACAAAAACCACCACCATGGTTTAGCACTCCTCAATGTCTGTTATCTTCAAGTCCTTATCTTCAAGGGAAGGTACACCTTTATAATGTCTTGGAAGGTGTGTGCAGATGACTCAGAATAAACAGTGTGTGCACATATGTGTTTGTGTATGTATGTGTGTGTGTGTGTGTGTGTGTGTGTGTGTGTGTGTGTGTGTGTGTGTGTGTGTGTGTGTGTGTGTGTGTGTGTGTGATATCCTCATTTGCAACTTTCTAAACAATTCTGGCTTTCTGCTGTACTAATGTTTGTATCATGTACAAATAGTGCTATTGTATGATTCACAATGATGCTGAGATACAACACCAATATAAATACATCATTAATATAAGATATATGTTGCAGAAACCCTCAATTCTGATCCAATTAAACCAATGTTTAAAAGTCCTTGAATGAATACTGAATAGGCATTATCTGTGAGATGAATATCGGTTTTCTGACATAATATGGCATGCAATTAAAACAAAGAATAGCTCCTTACACATAAGGACATGTGTAATAAATAATTAATAACAATGTTGGGATACAAGCAAGCATGCACTGGGGTTCAGCAGTACTAGCTCTGAAAATCACAAGAATAATGTAATTGAACAATAGTTGACTACCATTAGTTTAAGCACAATATCATATAATTGCAGATAATAGAGAATAGAATATGCTTGCATGAATGTATCTATTTGTTTATATACTTAGATGCATATTCATTATTGTTATTGCAGGCACAGCTACTGCAATGAACAACCACAGCACTCTTTGGCCAGTTTATTATATTTTCCCTAATAACAGAATCAGTGACATTTTCATGGATTTTATTAACAATGTAAAACACACACTCCCATATAAGTTTATCCTAAGCAGCTGTTTTAGGAAGGGTATCATGAAATATGCTTGAACCCATGGCGAAGACACTTTAATCAGATTTACCTTGACATTATTAAGAAACAATACCACCTTCACTTAGTTTCAGTTTATGATTGTCATTATTATTTTTTATGCGTGGCCTGTTTGTCTGCGGAGTGTGTAACCGCAATAACCTCAATCCTCCTCAATCTCAAATTCATTTCCTCGTAATAGTTTCCACTGGATAAGTGTCCATAAAATATTTTTCATAACACATTTTATTTCTTTCCAATTCCAGCTTTTTTCAAGGCCTGTCTCATAGATACAAATCCGTACACACATGCAAACACAAAAACATGCATTTTTATTATAATACCTATAAAATATGAAATATTACTTTTAATTTTTTTAGGAAATATTCCATAACTTGCATAAGGAAAAATAGTGGCAGGACAGAGAAAAGAAAAGATAGGACAAGTTAAGAAAACAATCTCTAAAGCCATACAGGAAAAAGAAGACTAAATTAAAATATGGACACAAAGCCAATATTGATTTACCCCCAACCCCCATGAATGATCCCCCACACCTACCCCTCTCCCCCTCCAGTAGTGTAATCCATCACTGCCTATGGCCAGGCATCAAGAAGCTATCTCTCTGACCCATCACTCCCTTCTAGGACTCTTCATGATGAACCCAATGATTTGCTGTCACCTACCACCCCCACTGCCACACCGATCATCCAGCAAGGACAGCTGCATCCTCACCTATCCTATCACAGAACCCCTGTCCCTGTCCACAGCCACCAACCGCCCCCCCCCGAAACCTCTCCTCACTGCCGCTGTCACTCTTTACTTTCATCTCTCCTCCTTCCCCTATCTCCCCAACCCTCCCTACAGCCATCGACCTTCTTCCAACTGCCCCCTCGTCCAACCTATATTCCTCTCCCTCTCGAACACCTCCTTCACAGTGGCAACGAGTAACCACTTCTGATACAGAACGGGATAGATGATCTGTACATAAACTCATGAATAAACATGCTGAAAACTAATGCAGCATGTTTTTTTTCCACAGCGTGCCAATGTTCTTAGCCTGTGGACTGGATGGTGCTCCAAAACACTGAAATGTCTGAAATAGATTGGCACATCTTGCACATATCTTGCTGTCCATGCCTGTCATTCAGGAAACAAAAGCGGTTGAATTTGCTTTAAAGAGAAGAAAAAGCAACAGGCAGAGACAGTGAAACACTCGCACAAAGAAATAATGAAAAACTATGAATAAATGGAAGAAAAGAAAATGTAAATAAGGCTGCCGTGGTATTATTATTCCTCTCTGCTGGGTTTTTTTCTCTAACTCAGAGGCAGCTAGAGTTCACTATCACAGGCAACCAGTTAATTGCATAGCATCAACATTTATAACTTAGCAGAAAATCAGCAATACATAGTATTGCTTTGTGTTAATCTGGTACTGCAATGGTTATCGAATGTAGTTGATTCAGCTGATGACTCTACTCTGTCTTGAGTTTCACTGAATACTGTTTTGAGAGTCCAGCTTGTCAACTCCTGGGGTGGTATCCTTTGCACTTACTTGAACAGCTGGCCATATGTGTATTGAATCTGAGGAAACATTGTGAAGGATCACCAGCTCACTATTTGCAGTATGCAATACTATGACTGCAGCCTGTAACACCTCAATGTAGGAAAAGTTCAGTTTAAAATGGGAGGAGCTTAACTCCAAATGGATGCATCCATATGGATCTATATCACGCACAAATATTGGCATCTGAGTTTTTACAACAGTTGGAACAAAAATACTACCATACATGTTGGTTCTAAGCAGGGGTTCAATGAAGCTGTGGGGCCACTCAGCAAGTCTCCATATGGTAAAATAAATAAATAAATAAATAAACTGGAGCAAACCTCCCCATTCATTGTGATTTTTTTTTCTTTTGCATTTCAGTTTGTTGTTTTTTTGGAGTGTGGTCAATACTGGTGCTAATGGACTGTGGCTGCGCAGTGTAAATAAATCATCTCCTGGTTTGTACGGAGGCCTCCTCTCGGTCAATGCAGCTGAAGACGCCCCGTCGGGACCTCGTCTGCTCTGTGCTCTCGTCACCATATGGATAATTAAGGGAAGCAGAACATCTTGAAGAGTGCATTGCTTGCTTGTTTGTTGAAATTAAACTTTAATTTTGCCTTTGCTCATCACTGCTGCTTTGGAAAATGTGCCCAACAGTTTTTCGCAGACAAAATGAAACACGGGAAGGCTGTTTGGTTGCGTATGCAGAGTTTATAAAGCCTATAAATCAGACTCGCAAGGGCCATTGCCCTGGTGTGTGCTTGGTCTGTTCAGCCATCCTACTCATTTGCTTATTCTAGAGGAAAATCTTCATGGGAGAATCCCACACAAAAAAAAGACAGCTAAAAGTATCAAAAACAGTTTTAAAAGAGTCCATTTTATTCATTCATTGTTTTATGAGAAATGTCGTCAGCAAAAATGATATTAAGGATCACAACACAAGAAGAATGAATAAGTTGCACAGATAAAGGTGCTGTGTGAAATGGTTTTGTGATTCATGGTTCCATAAGCTGCTTGGAACCATTTAAATGATCTATGGGACACAATTTGAGTGCAATACTTTCAAGATCTACGGAATGCATTGTTTATTCCCTCTGTGCATAAATCATTAACGAGACAAATGCATAAATAAATGTTTTAAAGGCATATGCCAATGAGATGGAAGGAAACCAAGTTTTTTTTTCATTTATAGTTGATTTGTAATTCATGGACAAATGCTGACAATCAGAAAATTCCTAGTGTTACGAGAGTCTTGAGCAAAATATAGCACAAACAGACATGGCTCTCTGCTTGGGAAAACAGCAATAGAATGGTTTATAGCGCAATGGAACCTAAAGAAACCTCCAGTGCTTTTACATCACGGAAACGCTGAGGGAACTTGTTTTTGTACAGTTACTTTAAAGCCATTTTGTCGTTGCCTTTGTCACTGAGGTAGGTACAGAACATGATGAATCAATGTAAGTCTCGAAATGTTGATGAGTCAAGATGATCATCCTCCTCCAGCTCCCATCTTCGCCACCCATGGCCATTTTGCTGGAACTTTCCAAAGCATAAGTAACAATAAATTAAAGTCCTTCAGAAAGACAATCTAACAAAAATAAACAACCTTTCATAACTTGAACACAAACGCGAGTGTAGGGTCAGAGAGGGACCATGGAAGGGTTGAGGTTCGAGCTGCATAATTACTGGCTGGCTCATGTTTTCATAACTGTTATCATGTAAATTTATTAAATATATGATGTCATCTAGTTATACAGACACTATGTTATGCTAAATAGTTAGCATAAAAACGTAACTACACCCTGGCCACATTCAATGATTTCTGTACGAGCTAGTTAGCAAGCTTCTTACAGCGGCAGTAATCTTGGTGGCATGCATTCGTACACATAATTATAAATGTTGCTGAAGAACATAAAAATAAACAACTTTTATATTTGATGAATCCAATTATGAATTCTTAAAGAGAAAGAGATCTGAAAGTGACTGAAAGCAAACAGATTACATAACTGGATTAAAGTTATCCAGCACATTACTTTACTATTAACATATGATGACAGTTCATTTGTAATTTGTAATGGAAAACTTTTTACAGTAACCTTCCCATCATGGATGCTACCGCATACCTACAGTAAATTCTTGTGAGTCTGGCCGAGATGGGTGAAATGTAAATGTACTGGAACTGTTACCCCCTTAAAAACATTTAAAATCTTACCAAGAATCGCATAAATAAATAAAGGATAAATACGAACAATTTTGATGCAACTGGCATATGAAATGACTCCTGGAGATATATCAGTAGCAATTAGACCATAAGACAAGGTCACATTTTGGGTAATGGGGTTTGTGTTCATTGACAGTGCATTGCCTTGCGGTGGTTTATTCAGTATTCAAAACCATCTGCATCTCTGTCTCTAACACACAGTGGTACACATACACACACACACACACACACACACACACACATATATATGTTTGACTCCAATAGAGACCTCTCTGTGTGATGTTGGAAAGCAGGTGCAGCGCTAGGCCTTAGTTTAATCACCGTCTCCTCTGTGCTTTACTCTCATTTCTCCAATCTCATCAGACTTTTTGTGCCACAAGAGAGAAAGCTCAGGCTACTCCTACACTCCAATTTCTACAAGAGTTGAACCTGTAAACGTCAGGTCTGACTGAATACAACCAAAATGAGCTCCTTTCACCCTCTCTCTGCGTCGGTTTCTTGCCCTCTCTCAATCACTGTCTGTCTTCTTTGTCTGTTTTACTCTCTATCCCTATCTTTTACTGCTGTCATCTGAACTGTCAGCTTTTCTTCTGGTGTTCCAGAAAGTGTATCTTCTTTTGCCTTTAGCTTTTAATGAGCACTTGCCTTAATGAATTTATTATGCTCTGCACAAAATCTTAAATAAAATACAGGGTCGATTTGTTAAAGGTTTGCTTGTAAAGAATCACACCTTATTCTGTAAAAAGTCATGAAATATTTTCAAATAAAAAGGTGCAAAGATGACTATGTGTATAACAAAAATAACAAAAATAGACCAGTTATTTTTTTCGGTATCCCTACTTTATTTGGCCAAAGTGTGAGAGGAAGTCATGCAAATAGATAACTTCAGTAGAAGTGATGTAACAGCCCAAGAGAGATTCTTGAAGTTATTTGTAATTTAAGAGGAATTTTAAGGTAATTATGTGCACATTTCATTATAAATGAATAATTAGCAGATATAAACAGACACACAACTGATAAGAAGATGGCAGAAGCAAAATAATGCATACATATGACCTACCTAGCAGTGCTATTTTACACCACTTTGAGTAAGTCATTGGAAGAAGCCAGGTGTGCTGTCCCTGGGTCTTAACCCTTTGACAGCAATGAGTCCATTCTGTTCTTATGCTGGGCAAGCAGGGAAGCACATATGCGTTTGTAATATTCATAGCCAAACCACTGAATGGTTTCATAGCAGTAGGATACAATTAACTAACACATTCATGACAATGCTCAAAAAAACATAATCTGTGGATGTATACACCAAGAAAAGTAAGAATAAATACCTCGTAATTTTGAAAACTTAACACAGAAGCAACTAGTATTTGAATCAGACCTGCAAAATGATACCGATTATAACACATAGTGAATAATAATAATTCAAAATGAAATACATCATCAGATAAAAATTACATTTTATGTGACACTAACTTGCGACACGAATATACCTAGTTAATGAAGTTATGATACTTACAGTCTTGACAAGCGTCTCTTGCAACCGCTCAGAGACATCAGTCTTGAAACATGAAGCTGTTTGTTGTAAACCACCAGCTAGTTCAGTGGAACAGTATCCTTTTCATACCTAACAAAATCCCTCAGGTAAATATTTTGTTTGTGGCCAGAGGCATTTACATAATTACTCTTAATTCATCACCTCTGAAAAGTTAAATGATTAGACATGATCAGCCTTTGGGTTTATGCACCTTATTTTGGCATCCGAGTATATTGACTCTGATGCGTATATATCCTGGTCATACCTTCATAAAAACTGTCATACCCACTAGTATGCCAGCCTTTTTACTCACCACCACACCTCTGCTATCTAATGCTGGCCAATTCAGCTAACTCTTTTCACCCAGCTTTGCTCCTCACCACCATAGTATATGGCGTTCCACAAAAATGGATACTTAGCTATCATTGACTAATGGTAGATAACTAATGAAGCTAGCTAATATTAGCTGAGTTAACTAATTAATGTTACCTACCCAAGATACTGCTACATGAAAGCATTCTACATAATCGAGTAAACAGGCATTTTGCTATCGCTCTGTCTTTGTCAGTGACAACAATGACCTGATTTAATATGAGTTTCCAAATAAGGTATATCGTAGTTTGCCTTTCTTTTTTTTATTTGAAGGGTTGGTATTCAAAGCAGACTGCTGCCACCTACTGTGTAAGAAGATATAATATGAACATAGCTTATGTTCCCCTGAAGGGATGTTTTGACTGATTATTCATAATGGTTGTGGAAATGGTGTTATCACCTTCAAGGATCTGATATTGTTTTCACCTTTCAGTAAAATCGTGATTGAGAATTCAAAATTTTAATTTCCTCCTAGATGTTTCAATACACACAGACCACACACACGCACACACACACACAATTTCATGCATATACACTATGTGTGCACACACACTACCACAAGCATGCACTCAGATTGAATGGAGAGAGGTGACCCTGATAATGTCTTCTTGCATGTCTCCTCGGCATATATCAGACCATAATACATCAATTAAACGAATAATAAGAGAAGTCAAGTCAATCAGAGTCACTATAATAGACCGATTATTTCAGAGCAAACTACACATTAATATCATATACGGATGGTGATGATAAAATCTACATGGTATGTGGTATGGAGGAAGGAAAGAGAGAGAGAGAGGTAAAAATTGGGCGAGATGATTGATGTCTGGTTGAGTCTGCTTCTATGTATGTATGAAAGGACTTCAGCACACTCAGACGAGTTTCAGGAAGGTTTAAGAAAACTCCCAAATGAACAAAAGAAGGGAATTGTTTTTCAAATTCTTACCAGCTGCACCGATCCCAGAAGTTTGTTGTGAACAATACTTAATTAGCAAGATTATCCAAAACATTGATGAATGTGGGTTCACCTTTGATAACCTCAGACAACAGAGAATAGAGAAATTCACCCTCAGAATGTTTAATGGAAGTCTGGTGTATACGATGCACAGAGACTTCATCCTCTCAAACACAACCAGAAGGATATTATCTTTGGACAAAAAGCTCTGCATATTTTACTTTTTATAACCCATTAACTTTCAATCAAACATCAAACACACACACACACACACACACACACACACACACACACACACACACACACACACACACACACACACACACACACACACACACACACACACACACACACACACACACACTCACAGATTTGGATGCATGGAGTTTTGCAGAAGTGTCACATGGCCAGATTTTCATGTATGCAAAAAATAATAAAAATAAAAAGATAGAAAAGTTTTTGGAACACAAAATTGTGATACACAAAAAAATGTACTATAATATTGAACCATTTAATAGCATGTTTATTTGATCAGAACTGTACATTTTGCTAGCTAACATTATGCATGGCAAGATAGCAAAAATGCAACTCAGGTTCAGATGAACAATGAAAACAAGGAAGACATCAACAGGTATAGACTTTGAAGTCTGGGCTGTGTCTCCACCCAGCTTTAACTGCCCAGCGTTCTGGCAAGAAAGTATATGAGATACTTAAATACACATTGGAATTATGTTGTGTGTTTCTTAGACTTTCCTGGCATTAATGATGAGCATATCTTGTTAATGATGTGTTAGAATATGCAAAACAAACCCTTTTAGTAATACATTATCATTTCCCCTAAAACCAGTACAGTATTTGAGTTTCTCGGATTATGAGATTATGCATTATTTCATTAGAAGACAGGCAAATTAATTGTTGGTGGATTCCACTTACCATTTGTGTTTTTTTCTTTCAGTCTTTAGCCAAATATGCTGGAGGCCTTCCTTGAGTATTAGACAGCCCAGGAATAAATTGTTCTTAAGGAGAAGCAGGAAAATATTCACTTCATTAAAAGGCCCCAATAAACTGTGTTAGTGAATAGACTAAAAAACATAATCACATTTGTCTTTTTTCAAATTCCCAGTGGTTACAAAGATGAATTGACAAATTTTCCCCAAACTTTAAAAAAATCCATAATAGTTCACACAAAGTAGCTGCATTAACATATGTAAAAAATAATAATCATGATAGAGAGAGGTCAGATTACTTTCATTCTGGCTCCAACAAGTGCCTGGTACAGTGTTGTCCCAAGACCAAAATTTACCTGCAATATAATACAGGTATTGATAACGTGATTTTCCCCTACATTTTTTATAAAAAAGGCAACACAAAACAAAACAAAGTCACGTTGGGCTTATTTCAGATCTGTGCTTAAGAGCACTTTCTATGCAAGTCTCAACAATGATGAGTTAATGTGGAAAATGCACTTACATACAGGTCGAAATTTGGCCTTCAGTAACCAAATTTATTTAAACTAGGTCCTAGCTAGCCTTTTTAAATAAACATACTGATACCATATTATTCTACAGAATCAAGCCTGACAACTAACCAACTTGCTAACTAAGAAAGCTAGCAAGACAGGACATGGAACCTGGATAAATGTGTTGTCTTCAACCAAAACGATTGTACCATTGCTAACTAGAGAACAAACCGGCTCTCAGCTAGCTAACTTGCTAGGTATTGGCAGCTGTCTGAAAAGGAATTGAGGTGAAGCTTCAAGTGTTGAAGTGTAGCTGCTGTACAAACAACCACATGCCATCATTGACCTTTCCTAGGTGACAATAATTAGCTGCTAGGAAATCTTGACGTGTGAAGGACCTGAAGTTCTTGACAGCTGATGCTTATGACATAAATTAAGCTTGACTGAATCAGTGCTGCTTGTGTGTTCTATATACCTTTATAAATATAGCATCAAAAACTACACTGTAATCAATTTAAATGTGTTGTTTCTCTTGAAGCATCTATGTGTCCATGTCTCTACAGCTTAGTCAACATTCTAATTTTCCCACTATAACTGTCAATCAAGAGTCTGGTATTGGTATGGTAAAATCTGCACTGAAGTTTGTCTTTGGTGTAGGAATTTTCATACAATAATAAATCTGTTTCACTGTGTATGCACAGTTCACCCTCCTAAAGAACATACCCAGCCCCTCTCCACATGCACAACAAAATTGTTCTAAAATTTATTTTTGAAAAGCCCAAAATTCTGTGCTGCTGTGCACCTCTGAAATATCAATTTACTCTTATTTCAGATACATTTACATTACCCAGGTTTTTTTTTTTAATCACAGATTCTTTCTCTGCTTTTCATAATAGAGCCGCAGGTCTGCAATCAAGCAAGAGCGCATTTTAACGGTAAGACTTGTGCCGGCTGCTGTTTCTACCTGGTCCAAGTTGTGATTAAGACACGAGTCAGAGTCTTGATGTGATTGTGTCTGTTTGGGGTTGATGAGCGGGTCGGGGTCACACGGCTGGCACATGCATTCCGTTACACCGCGACACACAATACCGTCCTTTGCATGGTAATTAGCTGTATCATGCTGGTGGAGCATGAGCCGCGCATCTGAGCCTGTTGCAAGGGAGCCTTCTATTGCCAGAGGCCCCGATACGTCTCTTAAGCGAGTCACGCTAAATTGTCAAAACGTTTTCACAATGCATTTCAGGATTGGGCCACGGACTCCTTTCATCATTCCCGTGTCTAAATTAGCCTTGTCAGCCTTGATAATGCGTGCTGGTGTTGCATCCGGCCGTAGATACACAAGTTTGTACCACCAAGTTTTTTTTTTGTTTTTTTTTTTTTTTATCTCGGGCTGTCTGACTGAAGCGGTGGTCAGGACTGGTCAAGGGTGAAATCGGGTGCAAATGGCCGGACTGGACAGTGTAATTACAAGCAGGGTAAAAAAAGGTTTGGCTTCCTCAGGAGTCAGCTCACTTCATTATGATGATGCCTCCTCATCCCTGGTGATGCGCTCTGCAGCGCCGTGCGAGAGGAGGCTTTGTTGTTAGCGTTGTTTTGTTCTACTTTCCAGTCTTATTGAAGATAAAATGAAACACGGGGTGGTTTGTGCACCGCACTTTTTTTTTTGTTTCTCTCTCAGCTCATTAAAAATGAAGCTGGTGATAATAACGAGACATGGCAACTCTCTGGAGTGTTAATAAAGTGTACATCTTTAAAAAAAAACACAACACAAAACACCGATGCAACAAGGGCAAGCTTTATTTTCTTTTTCGCAGAAAAAACGGGAATGATTTTCTTTTGCTTGTCTTCACTCCTTCATATTTGGGATTCATAAACCAGCAAGGGTTCTCTGAAAACAGAGACAATGCAAAGATGTCAGATATTTTCAGACCGACTAAGGAATGGGCAGCATGAAGGTGGATATAATTTTATTGGAATTCGTTGTGAAACTGTTGGCTCTGACAAGCATTTTGTACAATTTAGTTACACATTTAAACATCAAAAAGCATGAGAGACTGGATAATTCAAAATACAAGTGAATTAAATGTAACTTCTGAAATAATTTGAAGGTAAAATAGATAAATGAATAATAGCTGAACTTTGGTCATGCTATGAAAGCCACATTCGGGCAGTATTATTTTTAGGGCCAAAAAAGCTGGACTATATACTAAAGCTATGAGCCACATGCTACTGATGCAACAGCCGTTTTAATGAGCACAGACACTGAGACATAGTAACACGGCTATGCTGCCCAGCAATACCCTTTCTATAAAACGTGGCAAAGTGATTAAAAGTGTGAATTGTCTTTTTTTTTAAGAATCGTGAGTGCCTGTGGCACTGATTCTGCCCTTCTTTGCTGGAACTGATCCTTATCTTCCATAGTTCTCTTTGGGAAGAGGTTTAATCCTCTTGGTGTCTCGGTCTGATCGCTTCGTTTGCACTGCTCCCAGGACTGAAGCAAGTTCTTCCCAGACATATGATTAGAAAGATTACATTTTTCAGAGTGGCCTGAACACCCCTCTCTCTCTCTCTTTATATATATATATATATATATATATATATATATATATATATATATATATATATATATATATATCTGGAGAGAGAGAGAGAGAGAGAGAGAGAAAGAGAGATGGAGAATAAGATGGAGATGGAGATAAGAAATGGAGTAAGTATGATATATCTTATTTACATCATCTTTTCTATCACTTTCTCATCAATTATAACTTTCCTCACCTTCCTTTTTTCTGTTTCTTTTTAGAAATCTACCTTTTTATCACCCTCTGTCTTTCTATGCTATGTAAGCAAATGATGAGTCGAGATGAGCTGAATGGACTGTCCAGGTCATTATGTATTCTTAAGTTCTAATTCTTAGTTCTTTCTTTTAAATCCCTCCCCACACCATTATCTCTCAGGGTAGCTGTCCCTCTTTCTCTGTCTCTCTCTCTTAGCTCTCTAAATGGGGGGAAAAGGTGTACCCTGTGGCAGATCTGTCCATATTCCTCTCCTGCCGCTGTATTCTCACGAAGGTCTCATTTCAAGGTGAGTGTTGGAGAAATGTTGTATAGATGATGATGTATAATGTATCTGAGAGAGAGAGAGAAAGAGAGATAGAGAAAATTCTTACTCTATGCGGGTGACTTAGTCCTGCTGTCTCCCCCAAACAGGGGTTACAGCAGAACCTGTCATACCTAGAGCAGTCCTGCCAGGCCTGGGCACTGACAGTAAATCTGGACAAGACCAAAATTATGGTCTGGCAGAAAAAAAAGCCAGATCTCAGGGAAAAAGGTACCACTTCACCTTAGGAGGCAACTTACCACCAGTTACACCTACCTGGTCCCAGTGATTAGGGTCTTCAGTGCTAAGGGTCATATAACATGACAGGGAATGCATTAAGGGACAAAATGTGCAGAGAATTATATGCAATCAAAAAAAATACTATTTCCAAATTCAACTCTTGATAAAAATTTGGCAAAGAATGTTTGACTTCATCATTCAGCCCATCCTTCTCTATGGGAGTGAAATATGGGGCCCAAAATTACTGAATAGCTAGCCATTGGATGAAAACCCAATAAAAAATGACAACTATAATTATTGTAAAACAATACTACATATCCACAGAAATGCCCCCAATAATGTGTGTAGAGCTGAACTAGGCTGCCTCCCCTCCGGCTGCTCATTGACAAATGAGCAGTAAAGTACTGGGTTCATTTAAATCAGGGTAACCCACACTGCTACCAACACAAAGCACTAAAAGCTAACCTTCTAACAACCAGAGAAAGGCCCCCTGGTACAACTAGCCATAAAACGCAATGTTTTAAAATGTGCACAACAAAAAATAACCACCACTGTATACAAACAAAATTGATAAACTCAACAAAAATATGTACATTAGTAACTGGCTTAAGGAAACAAAATCAAACAATAAACGGGAAATATACCAGGCTCTCAAAAGAGAATACGTCCTAGCAAAATGCCTGATCAAAGTGAAAGACCCCAAACAAAGGTACACGTTAAAAATGTACAGACTCCGCGACCATGGCCTTGTAGTTGAAACTTTCTTTTAAACTGACCAAATTTTCAATTCTCATTGGCAAATTCCAAAATCTAACGTAATCTGATGAATAAAAATACTTCTTGGAGAAGAGACCACCACAATTGAGTTAGCAGCCCAATATTTTTATGCCTGCCACAATTTCAGAGAGGGTAAAGAGTAATTAAATAATGTACCACAGTTTATAGCCCTGCAGTCCTTCAAAAAAAAAAAAAAAAAAAAAAACATCTGTTCAATATGGGTAAATGCGTTTGTGTTGGGATGGGTGAGTGCTGTTATTGTCTTTGTTCACTGATCTTTGTATTTTGTATTTTATACTTTAGCAACACAAGACATGACAACACAATCTTGTCATGCCAATAAAACACATTTGAATTTGAATTTGAGAGAGAGAGAGAGAGCACTCACTGAAAAAAAAGATGTAGATTACAACAGTTTTAACACATTTTAAACTCTCTGTGCAATACCCATGATGTAATCCCAAAATACATATGTCAAGGTTCTTGAGTGGGACCATTCCGTATAGAATCACATAGCGCCGGGAAAAAAGATCAGTCAGCCTTTTAGAGTAAAAGAGGGAATAGAGATAGGATAAACTTATGTAAAGTGGTCACCACAATGCCCTTGAACATGAATATTTATTCAGCACCTGTACAGGGCTTTCTGAACTTATTTCTAAACAAGCAGCATCACAAGAGTATTGCCAATCTGGTAATGTGGCCTCCTTGGAATGTGAAGCAGAGATTGACCATATGGAAACCAGACATTTTATTTCGGACATATTTGAAATGGAACAGGCTGATGGGAGGTGACATTGGCTATCAAGGAAAAGGGGCACCAAATCCCTAGTTCAAAAATGAAAGACTGTGCATCTAAATATAGAAGGCTGTGACTGTGTTAACCATGACTTCAGGTTTCACAAACAGGGCGTTCAGGTTGCGGGATGTGAGGAAAACAATGGCTCTGTTCCTCGCAGTCACCACAAATATAACAGAGAGAGGCATTGAAATAACATTTCAAATCCTCATGTCTGTCGACATATAAAACATACAGACACTCACACACAAACTGAGACATTAGTTTTCTTGACCTATAAATAAAGGTTTGTACTATGCGCACATGGTAACTGATGATAGAGACAGAAAACACTGAATTCTGCATTTGTTGCAGACAAAAGAAAAATATTTAGATTGATATCTTAATGAGAACCATAGGAAATTCTGTGCTATTATTCTTGACCTTTCACTGCAAGTTTTTTTCATTATTATTATTTTTTTTTTTTTTGGGGGGGTTGTATGTGGTGTTTTGAATTCAAGCTGCTCGTTATGGTTGCAGTCAGCTCTATGCATTTGAAAATGACAGGCCTGTTAATCATGGTACAAGCAGAAGAAATGCTGTGCTAGAAAAATGGCTTGAACTAGCGTGGACATTATGTCCTTCTGCTGCTGCAGCTTTTGATACCTCTGCCAATGGACACAATTCCCCCTGAATGAGCCTGATCAAAAACCACGAAGGGAATGTATTTTGAAAAAGCTAAATACAGGGAGTGTGTTTCGTCGAACAAAGCAGTAATTTATAAATGCGCAAATACTGTAAAATCACACTTTACAATCATTGCACACTTTAAATGAAAAGAAATGCAATTTCCCTTATGTAGGAAAAGTTAGTACCTGCCTACATTTATCATCCCACAAAATGGCTAAAATTAGATCCAGGTGCAACAAAACAGGTGCATGATTAGAACATCATTAGGATAACACAGACGACCCTGCCTTATGAAAAGATCGCAAACTGGGTTTGATTCTGTCTTAACCATGGAGGTATGAAAATCTCATGCCAAGACCATGAACTTTCTGAGGCCCTAAGCAGACATCCTGTTGATGCCCATAACTGTGTCCTGTGGCATGTCCTTGTCAGACAGCAGATCTGAGAACAGTGGGAAGGGACCACCCACTGAGCAGTCTTAGGGGACTGCCTATGGCAATACTAAATCTTAGGAAAGCATGAGAGCAAGGAACGACAACAGGTCTACTCTGCTTTTGAACACAGCACAATGAATAACATGTCTTAGTAAGTGAACACTTGAGGGCACAGTGGGCTACAGGATGAGGGCGTATAGTCTCTACCCACCCTTTTCCTGTGGCACACTGTCCCCTTGACAGGTCTGTCACTAAGACCTGTCACTGTGTTAATCATTTTGAGATGTTCACTGTTTTTGTTATAACTTGTCATAGCTGTGAATTTATCCTCTCATTGGCAGTGGGTATAGTAATTATGGAAAGGCTGAGCTTTCCCCCCAACAGAATTCTGTCTTCTCGCCCTCCATTTTCCAAGAGGGATCAAAGAGCACTCTCCACTACTGTTTTCCTACATTCAGAACCCTGCACTTTTAATTGTTCATTTTTGTTATCACTTGTTTGAATCTGATATAGTCCCCTGTCATTCTGTGCTGCTGAATGTAAAATCAATTCACCCGCTGGGCATTTTAATTAAAATCCTCCACTGCATGTGCCTCTGTAAGCACCTCACACCCAACCACCCCCCACCCACCCACCACCCACCACCCCTGCTACCCCCATCCCTTCAACCTGTGCAGATTCACCCTGTACGGCTTTGGAGCACTCTTCATTTCTTGAGAATTCAAACGAGTTACCAAAACATTCAACAGAGTAAGTAAAATGTCATATTTCTCATAGCTCACTGAAAATGCACAAAGCAACTTTAACACTTGATCAATTGTAAAAAAAAAAAAAAAAAATCCATAAAAATTCCATTACGAGTTTTCTTATAAACACACAAAGGTGTAAAAAATCTATAAAGCTGTGGAATTCAAAGCTTTTTGAAATGGTCTACCATTAATTATGTTCACTGTAAGTGCCAATGATGAATGTAAAGACAAAATCAAACATGGTGAAACTGTATACTCTTTTCCAAGTGCCTTATTTTAATATTTCTGGCTTCTCTTGCATCCAAAGACTCCTTTGTATGTTTCAAGCCACATGCACCAACACAGTGAAGCAATGGCTTGGGTTACAGCACAGATAATATTATATCCATGTGTAGTGACTGTTCAATAATTGTCACTGACAAATGAGTACAACCAAGATATTGTATGAAACATTCAAAAAACCTAACAGAAATATGGTAGGTGGTAAAAAAGGACAATTAATACCAGCCTACGTTTATTCACACGGTGCAGTTTAATGGTGACAGAAGGCAATGCCAATACCAGCCAGAAGAGTGTATATATCCAGGGAGTGCCTTATACCATTATTAGCATTCACAAATAAATAGTAAAATGAAATAATATGATTACATTTTTGCAAATCCATGAAAGTATATAGCCCGGGATCCAATAAACATTTGTCCTTAACTTTTACTGACAATTGAATTAGATTGTTACAGTCTTCTCGACAAGAATAGTTTAGGCAAATTAATTTTCATGACTGCTGAACTCACCATATAGTGTGCATTTAAGTGTGGGTTAGTGTATGGGAAACTGTTGATCGAATCCTGGTCATAGTTTTTATTTTTGTCATTTATACTCTATGTAGGGAAATCAGTGTGGGAAAGTAATATTTATTGGTCATGTGTTTTGAAAATATGTAGAGGGCAGATAAAATAAGGAAACATCAAATGAGATAGGATTTATGTTTTATGAAATTAAATCCCAGCTAAAAGGGAGTATATGTGTTTCATATTAAAGTAAATACTAGTTACCAATATGTATCTGTTATTAAAGACAATTTTGAAATCGACAGTTTAATACATAAGAGTCTTAAGAGGAGCATGGGAGTTCTAACAGAATTTGAAAGAAGACGAGAAGCTGCAGCTCAGCTTGCTAAATTATTTTATTTGTCAGTGGGAGCAGCATCTAAAACCATGTCTACAAAAGCCAAACAGGCAAACCAGGAACGACTACATCAAGAAAAAGGATCAGAAGATGCAAGTCAATACTCACTAACAGGGTGACAGAAAGTAAAATATTGTTTCAAGCATCATCTTGTACTCTTTTTCCTTTGTTTGGATTGGCGTATATTTGGAGAAAACCAAAGGAAGCCTTCATTCACATTGCATGATCTGCTAAGCAGGGTGGTGAATCTGTTATGTTATAGGCAGCCATCTTTTTGAGGTCATTGAGTCTGATCATCACTCTGCATGGCTGAACTACTGTTACGGAATGTAGCCAGTAGGAATATACCCGGATATGAATACATTTTTCGGAAAGGCACAGATAATGCAATGGAAACGGGTATTTCTTCTTCCCAAATTTGCTTGAGATTATGCGGGGAAAAAAGCCATGATTGACATGTTTGTGCACCAGCCATTAAAATCGTTTCTTAAAATCGATTCATATCATTGTGGATGGCCATTCTGTTTGCAACATAGGACTTTGATTTCACTAACTAGTCTTTCATTTAGTACACATCATTGAAAATTGATCGCCATTTTGAAGTTGCCCCCACCTAGTCAGTGCTAAAACATGTATAATTATAAAAACTACGACTTCATAGAGAGAGGGAAACATTAGGTGAGTGTGCAGAGATCGTTAGGTGAGCAATCACTGTTTTTTTTTTAATCTGGCAGAGCGAAAGTATTGTTTTCCTTCTCTAACTTCATACACTATTTGAAGGTTTGACAGAATCTACTGATCATTTATTAATTCAGTGAGTAACAAATACAAATTTTGACTGCAGAATTAAACCGCACCAAAGGAAATCACTGACAAATTGTCAGAACAATAAAATATGTGCGTACATTTGCATATCAAAGTGCCACACACACAAATTGGACATAGCTTTTAATTGAGAGATGTATTAATTAAGGATTAATGGGTTTTGCTCTGCCTGAAACTAATGTGATCAGTACGATTTTCCCCTCCAACAGTTCCGTAGACTGTGTACCTCTTGACAAATTGCTTACATATTTCCTTTGAATGCCAATGACTAAAGTCATATACTGTACAAATTGATAAGTGCATTACATAAAGGAAAATTATGGCACACCTTTATGGCACATTTGATTCTGAAGGTGTCTTTTCAATCTGATAAAAGATGAAAATAACTCTAAAATAAGACTAAAATTCTAATTAACGGCATAAACAGGGAGCAGATGCAGGGATGCATGCCTTTATTTCACCTTGAATTTTTTTCTTACTTGTAACCTGGTAACAAAACAGAACAATGGCGTGCGAATAAAATGGAGTGAAACTTCTTCAAAAAGGGCACTTTCGTTTAATCCTTTTTAAATTTAATCAATTACTTTTGGCGGGAGTTTCGTCACAGTTCATCAACTGAATTTCAAGTAACTAAAAACATGCCATTGTTACTAAACAATTCATTTATTCTGAGGATTTGTTGGATTAAAGGATTTGTACAGCTTAATTAGAAGTAAATAAGTTGCATTAAAAAATAAATGCATAAATATGGACGAGGCCCTAGGCTACAGAGCATTGTTCGGCATTGTAAGGAGCTCCTACGATAAAAATTAATCATGAAGATATCAGAGCATCTTTAAAGAAATATTACATGTACAAATGTTGCCTTTACAGTCCTCGGTGAGATCAGAAGGCAGGACTGAGGCACATGTTAATGTTTTACATTAAGGAGACGGAATTGATTGAGTTGCATATTCCTTGACAGAGACAGACCGGAACTCAAACGGACAAACTTACGGCTCTAGTCAATGTTGACAGACTTATACACCTACTTTAGCTCTCCCAGAACAATGCATAGGATTAAAAAGTGGTTTCTATTAACACTGATACGGACAAGCTTAACAGTGATATTGATGAAGCGCCATAGATATATATAAATGTAACTTTTCAGAGAGAATTGTTTCAATTGTGATTTCTATTCAAGAGTCTCACCCCTTTAAGTAGTGTGAGCCTTAAATTAAAAGTATCCAATGTGTTTTATTCTGTCTAACACGAAACTGCTAGATGGTTTGTTATCCATTAGCCCCATCACATTTATTTTTGGCTGCTACACTCTTCTGCACTCTCATTTCCCACAATGTGAGACACATTGTGATGGAATGAGGGCTTCCCTAGACTAGGCCTCGGTCTTCTATCCTAAATTCCCCGGAATACGTTAATTCAATAACACGCTTTGCTATTCAAATAAGAGGTGTTAATTAATATGTTTAGACAGTGCTAATACTCACAAATGGTTAGAACATGCTGCATGATTTTTGTCCATACAGAAATAATTGACAATGGAGGGTAAGTACACAAACTAATAGCTGAATGAAATAGCGTATAGGTTGCATTTTATATGTCACTGTTATGAAGGTCTTTTAGCTTGTGGTGGGTGCAGAATTCCATGAACGAGTCTTACTTATGGATGAAGCTTTGGGGAAGCCCACACTCACAGCTGAACATATGTTCTGTGTGAAGGCTATCCCAGTTAAGAAATTATATTTTTTCCAAATGTGATGGATAAAAATGCATAATTAATTGAAGCTAATGAGTAAAGTTTTGTATGTTTTCCATTTCTTTTTATCCTTAAGAGTAATGATGTGCAGCATTAAAAGAATCTGTGTGCATGTTGTATAAGTCCATTAAAATGAATTCAAATTTAGTGCACTGATGCCAACAAGGGAGTAGTAGTCACTATTTAGCTGATAAAATTCTTTCAATTTATTGTTCAGTCTTTAGTCTTCATTGTTATCGTAACCAGTAGATGAGTCAATTTCCTCCCATAATATTCAATATCTTTAGCAACATCTAAAAGACATGAGGGCAGTGACCCAAGGACCTTTGTTTACATGAATCAGGAGATAAATTCTTACGCCCTACCAAATATTCAACTATCTGGACAAAAATGTTAAACTTTAGGTATCTGGTGCAGTCTTTCTTGAAAATACACCGTTGGTCAGTTATAATGGTACCATCCCCTTGATTGACTACAGATGAAGTTTATATTTAGCTTTATTGTACAGATAACAGGCTTTGCTGTTGCAAGTGACTTTTATTTGACTGTGTTGACACTGATGTTTAACTTAATGTATCTTGGCCTGACTGTTAACTGTATATTACCTCCTGTTGTAAACATCAGGAAGTTATCGTTTGAGATGGCTATACTGTCTTGTGCCAGTTCCCTCAGAAAAATTACTGTAGAAAAACTTCAGTGAAAACTTAAATGATTTTAGAAATTGAAGCAATGAAATATCACTAAATTGCTAAGACCTTTTCAGAGGGATAAATTAATGAGCTCCCTTGAGGTCAGTTTTTCATTTTGAGAGCACTATTCTGCGACACAACATCACTTCTGTAAAACGTGGTGGCAAAGTCAAAGACCAGACCATGAAGAAAAGCTCAAATTGGAGCTCCTGCAGAAAGTGAGCGCTCACCTGTTGCAAATCGCATCAGTGCAGAATCAGACTAGTGTCACAGTTATCGCCCCTATTGTCAGTTATGCTTTGCCAGCTAGTTTGCTAGCTATGGTCAGTTGTCTTCCTGCTGATTTCAGTTTCCCATCATAATCCTTTATTGATGTACTTCCCTGTGTCATCTTACAAAGTTGAGTTTGCTTATTGGTTTTCTTACCAATGCAATGTAGAGGCTATCCAAATATTTATTTTATCATATCCGCAATATCATCTCAAACCACATGACTAACTGCCATCTACACCACAACCTTGACATAACCGAACTGATCTTCCTACAGCTTGTTTCACTAAACTGAGTTAACACGCTCAGTGTACCAGCTCACTACAAACAATATACAACAGAAGTTTATCGGACATTTATCACCACATAGCTATGTGAAGTTGGCAAATGTACCATATCGGTTGCCATATATATACACCTAACGCTTATTTGTTTTATTTTCAGTACTTTATGAAATATTTTAATTTTTAATGTACACTTTAAGGACTGGGAGTAAATGGCTGGAGAAAATAAGCACTAAAACAACTTTAGAGGTGACCTTAAATGTTATTTCATACAATGTCATCATATCGCAGACATTGGGGATGTGTTCACCTTTCCCCATTTATTCAGGACCACTAAAATTTTGGTCACTCCACCACACACTCACATGTACTATTTTTGCTTTCTCATCTCCCTCCATTTACCACTGGTCATGGCACATTACATTCAAAACTGAACAACAGCCGGAAAGGCTTCCCCTTCTTTACATATAAATACACTCTCCTACCAGGCATTTCCACATTGCAATCTCAAGTCGTCAAGTAAGTTGTCAAGTAGGTCCTCCAACACTGATGAGACAAACCACCTGCACCTGTCAGAACAGAGTTTCCGGCCATCATTCAATAAGGACCGAACAGTAGTTTCTTCAAAGTGTAGCATGGTGCCTTTTGCCCAGTCTCTTCTCCCCTCAGCTATTATGTAAGACAGGAGAAGCCTTTTTCACAAAGGGCTGTTATGTTGCATGTGCTTAATTAGTTGTTTGAGTCGAGGTAATTGATGTGAATAATACCTGGAAACAGACATGGGGCTTGCCATCCCTAATCTAGGATTTATTGAGCTTAATCTAGCCATAATTACTGGGGCACCATGCCGTTGATGAGATAATACTCTTTCATAGAGACATTTATTTTTTATTTCCTTCACTGTGGTATGTACACTGTATGATAAGTCTTGCTCTATGATACACTATTTTGAAAGACTTGGACAGCTTCCATATTACAGTTAAACAATTATATTATTGATTGGATAACAAGCTTATTTTTATGAACAACTACATACTCTATCCAGTCAATTTATCCAGGCCTGACATTTGTATAGGTATCCGAATATAAATGGTTTACAATAGAATTATTGGTAATCTGTATGATCTTTATGGCCCAACATCGACTGAGCCCGGATTACAGCAAAGACACTTACCACTGTGTGACATCTTGGTCAGGCTGGGTATAGCAGAGAGGTGGTTGCTATCTCTAATTGGGTCCACACAATCACCGCTCGTTCTTTTATCACGGGAAGAGCATTTTGTCCTCGGCATTGTGTGGACACCTCACTGGCTCTCCCTGTGCCCTAAGGTTAATTAATGACATGAAAGTCACTGAGTGAGAGTGTAGAGGAATCACACAAGGGCAGAATACTCCACCCTTCCCCCTCCCTCCACACTAACTCCCAAACACTTTGAGGGATTCAGATACAGTTTTTGTCAGTGTGTGTGTGTGTGTATGAGTGTGGTGTGTGTGTGTGTGTGTGTGTGTGTGTGTGTGTGTGAGACCTCTACCTCTCAGGAATATGTAAAACAAGAGCAACATAAAAAAAAAATTGATGCGAGCCTTATGATACTACTGTTAATTACTTGAAGGTCACTGCTCATATATTCAAACCTTTGAAGTTGTGCAATGTAACATCAAAGGTATTTATGCACTTTTTTATACATTTCAAAGGAGAGATCCTGTAGTATTGTGGAGGAAGCAAAAAGCCAAACTCCTTTGTCAAGGATGTCACCACTTAATCAATGCAGGACACAGCCTTAAGGATAGTACAAAGAGAACGCATGTCCAAATGCATACCAGAGCAGCGTCAAATTCTCAGATTTAAAAGGAGTGCAAAAGGATCACATTTAATTCCGGAATGAGGAAAAAGTGAGAAAAAAATCAATGATTAATTGTTAAAGCAGCTCTCTATACATTATTTAATACAAGTTCATTTGTTGGCGATGGAAGACACCCAGCCGAGATTAAACAAATACTCTAAAATCAAATATCTTTTGGTCCTCATCACTTCAAAGAAGCCCTCTTTATATTAGAGCACAATTCATTTTATTCTTTCGCTGAAGGTGTGAATATAATTGGGAAAAGACGCTGAACTGTACATAAGTCATATCTCTTACAGTACACACTAAACCTGTATCACAAACAAAATAAATAATCATGAGTTTAGCTGGAAGCATATCATAAGGTATTACATGCAAAATGTTGTGGAACCCAAATATCCTCTTATGTAGTGTATTTTATTGTACTGTACTATACTACATAATGCCATGATATGCTACACTGTGGCAAAAACCGCGGGTGTGGGAGGTGGGCTTTCAGTAGTTGTCCACAGGCCCTCAAGGGACTGGCCAATGGCAAATCCTCTTGAACTGTATCCATGGGGAATCACTGTTAGTACACTTGAAGTGAAGTTGATCTTGCGCTAACTGACTTTCTGCATGAGTCATACCTGCTTGACTGTCTCTGTTGGGAGGATAAAATCTAAGGGTTTTCACAATAAAGTAAAATATTTTGATACAAAGTGCTGTTGAAATTATTTGTATGTAGTAAACATTTTATAAAAGCCAAAACACAGTTGACGCTGTGGTATGTTAAATTGTCAGCATGGTCAAAGTTGGTAGTTTGCAGGTAGTAGACTTAAAAGATGTCTTTACATAAAATTACAAGACATTTCTTCCATGCAGTGTCTTCAGTACATAGTTGTGCTTGCCCTATAAAACTGAAGGATGTTAGCTAGCTTGCTATTATGTGACTGTTTTCTTGGTATCAACTGAAGAGCTAATGACTGAAAAACATTCCCATTATAAGAGACCTCTTATAGTAGTAAACTTTGCAGCACATTTTACAGTCTATAGCCAACTTAGGCATATGTCACTTTCTTGTGATCCTCAACAGAGCATGTTTTTGTCGTAGGATTGAGGTAAAGTTGCTATCCTATCTATGGAATTTATTTTAGCGGGCAACAGCTCAATTAGACTTTTTTAGCCTTAGTTAACAGGGTCTATCTTGCTCATAGTCACCCCTTGTTTTTTGAATGCACATCTGTATAATGATGTAAAGTACAAACGGCACACCATTTGCAATTGCTGTAACGGGATGAAAGTACAATGTAGTGCAAACTGTGATACGTCTTTCAGTCTGATGACTCACCTTGACACGTCTTTACATTGTGCTGCGTCCTTTTACAATCTGTCATTCACATCTTTACAGAAAGGGGTTAACAGCTATTGCTCTGAGAGGTAGGGTTTTTATTCATACATAGGCTATACTGTGTAAACATATTTTTGATGGAGGATGTGTAAGGTAGTGTCACTTTTCCACTTTGTAAAGGACAAGTGTTGGGAACCTCTGAACCTTACGCAGTTAATGGCTGCTACGCAGTATAGGGCTAAATTCCCATAAGCATAAAGAAGATTGGGGTCAATGCAGAGGAGGGAGGAACGGTGCTGAGAACACATTTAAAAATACCCCTAGCCCAAATCATATTTTTCTATTGTGTTTAGAGAGGTCTGTAGTCCATGCTAATAATAGATCTAGGCAGGTTCAGACAAGTTTTTCATATTGAGTAGATAAGGGATCAATATATTCATTTTCTGCACCTAACCTTATTTCCATAGACCCAATATGAGCATCAATTTCAAGGAACGAACGAGAATAGAATAATAAAGTGAGAGATCAAGAATTCACTGCCCTCTGTGTCAAGCTTCATTTTTTATTTCTCAGATTTTTGACAAAGGCATTTACACTTTCATTTTACTGTTACTACTACTGATACTACTACTACCACCACAGCTATTACAACTGCATTGCTGTAATATTTACCGTGACTGTAACTTTCACTGTCACTCATTGAAGTTCATTTATTACCTGTACCACTGTACTCACCTGTCATACACTGCTATTACACAGTACACAAATTCTGATAATGTTTACAACATCATTGATAAATGATATTCAAAGTCACCCCCACCGTCAATATATCTGTGATTTCTAATGTCATTCAATGAATCCATTTCTGGCTATTTGCATTGCATATGGAGGTAAGTGGATTTGTACGGTTGGTATGAAGAATACCAACTGAAGCTGGACACAGCGGAGCCCGGGCGGCCTGACGGGACGTCTTCAGTCTCTCTCCGAAGCTGCTTCAGAATATAAATTAAGTATCGTAGACAGATTTCCCTGTCAAGGGATCAAAACGTGAAGATTAGGAAAATAAGGTGTGTGTACACGTGTGTACTTGCGCTTGAGAGTTTCTGTACATCTGCCGTTTGTGTATGCATATATGATCGTCAGGGTGGGGTTATGGTGTGGGTGGATATGCCTCAGAACGGCATTTACTTATCAAAGTAATTACTGGTAATTAGTTATCGAAAGCTTTTATCCAGAATGACTTCTGCTGGGGTTAATTCCTCTGGAACAGATTTGACGGTCTCCTGCCATTAAGACTGAAGTGCTACTTTACTGAAGTGTTCATGTTGTTCCACAATCAGAGCTGTACCAGGCAGGGCGGCAGTAATACAGGTTGTCCTCAGGTGTATGGTGGCGGTCAGGTGACTTCCTGTTTGGGTCATGTGATTTTGAAGGATGGCCAGATGTGTGTGAGGTTTCTGGGGTTGAACTCCCATGGCCACATTGGCCTGAGCGAGAAACCCGGGTCCCCTGCCCCACCTGGAGGTGACACAATCCCAAAAGAGCAGATTGTCACAGCTCGTACCTGCCATCTCTGAGGAACGGCGCCATAAATCACCCCCCGCCCCAAAACCCTGCCGCTGGCTCCACCCACGGCGCCGTGCTGCAAGATGGACGAGGGGCTGTCACGCAACAGAAAGGGGGAGTACCAGCCCGTAACTCACCCCCTTGCCCTTGCCCAAAGCTCCTCGTAGCACCTTGGCCCCCATCCTGAGGTTCCAAACCCTTACGATCACAGTTTGCTCCCTTAGCTTATGGGCCTTCCCTCATTTTAAACTTCTCGGTTCTCAGGTTAACGTCCTCATCTGCCCCTCTAATGCCCTCGCTGTTTTTGGGGTCAGGAGGTCAACTGTCCTCACAAACTGCTGCTGGGCTTATGTCACTTTCATACTCCCAGATGTAGTCTCCATCTGCTTTGGAGAATTTGAGTACGAGCAGCCAAAGACAAATCATTGAAGAGATATAGATTGTAGAATATATCCCGGATTGTAGAATTTTTCTGTGACACAAAACTGTTTATTTTTAATTCCCCATAACATTTTAGAACAGTCCAGAATATTGTAGTGAATTCTTGCAAAGAAATGAATTCTTTGAGACAAATGTTTAACTGCAGCCAAAACAAAAGTGCTCTTGATCATTGTACTCAACAGAATTCCACTTGAATTGTAAATCTTCCATTTATATTGTGTCATGAATTCACTAATCACTTAATGTAATAAAAATGAGTTGTATCAAAAAAGGTATGAGGGACAAAGCAAAAAGGTTGACTGAATAGTGTATCTTGGCATTGTATTACTTAAGCACATGCTTAACATAGTTTAAGGTAATATAAGTTTATGTATGCAATATTGGTTATGTTTATAAGTAGGATGGCAACTGTGATATTATTCTAAATGAACTGGTAGGATGGTCTTTGAAAACACAGATTCACACAGTACTAGGCAGTACACTTTAATGATGTCATGATTGTCCAGGTGCTGGTCTTGGCACCTCAGTAGCAATTTGTAATCTTGCTGGTTCCCTCTAGTGGAGGGATGATACACTGCACATTATTTTCATCTGACCATGCAGAATTACAGCATAAGGAAGTCTGAAGTCTGATGTCTAAGTCATAAATATAAACACAGAAAACAAATACATTTTAAATTAATACTTATATTGCAGTATTAAGTATGTAGTTTTAGGAAAGTAGGAGTGAAACAATTTACTAAATATATTATTGAGAAATCTGAGCACTATGCAAAGATATTTTTAGACTTAAAATAGTAGTAATTCGTAACTTCAGACACTGATAATTCCATTGTAATAATGTGTTGCATACAAGACAATGCTATTGTCCATAGAGGTTTGATGAACAGTTGTGGGTTTTAATGCAGACGTCAAATGGCAGAGGGAACTGTTATCAGCTTTCCTTTCAATAGAAGATAAAGGGAGCCTACAGCAGAACAAGTTTTTTTACTGCACATCTTAGACAAACTAACTTTCCTCATCATTAACTCGGGTCCCAGAATGCACCTCTCCTTCCCGGGGCACACACACCCTCGCGCAGTGGAGCGCAGGCTGTTCCTGGTGAGCAGCTCCATAGCCGCTAGAGAGGGGCTGTTAGTTTTAATTAGTCTGCGGGCTGTGGGACGCATAATGGCAACATCAAAGGTCAGATATACATCAAGCACGGCCGGGAAAATGTCGGCCTTCTCCAGGAGGCTGGGCCCAGGGCTCGGGTGGAGGAGGATGAACTTCAGAGAGAAGCGCAAGGCACAGCTTAACGAGGAAGGCATTTTCGCCTTGTTTATCACTCTAATGGCGTGGGGGTTCACTAGAATGCAGAAGACATTAAGCAAATTGGGGAGGAACATGTGGCTGTAGGGTAATTTCTCAGGTTCTCTTATCCTTATCCTTTTCTCTCTATCTCCATCTCCCCTCAGAGTGAATCAGTCCCACTCTCTTCATTAGCGCTGATCAAGACATAACATGTTCCGCTGCCACCTTCCCAGAATTCTTCAGTCCTTTGAAAACACTCTACTGATGGCAAATGCAAGTTTGCTGGAATAAAAGAATAACAAAAAACAGTCTTTTACCTCAAATCACGTGAATGAAGAGATCTGTTAACAAAAAAGAAAGCAGCCTTTTCATGCAGTGAGCCAAAGTATTTTGCACAGCAGGGTATTTATCCCTCTCATCTTGATCTCTGAATTAAATTCAATAGGGGGAAAAAAGACCAATTATTAATTGACAATGCACTGCTTAAAGCTTTTTTATATTTAGTTTCTTGTAAACTTAGGAGAGGGTTTTACTTTGTAGTCAAGAAAGGCTGGACGGTTAATATCAGGATTAGCTCAACACGAAACCTTTCCCTCTTAAATCTTTGAAACGTTCGGGCCTGTTCCGTTCTGTTTCCTGCTTAGATCAAACTTTCTTATCAACTGGCTTCCCCACTGTGCCACTCTTTAAATCTATCCTTCCACTGCCATGCAGAACGGTATCATTAATATTATGGCACAGAAAATGGAATTTGAAAAGTACCGTAAGCGCTCAGTACTTGCAATGAACCGAATACGTAATGGGTTTTGTTGGGTAAGACATGCTGTTCCAATGCAAAGCCCTTGAGTAAACTGTGCTAGCCTTTCCTGGAAGAGCTGACAAATTTCTTTGACAGTTTTTATTTGATTTAATGAAAAAACAGCAGGTTTAATATTCTATGTATCATTTTCAGCAATCCTAGATTAAAAAAATACAATAATTAGTCTAATTAAAAACTGCATTTTAAATTTGCTCTGTATCTTGAAGTGTTTTTTGGTTTTGTATTTTCGAGAAAAATGTCAATGCTTGAAGGTTCTTCAGAACTACGCAAACATATCCACTGTTAATCGTATGGTGCCGGTAAAGCCTTGAGTTTTTGAATAAAGAAACTGAAAATAAATGTGCCTGGTCTAAGCTGCTCGCTGTGGAAACCACAATTGAAAGTGTCTTACTCTGATTCCTCTCATGCCATCTCAAGGCCTGTTCAACCACTTTGTGCTGTTGCGGTTTGTTTTCAAGCCAGGCCACTTTTGATGTGAGTAACTCTTTTCTCTCTCTCTCAGAAGCCATACAAGAGGCCATGACAGGACTTTAGTTTCATGGTAGAGGGAGGGGTGGCCTCTAAACCTTATTTTTCTTTGAAGTTTGGATTTTTGAAAAGGGAATCTGTCGATGTGGCACTGCAGCACAAATCTGGGAAATCGTTCCAACTTCATTATCGCCACACTCCTCTCCCAGAGAGCTCTGCAGTGCTGTTTGCCCATCTCTACGTTGCTCTCCTGTTGGAAGAGGTTAATCGTTTTGAGTTCTTCTCCCTGTTTGTCCGCAGGCGTTTCTCCAACAGCAAAACCACGATGGCCAGCTCAATGTGACTGATCTGATCACAGATGGTATAATACAAACGATCAACAAATGAATCAAGTTATCATGTCATAATAAAAGGAAATGTCCTCCAGAGAACTAAAAATTGTCACCAAGGTGTCAGAGATTACATTAACATGAGAATGGAAAACAGTACAAGCAAATGTATCCTCGCAGCTTAAAAACTTTCAGAGATATCAAATAATATTGATAAATTCTGTCCAATTATTTCACCTAACTTCTTATATACAGAATTATTAAATAGAATAAATGCCTTTCATGTTGTATTGTACTCCTGTAAGGAAATCCAGCTGACCACAAACATTTGAAGTGCAAGTGCAAGTGCAAGTGCAATGGCTAAGTTTCTCCCTCAGGAGGGTGTAGATTATATCTACAATGCCACAAGTTACCATTTTCATGCACAATGCAGCCACAGGCTCTGTAAACAGAAAATGAGGACATTCATGAAATCCTAAATGTGTGCAGCCACAGGCTGACTACCTAGCTCAGAGCCAACATAGCAAGGAAAACCAGTTGTTTTTTCAGTGATTAGCTAACAAAATAATTTTGACAATTTTAGTTAAGTTCAGCTTAAAACTAAGCTATGTGACTCCATTCTACTTCGCCATGGTTTTTATGGCATTATCCGACCATAATCTATTCAAAGTGCAGACTGGTTGTTTTGGGAGAAATACAGGGAGAAGTTCACCCGATTGCTCCACACTTCTCCTCAATTTTCTATTGACATCTTGGTGAACAACCACTTACCAATTAATATTTATTATCATGCCATCATTAATACTTCTCCAACACTGATAGATGATGAATTACTTTCTCTAGTTTCATCAGTAAAGAATAGTATAGTGTTTGCTCAAAGCTTGCATGGACATTCAGCTTTGTTTTGCAAATCATGATTCCGCCCACAAACACTTAATTGACTGTTACTGAGACACTGATGTCCCATCTCTTGACAATATTTCAATATGGGTTTTAATTTTGGTACCAACTGTCACAATGGGAAAAAAGATAATTGAAGATTACAACACTGAATGATACATAACATCAAACTGGCAACTCATTCTCATCAGCTATGTGATCCTACGAGGGCTAAGGGAAAATTTGGTGTGATGTTTTTTTTTGATAACATTTAACAGTTAACATTTTATATTATTTTAAATAGTATAAATGCAATCCATTGAGCCAGACTAGTGACATAGCTCAAACCTTTCACTGTAACCAATGAGTTTAGTAAAATTGTGAGCTTTCAGTATACAAATTATGTGTTTGAATGGTATGTATTGGGTTGTAATTTTCTGTTCAGTTATCATCGAATATTATACATTTTAAAACATAATGCTATGCTATCATTATATTTTCAGATTTTACCGCTACGTGTTTGAAAGAAATTATGGGATTGTTTATCGAGAGAAATTGTGTAATGACGCATGGTAAAATGAATGGGTGTAAGCTTGTGTCCAGTGCACTATTATAATATTATGCATTTTTTATCTGTCTAGTATTCAAGCACTCAATCAAACATTTAATCAGAATGCACATCCCTGCTGACTTAATCAAAATGTTGAAGAGATATCCAGACAATTGGACAGATATACCTGTTGGGGGTGTTTACTCTAACATTCCCAGAGTAAATTATTAGTTTGGAACAATCTTAAATACTATAGCAGCTAAGGCTCCCAATATGACCTTCATGCCACATGCCCAAAAAGTTTTAATGACTTTCTGCTTAACTTCCACCTGCAGTCAAAATTACAGCGGTTTATTTCAGCACTTGTCTATCACCTCTCTCAAGTTCCTTCTGTGTATGGTAAATTGTAATTCTACATTTTGCAACTGCTATAATGCTGTTTTCATTCAAATTGTGCATACATTTCAATGTCCTGTATAATCATACTGCATTATACGTTGTTAGGTAAAACTGAGTTTTGGGTTCATCAGCATCAGTTTAATATGTATTTTCTTTTTATCCCTGAATATATTTTACATTAATAGATGCTAGATTTTTGTCTCATTCATTGGCACTTAGAGCTAGATTGAATCAATTAGGCTTAGTCTCTTTATGCGAATGTGAGGTTCATTTAAAATTGACTTTAATGTCTTCAACTGAAACACAGTCACACTTGTGTTTGACTCATTGTGTTTTGAGCCTCATTTGTTTGACTGGGTCCTGACTGTAGTGGAAAAGTGGATCATTTATTTGTTACCCAATATTACAACATTTTAGTGCATATGATTAAGTTACTCAGGGACCAATCCCCCTGGATCAATGTGATCTGTGCCTTGCTCATCAGTTGTATGCTACTCTTGATGTGCCTTTGGTGGATACCCAGGGGCTTTGGCTGCTGACCCTCTGGATCCCAGTCCAGCAACCTAAAAACTAGGCTGCAGAATTCACCATATTCCCTTCACTCCAACCAGCCAAGCAACACTGGGACTGCATCAGATGAGCATACTTCATGAGCACATGGTTCATGAAGGTTGTTGCTACCTGAGAGTCACTCATGATAGAACATGATTGCATGATAGGAAAAAAACAGCCAACTGAAAACCCTGGGAGACATAATGGACATACTTAGACCCTTTAGGAGCAATGTCAACAGTTAACATGGCTTACAGGTAACAGCCAGGGTTTAATACCAGAGCCACTGACGGTCACTTTGCTGAGAAGAAGAAAAAAAAATGTTTGTGTGGAACAAGCTGATTGGCAGCTCTCAATATGTGTAGCTTTAGATATTTGTCCTTGAAATCCTTATTTGTTATTTTAAATGTATTTTTGATAGCCCCTGGCATTTGCAGTTATCCATACAACCTGGTCAACAAAAGTTAGGTTCCCCCTTTCTGGAAAAAGCTGCAAATGGTCTGGGAAATGCATTAGAGTCTAACCTCACCTATACCTTGTAAACCAGATTGTATCCTTAAATTTGGCAGCAAATCCAACAAATCCAATTTTACAGTATGGTCTCTGTAGCACAGAGTCAGGCCTGGGAAAAGAGACTTGGGGGTCTTCGTTACAAGGTGACCTCACTTTCCCTGCAAGCAGATGATATCAGCGGTTCAGCTCTCTAATCAACCAGTTAGCCCTCTCTGCCCCAGCGGTGTCACTCTCAATATTCCTGGAAAGGGCTCGGGATCCTCCGTTCTCCACTGCCACCTCTGCTGTCCCCTGCTCCTGGATGTAAATGGCCCGCCTGATGTGTGCAGACTGTCGCCTCGGCTTCCGGGGACAAGGAGGAGACAGCGACCTTCTGCCACCCGGGGCACGTAACCTGCGCAGTAGGAGCGACATCGAAACTGAGGGGGCGGCGTTTGCGCCTCATTAAAATCTTGTTGTCAATTGTGCAGTCTGCCTACCCCGTCCCTTCCCTTAATCCCTCTCCATTTCAGCTCTGACAAAGCTAAATCACTCCCCTTCCCCCTATTCATAACCTCTGGAACCTTCCATAGATTGCATATATTGAATATGTAACTATTGCTATTCAGTGCCTTTTATTGCATCTTTACCTTCTGTTCCCATTGCTCTGGTCACTAGCTCTCCCAGTCAGGCTCAAGCATATACATTATGAGTGGATATAGATACCTACAAATTCCAACAATATTTAACTACCTGGAAATTGTTTTTGTTCATTTTACATAAGAAATATGTGTGCCAACATCAATAAAAAATCTTCAGTCTGCAGATGGTCACATTTTACTTGATTGCATCTACAGTAATTCAAAGACATTACCTTTATGTACTTAATTAAGTTATGCTAAATTATTACAAAGAGACTGGGTTATTTCAGGTAAAATTCACTGTTGGGTTGTCCTTATTCAAATCTGGCACTTATGTTAATAATGTGTAGCCTTAGTAGCAAAAAAGAGGTCTATGAAAACCATCAGTTCAGCAGGCAGTGTTTAAGCATCTGTTTTTAAGGATTACTGCTACTACTGTTCCCTACTTTCCCCATAATAACTAAACAAACACAGATGTAAGTTCATGCAAGTAAACACACACATGCACGCACGCACGCACGCACGCACGCACGCACGCACGCACGCACGCACACACACACAACCCTTTTTGCTGCCTACTTACCTTTTGTTCCCTCATTTTTTTGGTCCTTATGGATTCTACAGACCCCAACTCCAGCACAGAGCAGAAAGAGTCAGAGAGCATCCAAGCCAGTCCAGGCAGTCTGCTCCACCAGATGGAGGACACCTGTGTCGTCCAAGGCCCTGAAAATTGCCTCCAGCAATCTGCAGGAGAGAAAAGGTCACAGCTGACTGATCGATGATGTATAAACACAAAAAACCCTCCCAGGGTTTAGGTGAGAAAACCTTGCCAAATCTTTAATCTTTAATCCTGTGAGTGCAATATCCAGGGATTCTTATCACAGATTGGGAGCTGGAGACTGGATTGACGTGGATACTCTGGGAGAGGGAGGGGGATGAAAGGAGTGGGAGGAGGGCAGGGAGGGGGAGGTGGGTTGTTTCTCAGGTCAGTTTGAGAGGTTCTCATGGTGGAGTGGAGGGACAAAACTGCATCGGCGGAATATGGATAAGTTTGTGTTGCCAACTCGAAACGTGTCCTCTTTCTCCTTTAAAGCAAGTCAGCTGAAGCAAACAGAAGAATACTGCTTGTGGAGAAGATCAGTGGCCATTCTGTGACCCAGCAGGGATAGGGGGAAGTCACAATGTGGGTGTAAAACATGCAGGTCAGCAAAGAAAGGCATGAGTTAAATGGAGTCATGAAATGGTCTTGAGAAAGGAAGAAATGGAGCCTTACGCAAGGTCAGTCTGAGCAGAGAGAGCAGCTGAACTTGAATGACCCCTCCTGACTGCAGCAGCCCGCTGTCTCTGTTGAGTGATCCATGACAGGGCCGTCCTGTGCTGTGCTACTGAGCCTCGCTGATTTAGCTTTTATTGGGTGCCACTTTACATTTCCTTCACTACATATTCTATCTAGGTGCCCTGTGGGTGGTTTTGTTAACACAAAGTACAGGTGACCCTCCCACATCGCAGGGGTTAGGGGCTCAGCCCCCCCACGACGTAGAAAGACTGCATACATTTTTGGCCAGCTTAGGCAATCAAAGTGAGCATACGAGCATAGCAAAACAAAGCAAGCGCCTCCAGCTGAGGAGTTTGTGGGGGTGCTGTGAGCATGTTAAGCTAGACTGGAGCTCTGCGCTGTCTATTGCTCAAATGGTTAGTCAGTTTCAAGGGACGATTACATTTTAAAAGGGAATTATTCCATAACTTAATTGTTTGTTGCCGACCCGCGGAAAATCGAAGCTGTGATGTGGAAAGCCGCGCCGTGGGAGGGCCACCTGTATTGTTAATGCTTTGTTAAAACATTAGCCAATTACTTATCCATGCTGAGTCAAGCTTTAGTTAATATTAGTCAATGGACCATACGGATGGTGACGGATACAAGGAGGTTTCATTGGATGGAGACACAGTGTAATGTTCACTTCTTCTTTCCACCAATGAAAAGCTTACAAGCTTAAAAAATTAAAATGATTGGTTCAACTCAGCCATGTACTAGCAGTAGGATGTGGCAAGATTTGTGTATGTGTTCAATTATTAGTCCATTTTTTACATAAAAATAATTCATGAACTGTAATATAAACTGTAAAAACAACATGAATTATTTTGTTTGTACACTCTTTGACCACATGGGCGAGGACATCATTTATGGGATCTGCAGGGGGCTTTTTGTAATTTTGACTCATGCAGAGCATAATATTATTATGGGGTTACTATAATGTACATCTTTGACAAACTCACATGATGAAACATTCAGTCATTAGGTACATTTGGTACATGACTTTCATAACATAGTAAACAATTCAGCTTCTTCAATGACACATGTACGATCTATTTATTCATGTTTACTGAGGTATTAGTTGGTGTGGGTGAGTGAAACCGTAGTGAAATGTTGAAAAGGGGAAAAGTTGTCAAAATGAACTCTTAAAATCAACCTTTATTCTGCATTCAGCATGACTGGTCAAAGACTCTCTGGGATTTTCCATCTTATTCTTCATATGGACATAAAAATGTCTGAGAATGTATTTTAGTATTAAAGTACCTAAATTATCACTGAGGAATGATGTTCTGACAGCTCTACAACTCGTTATAATTTGAAATGATGGAGACAGTGATGGGAAAAGGTGCACATTTTTGGCCACTAGCAAATACAGTAGCGGTAAGATCCATCCATTGAGAAAAGAGGATAACTCTCTAAAGCAGAGCTCTTAACAAAGATGAGCCTGATCGTATGGCAGTGGCTTGACACCTTGAGCCTCCCTCATTAAAAAACTGGCATGAAGATCATCATGTTTCTCCCTTGTTGAAAGCAGCTATTAGCAAATGGTTTGTCATTTGCTTTGGAGCTTCAAGTGGAGTAAAGGTTGGATTAAATTGAGCCCTTAGCTTATACGACCGTCTTAAGATCCGCGCTGAATAAATCCACAACTATCACATAATTTCTTGAAGGCAAAAAGCTTGAGTAGAGGAAGACAGTGAAACATGCACTGGGAATTTCAGGTCAAGTGAGTCGGGGTGAACTCGCTGCTTGTTTTTTCAAACACTCCATCCAACTGAAAGGGGAAGACCAGAGTGGTCTTGACAAAAAGTAAGAACAGAAAAAGTATACACCTTAAAAATGACTGAAATAGAATTGCAGTTCTAGAGGTGAAGGAGTGGGCTCACTGGAACTGCCCTGCTTGAATATATAAGGCAGTTTGTCTCTAACACAGAAAACAGACACAGAGCCTGCTAAAACAATGTATCTTCTCCAGACTGTCATACCGTATATATTTCAGAAATTTGATGAATTACACTATGATCATAGAAGACATCCAGAAAAAGGCGGTGCAGAGCACATGCTATTTATTATTATTATTTCTTTTTATTATTAAATCTTTTCCTTTTGATGGACCTTTTTCTTTATTCTTCCAATCTGGAATACCAAACTGTGTTCACAGACCAGTCTAATCAATGCAAGGTCCATTTAAAGCAGTTCACAACAGTTATGTCACCTATCCCTGATTCCTTAGGTCTGAAGTGGTGGCCGATTTTCAGGTGAAAACTAAAACCAGTGGACCGTGTTGTGCTCCAGGAGCAGGGCTGTGCACCCCTGCCCTACGCTGTCAGTGGGAGAAAAGGAGAAAAGTCAATAATGAAAGAAGAGGAAAACTTGGATCCTTTGACACCATCTCACTGTTTTGTCAGAAAGCGCCAGATGAATCCCGCTAAGGCTGGGTTTTCCTGGAATATCTGTTCTGCCTTTCTCGGTAACCTAAATGCTTTCAGGATAACTGGGACAAAAGAGACTACAGTGAAGGAAACAACCACGGGTAGAGAAGAAATCACACGCATTTCAAACAATGGGCTGGTGAAGACAAGCTGGGTTCAAACACAAATATTTTCTCACTCCTCTTATCCTTATCAAAGTGTCTTCATTGAACTGAGGCACAAAGCAATGTTGTGCAGAAAGGGAGAGAAAGGTAGGGAGAGAGAACAAAGCCATTGTGTGGATCCATTATAATATCTCATCTCTGGACATCATCGGGAGCCATGGTACTCACTGTGTTGTTGTGTACATAAGGTTTTTAATCAACATGTTTTGGTTTCTAGTTGAATTGAGAGTAAACACAAGCAGAGGTGGCCAGTACTTTTTACTTATTTGAGTCAAATACCATGGCTAAAAAAATGCATTACAGACATCTTAATGTAGTTTCGATTAGAACCCTTCTGTGTATTGCATGATAAGATATAAACCTAATTCCATAATAAATGCATGGTGACTCCTTGGTGAATAGGATCCTACCAAATCACTTTGCATCTTTTTATTTTTAAAGATTTTTAAATGAATCTTAATGAATATTTATACATTTCTCACTTAAATTCAATTGATGCTTACTGGTCATTTCTGTCATATAATATTCATATAAATAAAGAATAGGCAATAGTGCATTATTGGCTCCTGTGCAGTGGAAAATCTCCTAAGAACACAAATATCAGGTGTTATCTACTGTGAGCAACCAATGGATTTGCTTATAAATCCACTGTTTGCAATAGATTCCAAAAAAATAGTTTTTGGTGGTGTAAGTAGTGGAGTGTTGGGGCTGGGAAGACCAAAGCCTGGCAAGAAATAACTGTTGCAGTAAATAAGGTGTCAAAAGTTCAGTGTACGCTGCAAAGGGAAATTGCAGGTTAAAAGGAAATGGTTCAACATGAGACTGGAGGCAAAGGAAACAAAATCCAAAAGCCACAGGAGGGGGTCAGGGTTTGGCCAAGTTGTCCACAATGGATGAACGCATTGGCCAAATTATTGGAGAGATGTCATTGGCTGGAGGGTGACAGAGATCTGTTTTCTCTCATCTTGGATCAATCACCCTCCAACTCTGAAGGTGTTTTTGTATACCAGGCTTATCATTTCCATAAATCCCGGGAAAAGCTGCACCCAGGCCTGTGGAGGGGGGACATAGCTGGCCAAAGTGGTAATGACACATGCATTGTTGGGATAATCATGTTTTCCAAAATCAATTTAGTATGAATCGAAAGTAGAATAATTATTTCATGTGTATGTATATATATATATAATAGCGTGCCCTCATCTGCCTCTTCCATTCTTCAGTTCCTTTCCTTTTGAAACGCAAACTCTTGTACCTTGACAACAATGGCAATATTTAGATTTATTTCTGAAAGACAAGAGAAAATTAGATCGCAAATTCCTACACAGTAAATGGCCCAATCAGCTGGCTATAATAGTCCACTAAAATAAGAACATATGAGAACGTACATGTATTATTACAGTCCTATTTCTGTGAGATTTTGGAGATGTGTTGACTGATTAAGTTTTTCTTAGAAGAACCGGCACGTTTACATGTTTTATGGAATTCCTGTAACATTCCAAATGAGAATGAATTTGATTAATCAGGATTACACAAATGAAGCATCAGCTGATGAAATGTTGAATCCAATAGTGATTTTATTTAACAATTTGAACCGTTGTAATAGTACTATATTACTACCAAATAATTTGTGAGTGAATGGAATAATAACAGCAAAAACATGAAAAAAACATGCCTTGCAGCTGTGTTTTTCCATTTATGCGTACAATACGAACAGTTTAGAGTACTGGTGACATTTATTCAGATCCTATGAACAAACTGATATACAAAAACTGATGGCCAGAGAGTTGAGGGGCCTGAGAGTTTAGGTGGAAGTGATGTAAAATGACAGATTTTTTCCATGGTTTTCATTGGTTAGTCTTGTTCCAAGGCCTGAGACTCGTTGTTTGCATATTAATGACAGATATTTCAATGCAGAATCCATATTAATAGCAAGTGGTTGGCCATCGGTAGTCTAGGAACCAGAAGATGTCCCCAAACCTTAATACAATACCTGAGTCACATATTAGCCCTGAATCATAACTGTTATTAAAAAGACACAAGCTACAGCCATGACCCAGGACTATGCAAGGATGTGATAGCCAGCTAACCTACGATAGCTAACAAACTAACAAAGCTTAGTCCTATGGCTTGGTCCTATTGCTTAGTCTGTCTGCTTACTCCTTCTCTTAGTCTTCCTGCTTCATCGCTTAGTCTATCTACCGTCACCGCTGGAACTATCACACATTTGCGATTTATTTATTTATTTATGTTTCTTGGCTGCAGTTGGGAGTAGCTTCTTTGCTATTCCACAAGACAGCCAAGCATTGGCTGGGTAATCTCCATTTCATTCATCTGTGATCCTGAATATTCTTGTTTGTCCTTGTTTAGTGTTGTAATCATGAAGTAAACATTTTCAACTATATCATTTGCAAGAGTATATACATTTCTGATACAAGTTGATCCACCAGACTGCTCATTTCTATAAACAAACTTGGTTATTTAATTCATATTTAATATTTTAATCATAACTATTTAAGTAAACCAGTTTTAACTTATTACCTGTTGGTTAGGTGAGGAGTTTTAGTAGTTAGTGTCACTTGTGTTTTGCATTCAGAGAGCCAGACGTTAAACGAGGCTTTTAATTATTAGAACACCGTGGATTAAGAGAATCGTTATTTTTGTTAAATCCTCACCTCCCCGGCATGACTGACCAATAAAGACCACGGGAAAAAATGTCAGTTTACATCATTTCCACCTCAACTCTCAGGCCCCTCGACTCACAGGCCTTTGCCTGCAGACAGACTCTTCTCATTAAATGACATTGCTAGATTGGTGAAATCTATTATTTTTGCCTCTGACATTCTGAAAAGATTTGTACAAGTGGAAAATCTCCATTCTCTACATTGTGGTCTTTGATTTTTAGGCCGTCTCCTGTGAAAGCCATCATATTATCAATAGTGTGCCCACTTAAAACCTGCTTTTCATTAGTACTAGATTGCACATGCAATTTCCTTTCCCCAAATTGCTTTCAGGCTTAGCAAATCACATTACAGGTACCACACTAATCAATTTGCATGACCTCCTCCATGAATTCACAAACTAATGAAGGGACACCCAAGTTTGCTAATCAATTTCAAACTAACCTGCAAAAACTAAAAATCTGTGTATCTTTCAATTTTAAAAGACAGAAGGTCTCTTTGCACCTCTTTTGTTGATCATCTCTGGCAGCTTTTGCGCATAGTACCAGTATTGCATGTGTTTTTGTAAAGACCACGCAGCCATTCATTAAATTGACTTTATAGGGGGTCTGGTGTCACACATATGTGTCACACATGCCAGTATTATATAAATATAAATAATGCATGTGACTCATCCTTCAAAAAACTGATGAAATGTATAAAATGCAATAATAAACTATTCCCCATTAATAGTGACACATTTTGGCCCAGTATGTTTCTCTTCCTCTTTTGCCTCATATTGACCCACATCACAAAACCGACTGTCAAATATTGAAATTTCACTCAACAAGGAAACAAGTCAAATACTGGTGTCTAGACTGAAATGCCAAATTCGTTCACATGTATATTACAAAGACACATAAATAAAGATAGAAAATAGATGTATGTACCTGTTAGGCTGATCTGGGCCTCACTCATTTGTTTTGAATTTCTCTCCCTTGTGGAGAGAGCAGATGTTGAGGTCTGTGTTTTTGTCAAACAAAGTCTCTCCAGATGTGAAGTCCGGGCACGCCTACAGAGACACTGTGTGAGTCTCTTTAAAATTCAGCATACGCTCGCTGGAATGACTCGCAAGCAGATCGGATCTATTAGCGTGCTAATTCTCCAGCTAGGCCTTCAATGTAATGAGGTTCATTCGGTCTGAGAGAGAGGGGAGAAAATTAATTTAAATATGTCGGCATTATCTTAATGATAATAATAAAACCTGGACAGAAAAAGGAAAACATTCAAGAAGCTCTTTTTCTGTTGTATGCTTGTAAATTGGGTGGGATGAGAATTTTTATTCATTATTATTATTATTATTATTATTATTTATTTATTTGAGGATGACTTTCTTGAATCAAGGATTAAACAAATGAGATTTTGTTTCGTTTCATCTCTCTTCTCCCCATCCCAAATACCACATTTCCTCAAGCTCAACTTCATTCCACAGGGTGACAAGGACCACATCCTTGCTGCCATTCACAAAATCATTGTGAACTTATATGCTTATAGCCTATTAATTAGCATGCAAAAGTAGATTCACTGGAGCCTCAAAATAAAAACAAATATGGCGGCACCGTATAGTTAGCCCAGTGGCAGCAAAGAGCAGCCACTACACTATAAAGGCTGATTAAAATACAAATGCTGAAGAGAGCAACAGCAGTGAAATAAGGAAGGAATGGGAACAAAGGTGGAACAGTCAGTTTTTTAATTGACTATTGATTGTGTTTACTATGTACTGCAGCTTACTTATAAAAAGTACGGTAGCTGTATTTTTATATGGAGACATTCACAGCGTTCATTGAAAAGTCTGAAAAGCATTTGCAAATGTTACGAAATCTTATATATGATATGATGTAAGCATAATTTGTTCTTCAAGGTTGATTTTAAAGTTAGTCCAAAACTGAGGTAGGCAGTGCGCATGAAACAGAATTATGAAATAGGAACATTAATAGGGTACTACTAGGATACAAGTTAAATGCATATGTGACACGGTGTAAATGTCTAAAATTATCTATGTGATTTGGATGGTTGGCAAAGTTTTCATCTGGCACCATGAGGTACACTTGGGTTTTGATGTAGCCATCAATCTGCTTGACAAAGAATCCCTAATTGTCCTTACTGTAAAGCAATTACCGCAAATGCCATGGCAAATTAACCACATTCCTGTGTGTGTGTGTGTGTGTGTGTGTGTGTGTGTGTGTGTGTGTGTGTGTGTGTGTGTGTGTGTGGTGAGTGAGTGTGTATGACAGGGTATGAGTGTGATCTTTTGTGTTTGTGTGTATTCCTGGGTGGGTCAGCAGTGTTCAGGAATGTGTGTGTGTATGAGTGTGTGCATGTGGTTGTGTGTGTAATTGCTTGTGAGAGAGTTATTTGTGGATGTGTGTGAGTGAGGGAGTGAGTGCATATCCAGGTCACTGTACAGGTATGTGTGTATGGTAGAGCTAATATCCCTTCAGCAGGAACAGAGACACACAAGCCCATGGTCACCACCTCCAGCCTCTTATCTCATGAAATATGGAGACACGGGGCAGCCATGAAGGGAAGATGAGGAAGGGGGAGGGAAGGGCGGATGGCATTAGCGTATATTCCTCCTCTGCAACATTTTGGCCATTTTGCACTTTCTCCCTTATGAAATAATTTAGCAGCAATGGAGGACCCTGCATCTCTCTGGTCCATTATTACAGATCTCTTCAAAGGGAGTGTGAAAAACTGGCTGCATTCCTTATCTTAAAAAAAGCACTAAAAGGTGGATAGGCCTTTTTAAATGGATGAGTGGGGGCCTGTGAGCCGGAGGAAAGGAATAACGACCTGGCTGCAGGGAGCCACAAAGCCACACCAGAGGCGAATGTATGAAAGGCTTCATTAAATATAAGAAAGGCAATAAAACTTCAAGAAGCTACGGGCTTTCCAAAGCCCATACCAGAGAGAGAACTTCCCACACCGGGGCCGTTGCAGTCTCACTCCTGCGCGAGGGATCGCGCCTTGAGAGTAGAGCGGCTTGCTGTAGGATTTATCGCGATCCGCATGTCCATAAATACCTCGGGAGCGTCATTCAGAACACCTCCGGTTTAACACGTCGAAGGGCAACGACAAAAAATTTAATGAAGTTGCTCAAGTGCTTAAGTGAGAGGGGGAAAAAAGTGACAAAAATACTATTGTGACAAACGCATTCCCAAGATTCCTTGTCGGCTGAAGCATTATACAGGCTCTCTTGGAAATAATGAGTGTTGATGTTCAGGCGCTCACAAACATGAATCTGTCATCATAATTGGATTAGATTCTTTTCTCAATTGAAATGCAATCCGTTGTAAGGATTAGAAACTAATACCTACATATGACGCTGCGGCAGTTTCATTATTACATATTGTCTTTGTTCACCCACCGTACTAAAAATGCTTGCATGAGCAGGAATGATATATATCTTATTTATATTATAGGCACAAGATCTGCATGAAGCCTAATTAACAGGTAGCCTCAGAAAACAGCACTGTATACAGTCTGTCAAAATAAGAACCCGTATCACAAATTTAAAATGCATATTTATTATAATACAAAGCCTTGTTTGAAAAGAATGCATGAAATATTGTAATATACCCATTTTTATAGCACTCTCAGTGTTTCTTGGCATAAAGTCCTATCTTTGAGTAAGCTGCCATCAAAGTTTAAAGATAAGATACAGTGCAATAAAAAAAACAAGTTTATAACACAGCATCATCCATCCCAAAGTCATGATCATACAAATAAAAATTGACAAGGCGTGGAAAGCTCAAAAAGGCACACAAAAGGGAAGATTGAAATGCAGTGAGAAAGAATTGAAAGTCTATATTTAATGGATGTAACACCTCACCTGGTGAGAGGGATCAAGAGCGGAAATCAGCCACACACACATAAAAATATAATGTATAGCTGAGCAACAGGAGATGCAAATTGAAATGTTGCTGAAGAAGAAAGTTGCTGGCTCAATGCTGGTACACCATAAAAGAATCACAAACTGGCTGCAGAACACCTACGGTGCAGTGACTATATGAGCATGAGGGCTTCAGTCGCTGCAAGAGCTGTGGAGATGGGAATGTACGCCATAGAAATGACTAAAAGTGATATTTCAAAATTTGTTTTTCAGTAAGCCAGAGGAGTGAACATATTTTGTGAAATAATGTAACCCAGTGTGACTTGTTCACAATGTTCTCCTCTCAGTCAACATTAATCCTTAACTTGGACTCTAAACTTTAAATTAGTTTTTGTCCTTACAAACGCCACTTTGTGTCATAGGTGTGACCATGTAGAAATCTCAAGCAGGTGGCAATAACCATGCACTTATATTGAATAACAGGCCAGTCATCAGTATGTATTTAACTCCCCTGTCTGTTTCGGGTGTGGCCACCAACAGAAGGTGATACGGCCCAGAGCTATGGGGAACCAGGCTTTGAAAACATGGCTGACCATGAGAGGAATGTATGGATGTTTGCTTTCTGGGGCTTCATTGCTTCCTCTGCTTCCCCCTCCTTTTTTGTCTTTATTTCATCTGCATTTGGTTTAAAGAAATTATTCCAAGTACATTGTAGATTTTGACAAAGTGCTGGAAATGGGAAGTAGTATCTCAAATGAATTACTGTTACAATAGCCAACAGCAGAACTCCATAACACATTTGCTTAATATGTTCTTTAAAAACAAATGTGTGTTGAATTACAGACAGCTTTTTGGAGTTCTATTTTTGGCTGCTAATAGCAAAGCATAATTAGCACTGATATTTTTGAATTGGCCTTAATGCTTAAATAATCTAATTTATACGACATCTTCTCCATTTTCAGGAGAGTTTTTTGAGATAAAAAAGAGATGCTTTGTATTCTCTGCACTAAAATACAGGCAAAAAAATAAACTACAGATTTCACGTTGAGTGTAGAGGAGGAGTGAGATGATGCTAGGGAATACTTCGATTTACAAGACATTTCTAAATTCGCTTTTAGGCATTTGCGAAGCCTCAGAAGAGCCTGGGTAGTTATTTTAAAGACTATTGGGACAACATATGGCTCTTCTTACACTGTTAAAAGAAAGTGCTTAGAAACTCCAACAATGGTGATAATTATGCTGCCACCAATTCAGAGCGTTTTATAATTGTAGTGCCTCTAATTTTTATGTGGTAAAAAATTTGTATACAGTAAGATGTTTCATTATTTACAGAAATACAAATTCATTTTTAAAAGAACTTAACTGGACACTTCAAATTAGCATATTGCCCAACATGCAAATATGTATTTAAGTTTTATATTTTTTAAGCTTTAATCTGAATACTTTATACTAGTGCCTTCACTTTTACACAGTCCAGAAAAATAATAAGAAATACACTGGTCTTTACAGTAACCTCAGTGTGGGGTTCTGAATATGCAAATGTGCTAATATAAGGTAAACTATATATGACAATCTGCAATTTATTTATTTTTTTACTTTATTATTATATACTTTATTTTGTTGCTTCTCAATATTTCTGTAGTAAACAAGTTACTAATATACACTGCTATAGGATATAGTGGATAGTACGTGAGACCTACCAAATGTTTTAGAATATGCAAATTACATTGAATTACTTAAAGGATGAGTTTTGAAGTATCATTTTATATTAGGACTGCCAAAGCTCACTCAGTTTGAAAATGATAAAGAATGAAAAGAAACACTTCAAAATGAAGACTGAGCGGTTGTCCTTCCCTATAATACATGTTTTGACATACACATATTTTAGAGTCATATGGGTTTCCACATCTACATCTTAGTGTTTCAAAGTCATTTTTGATTTCATACAAACACCAAAATAGGGTTTCAGAGCAAACACCGTACGAAAAGCATTCCTTATTTGCCTGTCTCCAAATCTAGTTTTTGCAGATGCAGAAGTGGTGTATTGAAATGTTTTCTTTCAACAGTGTAGCGTTAGAGGGATTCTTTGACATTTTGGCACTTAGACCCCTTTTGTCTGTTTTGTCAGAATAGAGTGTAATATGGAGATAACAGAAGCAATTTGGTGGACTAAATATTAGTGGACAGAGGAATGTGTGGCTTTATGCATCACAAAATGGTTGGAATTATCATAAATTCTCGATTGCATACTTGAAACAATCATTGCATTTATTGTCAGAAATGTTGTTTAATTGGTTTATGAGTTTTTAACATACAAAACATGAGGACTCAATCCATTGTGGGGTTTTTGAAGTTTCAGTTAAAAAGAGCTGTATGTTTCAGCCATATTTCAATTATTTTCATTTTAATTCTCAAACGTACATAGGGAATAATACATGGCCTCTTATTTTTACTGGGGAGTGATCTTAATTACACTTTGGGTCAAACAAAATCTGTATTTTTTTTGTTTTTTTTTGGAGTAGTCTGGACATTGAGTCTGCAAAATCCATGCTTTCTCAGTCTTTTTCTCTCAGACCAATTTATGTTTGAGCATTAATCATATTTTAATTCAGCTCCAGCAGTTCCTCATTCTAAGAATTTGCAGCGTTGCTCATTTGAGCTGACATTTCAAAGAATGAAGAGTTTCTTCTTCAAAACAAAGATTTCTTTTATGATGTGTTTATTGTGACTTTTTCACTGGTAAAAGAAACATTTTCAATTTACCACTTTTCTGTCTTGAAAAACTAGATTTGGAAACTGGCAAGTGAGAAATGCTGCTTGCTTTGAAACCCTGTTCTTGTGTTTGGGTAGACTTTAAAATGACTTTCAAACACAAATAGCTTAATTCACTCATAACTGCTCCCTAACTTTTACTCACAATTAAACGAAAGTGGTAATTTTTATTGGCATCAACAGTTTAGCAAGTTCAGCTTGTTTTCTCGCAAAATGCATTATACTATAGAAAAACTGGCCTGTTTTAAATTTGAAGGGCACATTGATTTTTATTTATTTATTTAATTACTTAAACCAAGCAAGGTCTGGCCTTCTGTACATAAATGAAAAATCTTTTTAAGGGATAATTTACTACATTAATAATTACGTTATGCATCAATACATGCTACTGAACACCAAGGTTGTTTCCTGAGAAGAACTATTGCATTAACCCTCTTGTGCTGTTGTATTTATTTACACAGAGATTTTTTCTTTATGACTGTTCTCCGATTCTACCACATAGGTCAACAACTTGTGACTTGGACTTATTTCACAGAAATATGAATGTACTATGAATAACGATTCAAACCAGAGATGTTCACAAGTCATAAAATGCAAATCAGAGTCAAGTCTCAAGTCTTTGAGCTAGAGTCTGAGTCAAGTCTTAATTCTCCAGCATGGTACAGTTTATCAGTATGGCTATTTAAATACTTCAATACAATTCAATATGATCATAGATGGATTTCTGCATGGGCAAAGTGGGCACGTGCCCAGAGCCCATTTTTTTAATGTGTAATTTTTTTTTTTTAAATATTGGAGGAAATTTGATTTTGAAAATGTAGTATGATTATGAAATTGCTTGAATGTTAAGGAAATTAGCCAATTAAATCACACAGTGTCGTAATGACGTAGGCCATAGGTCAAATGTCAAATGCTTGGAGTCTGCCAGCCTCTGCATAATTTCGCCTCAGCCTCCATGCATCGATGGGGCAGAATATTTGGAGATGTCTGCATTAACCTAACTCTTAAATCCCTCTCCACTCCATGCTGGAGCTGCCGTGCAGAGTCTACAAACGCGATACGGAAAAATGACCAAAAGACAGACGATGTGTTCAGAGAATTTTCCACTGATAGCACAGATAAAAAGGGAAATGTGGTCTGAGGCTGTGTCTCTCTGCGCAAAATTGTAAATTTTGGAGATGGAACACCGTTTTATCTAAGTTTCAAGGCACTAGCTCTATTTTGTAGTGCAGTGATTTACACCTTGATGTGGCTCTCAGAGCACTTGAGTCATTGTGTGACTTTGTGGCTGTACAAAGAGACCTTTTTGATCGTTTTGAGGAGGAAGCGCTAGACATACCCTGCGTTAACAAGACGTAAGGACAGGATGGCTTTAGGAAAAAAGAATCGCAAGCTATTTGCCCGTGAGAATGCAGAGAATGATGCTGAGCTAGATGGAAGATGTAACTTCAAAGTTAATACGTTTATCGTTGCCACTGACACGCTCATTCAGAGCCTCAAACTCCACTACAGGCACTTGTGCAGTTTTTTTGGAGTCCTTTTTGATTTACACACCGAGTTCAATGATTTAATCATTGAGAGGGCAACCAGGCTGGAATCCATGTATCCATCTGACTTAAATGGCAGTTTAGTTGATGAACTAATACGATTCAAATTTTTCGTAAAGCTAGGACGTGATAAAAGCCCAAAAGGGCTGCTCAGAGTAATTATAGAGTGTGGTCTGCAATCCGTCTTCCCCAATGTGTTTGTGGCTTTATGGCAATTCCTCACACTACCTGTTTGCAACAAAGGGGAATGTTCTTTCTCGCTTCTATCCAGAATTAAAAACTTGCTCAAGACACCTTAATGCACTGTTATTCATTGCCATTAGGAACGAACTGATCAGTCAACTTTACTTTGATGACATTGTAGATTCAAGCAAAGTGTGTTTGCCATCTAACTTGTTCCATTGTCTGTTTTGTGTCTACTCAGAGCTAGTTTGCGTGTTACTTAGTTCAGGCATTCCATTTAAAGGTTTTGAATAAAAATCGCCTTTGTTTATTTGAAGGTTGGTGGGAGTGCTTTTAAGATTGTGTGCCCAGGGGTCCATTTTGTCATAATCTGTCCATGAATATGATTGCTCGTTCAAGATATAGGAACCAGAAGCGTATATGACATCTTTTATGCATAATACTATGTAGAGTATGGCAGTGCGGTCTCAGGGTCATGGGAGGAATAGGGGAGAGCAAAGGGTGAATTTGTGGAAAACACAAATTCAGATTAGAATAGGTCCATTGCACATTGCTATTTTACCCCAACTCGCATTATGATACTTTAATTTGACTAATTATAACACACACACATAACTTTCAACCTACCTCTAATGTCTCTTCTCTTAGAATATTTCCACTTATCAGATAAGATCCCAAAAAAAACCAAAAATTGATTACATCAGCCCCACACTGAACTGGGAAAGACTGCTTTTAGTCACTAAAATGGACATGGAACAATTTACGTGTCCTTACATGATTTTGAAGTCTATATCACTGACCTTGTTAAAGAGGACTGTAACTGCTTTAATTAATGTTTTAGAGGGACTGCAATTGCTTTAATTAACGTTTAAAGCTTTTCTCAGGGAGGCATTGCCAAAACGTCAGGTCTGGTGTGGTAGATCATCGACATATAAATAAATAAAAGAAACAACCATTCTATTTTTTTCAGAACTGTGTGATTAATGTGACATAATGTAAACATTACCATGGGTCTGTAGCATAAGCTGAGGGTCAATACCAACAAACTAGATAAATTAAGACTCAATAATAACTTTATTTCTAAAGCGCTTTTCTTATCCAAGTCATAAAGTGCTGAAATTAGAATAATACTGCAGTGTTGGTTAATTAATATACTCTGTTAATTGAAAAAAGTGTACAGCATAACTGTCACTACAAGCATCAATTAAAAGTTAAACATAATACTTAACCTTAGAACATTGGCAAATCCTGTCCAACCTACAAACTGTACACTTTAAGTGCAATTCAGTGAGCATCCTAGCTAAAACCGCCATTTCAGAACTATCCTTCTGGCTCAGTAATTACTCGGTTTATAGCATTCAAATGCTGGTTTTGCGGCGCATTCTACGGTCCACATTCCAAATACACATTCCTCAACCATCAGTGGTAAAGTACCTAAGAACTTTGTTTTGTAATATAATCTCAAAGTTAACACATCCTTAGTATTTCTGGTGCTTACGGACATCGACTTTAGTGATAGTGTGTTATAGTTACATGAGCATTTCCGATTATATTACAAATGAATTTTCTGACAAACATGAAGATACTTAGCTTTGCTGGCTAACTTGAAAAACAAGCTGGTAATAAAGAAGCACATCAAAACAATGTCCTCACAAAATAAGAAAAGAAAGAGATATATTGAAAGAAAACTTGCTGTCTTTATTTTTGAATAAACAACCCACAATGGGTCATAGCTCATGCAGACATAAACCTGAACAATGTCATTTTCCCTGGGTAGCTACCTAGCCCGTTGAAAACTGAAAACAATGAAGCATTAACTAGTTAGCTGTCCAACTATGTACCTAATTAACTTTCATTATGGCATTTGGCAATCTTTTTAATACTCTTATTGTTCAAGAGTCATTATTGATGAGTCTGAGTCGAGTCTCGTGTCTGTGTGGGTGTGACCTAAGTGCGACTCAAGTCTGAGTTGCTGACTTGAGTCCTATCTCTGATTCAAACTAATAGATTGCAAGATTGCATGCTGGGTAATATGCAATTATGAAGAGTCCAGTTAAGTCCTTGAAAAATAAATCCATTACCCTTGAAAATGCAAATAATTAAATATTTTACTTAATAATTAAATAATTAAGTATGTACTTCTTGACAAAAAGGACGGGCCCTACAATTTCAAGGCCCCTGTATTGGTGGCAGCATAGTTGCCACCGTTGTTGGGGTTTCTAATCACTGTCCTTTTACAATGCATTTCTATTCTGTATAAAACAGTGTAATTCATATGTTCTGCTCCTTAAGTTATCTGGGGGGAGTGAGCGCAGCCACAAAGCAGAAGATGATCCTTCCAGTTAATTAAAAATATCTGTGTCTTTGTGCGGCTCTGTGTGGCTGACATAGATATATTTAGAATACGCTCTGACTCTAGATAAAGGGATCTAATTGAGACAGGTTCAGAGAATGAAATAAGCATAGCAACTATTAAGGAACAATTGAATCACACATTTTCAATGAGGCTCTCATTAAAGTAGATGAAAAACAGTTAAGATGCGCTGCATCGTAAACTCAATTTAATAAAAGCTAATTTGACACCTAGTAACAGCAATCAGAAACTTCATCTAGTTCACGGAAAACTGAGTCACTGGAATCACTTTCTTCGAGCTCACTAAGCTATGATGTGAACAATTTAGGGTGCCGAGTTTTAAAAAACGGAAAGATGCAACCCCATATAAAAAAATTCAAATAAATGAATCCTTGGGTTTGGATAGCATCCCAATGGAATTATGGCTGCCTATGTAGGATTATGTTTGCCCATTAGTTCTTAATTATATTAAGCACTTCTTACTAATTGGATCATTTCACAAAGATCCAAAACCATTGCATCACAAAATACTTTGAAATGTTACATTCTAATTAGCTGACTGCTTACTGACCTTAGATTCAATGGAACCGTTTAATATTTTGTTATATGGCTTAGACTATGGATCAAACGTCAATAGTTTTTTAGTTCAGCAACATCTGCATGGAATGTGTAATGACTCTCCCCATTGTTTCTCCCTCCCTCCCTCCCCTCTCCTTTTTATGGTACATTCATTTTAAATTCTTTGTGCAATGTCAGAAAACAGTAAATACTGCTCAGTTGAAAATTGATTGTGCCACATAAAAATGCAAACAACTGAAAAAGAAACAAAATAGATTATGTTGATAGGGCAAACACTGTCAAGACAGACATGCAATTATCGTTGGTTATTCTAGTAAAACCACATACATGATGTGTTTATCCTAAAATGGAGATATTCCCATTTTCCTCCTTAAGAAGATGATACAAAGGCAAACTAATGACATTATCCATCAGTTTATTTTGTCCGCCGCACAACTCCCTGTCCTTTATCACGTCCTGCTGCGAATTTAATTCTCCCATAATCACAATGTACAGATTTCGTAATGCGGTTCATATCTCAAGGCAAACAGTTGCGTGACTGTGGGAATGGCAAACAGGTCTGATGAGCTAAAACTGTGGAACGGCTTTCCTGGCGCCACCATCTCACCCCTGCTGTGCGTTGGCAGGCAGTCTTTCCTTTTAATTGGAGGACCTACATAGAGGCATCTCCCAGTTATGTCAGTAATCACTCATGATTATGGGGAATGAATATGGCCGGGGCAAGTAGATTTAACGTCCAGGTTGGGCTGGAGGATGCTTGTGTAAATTTGCTAGCAGATGTGGGTCCGGAATTCATAAGTAATTCTGGGCAAACCCGCTGACTACAGCAAGCAAGATCCTATTTGTTTCTTCCCAGACCCCTCCTCTCTATATTGAAATGTTAACTGTGCTGTCCATCATGGATGACTTTTATTTATAGTAGTAGAGGGAATAAAATGCATTTGCAGACATTTGACAGGGGCAGAGTAGTCGGTATAGAAGGGACTGCTGCTGAACAGAGCAGTTTGAATATAATGCTACAAGGTTAAGCTCACCTTAATAAAAGTTTTAAGAGGCATCAATGTTTAAACATGATTTTTACAGCACAACTTGCTGTAAACGAATGCAAGCATTACTGTCTACAGAGTGATTTGTCGGACAGTCAAAACACTCCACAGGCGCAACAATGGGTGACGTCTTGCAGATTGATGTATGTTATGAGGCAATATCATTTAATCGCAGGTTGGTAATATAACATCATTTCTCTTTTTTTCTTACTAGTGATTGATTGATATCATATAAATTAAAGGCTCAACTTTGAGGTCAGGAAGAGCGATCCTCTGTCAGCTATCCTTTAATAGGGTGAATGAGCCTGACAAGTCATTTCCACTGAGCACAGGGTGGGGGTGAAGGGTTGGAGGGTGCTGCTCAGGAAGGTTACTGGGGAGGGTATTCAGAATGTGTGCTTAAATTACGGCTACTTTGTCAAAGAATGACTGAATAAAAAGTTCTCATCCCAATTGCCACTTGAGTTGAAGTCTTCAACTTGAAGTATCAACTTTCAAATGTACCTAAATGTCAAAAGTTATTCATGCATCCATACATCCACCCTTTATCTGTATCTGCTTCATCCAAGCTCAGGTTTTTGGGTGAGAGGTGATGAGGCATGGAGCCTATCCCAGCATACACTGGGTAAAAAGGCAGACCCAGTCTGTTGCAAAGCCAGACAAACACTTATACATACACACTATGGGCAACCTGACAAGTCTAATCCACCTAGCCTACATGTCTATGGTTTATGATGCTGAGCCAACTGTTGCCTCACCAATGTATAACTCCAGCCAGTGCAACCAGGACTCAACTGAGTCGCGGGCTCGTGCTTTCCTTTCAGAACAAGCATCTTCAGCCAGTGGTCTCCTGATTGAAGACCACAGAAGACCTGATAGAAGACTAGAACTGTGCATCCTGCCAGGAGAAGGAAGGGTTTATGTTGGCCAGGTTTCCTCAGGTTAGGCACTCTTCAGTAACTGATATGTCTTTTCAATGGGTACTGATCTCCTCTGCTGTACTCTGCTGTCTCTAATGTGCAAAATACTCACAGGTGAGCAGGCTGTGCTCATGACCACCTTTGCCTACAGGACTCCTGAGTCTGAAAAAACTTGAAATTGAAGCCAACCACTCAAACAGGGCATCGACAAGGTTAGATGTTTGCCTGGGAGCCCTAAGATAAGGGGTTTGAATCCCGATCTTGCCATTGCCGGCAATGGTCGGTGGCCCCCATTGGCGAGGCAACAATTGGCATAGCCTCGCTGGGGTAAGCTGGCCAAGTTTGTTGGTCTCATCACCATAGCGCCCTCTCGGGTCATGCTGGGTGCCTATGATAGCACAAACTAAGGTTTCGCTGACTACGTCATCCTCTGATGTCGTAGGCAGTGTGTAATAAGTGGTGCAGCTGTAGTGTGTATAGAAACGAGAACTGTCCTCACGTTTATCAGAGGAGTTACGTGCTCAACCTCTCCTCCCAAAGCTGGCAGAGGGGGTGCTGTGGTGAGGTCAACAAGTTCAGTTGAGTTGGGGTTGGGGAAAAAATGAGGAAAAAACTGGGGGAAATCGGGCATCGAAATTGTGGGCTCAACATCTTATGACGTGACCAGGTGCCCACAGCCTCTTTTTCCTTTTTTTTTTGGTATTTCACGGTAGTTGTTTCCAAAAGGACAGGGCCATCCACAGAGAGAAGCAATGCTCTTTTAGCATGGTCTGTCCCACTGCAGGTAATTAGTGAAGGTGCCAAATAACACACAAAGAGCACAGCATGCAAGATGCCTGCATTATCCATCATATAACTATATTCTCTGGAGAGCGTCTGCTGCAGGTGTGGTGAGATTACCGCAAAGGCCAGCAAGTAACACCAAAGACACACTGGTTCTTCATGGCTGAAAAAATATGTGTAGGTTAAGAAAAATATTGAGTTTACATTAAAATGAGCACAACTACATGTAAACTAAATATATATCCACCACATGGGAAATTGTGCAAACAATATTGCATAATCCTACATATTGTACTATTAATATTATTCATGCTTTCGTATTGATGATGTATTTGATCATCCGAACTGTAACACATAAATTATTGTATTATTGTAATTCTGGCACATGTTCCATGTCAACTAGAATTGTCTAGTCCTATATTATTTATTTTACCTGGATAGGTTCACTGAAAACTCAGTTCTCCTTTGCTGTGATAACTGAGGAGAGACTGCATGGGATTGAAAGACTCAAATCAGGGAACCAGCTGCAATGATTTAAAAAAAAAAAGTTTTTGAGTGAGCCGTGATGAAAAGTGAAATGAACTCAAGCGACCTTGGTGTGACAGGAGGCCAAAGAGGCCAAAATCTTCACTGATTTGTGCTTAAACCGTGCAATCACTGAATTTTATGCCAACCTGGTGACTGATATTTACTTGTTCAAAATTCCAACATGATGCAGAAAATTGCATACCGCTGTACAAACACTGCACCATTTGTTTGTCCAAATAATGTAGTCGTGCTGCAAGCCACAGACATAGATTTCATTTTATATTGTTGTTTTAGCCCGTTTCAACAAGCAGTATGAATAGACGAATTAGGAGGCTTGTTGTCACAATATCATTAGTCTAAATTGTTCTATATTGTTTACAGATGACTTCAAAATTTACCTTAACGATGAAATTAATGGGAATGAATCCTTGAAAATCAATGCCACCGCAAAAGTGAACAGCAATAATCTAACGGCATGGTCAATTAATAAAATGACATAACCTCATCACTTGTTGTGTAATGGACATGTAGTGTTGTAGTCAGACATCTTGTTTGTCTTTAAAATGCAACACTTGAGCAACATGCAGAACTAATTCTTTTATTACATGCCATGAGTACCAAACGCACCGCTAGCTCCCAAGAATAAGATTTGAATGTTTACATTTCCAGATAGGTACTTGCGCTCACTCTTGGCATTACATTTTCGACAGGTGCTTCAATGGCAGTGATAGTTCCCCTGAAAATGTACGTTTTACATGTTTTACATGGTTCTCCAGGCGCCATCTTTACTCGTACAGCTAAGTCCATGCTCTGCTAAATTAGTCATGTGATTTGTGAACAATGTAAATTAACTAAAATGGGTTGTTTGAATAATTTTACTAAAATAATAACCATTGTTTTTAGCCTGTAGTTTAAGAAAATAGTTTGTAGAGTACAAACACCATTTGCCTTCAGAACAGCTGTGTTCTTTCTTGGTATATTGAAAAATTCTTGACAAAGGAAAGCCTCCAGTTCTTTGAGGGATGAAGTAGATGGGAATCTACTCTGCACTTGGTGCTCCAGAGCTTATTCAGAAAGGTTCAATGATGTTTAGATCTGGTAATTGTGGAGGAAGGCATGGAAGGCATTTGACTTCATATTATTGTTCATAAAAACACTCTTAAATTTGCTTACAGAGTGTATGGTGGCATTATCATCTTGGAATATGGGAATAGTAGTTTATAAGCACATGACTCCATATTCTTTGGCTGTTATATGACCATGCAGAGTCATCACTGGAGTCAATGACTCCTATAAGGTGGTTGTCCATTTCATTGCACATCCATCACAATGTTTTGACACCAAACATTGTGGGCTGAAGGCCTTATTTTGCTTTGTCAGGTGTAAACCCATCCGAATATAGGAAAAAGTCTAAGCTATGACTCATCAGACCTGTTACTAGACCCATTACTTTTTCTATTTGTCTTTGTGTGTCAGTCTTGCATCCAACCCATTTTTGAATGATGGTCCTCCCATAAATACTAGCTTTCTGAAGCTTACAAAATACAATTTTCTTTTTTTTTGATTCAGCTCTGAATTAATTTTTGAGGCCATAGTGTTTTGGTGTTACGCTAATACATTGTTAAGTGTCCAGTTTGTGTCTGGCACATGTTGTCATAATTCTTTCACCACTTGACATAACTTTGTTCTTTTTTGTGACCGATGCACCTATAATTTAAAAACCTGGCTATTCTGACTCCCTAGTGCTCTGTTAATTGCACCATGTTAATTGCAACTCACATATCAAAGTGCTGATTGCCAAACCTCCTTTCATTGCTGAAACAGAATGTTAATTGACGTGTGATTCAGTTTGACTCTCTTATGGAGCTTCCATTATAAATGTAATTTAGTTACTTTAAAGTCCTTATTCATGTGTTGTGGTGTTCATTTGTCTACCACCTGTATGGCCTAATGAGTAATTTAATCAATTAAGGTGGAAGGAATTAAGTGAAAAGACTTTACTGCATAAACATGGGCCTCCATGGAACTGTGCCTGAGACCAAACTGGATAAGGGAAGAGTTTTAGCACTTAATGTCTCTTGTGATCAGATTTCCAGATATTAAATGAGGACATGTAGTCCTAAAAACAGAGCATTGGAAAACTGCAAGCTTTTTAAACTGAGTTCTCTCTTCCTGGACACAGTAGTGGTGTTAGCCATTACATAACCATTCCAATTTCACATGAATACATCTAGCTTTATGTATACATATTTGTGCTTATGTGTCATGCAGAACCGAAATGAGTGCTTCTGAGACCAAGCGGACAAATTTTCACTTGCTGATGTCATGTGCATGCATAGACCAGCATACTTCGCCAATTAAGGGTGATCGCTGGGCATGAATTGTGTGCATATAGACACATATTTTCAGACAAGTGTGACTAATAAACAAAACTGTGTGGTGCAATGTGTACACAACACTAATAGTTACACATTTTTATATGTGCACAGCATTTTGGCCTTGAGTGTATGCTCAAATTTAGAAATTTACTGATGACAAATATAATGAGTCCCCAAATTTTCAAATAAAAAATGCATCAGTGATGCTTCGGCTACAGCGCTCTTCATATGTGGGTAGTTTGGATCGTGGTAAGCCACTTTGGTCAGTATTGTAAGTACACTTCCTTTAATCATAATCATCAATATTAAAAAAGGAATGTTTGCACTCCAAGCATGCATAAGTTTATGCTCACACATGAGGATGAAGTTATGAAAAAATGATGAAAGCTTTTAGTCCCTCCAAATACATAAAAAATGTTTTATTGTAGTTTTGCTGTAAAGTACAAGTTGATCCAAAGTTTACTAAATTTTTGACTGACCAGTGAACTGAAAAACATAGAATGAAGCTGGAAGTAGGACATCATACCATCACTGTGAGTTTCTCCATCAATTCAATAGAAAGTATAGTACTGTGCATGTCCTTTGTGTTCTTCTTTCACTCAGCAACCCCTTAGCTGACAAACAGTTGACAAACTGTGCAGAATAACTATGTACTGTATCTTACAGAGAAAGTTTACAGGCTCCCAGCTGACCGGAGGAGTCATAGGAGTTTGATGATGCACTGTTGACGTAATATCCGAGGGAAACATAATGGCAGAATGTACAATACCTTGCAGGACTCCTGTCTGCCTTCTATGCCATTGTGGTCTCATTTTAGTCCTCACCAAAGTGTATGAATAGAGGCTCTGAAAATAAGGGTGCCAATGGATTGTGGATCTCAAGTCTTATGCACTGCACTAGTACTCAGTTCCCTGAGGAGGATCTGTGAAACAATGCCCTTCTATGTGAAGGACACGGGTGTGGATCGCTCTCTCGGTTCCATTATATCTGTGATTAATTCCTGGGAGATGGGACCCGCAGACCGCCTTGGGGGAAGGCTGGCTCCGACTCCTGGCAGCACCCCGATGGCGTAGAGACACGGCGCGCACCTCTGTTCTGGCACCGACTCCTCCGCGCGCGATCTGACAAGAGCCGCTGGAGGATACTCCGACTCATTAGTTTAATACACTCTGAGTCGAGACAGAGATCGCAGAGATCTTAATCGCCCCCGTGTATATATATACACTGTATCAGCCCTGGAGGTAAGGAAGGACGAGTTTACTTCTGTCCAGGCCTGGGCATGCACTGCTCACAAGCAGGTTAACTACTGCATCAAAATAGATTCAGACAGCTTTGTGAGGGAGGAGATAGCCAAGAGGAAGATTTACTTCAAATGATTTCACCATCAGTAACAGTGCTTATTTTAACAGTGCTATTCTGCCGCTGCTGTTCTGCTAAAAACTCAGTCTGAAATCAATCAACGGCCAGACGTTTTTTCAGAGCACGCTCAGACTTTGTATCATCGGTGATCATGCTATTTTGTATGCATCAGGTGAAATATCAACAGGCTCAACAGAGGCAATTAAAAGTAAATACACCTTGAAAAAATATGAACAGGGGTACAATCCAGTGTGGGCATCGCTCACCACCTGTGTTTCCGTCAACTAGCGTAATTACAAATGACTCAGCCTTTTTTTACAGCAGGAGGGAGACAACAAATACAGCTCTGAACTTTGAAGATTTTTGCTGTTTCCATCTTGTCATGCTGTGATTAACAGTATGTAAATGTGTTTGTATGTCGGTAGTAGATTGTATGTTTAATCCCGTTAGGCAAGGGTTGAGTATTTCCCTTTTCGAGACCTGCCGCCTCCATTTTTACCTGGATTCAATTAACTGCGACTTTAAAAATACAGGCGCAATTTTTGTTTATTCATGTGTTTCCACAATTGCCAAAACGATCTTACCGAAATATGTGACAAAAAATTTTTGAATTTGTCATGGTTAAAGACAGGCCTGTGTTTTTTTCTTCAGTGGTTAATACTCTGTTTGCCAGTGTTTCACTACACGTGAGCTAGAGTCAAATTGTTAATCCAATTCATGTTCAAATTAAGCAATAAATATTTGTCTCTAATAATTACCACCTATAAAAATAATTACCAAGTACACACATTTTGTCATACTGTATGTCTACATATATAAGAGAGATTAAAATGAAAACATCGCAGTTAAATTCAAAGCAGTGTTTATGTACTCTCCGTTCCCACATAATGATTACAAGTATAAAGGTGCTGAACAAACTAAATTTTTCTTGCAAAAAATGACTTTTCTGAACTAATAATGCTTTGTTAATTATTAACTGAAAATAAATAATTAAACATTACCATCATCTGCATATTTATGAATTCAGATAACAATAAATTATACTTTAGATTTACATTTCCAAGTACAAAAGATTGTTTATTAAAAGTGATTTAAATTGCCCAAGTGTTCTGCAACTTTTGCTACAAGCCCAAATACTCTCCAGCTCACTCAATTATGGAAAAGAGGTTTGCGAAAGATTTACCCACAGTTCCATTTCTCCACGGAATCCAGGAGTGGGACAGAAACTGGAGGCCACTGTCTTGTGAACATACGAGAGGACGGAGAATCCTTTGTCAACATTCTCAGCTGGCTCTTCAGCAGCTGCTGGCTGTAAAGTAATCGCTTCCTATCGGGCCTGACAATCTCCAGGGCCGCTCTTAAGACACAGGCGATGTCCTTAACCGAATCACCTTGAACATGTCCTTAAGAATATTATTATTATTTATTATTATTTTAAAATCTACTGTATTACATTTTTGAAGATAGCAAGGGTGCATAAAATTAATGAAAAGGAATGTGGTAATATGCTGCTTAAGAGCGTGGTAAAAAAAGAAAAACAAATTATGATAATGTTGAAGATTCCTAAGAGGTAAGATTGGTCAGCATGGAGAGATTTTGCCCAAGTGCTGTTTCAATTTTCAACTTATGTCTTCCTCCTTTTAAGGGGGTGAAAGTTATAAGGGGATTTGTCCTTGTGTTTGTGTGGCATCCAGGCCATTCTGAGACTGGCTTTGTTCGAACCTTAAACGTCCTGATCACAAAGTGTGTGTCCGCTGATACGAAGCCTTGGGTAGGCCATGCCGCTCGGCGCCCCGCACGGTAACGGGGTGCTGATATGAGGTGCCCTGCTTGAGAGAGTGTCATTTCACACGTGTGAAATCTCACGGTAAATTATGAGGCTTGCTCACCTGGAGCAACGATCCATCACACCTTATCTGAGATTGGGAAGGAGCGCTTGGCTGGAGTGGAAAATAAAGAAACTGCTCTGTGCAAAAGAGCATTCCATGCCATTACCCTCAAAGCCCCCCCGCCACCACCCACACCATCTCCATTCCCCATACAAACCCCCCCATCACTCCCCCACCCGAAAATGCAACCTCTGGCCCGAGTAACAGATGCTAAAGATGTCCCTGAAACCGTAAATTGAGTCACTGTCTCATTCACACCGTGTCAGTTTCTATCTAAGATATTCAGACATAAATCTGCCAAATGAGGAAATAAATAAATGCTAACAACAAGAATAGCTTCCCTATTCTGTGGAAGGACAACAGAAAATCCATTTAGAATCAAGCATACTTTTTAAACCTTTTTTATTATTTATTTTTTTTAAACCCCCCATTTTCAAAGTTATGGTTTTCTGTATAACTTCAACAAAAGTAATTTCAAGTTGTAATATGAACACACCTTCACATGTTCAATGATATATTTTTTTTAGGCCAGAGTTGGCTCCAGTCCAGGTGGGTTCATAAATTATATCATGGACCTTGTTCTGGAACATTCATTGGTGGCACACACTGGTTGGAGAAGCAGATGTGATCCAGTTGGTTGCCTGTTATATGAGACATCTGCTAGAGCAGCCTGCATACTGGGGAACATTGCTGACCATGCACCATGACTGAGAGGAAATACACCATCACTGCACCTGTGTGGTCATATAGTCCTCTGTTTATAAGCACAGTGCTGGCGGTACAGTGTATGACCACCAGGGGAGCTATTTTCTGCTCTGTGCTGCCATTCAGTACACAGTACAGTACAGTACACAGCCAATTAGTTTTGGCTTTGAATTATGTTTTTTCCTGCATTTTTTCCCCTTAGCTTGTCTTAGCTTTGTACCTGAACCATCCATAAGTCTGACACCCTGCCAAGAGTTGCCCATTTTGTTTAGTGTGCTTTCTAGTTTCCTCAACAAAATGCATCATCGTTTTTCCCCTTGCATTTTCAGGATTTGTATATACAGGAATGTGTGTCTGAGTTTGTGTGTGTTCATGTACGTTTCTCTGTGGGTGTGTAACTGCATATGTTTGTGCATGGGCACACATACAGGGGGTAGCTAAAATGAATCAAAATGCCAAAACCTATATAATCATTTATTGAACAATTAGGAATTGGGTCAGTCCCTCCTGGTATGCAGGTACACAAGTATTTAACAATTTTGTATTGGGAAATATGGCTATTTTTAAAGAAGGAAAGCCTCAAGTTCTTGCAGAGATAAAGGTGTAAGTCTGCTGCTCAGTCTCTGTTCCAGATCTTCCCATAAAGGTTCAATGATGTATAGATCTGGAAACTGGGAAGGCCATGGATGCCATTTCTTGTCATCCTAATATTAATGTAATGACTATCGACTCTGTTTAGAGGTGTGTGAAAGGATATCATTCTCTTGATATATGGGACCATCTTGAGGAAACCGTCTTCACACCATGGAGTACTCCTGGTTGCCGAAAATGCCATTGTATTGCTTGCCCATAATTCTGGACGGCAGAGTGATAATTGTACCCATGGGCACTGGGCTGGGTGCCCACACCATAACGTATCCCTCTCAATATTTGGAAGAATGTAAGATGGAACAAGCAATGTGGGTTGAAAGCTGCCTTTGGCTTTGCCCAAGACACTTCAAACCATTTTACAGTCTTATCCTGCTCAAGTTTCATGTTCATTACACCAGCTTATGCATTATGGTGCATTAGCCATTCTAAAAAGGGCAACTCCACCATGTACTCTCATGATGAATTTTAATTGAGACTGTTCACAGAGGTGTCAATTCAGTCATTTGGTGATTTCTGAGGCCATTTTTCTGTGGTTTCAAATAACGTCAGTGGTTTTTTGACTTGCGACCACTGTTGCTCTCTGCTAATACGGTTTTTTCTTTGATGTTCACCGTGATGATTTCTTTCACTTTTCCCCTTGACATGATAAATAATTTTGACATTTCGGTGACTGAAGTGCCTGCAATTCAGGCACCAGCTCTCTGCACACTTTCAAAATCTTTTAGGCTGCATTCAGACAGCCAGCTTTAGGTAACTCAAATGTTTTTCCCATATGCAATTTGTATCTAATGTATTCCTTGACAGCACATAGTCACATGGAATAAATTTTTTTCACATCCGAGGTGGACGACATTCATATATTGTCAATATCAAATACATATCCAATTTACATGTGCTCTGGTCCGATCCTCCTCGCTAGAGTTTTGAACTGACTCAGCCGTGATTGATGCTCTTTAGTGGACACACCTGGTGTTAATTGTTAGGTTCCTACTCCTCTTGTTAGTAGTCTCACCTTTGACTTGCATAATTTGACTTGCTTGCTGCCTTATTTAAACCCTGTCCTTGTGCCTTAGTTTTGTGAAGTCTTGCAGTCGGTCCCTGAGTTCAAGCCCTGAGTCTGTTGCGTTTGTGTCTCGTCTAGTTTGTTTATCTGTTTTGCTTGCATGTCCAGCTCCACTGTGCTGCCTTGTTTCTTTGTTTTGTATTGAGATTAAAACGTGTGCGCTTACATCCATTTCTGCCTCCGAGTTATCATTTGTGTGACACCAAGTCACTTGTGCCTGACCAATCAATTTGGATTGTTTGCCCTCAAGTGTTCCTGGTCTACCCAGCACAGTGTTGACTTATGTCATTGATAATAATATAAAAATTGCAGCAAATAATCACAAACCAGCCTAATGTCTGAACATGCAAATCCAATCTTAGTACTTGTAATGTACTGTGTGAATGGCAAACCCAAAAAAAAGGACTAAAAAAACAATAAGAACTGACAATTAAAGGCTATATGGCATTAGATCTGTAATATTGCTTTGGAAACTCACTAATTATTGGTTGTTTTTAAAACATTGTATTGCTGGAAAACAGTGTTAATTAGTGTTGATCTCAAAACATGTTTAGACTCCTTTTAAAATTGTGAGTTAATTACTTGAAAACACAAGTCATCTGGCTTTTCCATTGTTTTATGTAACCCTTTATTTTTTTTGTTTATTTGTGTGCGAATGAAGAGTTTTTGTTTGAAGAGTGCGTTCATATCAGTGTTCTTTTATGTCTAAGCATGTATATGTGAGTGCCTGTGTTTGTTTGTGTGCTTGGATGTCTATGTAGATATTTATGTACAGTATGTATGTGTTAGAGAGGGCTGTGAGATTGTTTGAATGAGTTTATTTTGTGTGTGCATGTCTCTCCGTATGTATCTACATGACAGACTTTACGCGTTTCATCTCTTTTGATCTGTCAGTCTATGAGTCTGGCTATGATAAAGAGCGCTTCCTCAACTTGACACGAAGGATATAATGACACATGCCGTAGTAAACACATTAAAGAATAATCAGGTTGTTATGACTCTCCTGAAAGCGGGGCTGGAGTGCCATTAGCGGCACTTTTACCAAGACGCATCGACCTGCTGTGTCACAGCAAACTAATCTAAAGAACCAGTGTGTTTGTGCAGTAATGTGCTTGGAGATTTTAGGTTGGGTATATAATGTGCTGCCCCAAGGTCATGCAAGGAACAAGACAATCTCACTGCCAGGCAAAGATGCTGATCTGAGGGTGAACCAGGCTTTCCGTTTCTCTGAAGTTTGAGAAAAACCGCTACCCAAAAACCTGGTTTGCAGTCTGGTTTCTGAATCTAATATGTCTTCCATAGGAACAGCAAGATTCCATAAGTAGTCGGTGTTGATGAGTCAGAAGAATGCACATGTGCGGTGTGAGATCTCACCTTTGGACTCTGCGAGAACACTTAGTCATTTAGAGTGTGGAAGCAGTGCTTAAACATGTGGATGAGTAAAAGAAAGGCTTCCAATTATAAAGCGGACTGAGAGCATTGTCTCCATGGAAGGTAAACAAAACCCAGAAAATACTTTATACCACTGTATGTGGAGTTGGGGATGATTCTAAAGTGGGTTTGGTGAGTCAGAGAGTTTTTGTTGAGTTCCCCAGTTGCTTCACTACTAAAATTAAATGCACAAAGCAGCACTGAGTCCTGGGAGCTGAAACAGGGAGCGTGAACCTTCAGCTGAAGATTCCACTGCATTTTGCTAAAAGACACCCATTGGGCCTATTGCTTGCGCCTAAAATTAACCTGTCTGTTTGGTATGTAATGGTGTGTATTTCTTACTAATCAAGGTAACCTAACTTTTAGGTCGCTGATGTAGTGCTTTCATCATCGTTAGGTGTTAGAAGTGTTGCTACGTGTAATAAAGGAGGAAACATCCAATCGTGTGTTTCAAATATAATTGTGGCAATGGGTCAGGTTAAGTAGCCAGACTATGCCACCTTGGGAATGTCACCCAAGGAAATAACCAGTTCATACAGTTCAATTTACAACAATTTCCCAGATTCTTTCACTGAAGGAAGACAGTGATGTGGTTTAAAAAATATGATTTGTTTATTGTATTGAAATTTTAATAGAGGGCTGGAATTATCTGTATGGAAGGAATCAAGATCAAATAGCCAATACAATTAGAAAATACAAGCAAAAAAGGAGAATTTCACTCAGGAAAAGAGGGGTGGGGAAAACACACAACCATTTTACTATGATGTCATCCCACATAGGAACGATGAAGAAACACTAAACCCAGTTTCACATTCATATCACTCTAAATCCATCTTCCCTCATGTGACTGATATTAGATGGGGCAAGTCTTAGTTAGCATTTAGCTCTCTTCCCTTTGGATCGAAATATCTCAATTCAGTCAACGGCAAAGTGGCACTGCCTGTGATCATAATACCTTGTGGTTATTAATGATGCATTCAACACAGTGAGCAGAGGGTTATTATCTGGGCCAAATTATGAATGGATATGTTCTAATTATCCCCAGTTAATAGTCAAAACAGCCTCTCCACCCTAGATGGTGTGTGATTTAATGTATTTGGCACAAATTAACTGCTGTGCATCAAACAGACAGACGTTGTACATTGGTGGCTGATATGATCCTAAAGCCCTTTGAGCACTTTGAAACTCAGTAATTCTCAGTAAATGAAATGGATGGATTTGTTTAATACAGTGGTCAACGTGTCCCAAAGTTAGTTTCCCATAACCCATTGATTTGCTGACATAATTGCATTTTAAGCACACATTTAGCAACTCATATTCTTCCAAAAATGGGCACAGCAGTCCCTTAACTCACATACACAATGAAAAAGAAAGCATAGAGCCCCTAAACCTACAACCATAGTCTCTGACCTGTTACTGGTATGTTTTTTTTACACACTGGATCAGAATTCTCTTTGGGAGCACTAATAATCTACAAACCTGTGCAGCAGTGCGAGACTGAATAAAATGAAAACCCCAGATATTATTTTTTGGAGTGTTTCCATTTTTTTTTGTTTGTAACCCATTCATATTGTTTTTCTTTTATATATTTTATTAGTTTTTTTTATCTGAGAGAACAGTGTGTAACAAGGATGTGAACATCACCGCTGGCTCTGTCTGAATTTCATTTCAATTTGCATTTGAAACGGGCCCCACCGCAACATCACACGCCGTTTTAACAAAGCCAGATCAATCCTGCCCATCTGATTAGTTTTCAGTGTGGCAAACACTCAGAGCCAGAAGTCAAACTAGAACAACATGAGATTCGCAAACTGCGCAGACAGAGACAGTGAAGATTAAAAGCAGGTCACTTCATGAAATGAATTGAGGGGCACCTAAAGCTCTCTGTGAAACATCAGCAGTTTACCCTGAAATTATCATTCTCTATGTATATCTACTTGGAAATTGAAATGACTTGTATATTTAAATGAAAAAAAAACCTATTAATTTTGGCTCCAGGGCTGTAGGCATTCACTTAGGTGTGGCTAAATATAGAATTTCACAATACTGATATGTAAATATTGAGGACATCCAACCGAACCCCTCTCCCGCTTTTTACTTTCCCATTTAATGCCCAATGCTACTTTTATCTTGCTTCTTTATAGATGAGACTTTTTTCCCTCAGTAAATAATAAGCCACCTAACAACACAGTGAACAAAAAAATGAGTTTGGACTTTGTTATCAGCTGACTATTATTGGGAATCTGATTTAGCAGGCTATAACTGGCTTTGTTCCACTAGAGGAAGTTTGTGACTAGTATTGTGAAGAAAATAGCCATTGGCACCACAGGAAATGTATAAGAGTGGGGTATGGGCTTTTGCTAATCACAAACTAGGGGTGAAAAATGGAAAAAGGCCTTAATGTATGCAAAACATAATTAAATGATGTTTTAATCAGGAAACTTTTTTTTTTTTTCAAAATAAGTGGAGAAGTTCTTGGTGACCTTTATCTCTTTAAATTAAAAATGACGGAGACATAATACTGTCAGTTGTCCCAGGGAAATATTGGACGGAAGGTGATGGCTCATGTAGATAGTGCCAAGGGATTATGGTGACAAAAGATAACATTTTAATAGCTTTTAATCTTCATGGGTTTCAACTTTAATGGAAAACTTAACAGGAAGTTTAAAAGCCATGACAGAAGCCCCTGCCTCGCTTTAGTCCCCACCCCCTCGTCGTGGCGTTAATACGCACGCCTTCATCATAAAAAAGTCTCATAATGTGTTTATCTTTATATTTATTATTAAGAAAAAAAGAAAATGCATTTGATTGAATGGGCCATCGATTCTGGAGGTGATTGTCTCGTTATAGCTGGGAGATGATTGGGGGGTTATTGATTTACCTCGGTACTCAAGGAGGATATCTCAGAGGTCGTCACGTGGCGTCAGGTTGTCTAAGAGGGTGGAAGGACAGCGGGCAGGGGGGAGGGTTTTATATTGACAATAAAGCCGGCATTATCGCCCCGACTGCACCTCCACACAGCAACTGTAAATAACCAGCCCGTCCGTCCGCATTACAGTACTAAGGGTGGTGATTTAGTGCTATTTGTTTTCGGGTTCTATTTATTTTGCATGATGATGATATTTACGAGCGGTTCGGAGAGGGCTCCGGCGAACGCACTGTCAGACATGACAGCATGACGCACAACCCTGCTGAAAGCCAATTTCCAGGTATTAGACTACTTTCAGTTTTATGACCCCACATCACCGAACCTAATATAATTACCCTGCAAGGGCACTCCGTCATTCAGGGTTGGGGCCGGAGGAAGGGGGGTGGAGCACGGAGGTGAGACGCACATTATTTTCAACGGACCCTTTTATGCTGTCGTCCCCCTTGTTAACTGCCTGTCCCATTCCTAACAGGTTATGACCTTACTCGTGTTGTTATTAATTATCTTATTATTCTAATTAAGAAATAACACGGACACAGAACGGAGGTGACAAAGATCACTAAGCGGCCATGTAATTAATGTACTCCTGGCTGAAGGTCGAGCTTTTGAATGTTTGTAACTGCGCTGTTGCGCAGAGATTTTTGTTGGTTCTTGGCATCAGATATGTGAAGTTAGAGGACCCATGTCAGCTGTACAAAGATGGCTCCCACTCTCTCTCCTTTTCTGTTATCTGACCCTCTGCATATTCCATACGTATAGCTTAATATATACTGAAATAGACAAATGCCATCCACGTTCCTTCTGAGAACTCCTCAAGCATTCAGAAAGGGAAGAATATTTACTGCATGGCTTTGTGCAGAAATTCGTGTGTGTATTTCTGCGTTAGTGAATGTTTGTCACACTGAATAGGAGTCTGTGAGCTTGTCAAAGACAATTCACCTGTGAATAATCCCATTCAACATGCAGATAAAGAGATACCGCAGTGCAAGCTCCAAAGCCAAGAGAGCGCATAAGACCTAATTTGCCTTAATATCCATCTTTTTTTCAATTACAGTACATATAATTTAGTTAAATTTACAAAAAAAGGAAAAGGTGTCTGCATTATAAACATCAGAAATTTACCATAGACATCTTGCAAAACTGGATTCAAGAATCAGGTCATTCTAAAATGGATTTCCTGGTCCCTTGTCACTGAAGTTAAAATTTTAGTTATTTAACTTTTTAAATTTAATGCCTTTATGAACTGAATCCTGTAAAGCTTGTTTTTGGACAAATTATCTGTGTGTGTCTGTGTTCCACAGAATAACAGTTAAACTGTCAGTATGCCTGCTTTCATGGGGAAAAGTGTATGGTACCTGTCTGTTAGACACCAGCAGTGAAAAAAGAACGCAAGACAAATGTGTTTTACATGTATATTTTACATTCGTCTCTCAAGAGTTTATTCTTGGACTGGATTGGCTCTGACATGATGGTAATGTACTCTTCCTTGTACCGCACATAAGGTGCTTGAACCATTGACCTCTGGTAAAACATCCACTCTACTCCGTTTTTAGTGAGCTGCACTTAACTTCATACTTTGAACGCCTCTATGTTGTTGTAACCTTTGTTATTAATGTGTTTTCCCCTCTACCTGAGATCTGACACGAGGTTGATATGAAACATTTATTCAGAACGAAGATGATGTGGTCAGAGGTAATGGACGTGCGGGGGGGTGGAGGTGGGTGGGATAGATTGTGAGACTGTAAATAGTTAATGCCAGGGCAGCTCCCTTCTTTAAAGGTTAATTACTTTCTAATCTGTGTACAAGAGGCGCGGCAGAATGTGAGATATTAATAAGACATGACAAGGCGAGCCCAGGTGGGCCGGGTGTCTGGGTTTTTTTTTTTTTTTCTGAAGCATTAACATTGGACTTGTCCATCATTTAAGGTACAAGATCAAATGACTAATCACACACTGGGGTGTTGAAAGTGTATACGTGTGTGTTGGGGGAGGATGATGTGGGGTGGGAGGAGGGGAGTACAGGGAACAGTTGTCTTTTGAACTAAAACAGTGCAGTCGCGTTTTGTTAAAAACCATCAGATAATCTCTAACTCCTTCTTACCTTTCAAGCAATTTGAAAAAGGCATAATGTGAGTTTGCAATTATAGCAGTTCTGACTCTCAGTGATAGGCTAGGTTTTGAAAACAAGGGCGTATATCTAGTAAAATGGCAAGAATATATTCAAAACAATTGACAACTGGCAGAGACGGCATCTGCTCCTCTGATATCAACACCAGGACACATTTTCAACACACTGAATTCAATTCTGATCTGAGGGACTAAGGTTTGTGGGACTTTCACCTGTGTGACTCTGGAATGTTCAGTCCATGCTGTCCTGAATCTAATTAAATTAGCTCATTCAAAGACGTATTATTTTGTATTATATGACATTTGTGACTACATAAAACATCCGGCAAGGAATCATGTAAAGTGGTTTTGAGGCACATCTCACTTAAGTGATCAAATGAAAGTGAAGCGCAAAAGCAGACCTGTGTTATACTTCTGATAGACACACATACACACCAATACACTGAGGCTGGAGACTAGGTTGCACTACAGATATCCAAGTTTGTGTTTAAACAAGACAAATTGCCTATCAAGTAAAATGAGTTGCTTTGGCACAGATTGTTTTGAAAATTGCTAAGTTTATCTGTCAAGAAAATGAACAAACTGAGTGTAATGATCGGCAATTTAAGTCTGAGCTATTACCATCTTACAAGTACCAAATACTTCCAACAAATAATCTCTCGACTCCACAGTCTAGTGTGGCTCTCAGAAGAAATTAAATAATAATACCTTGTACACCCTCTCAGTTACGTCATATCTGTGGAAAAAGTGCCAGATTAATTCTGTATTAAGCAAGAAAGATGTTGATAAAGAATGAATGAGGTGAAAATAACATTTCACCCAAGAGGAACTTGACGTGCCGGTGCTAATTGTAGCTAGACACTGAACTCATATCTGCTGGCTCATGTAAGATCGATCAGTTGAAATCAGACATAAAGGGTCAAGGTCAGAATCATGCATGTATAATTTTACATGATTACAAAGCAGTCTTTATAAACAGCCCAAGTAAAAAAAAAAAAAAATATCAAAGGTCAGGATTATAGCAAGAAGTGTGTTATGTTTCTGAACACTGTCGGTGGCACGGTTCTGCTCATGACGATTCTCAGATGTACATTATCACTATGATCTCCATGACTTTACCGTATGAATAAAAGAAGTACGTTATTGAAAACAGAGACTGGGAGAGCATGAAATGCCATTGAAAAGCATAGCGTCTGGGGCAAAATATAGCTAAGCCTCTTTGAAGCCGGCCACGCTGCTTATACGATATGCATTACAAGAGGAGTCATCCATTATGCATGATGCTTGTTGGCATTTGCTAAGTAAACATAAATGTCTATCAAAATGTCATTTTACAATGGTGTCCAATTATTGTATTGTATTGTGTATGTATAGTGTTTTTGTGTGGCTACGGGCTGGAAAGTCATCTAATCCATGGTATTTTGACATAAGGGAAATAAAGGCTTGTATTTTTATCTGCCGATTTTTATTTAAAGTTTATCTCTACACTGTGGAGTTTGATGCATTTCGTTTAGGATGGCGTAAGGCCTAAGGTGGGAGATAAGCCATTGAATGAAACAGGACTCAATGGATGGAGGAGAGTGGAGGTGATTGGGTGGATTTTTCTTATTCTTTTTTTTGCTCCCTCTTTCACAGGATAAAAGTGACAAAGCAGACAGTGTAAAATTCAATGATCCCGGTGATGACACCTCGTCGGATGTTTGCAATCTGCCAGCGCTGTGGTTATTGCCTTTTACTGTCAAGGTGCTCCAGTTTACTATCATCACCCCACTATGTCTCCTGCATGTGCCCTGACACCCCTCACAGTTATCTCAAGGAGCAATCTCCATCGATCAATCAAACCCTTTCATTTATTTCACTGTTATTACGGGAGAAGTTGCAGAGAAAGTTATTTGGTATATTTTCTCACATTTAAGATGCTGTTGGACCCTGAACACTCAAAAGCGTAGTTACTTTTATACAGTGTTAAGAAGAAGGGCATCCAATGAGCCTTGTGGCTTAAGGTATGCCCCCTCTTGAAGTTAATTTAATATAAGCAAATTTAGTATTGTGTTTTATGCGTGTTTGTTTACTGCAACACGTTTCTCATTAATTTCAGCAAAGGCCAAAGGCATAAGGCAAGTTTTGAGAGAGAAAACAAAAACTTGGTTATGTACTGAACTGCAAGATTAACAAGGGTCCGAGAGCTCAGAGTTCATCAGGTATCCTGACATCTTTTCTCATTATCACTGTCTCCATCTCTCTCATTCTGTTTGTCTTTTTGTATCAGGCTTGTTCATGGTCGGGCAGTTTGGTTCTTGTGGGCTCTAGGCACTTCTTCTTTCATCCTATGCCAGGAGGTAAGAGAGGTTACTGCTTAGATGAGAAATTAGCCTTTTATTTTAGCATGGCTGCTGCTCCCTGGGCCTCAAGAAAGAGAGATTAACACTTGTATTCTTACGGAATTATCCCAATTCATTTTTTTTTGGAAACAAACACAATGGCAATTTCAATTACAGGAGCCTAAGCGATGGAAATGGTACCAGGCCAGAGCGGTGCGGAATGGATAGGATCTTTATCCATAACATATTCACGATGAAAAAGTAAAACTGATGCATTGGTCAATTAAGGCTCTATACATCGATCAAAATAAATTAGCCTGCCCAAAAATGAGATGCTATTAAGGAAAGCGATGCCCTGGGAACAATCATACAAACTCCTGCAGACAAAGAGAAGAAGGGCAGGAGGACAAAGTCCCTTTCTCAAAGTAAGAACTTGATGTTCATTTAAGATCCTTCACTTATTCGCTTAGCGTAAATAATACCAGGGCTAATATGTAATGTTGGCGCTGTATTTTGTCTGTGAGGCCAGTTCGATGTGATGTTTCAAGATCAATAAGTGGAGAGGACAAGTCAGTTTCCTGCTGAGCTCTGGTAATCTAATGCTGTCAATTCCTATTAGTGTGGGACCATAATAAGCCCAGCCTGAACCAGAAGTATGATGAAGATAGCCACCCATTTGGAAATACAGTACATTATGTGATAGCCATGACCAAAGTCAAATAAGTGAGCGGAATGGCATAACGGATCTAATAGGAAAAACTCTCAGAGAGGTGAAAATATGACAGGAGTTTGCAAAGACTGACAGGTAAGCAACACGGAGGAAAGAGGGAAGGGAATGAATTATGATGATCAATAATAAAAAAGTAATATACTGTGACCTCTGGAAAAAGTCATTCAGCTTTGATTTTTCAAATTTAGTTTTCCTTAAGTCAACTTTCAAGGCTCTCACATTTTCTTTCTTGTAAATACAACACATTTCCCATGACCATTGCACTCTGCGCTGAATGCTGTCACCCAAACGTCCACCGGTTTAACAGTAGCAAAGGGAGTGAAGTTAGATGCAACACTAACCCACCACACCAAACACACCCAGTCAAACAAACTGAGTTACAAAAAGACAAATGGAATTTAAATTACAACAGATATTCTGTGCAAAATACTAATTCAACATATGAAACATATGAAAAGTATACATACGTGTGCCGATTTCATAATAACAATCATGTAGGGGGGAAAAGATCTCTTTGCCTAAAAAACTAATGTTAAAACATTTTACAGCAATCTGAGAACATGAGATCAACAACAGGAGATAAATCATGACAAAGCTAGAGATATCATACAAAGGAGTAAAAAGTGAGCTAATGTTAGGCAAACATAAGGTCTAAGACAGCAGTGTTGACGATTAAGTCTACAATGTGGACAGTCCATTTATAGATTAGCATCTTCTTCTGAAAACATTGCTCTGCAATGGCCATCGGCGTCTTCAGTGCCAAGGCATTCTTTTCTCCAGTTCTTCTGCAATGGTCCAAGCCACATCCAGCTCCAAAGCATCCGCCAGCCAGGTTGCTCAGCAACGGGACATTGGCGTCCTCAGCTCCAGCTACAGGGGAAAAAAACACATAACACACAGCAGCACTAAAACAGAAACACATAGCAGAGGATACAAAAGAAAACAGAGGTTGACATGATACCTACTGAATAGATGGAACACATATTAGTACTGTCTTACATGGCACCTCCTTGGAAAACATCCTATACCCTGGCAACTGTTTCCTAGCCAGTCACTGCTGTAATGTAATGGCTTCAGCGAGATAATAGCTTTAAGTTTTCAGCTGCTGTTAGTCCTTGTTAGCCACTCTCAGTCAATGAAAACTGATGCCAATGAAAACCGATGAATTGGATGACCTGTAAACTACCACTGACAACTTCTGGTGCAAGTTACAAGTGTATTTCATTGCTGCTAAGCATTGATAAATTAAATCATGAAATACCATGAATGCCAATGGCTCAGGTTTTACTGGTAGTTTAAAATCAGAGGCAGTTTTAGACAAGGATTTACAGGGATTATCACTATCCTCTCAAAAAAGTACAGCAATGAGAATCTACTGAGTGAGGGGAGAGCAATTGAGAGAGATTCTGGCCTTCATGGTTCTGAGTTGCCCACTCTTGCCTTTTATTGATAGGCTGCAAGTTATTTCCATCAACACTTTATGCTGGTGAGAGTGCTGACGAGGGGCTGAGTGGATCGTTAACCTGGAACAAACCAGCCTCGATGGAATATCCGCGGGAGCATATCCGCAAGGTTTACACGCGCTTGCACATTTTCAAGAGCACATTCTTCCAGCAGCCACAATCAAGAGCAGGCTCTCTGTCAATTTATCGGAAAGCTAACTCTGCGTTATTTTTCACGCCTTTTTTACTTCTCCTGTTAATATGAGTTTAAACGAATTAGGGTAATGCATACAAGCAGGTCGTTTTGGTGCGCGACTTCCAATTGGTTAGAAATTATAAAACAACACCCAACTGGGGTCTGGTTCCAAGGAGGATTGATATTGACAGTAAAATGTGATTGAAGGTAACTAATTGGAAAATCCCCAAGGGAAGCAGTTTATATTTAATTGAGAGGAAAAAGGGTGTGAAATGCGATTGGTGTAGAATGGAAAATTGAATTTGGTGAAAAGACACCCGCACAACATGGCCGCCACACTGATTCAGGATTAATGTGGTTGCGCGGGGCACCAGGGCTTAATGTCCTGGTTCATACAAATTCAGCCTTCTAGCTAGCACTTCAGCTTGGCGAAATGACAAGAGACACAGTTGGGCAGATGTAAATTAGCTGCATTGGTGGCTTTATTAATTCAACGTTTTGTTGTTTCTTTTCTCTTTTTACTCCGTTTGTAAAGCATTACTTTTCAATAGGAATGTTAAAAACATGAGTGTCCACTGGCTATGAGCATAACTAACTTTAACTCATGTTTTCGATCTGTATATCGATATTCAACCTTGCACATCAAATGGCTTCTGTGTTGACATAAGCCGATAATCAGTCAACAAATCCTGTACGTTGCGGGTGCATTAAACACTTGACATATTATGACATTGTCTCTGGATTTGAACCAAGAAATTGCACGCTTATCCAGCTCAATCATGTTACTTTTTTGTCTTTTAAGGGAAGGTGGAAACAGGAAGAGATTACGCGCCTCTCCTTACTCCCATCTGTCCGCGGTAATGAGAAGCCTATTTACTCACCCGAGGAGTGCCAAGCGGAACAGACTGGGGGGCTCCGCAAACACCCAGTGTCACATGACGCGCTTCTCATGCCTGACGGGAGTGTTCTTTAAAAGCCTGATCAGCCAAATCTATTTGATGTCATATAATTCAAATCCATTATTCATTGTTTGTTTCTTAACACTGGAAAACACCAGGAAAGGCCATGTGTGCGATGATGAACGAGGCGAAATGCTGCTTAGTATGGAAATTAATTGCTTGTTAAGGTTGCGGAGGAATAAAATGTGCTTTTTATTTCTTGCCCAGAGCACATGTGGTGTCTTTAGAGGTCTCCACTTAACACACGTTCAACAGAATTATAAACAGTGCTTGTTTGAACTTTTACACAGCCCTTGCAAACAATATATAATAAATTTTATCATTCATTATTCATAAAGTTCAACATGGATTCCCCAGATTTTCCTTTGGTAAATATATCAAATTTTTGTGCAGCTGCGGCGGTTGGAATAAAAATAAACAACCATTCTTACATACAAATGTTGCATCAATTTACGGGCTGAACATCTTTCTGTCAGATTTGAGTGGCATATTCAGAAATAAACCACTCCACAGAAACTACATAGTGTGAGAAAGACTGCAAGTAGGTCTCTTCCAATATACTCATCATAACAAAGCTCAATATTCAGGTAGTTTAAAAAAATAACTTTAACTGCCCCTTAGTAAACTTTGGCAAGGAATCACTGATGGATCTCCGACAACCTTAGAAAGTGAGTAAAGCGTCCTAGAAATTTAGACAAAAGGGTGCAGCTTGGTGCTAGCATAATGATTTCTTCTGCACATGGCTAGTTTACATAATAGCATCTAATTAACCTAGCCCGTATGATGTATTGGCCGATTTGTTTCAAATGATTCTTTTCCCCCAGAATTCCATTACCATATGATGTTCATCCAGGGCTTTTAAATCAAACTCATAATGTTATGACTGGAGTCACTTACCCGCCAGTGAAAGTCATTTCTCTTCAGGCACGCTTAATGAGACCGAAACTGTCCTTTTAAAATATCTCAAAGCAATGGGGACATGGTCCCCTGCAAAAGTCAAACTGACTCCCTTCAGCCAATGGAGTAAGCACCTTTAGGAGGGCATTTGTTCCAACCACTATTACATTTGTCCTTGGCTTTAATACACCGAAGCAGATATTGCACCGAGACATACTTTTGGACTGTTTTGCATAATTATTATTATGTTGAGGGCACAATGAAATATCTTACATATTTATAAGGTAGTCTAGGCATTATGGGCTATATTTTAATGATCTTAGCATATACTCTTAGCATATATTCTATTCTTAGCAAAAGTGCACTTACAGCATGCCCAGATCCATTTTTGTTATTGTCAAAATGGATGGATTTAAGGTTTAATTAAAGAAATCTGTGTCCTGGGAGTAATATGCAATTTAAGAAAACCTGAGAGTCATATATTTCCACCTACAGTTGCACCTTAGTGGACTCCTAGGTTCACTGAAAAGTCTGGCCCTTTCGAGAAGAATTTCATAACATAATTTGGCTAGAGTGAGGCATATTATAGCGTCATATAACTTTTATTGCACTTTTTCTAGTCCTGTATTACTTTTGTAACTATGGAAATGTATCAATTATACATATGCTGTTTTTAAGCGCATAAGCACAGTGGCAGGCTTGTTTAGTGTATCATACCCTGGGCCAGTCAGAGGAGGATGGGCTCCCCCTCTCAAGCCTGGTTCCTCCCGAGGTTTCTTCCTATCTGCTGCACGTAGGGAGTTTTCCCTTGCCATGGTCGCCACAGGCTTGAGTTTTTGGGGGTTCAGGCCAGCGTCTACTGTAAAGCGTATTGTGGCGTATGAAATGTGAAATGCACGATACAAATAAAAGTTGATTGATTGATTGATAGTATCCAAATGATATATTATCTCTTAGCCTGTCACAAGTGACATTATATCAGTGAATGCCCACTGTGTTCTGAATATCATAGAACACAATGCAGGTGCAGTATCCATTAGTGTGGCATGCCCTGACTCTTGAATGTCTTATGATTCTCAGTATTGTGTTACACGGATAATTAAGAACCTGGTTCATGTTAATCAGCTTAAGCACTCCTTTGACCCCACATCTCAAAGAGTGAGCGATTATGCTCGCTGACGCTTCAGCGTCAGTGTTCAACCATCTCAGCGGTCAGATTAAAAAATCATATTTCCCAAGAGCCCTGTTATTCCACATTTGTTTATGTCATTCAAAATGTTCCAGTTAACTTGCAAGAGACAATGCAATATCTGATATGACTAACATATGACATATAATGAAAAATTATAGTCATTTTTGTAAAATTAACATATTGAACATAAACACAGAAGAGTTTTATAGCAGTGTTGTATGAAGAGATTGGCTTGGGATAAGTGCTTGGTTGGCCCACATTTATAAATCAGCTTTGAAGGGTTATTCACTTGATGTCTGCTTTGTGTTCATCCTAAACCTCCCTTGAGTTTAATGTTCAAATACATATTAACTTTCTCCAAGAAACTTAAAGCAATGCTTCCCCAACTTGTAATGATATATAGATTTAAATTATAATTGTAGGGGTGAAGCAGGGTGATAATTTTTAAGAGAAATCCCTAATGAATTGTAAAGAGATGCCAAAAGATATTACAAGATTATACAGTTCTAGAGGTTTTTCTCCCGCTGGGGTGCAAGAAAAGAGAATGATGGAGATATGGAGAGATAGGACCAAAGGAATGGTGGAACAGACGGGTGCCAGAAGAAGTGAAAGAGTGATGATAGAGCGGAGCCAAGCAGTTAACAACCACAAGAATGAACAAGGAGAAAGAGTAACAGGAGCTTGTGCTTCAGAGCGGCTGTGACAACTTTCAGCGCTTTTTCTCAAGAATATCATGGGTGGATTTCTGGAGAAGGTTCTGAGAGGATGGGGGGTGACAGGGCTTAAATCTTCCAAGGTCCCAGATGAAGGAAGTTGTCAAACACTCGTTGGGGTCTTGTCAGCAGCCAAAAATGTTTTAATGGAACTGTGTTTTGGGATTTGCACTTCTTTAGAAGCAGTGCGGACTCTTTGAACGTCACTGCGGCTGAAAGGAGATGAAGGCTCACCGAGACATCGTTTGCTGTAGTTTTTGTCTCCTCTGACTGTCGTTGCAAAAACTTCCATAGCCAGATGATACACTTCTTTAGTATTCGAAACACCGTTGGATGTGATGCAAGTGTTTGTTCAGTCATTTTTTTAAATGTTGTTTTTCATGAGAAAACAGTAAATACGCAGTGGCAGATGTTCTCGAAACCGTTTTTTAACTTGACACAGGCAGAATAGGTAGACAACTGCGATCATTGAAAGAAAATGTATCTGGATGACCTGCTTTTCAAATCGTATGTAAAATTTATCTTTATGAATTTAAATTATGTCCATCTTACTGTATATCAATATACATACCTAATATTCTCGCTCCCACACACACACACACCCATAGATACACCCACAATGACACAAGCATGGGTTTTGCTTTGTGACTGGATGTCCACTCACATGCTTATTCTGAAATGTTAACTTAAATGAACGTATTAGAACATATCCAATCACCAATCCATTTGTTTTCATTGTCATTTGCATTCAGAGCGCAGACAGGCATGTTTCTTGTTGCTTCTCCTGTGATGTCAGACTTAAGCACTTGTCATATGTTTCATACTATTTTGAAAAGGTTGCTATCTCAAACACCAAAGAATATGTCAGAATATCTGTTCAATGGAATGTTGTGTTGGAAATGGTGATGAGAGAATTTAGCCGACCCGTTGTTTGGTTCATTTCACAGTAACTGGCTATTTTGATCTTGTGATATTAGTGCCATAGATGGCAAGGACAATGACAAAAAAAATTGAGAAAATTGTACAGGTCCCATTTCTCATGGCAGTTTTTACTAATTCAGGCTAATCTGATTTTAGTGGGATTGAGTTAAACAGATAATTGGATTCAGGCTATCTCCGTCCCTGGATGGAGGATTCAGGCTGAACTTTGTCTCATTAATTTGATCCAACCTTAAGTCATAAGGATGATTTTCCTTTGAGCTTCAGACGGGAGAGGAGTTCCCCATGGATTTAGAGATGTAAACCATTGTCAACAGCACAAAAATAATGGCAGTTTAGGAGAGAGTGCTATTTTTCACTACAATAGAGCAATAATTAATTATAGGGTGATTGGAGGAACACAACAAAATAATCAGAGCAAGATGCAGCACTGAAGCATTTGCCAAATCCCATGAGGAGAAGTTTTATTTATTAAGTATATGCATTTTGTAAGGTATAGCTTATAAAATAAAAATGATCAGAGGTCTTTGATACCTCCTGCTGAGCCCTGCTATCCTATACTTCAATGTCATAAATCTTATTTGGATCGGTTACTAAATTATGACACTCCTGGCTAAGGTCAATGCTAAAATCTGCGTAAATCTGCATCAATATCGTGAAATAAGCATGTATAAATATGCCAATATGAAACCCAAACTGGAAAATTAAAATGCAATGCTACATTTTTCACTTCTTTTTCAGATTAGGCCTTGGCCTACATGCACATAATATGTTAAAATATGTAATCAAAATGCAAAAACCCATTTGTAATTTTAATTTTTATATTTGAGTACCATCTGTATAATTAAGGCAAAAATGGATGGAAATGCAAATTAACATTTAGTTTTCTATGTCTTGCCAGTATAACCTTGCTTGATGATTAAACTGAATTGAAAATTTCACAGTTCACAATTCCTGCTTGCAATCTGATTTCCTTATTCATATTCCATACATATGGAGGCAAGACAAAAATGAGACAGGAGATATACATTAAAGCAAAAATAATATTTCTTAAACCAAAATACTCTGTGCAGGGGGCAACGCGAAGCAAGCGTCTCCCTTAAGTGCTTGAAATTGTTCGGTGCAGAATGGTGCGCTCTGCACTGGAGGAGGGTTTACTCTGGTCCACGTCGCAGCAAGACATTTTCAAATGTGTTTCAGAAAAGTCAGATGAGTGTGGTATCCCAGAATGAGTCAACAGGCCTGTGTCCAATCGAAAGCCTTGAAGGCTGCGTATTTGTGACTCCATCCCTTCAACACTATCACATTTTGACCTCCTAACTTAAATTCAGTCCTCTGTCTACAGTCACCAACTATGAGTTGGATGTTGCATTTAATGTTACAATGGAAAAAGATGATAATGATGATGGAGATTGTTAGTAAATAATTTTTAAAAAAGTAGCTAGTAAATGGTATTTAAATGAGTTGTCAAGCCATGTAATCATCTTAAACAGAGTAATGTCTCATTCCAGTTATTGTCCATACTCAGAGTACTGATGCACATGTAAATGTTGTGCTTCGTGGAGCCTGTGCAGGGCCTTTATATCACGCTGTCCATGGTCCTGATGCTTCCCCCTATATGGGAAGGTGTTACCAATGTTTGGACAGGGGCGAGGAACCAAAGCTATATAGACATGGCCAGCTTGTTAGATATTGTGGCTTTGGAATGGATAAAACTTTCTGGTCTTCATTCAGCTGATGCCTTACTCTGTGTCGAGAATTAACCAGACATGGTTAAAAGGGCTACAAGTCCAATAAACCTCTGGATTGTACAGTACTTTCAATCAATTCACATTGGTAATGTACAGTAATTACATCATCATAATGGTTCTGGTTTGATGTTTTACGTTGTAACACAATGTTTTGTCAAAATGTGAAAGATGTAGAATTCTTTAAATTGTGTTTCATGGTTGTAAAATAGTTTATCACAGCTATGTTGACTTAAATTCAGTTTATTTCAATTCTAATATTGGCCCTCAAAACCAGACATTACACTTCAGTAAAACTATGAGCCTGAGAGCTCCTTTGTTCCATGATTTACACCATAATGATAATATTATCAATTCAAAGACTGAGCAATCTAGTGCAATGCATTCAATTCATTTGTCCATTAATCCCCTGGAAGAGAATGGATATTCCCAAATAGTGGAAGAGAATTAGTTACGAGATCCTGCACTCGCTCAACAAAACGCACGTGTAGCAGTCCTGATAGACTGCCAGTGACACAGCTGAGCTGATGAATTAGTGTCACATTATTTGCTGAAATGAAAGCCAACCATCTAATTAAATTCAATTACAGGAATTTAAAAAAAAAAAAACCACTCTCTCTATTATTTCGCCCTATTTAAAACGCAAAATTGCCTGTGGTCTTTCTCCGAACTCTTCTCTCTTAGTGGTCTTGTTAAGTCCAAGCACCATTGTTCTCCTTCAGCTTGGAGTTAACACAGTCGGATACTTTGTCAAACCTGATAAACATCCATTTGAGAGGTCTCTTTTTAAAGACATTACACAATTCTAATTTCTGAAATTGCATCTCTTGTCACTCCCAGCCACTCACTGCATCTCAATTGGATCTTGATTGTAACAAGCCAGGGATTGACTTGCCTTAATGCAAATTATACTTTCCCTCAAAAAAAGTCAGCTGGAGAGACTGACTTGAGTTTTGGTGACACAATAAAATGTAATACTATAGCCCATGTTATATTGGTTTGTCTTTCTTCTTGTTTTCCCAGTTTGACAATTTGAAGGAATATCAAATTGTTTTGCATGTGTACTGTTTATTCATCATATTTCTATAATCGTATTTTATTTGTTTTTAAAAATATATGACAGAGCTTTCAAAATGGTGACAAACCTCAAACCAAGGTCATTTTCTTAGCTCTCAATTACGTGTTTGCTTTTGAATGGAAAAAGAAAGGGGGAGAAATGCTTTATATGTATATGCCTATAATCTTGTGGTCTGTGTAGTTTATTATTGCTTTTGGCTTGAGCTGTTTACATTTGTAACCTCATTTCCTATTAGTCAATTCTTCCAGCCTTATTCAACTCATCATTCACCTGAATCACTATTCAATATCTATGTTATTTCCCTTGAAGCTTAGTCATTATAATGACTTATCAAGAAACATAGTGTCCTTGGATGAACCAGAGTCTGTGGGCTTTGACTGAATGGGAGCCGGCTTAAAGAGCTTGTGTGATATAGGCAAATGCCCCCACAAGCACTCAAAGCACAGGAAAGTTGTTTTAATGCAGTCATTGATTTGGGACATCTACACACACACACAGACCAGTGTGAGCTTTCTTTGCTGCGTTGTAAAGCACATGACTGAGGACATAAACAGCTATCAGCGCTTGTTGTACAGATTAGTATCTGATGTGCAAAAAATCCCATTTGCAAATGGAATGACTGAGACCCATTCATTTGTGGGGAAATCTAGCACTCGTGACATTGCCTTGCTTTACTTCACTTACATTCACTGTTGACCATGTTCCAAGATATCAACCAATCAAGTAAAGTCAATATCCAGGAAAACATGCCTTAGGGAAAGCACTCAGGAGAATCACTACCATACAGCGGAATTAATCATTTTCTAGGTAGTACCTGAGCTTTTAATTATTTCAGCATAAACATTTCCAGGGTAAAAAAAAAATCCATGTTACTTACCCACAAGGCATATATTATATATATGTTATAGTTCATTTATCTTACCATTTGTGGAAAATGTGTTGATAATGCACATTTTCAATCAATGTGAACAGTATGATGTCAGCAGACAGACTGAAATGAAGGTCTGCTGGAGAGCTTGTGGTAATTTATAGAAATGTTGCATGCTTTTGAATTCTTTAAATTCTAAACAAATGTTCACCTGCCCCTTATCATAAGACATATACATGCAGTTGAGATCTCATACACTTTTTGTAGTTTCACAAATATTAGTAAAGGATATTGATATATGAATTTCTGACTTGTTAAGACCATTAGTATTGCCGTTATTTAATTTTGTGATTATTTAAGGATAGTGTTCACTGTAATATTAGTCATTTCTGAATACATTCAAGTTCATAGCGTAACGGTATTATGTTAATTAAATAAATGGAAACAGTTCATGCATTCACTGCATCCAAATCAGTTGGATTGGGACAACAGGTTTGACAAAGGTGTTACTGATGTAATATAATTGGTGAATCGTCACATGAAACCGAACATATCACAGAGCAGTGGAATATGTCGTTATCAGTGCAGTCTGTCAGCAGCACAAACTGAATTTTTGATGTCATTAGTGGATTGTTCCCTAAAACTGTGAGCAGATGTCACAATTTGACAGGAGGCAGTAGGTAAGGTTTGACATTACTGGCAGATGTATGACAATGTACAATGCCGAGTATGAATCAGGTAATTTCATTTAATCATAAAATATGCACAATATGCAGATAAGCACACAGGGACATTGGCTCTTTTGTGTTGTCACCTGGCCCTGTTGGTTTAGTATTCCAAGTGGAAATTTTTACTTTGGAAGTGACTGATGAGAAGCATCACCTGTGGAAGCCATTATGTGGGGTGAATATAAAATTAGAAATACTGACAGGCTTGTGTTTAATCAAAAGTCGCAAAATCAGTGTATCTGCTGCTTTTAGAATCACTGGTATGTGTTTAATGTAAAAAATAAAGGGGAAAAGGCTGGTAAAAGACTAGCATATGCAGTCCGAATTCTCTCATCTATTACAAGAATCTGTTAACTCATGTGTCCACAAAACATATGCTGTCAGACAGTGAGTGCTCCAGTATCCCACCAATGGCATTGTCAAGTGAGGATTCAGACAGACAAGGCGTTCTCACAGATGCTTTTCCATTTCATGGTGACTGAATCTGATGCCTCTCCCATCTTCTCCAAAGCAGGAATACACACTAGGGACAGATGAATGAGCGTTCATGCAATTCAAATTGTAATCCTACCAGTTACCTGCTGGTTTGGATCATTTGTTCATAATATAAATAATCATTTGCAAAACATACTGGTTCATACTTGGTAGTGACCGACCATGGTCCATGAGTTATGGGGATTCATGACACATCAGTCTCCCACATCAGTCGCATTACATCTGGGGTGTGTTTCCCAAACAACAACAGTAGTCGCGATTAACTTCCTAGTGTAACCTAAACCTAACAAGGAACTACACTTCTAACTACAGCTCCAGAGGTGTCATTCCCACCACACAACTTTGCAACGGTGGTTGTGATTGTTTGTTGGAAGTATGGTGTTTAGAAACACCAAAACTGCTAACAACGGTTCTTATAACTGTTAAGAGGAAATGTACTTCTGATTAGCTGTCACTGTTACTTGAAACTGTAACCACGATAATGAGAGGAGACTACATGTTTAACAAAGTGAGGTATCTCATGTGAACTGAGCAAATCATGATTTTGAGATGAAAACATTTTCCCATATTTAATTCCAAAGAGAATTCATTCATTTGCTAAAGCGAAATTACAAAAACTGGCTGGCTAGCCAATTCAATTTGGCCTGATTTGCAACCATTTGCAGGGAACAAAGAAGCATTCTATTGCTTTTGCAAACAGGACACAATTCACAAAGGAATATGAAATTCTGAAAATTGATGCCTTTTGTTTAAGAGAGATGAAAAGCACATCTTCAGACACTGTTGCCTTATTCTTCACTGAAAACACAAACACTTGAGGCTATGAGTTTTTGGAAATTGTAACCTTTATGAGAATATAGAAACTGAGACAAGCAGGGCATTGTAGTGGCAAAATACCAACGTGAACATATCTCTGTAGGTCAGATGAAATAAAACTGTTTTGTACTAGATGAGAAAACTTGTTCAGAATGTTTTGTAGGCTTCAGAACAGGATTGTGTAAGTAGCAGCTTGATCAAAGACACATTATACATCACAGAAGAAAAGCTCCTGGTAGCAGATCTAGTTGTATTGACATTTAACTCGCATTTAGTAGAATCTACATTTGACAGATTTGGCAGAAATACTGTTAAATTAAACATTGGCAAGATGGCGCTTTGCGAATACTCACAATTGTGAATTCAGTCACTGGAAACAGGAAATAAATGCTGGTGCAGCAGTGAATCACAAGCATTTTACTGGCTAACGCAGGTCTGGGAAGGTGAATTTGCAAATGATGGTTTCATTTAGAAATACAGAGTAAGCTGCACCTGACAGCTCAACAGCAACTCTTTTTGTCAATATCACAGCTCAGCTGCTGGAGTTAAATGAAGTGAAGGGTGACTAAGGAAGTGTATGGAGGTAGTGACAATGATAGGATGGATTTAAATCTATAACTAGAAAAAACTGTGAACGAAATGTAGCTGATTGAGAACCACATTCTGTGCTTCCACTCTCCCTTCCAAGGAATTACAATCAATACAATTAATGTAATTCAATTAATTAAAACTACATTTCCTGCTTTTAGCATTTAGCTGAATGGCTTTGTGGTATCTTTTCCCGTATATGGAGTACATTTTTTGTAAAGTGCCTTAATAAGAGGCATACAGTGAAGGAATTATATTAGCGGCATGCATTGCATGCTGGGAATACCAGTTCAATGGGCAAAATACATTTCAGATCACCAGGGCATCAAATTAATCAGTTTTTCCAGTGTGAAACATTTTTTCCACATCTTCTACATTAAATGCATAAAAAGAAAAAGAATTCACAACTCCAAATGCCACATTTGAACAACTTGGTGTAACACTAATGTTTGTCTCCTGAAAGTAGGGAACTTTCACATTTCATTCTTCATTCCACCATTAACAGAAAAGGGACACAGTAACATATCTCCACATTTGGTATCTTTTTTGTCTTTTTGTGACATAGTGAGTGTTTTTTTCATGCTCGTCACTTGGGCTGACTTAAAATAAGATATATATCCTTATTGTTTTGTAACTTTTATTTACCTTACATTTTGTGTCTTACAGCCCAGTACTTTATTGAAGGAGAAGTGGTGTGCTTTTTCCCCCACGACTGAAAACTGTATAAATGTTTGTGATTTAATGTGAATGTGAAGAGTATTGGGAGTATTTAAAGTATTAGGGAATTTAAGGGAGACTAAGATTATTGTTCCGTGATATGTCAAGTGTAAAAATACAATGATGCATTGACATAATTCTATGATGTTCTATTTGTGCGAACTCAATAGTGCAGTACTCCAAGCCTCCTCGGTCTTTCACATGCACTCACACGCCCACATGCCGTCTGGTCCCACTTTTTCTCCTCCGATGTTCATCGAAAATGCATATTTAACTACACCGCATTAGGGACTGGGAAACCGATGTGATTCTCAACTCTTTTTTTTTTCAGCTGAGCAGAGCAGTTTAAGTACGCACAGTCTCCTGGAACACCGCAGCAGTGAAAGAGGAAAGAGCTGCAGATCAAGGCTTCTGTCTGCATTACAGAAGGATCTTCTTTTTCTTACCCCAACAGTTGCTAGTGGTTACACTATGTCTCGCTCATCCTCTAGATGTAAAAATAATGTACCAATGGACAAAGGGGGGCTCACAGTCTTATACCTGTGGTTGCAACAGCAGTGGCATATATAGCTTTACTGGGTATTGCCTTGCCCTGTTATTGCTGCATATTTCATCCCAATGCTATAACATGAATTTAGTTCACATAAAACGTTACTGAAATACTATGTTAACACTGATGAGATGCAATGACCCTTTTCAAAGGCAGCCGTAGCCATTAAAAAAGAGCAGACTTATCACTGTTTTTTTCAGGGGGAATACATTATAAAAGATGAATTGTGCTATGGATTGGACAGCCAGGAGACCCTTCATTTTCCTTTTTTTGTGGCCTATGCATGCCCCAAAGCACATAAAATATAATTACTTCAAAGAGCACCGTTGGTGTTAATAGAAAAGGCTAACAATCGTGAATTTTTAAATGAGTTCTAATGAGTGAACAAGTGTTTCTGCAGTACAGCCATTGATTAAATTCTAACAATGCTGAGAATGTGCCTGGGGCACTCATTCTAAACGGCAGCACCTGGCTCCTGATAGGCCCAAGTCCCTAATTGTGGAAAAAGGAGGACGAAAAGGAAAACTTCAGCAAGAGACTATTAGCATAAGAGAGCCATGCACTTTGCCTACTGAAGTTTACCAGTCTGGTGTGCAACAGCAACGAGCTCAGATCGCCAATCAACATATCATTTATTTAAATCATCAACTGTTTTCAGGGGATTTTTTTGTTGTCTTGTGCTAGAGGCTTCATGCTCCAATTGAGTCAATAGTATGTCATGACTGTATTTTTAAGTTTAGTGAGATTATTAGTATGTTATTTACACTGAAGAAAGATATTAACGGAGCTATAAAGACGTCAAAATAGCGTATGCTGTTGTGAGGTAAACCCTAGCTCTTATACATTGCCATTGGCTCTTCAACAACATATGTTGGAGCCATATGTAGGGAAAAGTAAGGAAGACAATTCCACTGCAGAGATAAGATTATATTTCCAATGATGCATTTATTTAAAATCCAAGGCAGAACAGTTCTTTGTTGCTAGGGCAACAACTGTATCTCCCTTTTCAGTCAAGATAAGTCAATTTATGGTGGTTACTGTAATTCTATAACACAAATGAAAATTTGACATACTTAACAAATCAATGAAAGTGTGGCAGGAGTGCTTTTTTGTACTTTAAGGTAGAATAATAAATGGTGAACATGACGAAATGAACATGGAATTTGAGTTATACCTTGCATTGTAATGTGTTCTGGAGAGCAAACATGGGTCAATGTAACCATGACTGTTACAGAAAGCAATTCAGCATGAACACCCCTACAGAAACGGTTGCTAAGGAATATTGATGGATGACTTTGCAAGGAACCTGCCTAAGTTCTCTTCCTAACTACTTTCAAAGTAGAAGGACTTCTGACAAAGCATGTAACCTAACCCATCATACTCAAGCTTGAACTATGTACTTCAATAATGTATAAAAATGCTCAGTTTTAAATGTTTCTACCCTCTAACTCACTGTGGTCTACTGCTGGTCGCAAATCTTGCTACATGTCATTTTGCAATATACCACTTCACAGCAGTGAAGGGCAAGGGTTTTAAGATTTCCATTCAATGAACAGCATCATTTATGTTTTATATTGTTTTCTTTGTGCAATATGACCACTTGAAAGCTTTACACTCTGAAGGACCCATTCATCATTTCTGTGGACATTGAGTTTCCTGTACAAAAACACAGCTTTTTTTCCATTTAAACTTAATCTAGTCGGATTTACTTTACCTCCACATCTTCATACCTTTATAAGAAATGCAAAACATGACAGCACAGTGTTATAAATGCTTTATAACACGCTTCACTTATCTTCTCATGTTCCTGTTCTTTTATGCATTACCAAGAATCCTCATGAATACGCAATACACTCTCAATAATACATTCATTAAAACCATACAAAACATTATGCGTGTATGCACTTATATCACTCCCAGGGATTGACCTGTTCTGAGGATCACAGATCTATCAATCACATGTATTACATTAATAAGTACTCCAAAATAGTTAAATAATAGTTTCAGTATATGTTAATGAATGTATTTAAATAGTACAGCATTCCTCAAATAACTTTTGGATGGATGGCAGTTTCCAGTCTTAGTCGGGCTAATATTATTGTACAGCCTGGTATAGTTTTCATGAAGAGTCAGTCCAATGGCAAACCAGCTGTGGCAAAGTGTGAATATTCATATATTGATATGTATAAAAATATGGTTCACTGTGACACTTTCGTTAACCTACATTATTTGTGTCACTTCCCTATTACTGCCACTTTTTAAATGAAAACCTTGAAAAACAGATCACAATATTTTGTCATTATGGCTATCTTGAAACAGGAAACTATTGAAAACAAGCCTCTTTCTGCATCCACCCATAATGCTTTTATTTAACCGGCAGATTTATATATTTTATTTTTTTACTTGAGATGATAATCTGTTTTGCTTAATTATCTGACTCAAATAATGCTTAAATCGTCCCTCTCTCCTAACAGTTACACACAGAAGGAGAGTGTATTTTAGGGACTACAGCTTCTGTCTGGCAATAGTGTTGCTCTGTGTGGATTGCTGTATATCATAGTACATGTAGTTGTGGAAAAACCTCAAATCACCATAGAAAGACACAGCCCTCACTGCTTCTGGAGACTTAATACTACTTACCTATCCTGTTAGGTGTACACGGTGGAAAGTACATAAGGATTTACAGCTGCAAGACTGGGGTTTGCTGCTCTATCAAAAATTCCTTTGCCAGTAAAGCTCTCCTTTGGAAATAACATAAGATTGATTTTCTCCAAGCCACATGCCCCAGAGTTCAGTCCTTGTTGCATTTTAAAAATACTTCGACATTTACTAATGCATTTTCATTGAGTGAACAAGAATGCGAAATATCTTTCTATTATCTATTTACCCATGCATAATAAGCATTCATGGCTGTGATATGCATGCATTGTAAAATGTATCTTGAAGGAAATCATTCCGGTGAAGATGAACATGTGATGTTTTTGTTATGTTTGTGTTGAGGGTAACCTTTAACATTTCAATGACCTTTCCCTTTGCTAGCCTCAGTATGAAGCGTAATGGCCGATGTGAGCATCCAGATGGAACACTTTAGCTGAGCACAGATAAATTATTCAGGGGGAAAATAGGTACAGCAAGTTTATACACTTTGTGAATGAAGTCAAAAAGCACCTTTCCTTTTATGAGTGGCTGGGTGGAGGCTACAGAATTGTCCTTTGGGGGGGGGGTTTGATGGTCATTAGATTCTTAAGGGATAACCTTTTTCTCTCTTTTCTTTGAGAGGTCTACTGTATTACCATGGTCTAAGACAGTGTTTCTTATATATATTTTATACCTTGTCTTTGAGGGATGCAAATGAGAACATTCTGAACTGTTTATAACTGGTAACTTTTGGTGTTGGGGCCATAACATTTCTTAGAGAATCCTTCAGTCCTAAATCTTTCATTACGTTTGGGATGTGGCTGGATAATTAACTAAGCGTTCTAAAAATTACCTATTAAAAAATAGTATGTCAGTAGGCTCAGCACCTGGTACCAGCAGTCATTAATGAGGCACAACTTATTATCACAACTTATTTTCATCACTTTCCTTACAAGGCATAGAAAGATGGAACCAATGTACAGTAATGTGGCATCTATGAACATTTGAACTGTACATGGATAAGGCTATGGTGTGAAACAGACTGTGTGCTTGTATGCAAGAAGCAGAAAACTAAAACATACCTTTCCAAATGTTATTCAACAAGTCATCTGAATATATGTATGGTTTGCCTCTCTGAAGGTGGTACACTAACAGGCATACACTAAAAATCCTCTGACCACAGATGCATTGTGGGTGTTCAACATGAAGGGACAAAGAAAACCAAGGCACTTTGGGTCAAATTACATTGATGATCGATTATGTCAATGCAAAGTACATGAATTAATGTGGGAAGGAGAAGTGCATACTTATGTTTTCAGTCACATCGCGACAGAGACACTTCAAAATGATTTCACATGAAAGTTACTACAATTATCACTATTTTGCAAAAAAAAAAAAATCTAAACTAAAACAAAACAAAGGAGCGAAATGTAGGTTATCCATTAGCACCAAAATGCTATTTTGATGACCTTCTCTTTTAATTTCTGCAGCGGCCCTAGCACCAGGCAAGATTGTGCCCAAAATGGCCAACAAGCTTATGACATCAAATTCTCAGGAAATAGAATTTTAAGGCAGAAAAATGACTAAATTAGTCTTGGTAATTTACTGTTCTGTGATGGAATGCAACATGGTTTCTATGTTCAGACAATACTGTGTGGTGGCGATGAAAGGGGACATAAAATCTGTGAAATCCTCCGTGCGTGACAGATGGGACATCTTTGCCAAAAACATTCAGACTGAGCTTAGTCATTTAATTTTCACAGATTGTGAGAGAGGAAAGGTCACTGTAGCTCTGTTTTACAAGAATGCGTATCCCTGCCTTTACAAAGTAGCACCTCTCGGTTGCTTCAGCAGATAGGGTAAACACAGAGCTACCCCTATCTCATTCTCAAAGGGAATAAGATATTATCGTATTAATTATGAGGTTTCTACTGTTTTTACTTGTTTGGGACCCAAACAAGTAAAACCCCTCTTTAAGGGCACAAGCAATTCAGTCAAACCTATTTTATCAGGGCATATGCTAGTCTATTTTAGAAAAAAAGAAGACATTCCAAAAGACATGTTTTCTTGTCTCTGATAAAATACAATACACTAAAAAGTAGCTATTGGTTTTTCATTTATGTTTATATCGTTTTGCTATTTAACACTCATTAGTTTTACGTACTCAGTCTGATATGTGTACATATTGATTCTTAAGTGACACATTTACTGGCTAATTGTGTCAGTGCACAAGGGAGGGGACCAAACATGTGGGCTGTCTTCCCCAGCGTCTGTGCCATGCTCATGGTTGAGCTGAAGGCTTTAATGATTGCAGACGCTCGACGGGGCATGGTGGATCCTGTGCCCTTTCTTTTAACACCTTGTCTTGTGCCCTGTGATCAATAAAACATGTGCTTTTGTAGGTGTGAAACATTACAGCAGCGTTACTCCAAATGTCACCGAGCCCAGGATGGATCTGAGTCAGACTGGGCGTCTTGCCTCTCCTGATCTCTTCTCGTCCCTCACTCTCTATCACCTCCTTGTTTTGAGGCCATTATGAGGGGAAAAAAAAGAAAACACGGGCATGGATGAGTGAGTGACACCATTAAAGCTCTGCTGCCGGAGACATTAGCGCCGAAAGGCAATGTTTCAAGTCGCGAATGAGAAGGAGGCTAAAGCAAAAAACCAGTTGAATTGTCAAAACACTCATCACGGTCAAATTCAGCAATGTCTTGCCCTATCGACGTTTTCATTCTACTGTACACAATACATGTGCTCGCAGTTTAGCAAAGGGGTGTTTGGCTTTGACCTTATTGAGATTTTATGCAAATTGGCATGATAAAATGCAATGATTTCCAGATAACTATGTGGTTTGTAATACTGATGACGAAAATAATAGCATTTTGATCAGTTCTATCTTTAGCATCCTAATTTTTGAGCAAGGACTCCCGGATGACCAAATGGAGTGACCTCATTCATCTGAGATAAGACGAGAGGAAAGAAGGATAAAAGGAACAAATACAGAGGCGGAGGTCTTTACCTTGGTCCGAGTATCAGCTGCAAACTCAGAATGAGCTAAATACACGTTTCATGTGACCAGCTGGAGCTAATGGCATGGAACCACTCGCATCTGCCCTTCAAAAGCAACTGGCATTTAAAGAGGGAGTGCCGAGGCTTCTAAGAGAAAGAAGGTAAATGCCATCCCTTTGACCGCCATTGTTATTATTATGGCCTCTTTGGCGCCGGCAGAGACGTAATGGTTTGAAGATCTCTGCGGTATTCCAGACAAAAAAGAAACTACATTTTAAGTGACCACCAGAGTTCACAAAGCAGGGAACTGCAAATAGCATGGGCATTCAAGTAAGTGAGAGAATGACCGCGCTCTTATTTGACGTGAGTCATCATGTTTCTTCTCATAACGCAGTTCATGTTCATTTAAGGTCTTTGAAGATCAGTTACATACAGAATAGGCGTTTGGAGAGGTACTGTCAAACAGATTTTAATGGGATCTGTTCAGTTTGATGCAGTGTCTGAGCATTGAGGTAAGTACTTACAAACTGACAATAAAGGAAAAAACGAATCCATACTCAACAATATAGTTTAATTGTGCTAAGATACAACAGTATTTATATTTGAAAAAAAAGGGTCAATCAAAATTGACAAGGAAGGCCAGAAACTTTAATTGTGTTTGTGAAGACATATTTTTTTAAATGTTGGAAGGTAAAATACAATAGAAGGCAAACAAAAGTGTTTACTTAAACAGTAAACTGAGCAGAATGGAAGCGTGGAAAGGCCAAAAAATGAACACATCAGCTAAGTCCCACACATTGGATATTCATCTGGTAATGCAAGCTGTACCAGTGTCAGCAGACCCTATGAAGCGCTTACTGGATGACTCCTCTCTGCTGACTAAGAAACAGTTTTTGGATATAAGAACAAAGTACTCTGAACACAAATAATTCACGTTGAGCCTCACATTTTCATCATGATCTGTAAAAACTACATTGTTTTATCATCAGCGTGTACTCTGACAGAAGGCCTCATACCATATATTACCTACTATATGGCCACCAATACATAACGTCCTTAATTTAATGCTATAATACACAGAAAAGAAAAAGAAAAAAAAAGACAAATTAAACCTTTCAGGCAGGTTCTTGTAGACAAAAAAAAAGAAAAACGAAGAAGACACCTTACTGTGCGATAACTAATGGCCAGGCTCGTTCTTCGTGATGGCTCTCGTTCATTTGCCTGCCTCATCCCTCCTTTCCCCACCCCGTTCTCTTTATATCTCCATAATTTGCTTGGCACCTGTGTTCTGTCACATGACAAAGCAACTTTTCGAGGAGCACATTAGCTGTCCTTTTAAAGCATTAGCAGCACGGCGGGGGGATTGCCGAACGCCATTTACTCGCTCATCCGTTGCCTTAGCAATAAGCCTCGCTTGTTTCTTTATTAGTCGTCACTATCATCTGTAAAACCCCTGACACACACACACACACTGAAGGACCCTGAGATGCATGAGGGGGCAGGCCTGGACCGGCAGAGGGGAGGCTCAGACATATTCACAATGTGAATGTACCATTACACTACTGTTGTGATGCACTGCAAGACATGGCCCTGGAAGGTGTGCTGACAGAGAGAATGACGTATGTCCACATTTTGCTGCAGCATCTACACAAAACAGATTTAACATTTTTAGACTTTAATGAAATTTATGGTTTTATGCCAACTTGTTTTTACATACAGTGGGGTACTGTACAGTGAACAGGTACAAAAACAATATGCTTATAAAACAGAGGACAGTTTTAGTTCTCAAACAAGAATGTAAATGATTTAATTTAAAATTATATAAAAGAATAATGAATACAAAATAATAATTATTATCATAACTATTATGAATTTTAACTAAGCACATAAAAACAACAGTGAATAGATGATATGTTGATTTGTAAAGAAAGGAAGAAAAGAGTGCAAATATATTCAAAGCATAACAAACTTTTGAGATCCCTGTATTTCTAGGCTATCCGCTTAGTGAGTGAAGAACAGAGCGGAGAGTTTTCCATACCTAGATTTAAAGCTGGGCATCTCTCCAAGTTCTTACACAGTTGTTATTGTACTCTTTCACACTTTCACACTGCAGTAGGCATTGTGAGAGAGAGAATAGAGATTACAGTCAACCCTGCGTGTTTTCAGAACAGAATCAATCTCATTCACTTTCACCGCACTCAGCGCTCTGTGAAAACGCACAGGCCCGCGTTTGCTCACGATTTCATGCGATCCACCCCCGGCTCGCATTATTATCCAGATTCCACGGATCTAATACGCTGAATGGAGCATTTGCATGCCTTTGTGTTTAGCTCATGAGGTAAATAACTGTGAAACAATAACTTCAAGTAAAAATGACTTGAATGGCGTGGGGTGGGATGGGGGAGTGTTTCTCTTTAAGGGTATTGTCGGATTTGTACACAGACAAAACCGAATCAACTGCAGTCTTTCAAATTCTTTCATCTAAAAAACAGAGGATGGCATTTCGCAGCAGTCAGGTTGCTAAGTAAATCTTAATACAAAATTATTTACCCCCATTCAAAATCATCCACAAACTGTTCTCAATGTACGTATAATACAATGCTATCAGACCACCAGCAAAATGTATGTTTAAAAATGACTTTTATGCTTGGTAAATTATTCCCCTGTTTTGTCCTCATTGTAATTGTGTACATAAAAGTAAGGCTCAGACTCAAATAGAATGGATTTGGACCATCCTGCAAGGATTGTAGCATACTCATATCACCAACATCATAAACCAGGCAGATGGTATTATGTATTTTCAGTTTATTCATGTAACGTCATTACAATTATTCACACCGCATTGTCACCGTAATGCTAATAACTGGTGCCTGCTTTTGGTCCCTAATCTGATCAGTATCTGACTGAAGTGTTTCGTTTTGCTTTCAACAGATCACTGCATACTGTAATGAATTTCACATTTATCGTATCCATGACTTTTACTTGAGTAAAATACAGCACATTTTATGTTGAATCACCGGCAACAAAAAAATCAAAGTTTTGTTTTTTCAACATAATATATGTTTTTAAAACCATGAAATGAGTGTGGGTTTTAACAAAATGTGCTGCCCTGTCAGAACAGACACACAGGAAAATGTATAATTGTATGCATATGAAGTTATGAATATTCATTGCTTTTATTATATGCCTTAACATCTGCATATTATACAGCATGCACAGTATTCTAAAAAGTTTTCTTTATTTTTGTCATCAAAATTACACACACACACACACACACACACACACACACACACACACACACACACACACACACACACAAAATAACAACACACAATAAACAAACACTAATCCATATACATGCTATGCCATGTTTTCTACATTCTTTAAAATATCCTTTAAAGTACTGTGTTTTCCTCTAATTACCTTTGCAGTTGAATGTGGTCTTTCAAACATCATTAAGATGCAGATTTCCTTGGTCATAACCAAGATGTGTCCGAGTGTGTGGCTATATGAAATTATATCTGAATTGTGTAAGGTCAGAGAATTCCATAGCATTTGTAGCCTGGCAGTCCCCTGTCATTGAGGTTATTTGGAAAACCAGAAAATTGGGTATGGTATGGTTGCCTGCCTTGCCACCCTTTGACTTGGCACACAGCAGACCAGCTACCATAGTGTAATTTATATGTGGTTAATCCACCAACAATGACCATACCATAGAAACATTAAGTTTTTCAGTGATGAGATCCAAGTAAATATGAATTGCATTCACTATGAACCACATTTACACGTGTTTAAAAACAGCTTCAGGCTGGCCTTTCACGTACAGAAGTGCATGGAAATGCTTAATTGGTGCATATGAGAGTATAAATGGTATATGTTAACTGGTTCTGCTTCATACCAAAACATGCACGCTTAATTGCCTAAAATTGGATTTGAAAATATTACATTCATACACTCTCAATAGTGCATACATGCAAAATAGAGCAACCAAACTCAGTTTCATAAGATAAATATATAAACAAAATCCATAAATTCAGTCTTGGTTTTCAACCAATATTTCAACCAAGGTACAACTTCGGCTACATTCACGGCCAAACTATTGCTTCATACATAGAGAATTTTTGCTTTGGAAAACAGTGTTTTAAAAGACAACCATGACTGACAACATTTATCACTTTGGAAAAACCAGCTTTTAGAGTTTGGGAGACTTTGATGATTAAAAACACTTTCTTTGAACGGAATGGTGTCGGTGTCACCTAAAACGTGGATGCGTTTGATTCACGTGGGGCCCTTTCCTCAGCGGCTCCATTTTTACGCTTGATTGGCCCTCCATCACACAGCATGCGGCCGTGATAGGACACGTCAAGAAAGAGGACTCTCATTACAGCTCCTCTGTCATTTCCTACCGCTCTGCTCACTGCCGCTCTTTGGAATTAGACGTTTCACAACCCGTTTCCAAATGAGCATTTTATTTGTTTATTTATTTATTTTGTTTTAAGTTTCCTGTTTTCTCCCTCCTCCGTTCAGAGCAGCAGTGGGCCTCTAATGAGCTTGTTTTGAATGTAAAATTGATTCACAAGAATATCCTAAAGAAGGCTGATATCTTTTAAGACCTGTTTATTATTATTATTATTATTAAGAGTGGTGCCAAAAATCTTGCAAAAATCCAACCAGTAAAGCATTTTAATCTCATATTGTATTTATTTATTTATTTATTATAGTTAAAATCTTACATTGGCTTTTAAAGTCCCCCTCTCTGTATGGATTTTTGAGTTAAACCAGGAAGCTAGAACCTCCAAAATATCCAATCACAAAATGAATCTGACATCAAAGGCAGACACTAACAAATGCGTGTGTCACTGATGGCACAGCCGTTCCCTCTGTATTTAACCTTACTTTAGGAAATGGCGTCGCGTGTGACACTCTGGAGGCGGTAAATTATCGAGACAGCACGAGGGATCATTCACGGCTGTTTATCCAGCGCGATTCGCCATGATTTCAGAGCTTTTATTTCTGCACCTGCATTGTTTCTGCTTAATTCGCAGTGTTAAACTTTTAGAAAGGAGGTAAATGAATACATATAAGCATTCAATCGATGCTGGCTTTATGACTTTTTAGTTTTAAAGCCAACATCCATCTACAAAACATCACTTCCTGGAGGCAGTAACTGGTCTGAACCCAGGCGCCAGAACAGAGGAATATAAAATATTCACATGATAATTCTCGGGTGTCTAAGACCATGGCTATCACAAAACATGGCCACTTTTGTCGATTTCCAAGATATTTTCTGGACAACATGCAAAGCACTTTATTTCTGTCCCTTTCTGACTTATCCATCTCTTCACCCCTCCCCCTCCGCCCCATAAGTTGGTAAAAAGATAAAAGTTTTGGGTTAAAGAGCTATTTTTGTCTCCTGTGAGGACGTTCAAAGAGTCTCCCACTCTGAATCATGTGCTCCGAGTGTGCCTCTTGCTGTTTTAATCTAGCCTAAAGATGTTTGTTTTCAAAGGGAATTTTCCTAGTTTGTTTTCAGGGAGTATTTCAGTCTTTGGAGGGGTTCAGATCTCCCAGATTCAAAGATGCTGGCTTCACTGAGATGAGTGATACGTACTTCAACAAAATCCGCCAAAGCCTTCAAGTCATACAAGAATGACTTTTTTTCAAATATGTATGTGAGTGTTTGCATCATATATATGTGTGTATTTGTGTGTGTGTGTGTGTGTGCGTGTGTGTGTGTGTGCAGGGGCGCAAATTCGGGGGGTGGGGGTTACTGTTAAAAAATGTGGCCACCACCCGGTTAACAATGGTTTGACCCAGTCGCCCTTCATATAGTTTGGGTAATTGATTTCACATGCAATCCGTCGCTGCTCGACATCCAGTAAGTATTCTGTTTAAGGTTGTAACATCAGCTTTAAAGTGAAGAGCGATTATAAACTCTATACTCCTGACTGCGAGCAGATTGAATTTATGAGTACATCTATCAGGGTAGCTAAGTCCAAAATGTTTAAAGTATCTGACTTTTTCCCTCAGTAAGCAACAGAAGATGGTTTCATTAGTTAAGCCACTGAAGCTGGCTTGCTAGTTAGTTTGCTAATTAGCTAGTTAGTTTGAAAGTAGTCTTTTTCGCTCTTGTGGGGTTAAACAAATGATTTCATAATGGACATATTCATTATGGAGACTGTTGAGTCCATGCCATTTTGTTAGGTTGAATTAAATTACAATACTTTTTTAGAAAACCAAGTTAATACAATTGCAAAGTTAATTATAATTGCAAATTATACACACTTATATTGTCCCCCTCCGAAAAATGGCCTCGAAAAAATTTCAGTGTTATGGTCCCCCCCCAACAATGACATTTTCCCCCTTGATTGTGTATACATATAAACTCAGTTTTTCAAGTTATTTAATTATCATTTTATATCCAGCCAATAATAATAATTTGCCATTAAATATGTGAGCAGGCACATAAAAATGTCTGGTAATGATGGTATGCATACATAGTTCTACAATAATTTCAGTTGGTGTTTTTACTCTAGTCAAATGTGTATGAGCAAAATTCACCTCTGGAAAAATGTCTGCATATTTCATCTTAGCCCAGTTAACATGAATATCCTCATGACTCAAGCCTTTTAAAATTCTTTTCCAGCTTAAGTCTGTTTCGCACTAACCCAGAGTGCTACACTATGATTATTCAGTGAGGTTCTACTAATGAGGGGAATATTAATAAAAACATTCTAACAATACTTCAGAACATGCTATTTGCGGATCTCCCCGGAGGACCTTGTTGTTTGTGTTCAGCTCTCTCTTATGGTAGGTAATGAACTCTGGAGGAGAGAGGCTAATCCTGAGTCCCAGCTCCTTCTCAATTGAGTCTTTAGAACATTACATTGCATGCTTTACCCAGGGCTGCTTCTGAAACTGTCAATATGCAATCTTAATTATATTGCATATAATTTCATTCCTTTACTTGGGTGCTCAGTTGATGCCCTTATCAAGACCAACATACCAAGGTTGAATTTCTGAGTAAGAGGAGCTTGACAGGAAGTTCCACAGGGGAGAATTCAAGGTCCTGTTCATTCTCTCTGTTGCCAGTAAGTGCAACGTTATTGCTATGAAATTTCCCTTACTCATGTTCTCTCCTTCTTCATGTTCTGTTTCTGAAATACATTGGTTTATTCTGTCTCTTGCCTGGCGGCACAAGATCTTTAGGCCCCAGTCCCGGGGGGTGTGGCATAATACGCCCCTGCCCCCTGCCTCTGGGCACACCTGCAGCACTGTCCTTCAAACCCTTACAGGGCAAGAGTTCTCCTAAGGTGAAGCACTCATTGTATCATTTCAAATAATTCTAATATTGATTCAGAAGATTTCCTGGCTGACCTCATTTTAATATACTGCTTTTAATATGTTTGCCATCTATCAAGTTACATGATCATGTTATATCACATTGTCATATCAGATTTCTTTTCAGTATGTCTTGCTATTACTGAGGAGTTACATTCCTGATGTTGTCTTTCCATTTTCCTACATTGGAATTGTCTCATTGGATCGGTCTGCCTATCTCGTTGTAGCAGCATCCCCTTTCAACTCAGGAGAGTACAGACAATTACTGACTCTGTCTCAAACTTTGTTCTGCCAGCTACCACTTTTTGAAACTCTGCAGTCCACCAGCAGAACTTATAGGCTATCACATTTGAAGTGTCCTCTTCACTTACAGTTGATGTACACAGAGAATACAGGCACTGAAACCAAACAGAGGAGTCCCACTTGTAAGTGAGACCCCACCTTCCCGGATGAAGTCATGGCCAGTTATACAGAGAAAAGTGCACTTCACTACACACTTACCTTGGGCCTGTAGAAATTGGTGACTTTCTGTGACTGGTATTTCTGTGTTGTAACCAGTAGTTCCCCGCCTCCAGCTCTATGAGGTCACTGTAGTCTCTTCTCATACTCCTGGTAGAACAGCTTCCCCACTGTGGCACAGTGATCATTTCAATGAATAATTTAATTACCACAAATGAACCTTCTAACCATTTTGGATTGAATCTGATGTGTGCCGACACTTTATCACTTTGCCTGTTCCATAAAAAAATAAGGACAGACAATACACCAAACTAAAACTGAGAGGAAAAAGATTGCATATCGGCTTGGGTATAAAAACTCGTTACTGCTTTTACAAATTTGTGAGGCCTGAACGAATCATGAGAAAGGGTCTTTTTAGCAGCTGCAAGTTTCTGGCTTTGACATTGTATTACCCTATACAATGTATTTTATTTATGTATTGACATCGTGCAATATGAATGGATTTAATCAACATAATTTAATTCATGCTAAATGACTCAATATGTGAATTACTAGTACATGAGTAGGAACCCATGTATTTCACTGTCACACTTCTCCTATGTTATACCACTGGTAAAGTTTAGTTAAAGGGCAGAACACTTAGGACTGAATCCAGACCTGACTTATACATTAGTGACTGCATTTTCCTGGTAAGTCTATCATTTTGACAGCTACACAGAAAATGCACAAAAGTGGCATGTAGCTCAGGTCTGCATTTGGCCCTCAAACAGTGCATTTTATCCAAAAAAGGATTTAATGTTACCTGATGTTAACTGGACAGAAGTTCAAATATTCCACTAAAACAGCCTTAAGGATTGAAAGTGCTTTCTCAGTTTTCAGTTATGCAAGTTAATGTGCTAACCTTACGGCTTCAAAGGATTTAGTCAAGTGATGTAAAATGTGAAGCTCTGGAACAGATTATCTACCTGAAGATCTCTTTCCTGAACATCATTTTATTTTGATTTTGATAGCATTGCATGGGTGGTTTAGGAATTGTAGGTGTGAGATTTCATTCTCATATCAGACAGAATATGTAGACCACTTGAAATACCCTTGAAGGTGTATAGCATTGTTTGTGTCAGGACCACAGAGTGCACAACAAGGCTGTTGCAATCTTGCACCATGATTGTACAGATTTTTGGATGCATCTTTGTTATCATAGTGCAAAGAGTCACTTGAAATCATGCCCATTTTTATTCTTGTGCACACCTGGGCAGTCGCTGCAGAAGGTGGGAGTAAACTTTGAAATATCATTTTCAGAAACGTTCAGGAAAAAATTCAGACTTAGAACTCCCCAGTCTGAATTTCGGAAGGGAGCTTTTCCATACTACTCAACACTAGCTGATGTACTGACCAGGTACGGACTAGCCTTCGGTATCATGGAAAATCATTTTTGGCTCATCTTTGTTAAAAGATAACAAGATTTACTGTAAGATATAATGACTAGGTACTGAGCAGTTGTGTTTTCCTTGTATACTCCACAATACCTCTTTGAAGTTAATTAAAATTTAACTAAAAACACAAGGGGTTGTTTTAAAAATGCAGTTTGTGAGTTATTATGCCAAGGAAGTATTAGCACAGAAAAATACCTCTGTCAGATACCAAATTATATTATACCAGATGTCAAAACTGTCATTTTGGTTTTGAATAAGGATGACAAAAACCCTTCTAAAACTCCCAGTATTTGCTGTTAATGTTTCCCATTGCTGACTTTAGATTTCCTTGAAACAACATCACAATATTTGTCTGTGCTAACAAGCTTTATAATTTCTGCAGTCACATAACTGGTAACTCAACAGAGCCTTGAAGCTGATGGTTTCCATCCAACATCAAGAATGAATAAGTGTGCCTACAGTGACATCCCAGCAGTAAGACTTGAACCACCATTCCCATGGTGCCTCTTAGGTCACATGACCAGGGTTTTATCTTCTCTCTCCTTAAAACCAGATTTTTAGTAGGATGAGCCGCTAATCTGTCCCATATCTCCAATCATTTAAAAAAAATCTCCTAACAAAATACAGCAGTCAATTAATATGCAGGAAGTGGTTCACACTCACTTCAAGGGGAGAGGAAATGGACACTTTCCCCTTGAACATCATTAAACAGGACCTACCATGTTTACTTACTGTTTGTACAGCCATGTATCTACTGAAGTGACGTGGGTCAAGCACGTTGCTCAAGGTTATAAGGAAAATGAATCCACAGACCTGTGGTTACAAGCCGAGCCTTCATGGATCCAGTTTCCCAGAAGGCGCTGGGAGCGGTACCCCTTTCAGACTCGTTAAAGAATCTCAGGCTGTCCCATTAATGCGGAGAGGCACGGAGCCAGCATGAATGTCATCTCTGATCCGACACGGAATCCTTCACCCCATTTATGCACTTGAAGCATCTAACAGTCTTTCACCTCTTAAAAGCCTGACTGATCTTTACATTCGACAGGGCTGATAGCATGACTCCCGTCTCACCATTTATTTATTCCTGATACCATCACTTTATTATCATTTATGTTTTTTCCTACCACTCTCTTTTCAATGTACTTTAAACTGGCTGACCAATATCTGTCTTCTCTATGACAAAACTAAATGGCAGGGATAACTGACATTTGACTCAGATAAATGGAGACCAATACCTGTCTACTGTCATTTCATAAATATTGGAAAAAATATCCATAATAACCATATTACATTCAGATTAACATCATTCTGTCCCATGGGGTTATCAGTTTCACATTGTTTGCCTTACTGTCTGAACACTGTATAAATATGAATAAATTGAAATAAAACTGAATATGTGTATTCATTTATGTATCACCAAGTTGGAGCACAAGGTCCACTCTTAACCTCTTTCCTCATTTGCTTACCAGGAGTAACAGCTGTGAGGTTACATTCATCAGGAACGGTAAACTGCATAGTAATTACCAAAGAGCTGAGTGGCCCCTGCAAGTGATGAACAAAGCTGCCAGCAGATTGTGATGGTGAGAAATCAAGAGAAAGCGAGATTCTAATTGGAAGAAACCGCTAACTGTCATCAAGTGTGGTGTAATTTTTTCAGATGCGACCACACAAAGAGAAACAGATGTTTCCTTTTTTAAAACATACTGCAATGTAATGATACAATACGATAAAATATAATGGTGACATGCTAAGGGGGAACACTACTGAGCATCTGACTTTACTCAACTTGAGCTAGTCCACCTTGATCTACAGCGTGATAATATGATACTGAGCAGTGAAGCAGGCAGCTATATAATGACATTTTTCATCAACCTCCTTGCTAGTATGAGAAAAACCTAGCTATCAGGGGACAAAAGGTGACAGAATCTCTCTCCCTTCTAAACCTAAACCAAAATTACCTGCCAACTGTTCTAGCCAGATTGCCCCACCGGTTTGGTTTGCACACTGAGCACCACTCATATGTCTTTCTTAAAGGGTAACACCTATCACATATGTAGCAATGGTTATTTAATGCAAAGGTAATATCAATGGAGCATGTTTAGCGTTTAGCTGTTCCTCCTTAAGTGAGACTGATCCTATCATCTTATATCACAAAAAACTAAATTGACCCATTAATTCGAGATGTACTGATTATGTTATTACTGGCCTCACCATAATCTTCATGTTCTGAAAGAATTGTTTCGTATGTGCGGTAAGATAATTAAGCAATGGTATTGGACACCATCAGTCAATTCAATCGCCAGTCACAATGACTAATTCTCCTGGCATTTTCCAAACACAAAATAAGTAGAAGATCATTAAAAACAAGATATGCGAATATTATTCCTGTCCCAGCTGCAATTCTACTAAACATTATTGCAGACAGAATGCTGTTTCAATAGCTGTCGAGCACACAAGCGGGCCATGATATTACAGCTAAAATAAGCTGGCTCCTTGTTAGTCATGCCAAGTACTTCTTGAGGTGGCAGATATATAAACCTGATTCAATATTGCAGAACAATTACTTTTCCTTGAAATAAATATCTGACAATTATACATATTGCTTTGTTCTTGACTTATTTTCCCTGAATTATCTTGGGATTCGAAAGCGGTATGATACAATTGCGCTGGGTTCTACAAGATTAAAAATGTAAATAGTGTCACTTCTTTTGTCCATGTTCATTCTTTCACCTAATGTCTGAGGGTAGATTGGAATACATCTGGTGTCTGTACTGTGGGGCACGTCGGATAAAAAAAATAGAAAGGGTGTTAAAAGTGGAGGAACCGTTTGACCCTGAGGACCCTGTGTTGAAAGGAAACTGAAAATAAGGACAAATAACAGAACCAAAAAAAAAAAAACTAAAGAGAAATCCATTGGAAACAGTGATCAGAGATAGCGCACACCAATTCTCGCTGTTTTTCACAGTTGAAGGATGCGTTCTTTATGGAATGAAATTAAAATATATCCCCTGCCTTTATAACCTGATGACAGAACTCATTTACATTGTCCTTTTTCTCCCTGTGCATATATGTAAAAGTGTGTGTATGCAAATGACAGCACAGTTTCTTTAGCACCATGTTCACAGTTTCTCTATTTCCAATTGGTGTTCATGTTAGGCTGAGTGCTGTAGATAAATGGCTGGCCTCAATGGGCTACATTAGCTGTTCTCCTCATCATATGTGTTTATGTAATCTTCTTGATTAACAGTAAGCAGTCAAGACAAGAATAGTCAATGGTGACAGCACTCTGTGTTGAACCTGAACCCAGGTTTTCTGTAGAGCCAATCGGAAGCTATGGTAAAATTGAGTCTCAGAGGCTCCGAATTGATACTATGGTAGCAGGAGTTGAAGGTATGCCCATTCTACTCACATCCAGAGTGGAATTTTGACCTGATAAAGACCTGTGAGCGCTGTCTTTTTTTCCATGACAGTAGTCCAAGATCTTCTCCATGTGTAGAAGAAGCCCCTAAGCAGTGGGAGGCTTGGTTGTGCGGACAAGTTCCATCTATCAGAGGACACTGTGGTGTCACCAAGGCGCTGGGTCCCTGGCCCCAGCAGTGGGCACGCTGCCCAGTCCATTAGCTGTTTAATTAGACGGGCAGTGTGCCCGCCCTCTATCCGGTGGGGGAAAGCAGGTCCCTGCTCTTTGATTACACTTCCCCCTCCAAGGCTGAGTCCTGGATGGCCGAGGCCTTTGGATGACATTATTAAATGCAAGTCACTCAAGTAGAATTGACCTTTGACCCCACCCCTCCCACTAGCAATTTAGGCTCTTGGTTGAGCTCAGTGTCTATAATGACTCATTACACTGCCGTAGTTGATAAAGACCAAGCAGAAATCAGAGAAGAGATAGGCAGAGAGGAAAGTGGACAAGCCAGCTGCCGATTCAATGTTTTCCTAAAGTGAGGAAGAAGAGAAAAGAAAAAAAGATGTGCTAGCTAATTATTTTGACTTGAAATGAGCTTATCGTATTGATCCACAGAAAGAAAATCCATTCTGTTTACTCTGCAGGCTTGAAAAAAGAGAGAATCACAATACAGCAGTCAGCAGCAACTGACGGGACCCTTGGTGGCAGTATGTAAAAGCAGTCTCCGAGTGTTATTAATGCTTTCTCAGTCACATAATCAACAGCCCCTTATGGTTCTGGACATATGGTACTGTGTGTGTGTGTGTTTGGTGAGGAGGGGGGGGAGAGTCTGCAAGATGCCCTGCTGAAAAATTCATCAACTCAAACTCTGAGAGTCGAGATTTAAGAAACAAGCCCTGCGTCGCCACCGAGTCTCATTCCCCCTATTATACATGATTCAGCATGCGCCACAGCCAGTCAATGGCAGTGCTGCAGGTCATTAAAAAATACCCATCTTATTTTCTGGGAAAATAATGGCTGCGGGAATCTAATGATCTGACTCAACAGTCTCTGCTTAACACCGTGGGCCTACTTTTTCCTCATGGCTCAGTGTGTAAATGCCAGCGTAAAGGCACTTTCCAATTCCCCGCACATTAAAAAAAACCCACGCTAATGTGGGAAAAACGCCACAAGCATCACAGAGAAATTTTTTGTTGGTGCCATACTTAATTAACATAATGAAATTGGGTAACTCTCTATAGCAAGGTCCCAGTAATTAATGATTAATAAAACATTATTTGCATTTATTAATGTTATTAACATCAATAAATTGCTTTTTTTTGTTTCCTAAAGCACATGTTATTCACCCCATCTGAACTTCTCTCAACAGCTTACTGAAGCATTATTCACTGGTGTAAAGCAATGGTACTTGTTTTTTGTAGTGCCTGTCCTGAAACCATTTATAAGTGGTTAGTCATGTCTACTTTAGGACAGGAACACATATACATGTAAATAATGCATTAATATTTAGTTAATTGCCTTTTTTTGGAATGAGAATTATTTTGAAAGGTAAGAAGAGTGTTGGCACAAGTCATGAGCAAAGGAAATGGGTAACAAATGCTAATTCAATCCTAAGACAAAAATGAAGAATGTATGCGAATGCTTGCCAGCGATTTCTTGCAAATGAAAACCCTTTTGGACTGCATGTCTTTCCTACATATTAACCCACAAGGGAATTTGGTCATCTGAATGACATTGATGGAAATTCTGAGGGTGTTGAGGATCCTAAACACTCTGCCAGTGTGAGGCGGGGAATGAATTACACGGCTCTTGTGGGCTGCACTTTATGTTTTTTGCAAAATAAAGTAGATTTAGCCTGACAGTTTTAGGGCTCTCTTAAAAATGAGATGTGGCAAATATTTAAAAATGGATTTCAAGAAAATGTGCCAAGGCTGGTGATCATGTTGAGGATGTACCAATGCTTCATTTCTGACCCTTTGGGAAAAATTGGGTGAAGCGCTGCGGCATGTCTGTGCCCTATTATTCTTTGGTTGTAGAGACATCCATTAAGTAACACAATGCAAAGCATCATTTCCACATGTTACACATACAAGCTTTGTCTTAACCTTGGTGGATGGGTCATCGATTTATGAATGAATGCATCCAGGAAATAAGTCTGATATGTCTGAAATAGTTATGGCAAGCTCGGTTTGATAAAGGTAGTTATTGTACTGAAGGTCAGTACTCAATTTGTTGTTCTGTTTAATATCCATCATATTCTTTTAGTTAACAGTGGATTTCTCCTCTTGAGACTGAGCAAAACAAAGACAAAAGAATTTGTACCAACTTCTCTTTCATTCAGAACAGCCTCAAACAAGTAAAAAAAAGTTTCAAAAACTTGCAATATGACATGAATCCGCCTGAATATTCAAGAGAAACAGTGTATTAGCTTCTATTTTTGAGTGCTGCATTAAAATTCTGTTTGTTTGCATTGTAGAGTGAGTAAGTGTAGACTCTCGAGCCATTGAAATATTGCAGCTGACATTTTGGCAAGCACGTATGCATTCTCATAAGAGAGATTTAAATTGCTTTCTTTTGTTTACCGCTAGTGTCCTCCTATATGGGGTCCTCAAGTATATGCTCTTTCAAGCAACCCCTCTGTTAATTTGGAAGGTTATAGACAAGCATGTCTCACCTCTTCACAGACAGCACTTAACGCACAGGTTGTGCAGGCATTACAAGGATACTTAGTTGACCACAGCGTGCACAATGACACACAGACATTCCGCTAACTGAAAATACCTCTTTTCCTGGGTGATGCTGTCACCACTTATTCACCATCCTGCACGGATGTCAGTCACCACCAGCGAAGGGTATGTTACAGACTTAAACATATCTTTTAAAATGACAACTAACTGTAAACATGTAAAGCAGGGCCACAAGTGACAAAACAAGTGGCTTCATGTTTGGTGTGTTATAGGCGAAATACTTTACTAGCTATCCTTTTAATTCAGTGTATATTCTTTTGTAATGGCGCCAAGTAAAGCAGTGGAAAACACAGTTTCAGGTTGTATTTTCGGATATTTATTTAACCACTCCTTATGTCATAACCCCATTATTTTGCTATATATTACAACACCTACAACATCTGCACCTGGAGGTATTGTAAACCGAGATGGGAAAATATAGTACATATTGATTTCTTTAAAATGTACATCCAAGCATTTTAAACGCATGTATCGATTAATCTGAACTATTATTACGGGGCACCTGTGTTTGATTATTGCCTGAATCCAACACTATTAAAATATATGACCATTGTACATTTTACTGTTCTCGCCACTCATATTGTTCAATAATTTTCATATGACTGCAAGCTATTCAAACAACATTTAAAGCATAATAATGATTTTGTGTATGTGAATACAAATGCATTTTTATTTAATTCAGTAGTTTTTGAATTTCTTCCATTCTGCCAGACCTGAATTTAATAACATTGATTTTTTTTTTCGCCTCCTCATTTGTGACACTGTGTAGGCCTGTGTCACTCCGCCACATATTATAGATGTACCTGATTGGCTGGAAAACTTCGTTCCTTTCTCTTACAAAATGCAAACATATCTCATTGGTGCTTTACAGACATGGCAAGTGAGTCTTCACGTTTGTTGTCCCTTTTGAAATAAACTTGTGATTTAATTTTCATAAGATCAGAGCTGACGCCGCCATTGACAATAGCTCCGAATCACTCGCTGAAGTTTAACCGAGTTGCCTCGTGTCTGAGTGTGATTTACTGAACAAGCATTGCATCTCCTTGACAGAATACACACCGGTGCACTTTGGAAAATGTTTTATTCATTCATTTATCATTAATCATCTCTGCCAAAGACAGCAGTGAACTTGAAAAGCATTTGAATGCAAACAACAAAGGTGGAATTTAAGTATCTGTTATTTATACACCTTTAGGAAAGAAAAAGACAAACATGCAATGTTTTTTCATTCTGCTGTATATTATTATTATATAGCTCTACCTAAACCAAAGTAAAGAATTGTTAATGAAAATACCACCATAACTACAAAAACTATGAAAAGAGTATTCCAGATTTTAAGAAAGCATAAAACATAACATTTTAACTTGAACACATTGTAACTCTTTGTTCAACAACTGCTTTTATGTGACAATTATATGTGTGCTTCATTTATAGGGGTATATGTGTTTAAATGGCACAATCCCCCAACAGTAACCTTACATGAGACATCCTTTAAAAGCATTCCAAATGTGCACAGGAATACTCTAAAAAATACATAAAAGGCAGAAAAGATCAATGCAATAACAAGCAATAATCATGTACACCCTCGGGGCAAATGTTTAGTAATTCAAAAACAATTAGAGAAAAATCAAATAATTAGGTAATCAAAACAAGCTGGCATGAACTGGGATATGGGCACAGAAGTAAAACAAACATACCTCCTATAGGGCCCGAAATCAGACAGTAGACTATGGCAGATGAGCTGATCTTGGTGAGTAATAGCAAACGGATGTATCTGATATGTGCAGAGTCAGTGAGCACAGCCATTGAAACTGGAAGATGCATCACTCACACTGTCATCTTCAGGAGGCTCTCAGACAACAGTGCTTTCTCATATCTGAAAAATACAGCTATGTAAAGAAAAACATATTTCCCCATATCACTTCATTCATCCCAAATTTGTCTAAGTGGGATGAATACTGAAAAGAAACTATTTTGGCAGGGAGATACACAGCTGTCTGTCACAGCCAGGGACGTGACCATTTATTCAACAGTTATAAAGGAAAAAAAGAGAAGACGCTTACAAGCCCTAACAACTTTTTCAGGAGATACTTCTTGCCATTTTTAAACAAATCATGTGTTTTTTTTTCCCACTTGGTTACACATACAAGCCTAGTTGTACTTTCACAAGTCACATGCAAATTTGATTGTCCTATATGCCTTCAAAGAACAAAGAGACAAATTTTTCCTTTCACATGTTTCTCAGCTATCCCCACTTTACACGACCCCCCACACAAGGGGGCATATGACCTAAATATCCCTCTCAGGTACCTCTGCATAGATAAAAGGATCTCTGTTGATATCACATTTAAGACTGTCTGTAATTGGAATTCTTGCAGACCCTTTGGAAAGTTACAGTCAATCCCAGTGCTCCACAGTACCTGCCACGCCGTTCCGGTATCATGTCACATACACCCCACTTAAGGTTGTATTTTAATTAAGCTGGGGTCCCCCTTATCTGTTTCAGGGGTCAAAAAGGCATGGAGCATAGTGGGGAAAAATGAAACCTCACTTCGCAGATGCTCCCTGCCTGCCTACCAGCTTTATTTCCAAGAAGCATTACACCAAATCCAATTTGATCCAAATCAAAACATGCAAGTAATTGCATTTAAATAATTGCATTAGTCAAATTCACTTAAATGTACTGACAATTTTTGTTCATGGCCATGAAACAAGCCAGGAAATGAGTAGATTGAACTAGCGAGAGTTGCTTCCCCTTTTGTAGTGTTCATAAAGCGTTTTACGCACACAAAGATGCACAAAAAATGAGTGTTCTTTTATGAGTATATCATGCTGTTCTAAATGTTGGTTTAAAGTGTCGGCAACTGACAGACAAGGCTTAACACTGGGAGCATTATGTGAAGGGAAGTACCCCATCAGCTATAATCTGTTTGCCAATGAGGATGTAAGAATGTGTGTGCGCGCAAGTGTGTCGCAATGGACAGCTGCAGAGAATTTTCTGTACGATTCACAGCGGGTCCCCTCTCCCCTTAATTAAAGTGTAATTAGGAGAGGATTGTAACGTCTCTCTTAAAACTGAGAACATGTCTTCTGGTCAGAAAAACTGAGAGGTTTTGGGAGAGGATCGGAGCAGCACGTAGACAAACATAAACGCGCATGCATGAACATGTATGGGCAGACAGGCGCTCACGCACACGCGCACACACACACACACACCACCTCCATGTATGCCCTCATTAGTGTCATCTCTGGGGGTTTCTCCGCTCAGTGGTGTTGAGGAGAGGGAATGGAAGAGAGACAGGGAATCAGATTGCGCTCATCTCTGTTTCCTGCGTGTTTCAGTGAATTAGACGCTCCCTGGCCTGCTACGCACTGTGACTAATTATCTCCTGAAACATTGTATTAGTTGCTTGATTACCAGCCTATTCTATTGCTAATTACAAGCTCTGCCCTCTCTGACCTCTGCCAGTGTGATGCATTGCTCTCTCTCTCTCTCTCTCTCTCTCTCTCTCTCTCTCTCTCACACTCACTCAAACATACACTGATCTCTACCAGTTCCACCACTGTCTTACCCTTGTGTATGTATGTACTGCTCTTAGCTCTGCTATTTATCTTAATCCTGAGGCAGTATGGGATAGTGGTTATGTTCTAGGCTGGTAAGATTACATTTCTTTCTTTCTTTTTCCACAACGGTGCTATTGTAAGATTCAGCAAGGTTCTTAACATTACCTGAATTAACCATAGCTGTATAAATGAGCTGTAAAAACAGCCACATACTTGTGATACAAAAACATCACCAGGAAAGCAGCATGTTAATAATGCATGTCAGCATGTTATGTTAGCCTCAGTATATGTTACTATATTCCCTTTATATAACCAGGTGGGTGGAGTAGTTGACAGCAAGTTCTCATTTATAGTTATGACCTGACAGGATATTTCCTACCTTGGGCAATGTGGAGTCCTGCATATGGTTTGAATATTACTCTTAATATGATCGGTATAATTAGATCTGTGTTTTTATATTATTCAATTATTTTTAATTGTTACTAATAAAATTAAACCTCACTAACTGCACATATGCCTGAGTGCAGGGGAAGGAAACAGTATTACAGTCATGCTTTTGGTAACAGAGACCAAGATGCACAAGACAATTTTATTGGCCAGTGATAATAAGGGCCTAAAGAACACCACTACAGCGTTTCATTATGATTGATTAAAAAATCAAATGGGGAAGTTATTACTGATTGGTGATGAATGTTATCCAAAGCAAAAGTGATAGAGTGTGGTTTTCCATTTTCTATCACTGTGCTAAAATAATGCAGTATTTGGACAAAAAATGGCCGACTTGTACAGTACATACAGCACTTTGGCCAACACATAGCTTTATAAATGGATGACTTGCCTGTTACATATTTTAGGGTTCCCAAACATACTTACAGCGTTTCTGCAAGAACCATCAATGGATAGCAGCTTTGTGAGTGGTGCCATTAGGAAGCTTTATCTATGGTTTAGGGCCTCATCATTAAACATTTACCTGTCTACCTATGGATTTTCCCATTATAAATGTTTCAGATGAGTGTGCAGCACACTTTATGTCTCATTTCAGTCCACTTACTTCACAAAACTTTTGCTTTTGGTGAGAAAACGAATAAAATGCATGGGCCTGAAAGTCCCAATTCAGCCATAGTGAAGCACATGCTATCTTGGGAACTGGATGGGACAAAGTTGAGGAGGTTTTGCTGCCAGCTCTTTGACAAAACTCTGGTGTGTAGGAGTATAGTTTTGTTAGCTATGCTTGTATGAAGCATGGTATTTATAATGCTTGGTGTTTATCCACATACCCTGTCCTTATCTCTCTTGAACTCACTTTTTTCCTTCTCATTGAAAATGCATTCGCTTTAATTAAACGGATGGAGAGGCTGCCAAGGCTAGACTTGAGTGAATCTGCAAGCCTCTGGCCCTTGAAAGACGCCTTGTGCCCCCTTACTCCCCACATCCACCACACACACACACACACACACACACACACACACACACACACACACACACACACACACACACACACACACACACACACACAAACCACCCTTCATTTCAGACACCAAATCGATTATGATGATGCTCTGTCTGCCTGTCCAGCGCATTGAAGAGAAATAATGACATTTCAGTAATGAGTGTCCATGCTTTTGGTTGAATAATTCAATAGTGTGCATCCTCCACAGGGTTGACTGCACTTGTATTGGTGGAAATCAATGTCTTAGAGAGTGACATCATGGATGTGAAAAACCTGTTAATAAAGGAATCATGGGATATCTACAGATTTCCAGGGAGTTGATTGGGATGAGCTCCTGATCTGTTAAAGAATGCTGGGATATTTTTTAAATAAAGAAGATTTTGGTTCAGAGCTGATGTTTTATAGACTTTTTGCCTATTCAGTGCATATATTTTGCATTAAACTGATCTGTTTTGAAACAGTGACAAATATAATATTTGAGGATATTTATATTCTAGTGACAGTTTGTTGATGCATGAAATTATACTTAGTCAAGCTTCTAAAAGCATTATGGGCACTCCAATGAAAAGATATTCATACTTTGTAAACACAGATAAGACATGTCAATACACTGTTGACTATAATGAATAAAAAACACTGTACAAATAAGGATCCTCTGTTCTATCAGAGATCGCTTGTGAGAACACCATGGTGTAAAAAAAGCATCTGTGTTTTAAAATGACAGCTTATTGAAATGGATATTAATTAAATCTTGATCTGTCGCTCGAGTCAATGGCAGATGATAGGATGTGTCGCAAACGTTTAGAGTTCAAAATTTAGTCAAATTAATTCTGAAAATGTAGACTAATTCATCTGGTGTTCACTTTCAGGCTCAGAGTGGATAATTCTCACTTCTCCTATGATTCAGAAAAAAAGCTAGTCTTGAAATATTTCTTAACAGCAAAAAAGTGGATAACATTTCTCTTGACCTTTTAGCCCCTGGTTTCATGTATAATTTTGGGTTTTATCCTCATAATACCAGGTTTTACATTTTTATCATTTTGTCTGCCCCTTTGATACCGATTACCTAAGTGATATTGCTGAAAAAAATACTTGTATTGTATATACTTGTAATATGTTGATAGCTTGTTACTGGGTAGTAGCATAACAAGATGTGTCCACCTGGAATTCCTTAGAGGAAGTTTCCTACATTTTGTTACACAGTGCAGCCATAAAAAAGTCTTTTAAGTTGCTGTTCTCCACAGTAGGGAAGATGTCCATTCTGAAAAGCTCTGCCACACTTTCCCATGATGCCACTCTCATACTCTGCTGTGCAACTCCTTTGCCCTGCCAGCAGTTTAAGGATTTAAAAAATGGCGCAGGCTGCCATTTCTCAACCATGACTTTTTGGAAAGTAGTAATCCTGATAAATCCCCTTAAGGAAATGTAAGAAAAGCTCTTCACATCAGTCTGATTTTATAACGCTCCCTGTTTTTTGACTGCAGATAAGAGATTGCCACACATTTAAAATTGAGCTGATTCTGATCGATGGGAAATAGTTAAGTAGACATCAAAGAGTAAAATCTGAGACAAAAGTGCCTCATTTATTCCCCATGTAATAGTCACTATTGCCTGTCATGGCATCTCTGAGCCAGATCTTACTGTATGAGGACCTTACAAAGCCTGCTAGCTTCTAAAGCTCTGCTCGGTGACATTGGAATAAATTATAAATTCAGCTTTCCAAAGTGCATGTCTTTCCCCATTAGGTTCAAATGCCAGTATAGATGAGATCAAATCTGTTGATTTCTTTCAAAGTTTGAAATGGAAGAGAGCTACAGGACGAGAAGACAAAAGGATAGAAGAGAAAGTGTGGAGAGGAGAGAGGGAGGGCGGAGAACGGGAGTGTGGTCTGATTTGATTTCTCGCGCAGATATAATGGCTGTTCGTTTTCTATTAATCTTCCTCTCACAGAGCAGCAGCGGCAGATCGGGTATTAGAATCTTGCCACCGGGCACTGCACAAGCCATTAAAACATCATTACCGTCATCTTCGATTATGGCGGAGATGTGCTGAAGGAATTACCTTCGTAATGAGACCAACCTGAGACTCACTAGAGGATAGCTTGCCACCCAAACCCTCCATACGCAGACCAACCCCCACCACCCCCCAAAGGGAGGGTAAGGGCATCAACACAATGTGATGTCACAGCCCCCAGATTCCTTTCACTAACCTTGGTAACTGATTCTCTTCTTCTGTCATCAATTGTATGGTGGCACTTGTTAACTATGAACCGTCTATGTGAGGCCATCTCTGTCTGTCATCTGTTTAATAAATTCTGGCCAAATGCATGTGTGTGTGTGTGTGTGTGTGTGTGTGTGTGTGTGTGTCAAGCTAGAATAGACAAATTGCTACTAGCTATGCTTGCTATAAGGGTCATTCCATGCCAACTGACCCAGAATTCAGAACTTTTCCCAAGTTCATGTCATGGATTTTCTTGAAAAAGCCTCACCAACAAACCAAGCCATTAAAAGCTGCAAATAAAAAATAAGCCTCAATAGGTATCACACAGAGATTAAAAACCTTGAAGTCAAGATAGTACAAATATCTACCTATGAAATAAAACCACTGAATGTAATATTGCAGCCAGTTAAAAATATGAAAAATGTGCTATTTTCATGAAATTATTAAATGATGGAGTACATTTTTATATATCTGCAATGAATATTAACACTTTCCCATTAAAAAAATGGAAATTAAAATAATTCTTGCGAAAACATACAGTCAAAATATCAGAGAATTTGGTTTTTAAGCTCCAAAGCTATATTTAGCAAGGTCTGTGGCTCTCAATTTTTTTTATCCAGGGCCAAATAACTTCTAGCTGTGATAGAACTATATTAATACTGCACAGAATCAATATTTGGTTGCAAGAAAGTGAAAACTAGTGGATACATTCATTTTTGAAAATGAAAGATTCTTAATATTCATAGGATTCTATTAATTTCATTACTGTAAAAATTCAGCAACAACTATTTACATACATGTAGCGAATTATCCTTTGGGTTTCTTGGATTTTCAGTAAATATTTCAACTCAATCCAGTAAAAAATAAGCACTTGGTGAAGCTTAGAATGCACATACAAAAATGAGTAAATTTAGCTGGTCAAATTTCAAAAATTCATCACTGAAAAGGTATTTGGAATAGACCTATAGGATTTTAGCAAGGTCTTGTGAATTTAATAGAAGTTTTCACATGATTTTTTTCAAGGAAATCCATGACATGAACTGAGTGGTCCTAGGTCATTGGTACGGAATGACCATAAGTTATAAGTTGTTCGCTATCATAAGCAGAGTTTTTGAGAGAATGCTAATGATAACTTCATTTTAAGTCACTTCAAGGAAATTAGCTAACCCAAGCTGTTATTGTTAAAAACTGAGACCTTATACTTCAGCAACAAATTTCATTTCACAAAGCCATGACCTACAGCTACTTAGAAAATTTCATAAAGGTAAAAAATGCACAATTTTAAACAGAGTTTCCTCTCTCAACATATCCCGTCTGCACACTACACAAATTATGAATAGGACATTACAACAGGTACATTGTTGATGGAAATGGCCCATTATTAGTGTGTGTGTGTGTGTGTGTGTGTGTGTGCGTGTATGTGTGTGTGTGTGTGTGTGTGTGTGTGTGTGTGTGTGTGTGTGTGTGTGTGTGTGTGTGTGTGTGTGTGTGTGTGTTTGCATGTTTATATAATGGTAATATTCAATATTCAGATAAAAAGTTGTATTTTAGGCTGTGCTGCAGAACTACTAACACCTAAATGATAAAAATCTCTTTGGAATCATTAACAAACTTTCTAAGCGTCTGCGTTCCAGCAGGAAGTGATGACAGGAATTGGTGGAAGGAGGAAGAGGTCAGGAAGCAAGCATGCCCAATGGTGCAAATATGCAATGATACAGTGAGCGACCCCATTCCTAATGTGCCCGATTAAACACACCACTGCATTTCTAATTAACCTAGCACGTCTGATAAGAGCGGTGAGGACGCTTGATATATTGTCAAAATCTGGTTCCAGGGTTAAAATAATAGAAATCATTTAAGAATATGAGAACTTTTATTCCCCTCTCCCTCTTCCTCTCTTCATTTCTCAAATTAAGTCAATCCTTGCATTGCATAAAGGAAGCCAGTCAGCCCTCCAACATGTGTTACATAGACTGATTTTATTACAGGGGCATTAGTGTGGGGTGATCTTTTTTTTTTAAATTAGAAGCATTGGGATAACAATAAAAATGTTCATCATCGTTATCCCAGGTAAAGTACATGAATGAATCACGTAAAGCAATTTCCCCCTAATCTGTTCATTAGAACAGGACGCAAAGCTGTTACCATACATTATCAAGCCATACACATGATATTATTGTTTTAAAGGAGCATTAAGGGAATTAAATGGTGAGATGCATTATCTATAACGTAACCTCACTTGCACCGGCTTACATTTGACCAAACATCTATAGAAAAAGGCTTTGTGCCATAAGAAGTTTAATATAATATGGGGCTAATCTGGGAGGGGGGCTCAACATTGAAGGTACTTCCAGTGTCAGATGGGCACCTGAATCAGATTGGAATATTCCAGGTGTGACTGAAGCTGGATTCATGACAGGGTGGCACAAAAATGGCAGTCATGTGATCGCTCTTCATTAGCCACCATTGGTCATCCAGGCACCCCCTTTCAAGAACATATAATGCACATAAGTGCCTTCCTCTGACTACTCTCTGTAAAAACTTGTAGAGTGTGGTTGGACAGCTTGTAATGGCCGCCATCATGTTTCAGAAGAGAGTTTGTAGCAATGGGTTTAGCTTGAATATGGGTGGATATTACAAATTGAGGGAAAAAAGCAGACAAATACATGACATAATATACACAATCTAGGTTGACTTCCTGCATTTCTGTCCCTTGCACACTTTCAATTTACAGGAATGCTCTCAAACTAATTCTTGTGTACATATGAAAATATCATCCACAGCCTTTTCATGATGTAGGGTTATTTATCTGTGTCTCAAGTGGCAGTGAGCTGACCTCTTTTAATCTCTGAAAACAAATTTTAAGTCCTCTTTTATTGCTTAGGCTCTGAGTGCGTGGTTGCAGTGGGGAGGGAAACGATAAGCATGCGGAGGGTAAAAACTGGCCTCCTCTCATTAAGGTGAGGGCAGGAAAAGCTAATAGGGTAACTTTCCAATTGTTGTGCTTGTTTCTGGCCAAATTTCCCCTTAGTCAACTCAATTGTGCTATCAGTGGGCGAGGTTTATTGATCTGTCTCTATCAACTGAGTATCACTACACCAAGGACCTGCGCCTTAATAATAAACGTGCGCCGGCAGTGCACGGAGCTTCAGGGCGCCACTTAATTGGCTGTACTGGTTCCAGGGATGGAGATTCAGTTGGCATGACCGTTGTTATCTTGTTGTGCAAGGATGCCTCCTCTGGTTGGCCTGGACACCGGCAGTCTCCCTGCTCGGAGTGGCCATGGAGGGTACTCCCGAGACACAGTGGCTGAGCAGCTCAGCAGGGGGGACAGAAGAGAGAAAAGAAGTGGGGAACTGAAGCGTAAGACTTAGAGAACAGCGCATACTTTATATGCATTCTCCAGAGATGAAATAGCCATTTGATCACCCAAACCTGGGAGAAGCCCTGGTTAAAGACTGATTGCAAAAAAAAGACATTTGATAAAAGTCCCTCACACATAGATCCAAGGCAATATTAAAAAGAAAGTAACTGAATATTAAAATACAGTGGTTTATTGTAATGGTTCAGGACCTGGGCTTGTAATTGAAAGGTTTTAGGTTCAGTTCCCAGGTGGGATTCTTCCATTTTACTTTATTTTAATCTGAATTGCTTCAGTACATATCAAGCTGTGTAAATGTAAGCTAAATGTAAGGTTACTCTGGATAATAACTAAATAATTGCTGTTAAATACTCACATTTTAAATTAAAAATGCAAATTACATGCAAAAACTTGCAATGAGATTCCAGATTGTTATTCTCAGTAAAACAATGTCCTCTGTATGCTTCATAAAGGTTAATAAATGTTGGTTTCCATGGAAATTTAAACAGCAAAACAGACATGATTTGACCGATTGTACCGTATGAAAGATTCACTGGTGGGTTTACAGTTTGAGGAGAATTTTGGAAGAATACATAATATCATGCAAGTGCTGATTCCCTCCAGGTCAGGTTCATGGTAATAATGCCTTCCTTATTTGTGTTCTGCAGTTTCACAAGTATGATTCAGCGTGAGAGCTCTAGGGTAGTGTGGGCACTGTGCAGAACATCCGGAATGTGAGAGGGGTGCTGTTCGGCACCTCTGCAACACACTCACCTGAGTCCCATCAGGTCAGCTCCTGTGCCACACCGCATTGTCTGAGGATGTCTGCTTCAAATTCAGTCAGGTAAGGCATTTATGTCACAGTATATGCTGAGATTACCATACAGACAAGAATCATGATTAACTATTAAGGCACTAAACTGCATGCATGGGCACTTACATACATACACACACAGACACATACACAAAGATAAATACACACTCTCAGAACTGTTCAATTACCAGTTTAATGTCCAGGTCCACTCATGGAAAGTGGAAAAATGGAAAATGGGATTACATTTTCTTTTTTTTTTTGGTTCTCAAAATTGTTGCCAATTTGAGGACATTTTTGCATTTTTTTCTGAATGCCCCTGTGTCGTTTGGAAAATGACAACTAAAACATTAATCGGGATTGGAGAATGCCATTGTTTGTTGTTGTTGTTGTTGTTGTTTATAACAGAAGATGGGCTCTAGTGCAGTGAAGACAAATCCAGACTAAATAACAATGTCTATATGTTTATCTTGCTTAGTAAATTAAACAAAACACAATTTCAGCCCTGAAACAGATATGATCCAATAAGATTTGCCCAAACTAGTGAGATGAAAGTGTATGTAGCTTCTTGATAGCTTGCTTGATAGCACAATATACAGCAAACAAACTATCATGTTGTACATCTTGGAAATTAGCTACCTCTTTAGCCTCTTACTAATTTGATAATTGCCTTTTTTGACTGCTTTAAACACACTTTTTTTTGAAGTCAGGGTGAAAAAAAACAATGTGCTATACAAAATTTGAAAACCATATCATGGTCTAATACCTATTTACCCACACTAGATTAACGTCAAAGGAAGAAAACCAAATACTAATCTTCACCAGAATGTCAGTCTTCCTTAGAATGAATACAAAATCAAATGACAAAGACAACACATCATTTTTTGTCTATAATGGAGTTCAAGCCAAGGCATACTATTGCCTCTCTGTTGTAAGTCAAATCTGGTTTTATTTCAGAGCACGAGTACTTGGTGGGAGAATTATACCCAGCATGCTGAACTTTCTCCACAATAAATTTAAACTCTGCCTGAACCCACTGTTGAAGCAGCCTTTAAAATTGGTGTAAAGTCACCAAAGTTGTGCTTGGTAAAAGACATTTCTTTATCCATTTGAAATGCGGCTTAAAGAACTGAATAAGTCAATTCATATTATGCCATATCTTCCTGTTATATGTCAGATTTTGAGGCATCTAACAACAACTGCTGTCTGTGCTCTTACACTATCATCAGATATTGCAATCCATGGTACCAGGTAGCTATCCAGGAGGACAAAAGTTTTAAAACATGGGTATAGAATCAATATCATTGGTGACGATGAAAGTTAAATTTGCATTTCCTTTATCAGTTACCATGTGACAAATTTGCATTATAATAGAGTTTGTTATATGACCAATTTCCATCCATTGTGCCTGGGATGACATCGGCAAATTCAGTACATTACACAATGGACAACAGTAACCTCTTAAAAACCCACTTCAAACATTAACTTCTTTTTAAGTCTTTCAGAATTTTTTGTCTGTTTTGCAACCTATATTTCAGATGTCGCTTGAAGAATAAATAATATCATGAACAATAATTTCAAAGAAGTGAAGTACTGCTTATGTGTCAATGACCCTTACCTGAAGACCAGAATTGTAAGGGTATGATCACAATGGAGCTCAATGGTAACAAGATCACAGCATTATAGTTTTAACAATGATTTCACAATGATATTTAATTTGCATGCAGGGATGAACATATTACTGAGTCTGTGAGTTTCAGTGCTCTCTCTCTCTCTCTCTTTCTGTTTTATTTCTTCATAAGACTTCTTCAGCAGCCAACAGCATTTGCCAGAACATGTCATATTGATTTTTTTTCCCTCAGAATTCAGCCCAGCATATCTCTTCCCCAATTACAAACAGTTCAAGAGATCAACCCACATCTTGTCCATTGGTACCCTTCTTTCCTTACAAATAAGTTACAGGTAGTTAACAGTAATCACATATATTCCTCTTTCATCTATCTGCTGAGATGCACCTTGAGGCTGTTCAGCTCTTTGTACGTTACTGACTGTGTCAGTTCCGTTCCAAGCTATCACACCAGTAGAGCTCTCTGAAGATGGAAGCCGGGAGCAAATGAACATTTGTCATAAACTTTGACTCAGTAATGAGCACAAGTTGAACTTTTAACAAGTTGTTTTACCACAGTTTGATAAATGAGTTTGGTGATTTCTCAACACGCCAATCTATGTTTGAGAAGAACCAGTAAAATTATGTTGGCATTTAAGCTGGAGTCAAAGACAAAGGATGTTTGAATATAGACCATAGTACTACTGTGTGTGGTCATAATATTCATGTCTCTACTCTGTATAATAAAAAAAAAATACTTTATCATGTGACTAAAACTTTAAAAAGCAAAAACACAGATGACATTTTTAAAAATATTTAGAAATCCCAGTGATTATACATTTAAAAAAAATGTCCTAATTCTGGACTTATTATTTTACTACACAACTCTATATGCATTACAGCATTGCAATACAATTTGGCATAATAAAATGCAAATACAGCTAGAGTCCAGACTGCTCAGGTATCATTCCAGAATGAGCCAAAGAAAGCTTGACTATGTTCAGATCTTTTAACTCATGGAGGTTTATGCTCTGCTAATTATTAGCATACTGTTGCTGCACTTACTTTTCATGGAGGAATCACCATGTTGAAAGTCACCCTTCTCTTCAGGAAAGAAAAAAAATCAAATGGGTGCAGTTGAACACTTTGTACCATTAAGTAACAATGGGCATTGACTTTGTAAGGGGTTATGTTAGGCTACAGTATGCCAGCAAAATGGGTCCAATACTATACTATAATAAGGTACCATAGGATCCTTTACTTTTGTCTCCATTTTGCACCTCGGTATGCATCTGTTTATCTTAGCTGTACAGTGTCATAATGAGTTTCCAGTTTCTTACTCTTTAAAATACTAGTGCATCCACCATGACCCTTCTGTGATACATGGATATGAAATTTGGCATTTACATTTTAGGGAGTTTGCAGGAGGGTTTTCCCCCTATCTGTATGAAACCAGAGACGAGCTGTTTTGTTGTTGTTAGCTACTAAGGGGTTTATTGTTATTCTGTTTCCTGGCCAAGTGATTTTAATTGTTTTATCATTCTGTTAAGTCTTGGTTATTTTCACATAATATTTTAATACGTTTTTAATGATATTCAAGGAGCTTGATATTCAAGCTATTTGTTGTCAGGCAGTCTGAGTTTGAGGTTTGGCCCATTTACTGACATAATAGATACTCTTACGCTATTGCAGTCCAGAATCTTATGTACGAACTGATTCTGGTGGCCCCAACAGTCATCTTGGGGCCTCAATGGAAAATTGTATTAAATAAATCTGCCTACATTCTCAAATCGCACTTAGCTATTAATTGGTATGTTTTTTTAACAGCTTTGTTCATCAACCCTTTTTTTTTATCAAAGACTCTGTTCCTCTCATTTCTTTATGTTTAGACAGTCTTCTCTAACTTTATAATGGTTAAAGCAGTCAGAAAAGATTTTGTTATGATAAAATCTCATTAGTATTATTTAAGATCTATTTTTCTATTCAAAATCAGACATTCAGAATCTGTTTTAATTCATCTTAACAGATTGAAGATCAAAAATTTGATGTAAAACAAGACTTTTCCCCTATCAATATGAAGAGGAATTAGCAAGCATCTGGAAGCATCTAACCCCACTTGCTGTAAAACATATTTTTTGGTATCACAGCATATGTTATTCCCGACAGTCCAGAAAGAGCATCTTTGCATTATAAACATCTTTGAATGATTTGTCTTCCATTAAATGCCTTGCCAAACAAATTTGTGATTTTGGAGGTTCCTTGGTCAGCTTGTTGTACTCCCATGTTTTAACTGTCCCTCGACTGATACCAGAGGGCTGCCTCTACATCCATAAATGCAAAAAATAGCACTTTCTAGGCAGTTATTGCATGGAAAAGGGAATTGAATGCTTTGAATTAAGATAAAAATTTGGACAATCCTTGTATTTATTTTATTTTCTCAGAATTCAGAGGAATTTGACTTGATTTTTGCCATGATAAAACATGTGGAATGTAATCTGTGGGTATGACACCAATGTTCAAGCAAATTTTGGAATGCAATTTTGTAAATTCTATTTTGGATGTTCATAAATTTAATTTCCAATTTAATCTATGTGGATATACCTGGAAGCTGGAGGCTGCTCCTTTTTGGGAATGGCACGTATATTAAATTACGTTTACTCAAAAAAATTTTGTTTGACATCTTCTTGGAAGTTAATCCTAAAGTCCCAGACTGAGACTTCTATTAATTTAAAATCAATTTGTCTTATTTCCTATTTTAGTTTTGCAGCTCTGATACAGCGATAGCCATACTTCCCCGAATGGCTAGCATCTCAATTAATTCAGCTGTCATTTTGTATTTTTTACATATATCAAATCCTTCCCCTATGATTGAGATTGCTGTGTGAAATAATAAACATTGAGGGGGGAATTCTGACTTGGGAGTGCTCAGCATTTTTTCAGCGGAAAATACTTATTCATATTCTGACCTAGCTCATGTGGCCACACCCGGCCTGCACAGGGCAGAAAAGTATAGAGTCTTGAATGATGCTAACTCAACCAGGAAAATAACACCCGCCCCACAAAGTCTTGATGGCCCAGTAATGGTTTTCTCTGAGTTACGTTACCTGGTACTAAAAGTCTGCTGCGTAACAGAGAAAACTTCAATTTTGAAAGGTGATCAGACTAATGGGTGACACAGCCATGCAGAGACTTTGCCTTGTAATTTGCGAACTTGGATAGTTATAGCTGGCTTTGATGAGTTTGGACTGGATTCAATTGTTATCCCTTTGATCTGGTTAAAATATACTGATGTATGATTTGTCAGGACCACATACTAGTTGTAATACTAATGGGCAATACAATTAAAATTTTAATTTGCACTTCAGTCAAATAGCAGTAGCAGCAATGAACATGATTTATTGTGAATTCAATGGTGGATATCGAATACGAGGTGAACACTTTACCTGCTCATATTTTGAATCTCTCATATTTAGCTGTACTCAGCCTCTTTGTCCGTCCAGTCAATGTCTCCCATCATTCAATAAACAAACAGCTAGTCATGCTGAACGACTATATTCATTATATTCATTTATTTGAGTTGAACCAGGTACCCATTTTGTGCGTGAATGCTGTGGACACCTGGGTAATTTTTCTTGGTGAATCAGAGCATGGCAGTGGGGACTCGGATTAGGTAAAGAGACACGAATGGTGAAACGCCCATCACATCTCCTGCTCGTCTTTAAAATGAGTCAAGACAGAAAGAGCATGGCTACACTTTCATATGAAATACATTATCTATCTTGTAATTTGATAATTACATGGTAAATGACATGTTTATCCTACTGAATGTCTACTGCTGGAGACCGCAGTTTCACCTATAGTTTAGGGAAGTGAAGTATGTTTTCAGTGCAAAGGCGTTTTGATTAAACAACTTACATTACCCTGTTGGACCTTTCTGTTTAGTGTCACTTTCCTTGATTCCTTGAGTGTCATCTCAGCTTCTTATTTTAAGCATAATATTTCAATCGATTTTAGGCGAATAGAGTAAATAAAATCGCCGAGGACTGATAAATAATGAAGGTTTAATTAACTGACATACAATTTTCACAGCGTGATTTATCGTTCAACATTAAACATTGCTTGATATCATATTTCATCATTTACTGACTATCTAAGGTGAATAATGAATTTGTTTCACTTGACCTTATAATTGCATCTGTATTGGCATACGGTACATCGTGAGACCTATGAGTTATTGTCTGTGGGTTCATAGAGTTAAAAAACAGCATTCCGAAAGCGTCAATGAGTCTAAATTTCATTTGAGACGTACAGACTGAGGAACTCAGACCAAAATGCGACCATGCATGTTAGATTCAATTTAACTCAATTGTCCCTATGGTAAGGAAAATACGTGTGCCTGTTATCTACAAATAATTTCAATGATTTCAAGAGTTATCCATATTTATTAAATGGTGACATTGAAAAAATTGTTATATCAAAGTCTGATCGATAGGAGTGTATATCTTACCATACAGGGCTGCGACAAAGTCTGAATCCACACAGAGGGTATTTTAATGAGAAACTCTCTGATTTCAATGAATCTCCACCCCAAACGCACAAGTCTCCTAAGCAAGCATAAAGGTTCAAGGTCAGAATACTATCAGACACTGAAAAGGCACACAACGGATCCAAAAACGCTTAAGTCGCACTGACCGCAAGTCTGAATAAATCTCCTAAGATATTACCATGAAAGAAACATAAAAATATGCATAACAAACTAAATGAGATGATGTGGCCTTGAGTAATATTTTATAAAGCCTTATTTATATGAAAAAATCTGTGTCAGTTACATAAATGTCAAAGTATTTCTAGCTTTTATATACTATTATGCTATTGAGTGCATGTTTACCTCATATTTGACTAATGCAAAAAAAAAAAATCCTAAATAGATTTATATCACTGTCTGCTTTTTTGCTTTTTTCCTGTTGCAAGTACAAGACAATTTCAACAGCCATTAGGACATAATCCAAGCCACAAACTGACACATGTTGTATGACATAGAAACAAAACAAAAAACAATCTTTAGTTAACTGAATTTTTTTGGTACATGAAATTTTAAATCAATGTAAGAGTGAAAGGGATAGTAGGGGTCCATGTGATAAAAATGTAATGTTTTTCAACAAACCATTTTCCAACAGACCTAATTACATTTGTGCATAGCAGTTCCGCATAAGAGAGCGATTACATACTCAGGTTCAGCCGGGCGACTGGTTGTATAGGAAATTAAGCACTCACTTTTCAAATTGCTGAATCAATCCTGTGCTTGAGTAACATCCAGTGATAGTTTCTTCTCCTAAGGCCTCTCACTCTCTCTCTCTCTCTCTCTCTCTCTCTCATACACACACACACACACACACACACACACACACGCACTGCAATAGTTGGACCTGATGCAGGCGCCTCACCCTTGAACAGAAACAGGACCCTTCTCCCCATGTTGATCTGAACTCAATCAGCAATGTCACTTTCCATCACAGGGCCGACCCATTGTTTCCTTTAAACACACCAATTGTCAGGTAAGGTCCTTTCTCAGACAGCTGAAGCATTGCTTTAGTTTCTGTGTGTGTGTGTGTGTGTCTAGCTTGCACATTGTAGCTCACAGTTCTCTATTCTGTAGATCTGTAATATATGCTATCCCCATTATAATGGTATAAGGTCTTATACTAAGGTGTAATCTATACGATCTGCTGTTACAAGAGCAGAACAGATTGCTTCTGATCACTGACAAAGGCTGTCAATTTCTTTGGTTCAATGTACGCAGCCAATGGCATGTGGGGGGGGCATGGGAGTATTATTAAATGAGCACATGCAAAGCTGTCAGCTTGCAGTATTAACAATAGTGGACAAGCAATCTGTACCTCCCGTGTCTCCAGCTGTGAAGCCAAAGAGAATTAAAACTCTGACACCAAAACAATGTGACAAATCTTAGTGCAAGACAGCAGTGTACATTGGAAATGCAGATGCGTTTCAGATGTGTTTCTTCTGGACAGACAGGTGAAATCCCAATCAAGTGTCAGCTGGCTAATTTGCTTCTTGTCCACCACCGCTGCTGCCAGACTGGTTTTATTTTATTACTGCATGAAGTCTTAGCCTGAATATCATGCAATACTGTTCAGAGACCAGTTGTCTGGCTATGGTTGTATAACCTCAGGTTGATACATATAGCTCATTGTCAACAAGCTAATATTGGCTAAATCTCTTCCTTCAGCAGTACTGAGGATTATTTCTCTTTTCAATGCCATTATGGTAAGTGGGGGTTGAGTAAAACATAAACACCATTCACCCACATTCATAAATGCATATCTGGGGTGTGGTGGAAGGTAATACCCATGCTTATAAATGTGTTCACCCGTAGTGTATCTATAGGTACATTCCTCTATAGTCTGTTAGCCACTGCTTGGGACCTGGTTTTGGTTCATAACAAGATATGTAGTCTTTGCTTTGGTAATATGCAATACTTAACACATAGCTTGTCTGGCTTGTTTGTATTAATTCAGGTCAATACATGTAACTTATCAAATTTTACCAGGCTAAACCTATTAGTTATCAGCAATAATAAGGATAATTGTCTTTTTCATTTCAATTATTCTGCAGTAGCTAAAACTAGACAGTGATAAATAATGGGGGCAACTCAGTACACAAGTAAGGCTGCTATTACATTGTTTGGCTACAAAAAGCCACATTTACACTAAGCTATCCCCAATAATGTGTTTGGGCTTGCCTGCTATCCTCCTTACTTGCTCCCACACTAGCCATATAAATTTAGATATAATATAGTTGTAAATGAAAATGGATTGAGCTGTGACATGTCCATGTCACCAGACCATTGTGTTGATGGTTAACTCATTTTTTTTTCGGCTAATCATAATTATGCTGGTCCAGCTCCAGTAAGCAACTCAATCCATTCCTCCCTTTCCCCTCATTTGCAATTAGACTTCAGCAGCCCCGCATTTTCATTATTTTTTTCTTCGGGAATATTAAAACTTTATTTGTTTTTGTCTCAGTTTAGTTTTCAGGAGATATAGTTGTGACTTATGTACTGCTGACCTATGATCGGTAGTCAACCAGTTCAGTCCACATGCTCACAGAGAAGGCGGGGGACACACAGAGTTGTGATTTTAGAGTATTTGTCGATGTTATTCATCTCTTGGCTAACAGAAGCGCGATCCTGCCTGTTAGACCTTTACACAAACACGGGGAGCCACATTTACCTACATTTCCACCTGTGACCCAAAGCCTAACAATGCCCAATAAGTGACTGTAGAGATACTTTGGAGTCGCACAACAGTAAAAAGCCACACATCACAGACAGGCATAAGCGGATCAGCTGCTGAGCTCTCTCGGTATCCGTTTTGGAGTCCAGCTAATTAAGGGATGTTCAAAAGGGAGAGCAAGTTCAAAGTTACATGATACAAAGCCTGATACACTTTATCACACATGCTGCTGGAGCCAACAAATCCGATGACACTTTCGCTCTGATTAAGCGGCTCTTCACTCTTCCTTGTGGAATAAACCCAACCTTCTCATGCCGCCCCCAAACCCAACCCCCACTACCCCCCCCCACCCAAAGCAGAAGCATCTAACTCTGTAATCAACTACAACAACCTCGCTGTTGCTTCAAGTTTGCTCCAAACGCTTTTCAGAATGGTCCCCGAAGCTTGGACGTGTCCATTTACATAATCAAATGTTTGAGAATCAATATTAATTATTCATCTCTATTGGGGAACATTTAAAGCACTTTAGGCAAAAGAGAGGCATTCTTTTATCTGTCTGCTCCCTTTGTAATGTTGGCATTGCATATTCAGGCAACTTATCTGAATTGTCTAAATGCCAGGTCTCTTACTCACGATGAAAAGCCAACAATAATCTCCTGATCCAAGTGCAACATGGGAAATGAGATGGTAGGTGGAGGTGATGGCCTTGCAGAACTTGCTGTATTTTTGATGTTACATTTTTCCTTCCATGTTCACCTGTAGAAACAAAGACGAGCCAACCACATGTCCTCTTTTAATATATATCCCACTTTTGTTTCTCTCTTTCTGAATTCCTTTTTTTATCTATCTCTATGCAATTTAGTCTTTTACAAAAGATTGGTGTGTCTGCAAAGCCTCTCATCTTTCAAATGTGGGATGATACTAATGGCTTTAGATGACTGATTCTGTGTGCTGTTGCTTTTCTTAAAAGAAAAAAAAACAGTCAAAAACTTTGTAGTGGCTCCTGATTTCACATTGAATGCTTTAATTACCAACTCTAGCCTTTGTGTTCCTGCAGATTAGCTGTCATGTATCTTCCTCTCCGACGCAGCACAATGCGATCTGACTATGCTATAAAGATTGGTTTACAGACCGATAGACAGTTATAAAAGGCATCGTGCAGTGGCACTTCACATGTAAGGCCTGTAACGATCTCCAGTTGGAGCTTCATTCGGGAAGTTGAGAAGTGGGAACACTGCCATCTAGTGAGAGAGTGGGGAGCTGCAGGGAATCACTGCCCGGCATCTGTGGAGGGAAGGGGTTCGATTTGATTTTACTAAATGAATGTTTACAGTATTTCTTCCCATACATCACGAGCCCTGCTGACCTCAAGCTGTCCCCAATATCCTCACATCGGACCTGTTAATACCCCTACAGAGCTTGCCGAGGGGACTTGAGTCATAATGCATTTCAAATCAAATCTGCTGTAATAAATGGGCACTCTGTGACCTTGTGATTGATCAGCCCGTATAACAGCCTTGCCTGGCCATTAATATGAGATAATGAGTCATTAACAACCCTCCTCCCATCCCGCCCCACCCCCACCCCCCCCCCCACAACACCCCAATAACCCTCTCCCTCCCTCTCCCCTCTTTTTGTTATATGTGTCATGTCTGGCTATACCTGCTTTCCAAATCAAAAATGTTCATACATGTGAAATATATTAAAATGTCCAAACATGAGGTTTACCTCAGTCCCATTGTCATTATTAAATATTATGTGAACTGATCAGTCATATCACAAATTTCTCTTTTTTTTGCTCCACAACATGTACAGAGGAACAAAAGGTAGGATCCACATTTTATTCTTCCTTTGCCCTCTCCATGAATGTGTACAGAAACACACACACACACACACACACACACACACACACACACACACACACACACACACACACACACACACACACACACACACACACACACACACAAAGGCACCACCTCACCCCCATTCCTCCCACTAATTTCTCTACTAATTTAGATTTTGTCTTTGGGGCACAAAGAATAATTCATCCCAAACTGAAATTAAGCATGCCGAATTGCACTCGCATTATGGACTTTAATAATGTTCATATCCATAACTCTACCAGTATGCCCATGCACCAGACACAGAGGATGTTTTTCATTTTTGATGTCCATAATTGTATAAATGTAGCAACATTTAAGATACTGTAATTGTTGCAGATGGACAGTTTTAATGAACTCAAATTGTTTCCCCTGTTGCATACCTCCATAGGATAGATTTCCAATTTATACTCACGTTGTGAGAGTAATGTGAGTATAACAATTAAGAAGCTTTAAAAAAGATTGAAGAGATTACATTTAAGGCCCTTAGCTGATTATGGCAAACTACATAAAATGCTCAGTATTAAATATGTTGAAATACTTCACCAAGAAATGTGTTTTTTATCACAACAGCTCAATGGCTCTTGAAGAACCGCTGTCGATGCACTCATGGCAGATGCAGTCACATGGTGCACTGGATCCATTTTTTTTTCTGATCCTGCTTTTTATTTAAGTCAAAAAAGACCAAGAATTTGCTAGGTGTTCACTTAAAACATTTGTGTTCATGAAAATTCCAGAAACACAATCAGGCATTCACTGATTTCATTCATATCTTGAACAAAGACACAATGACAGCCAGACCTGGGGGATGTAGCCTGCTACACTGACTTAATGTCCCTGCTGCTCACATCTCCACTGTCTTATCTTAAGTACAGTGGACCTTGTAATGAGTGGACTGACTCTACAGATAGTAACTATAAAGATATTTAACAGCTAATAAGTGACAGTGTATGTCTGATAGTGTTAAAATTAAAGAAAGGTTGAATACTATCAAGACATTTCATGATGTGATGTGAAAATAACTGAAAGTCTTTTCACGGTGTCTTATTTCTAGCTGAAGAGTCTATACAAATCTCTACTATTCAAAGTATTGAGAATTTTAGACTCTGAAGAAACTAAGGCTTTGATCAAAAATTAGTTTTGAGGTCATCGTAAAACAGAAAGTAATCCCTTTTGTTTTGGGTATGTCCCTACCTCCTTTTTTTAAAAAAGTTCTGAATGTAATATTAGCAAACACTGCGAGGAGACGGAAAGAGAGAGATACAGAAGAAGGAAGTAAAGACTGACCTCAGAAGACTTGTAAAATCTTGAGAGATATATGTGAGAGATATGCTTTAAGTGTTGGCAGAAATGCTTTTAAAGATGCACAATAGAGCAAATGGTGCTTTCTTTGACCACAAGGGAGATAGCGTTATAAAATGTTTAACCGACTCTTCATAGCAGAATCTTTAAGATAATTGCCAGACATGCGGAGGCATTTTTGTAATGGCAGAACAATCAAAATCGAATGTGTGTACGTTGTCATCAAACCTCAAGGATGGTTTGAATGGCAGTTGAGAGGATCAACAAGTATTGGTGGTTACCTTGAAACATTGCAGGTTGGAGCCCGGGTTTTGCCAGTAACCAACAATGACGCTTTAGTGGGAGTCAATTGTATCATTCTGGTCGGCTGGGTTCATTAGACTGCTGCTGCATCAGTTACCTCCACCCACGAGCCAAGTGCCCACAGGCTACCATTTGTCAACATGCCTCCTTTCAGTCAGAAGTAACTGCCCTGTACTGGGTAAAATAATGACTGACCTTCAAGTCAAATCCAGATGCTAAATTGCTGATAGGGTGACTGCAAAACTTGCTTTATTTTTTGGCTTAGGCAGCCTTCAAGCTTATTGGTGTCATCAGATTTCTGAGGGTTGATTTGATTGGCCCAGAAATGTTTGCCTATGACAATATTAAGTAAAGAATGAAGTACAAGAGAATTGTATGGTTCTGAATAGCTGTTTCACACTGGTTTGTACAAAGAGCATCCCCAAACTTTAATGACGTTATGCCACAAGGGAGACAGTAGTGTGTTGGATTTGTAGTTATGAGCTTGACTACAGGTCAGCAGGGTAGTAAAGAAGAAGAATATGGGAAGAGGAATATGCTCTTTTTAGCCGCTGTGCTCTTTGCATGAGGCATGGGGGTAACGTGAGAGCACAACCAGCCATTCAAAGTTGGGTTGGAAAAAAGTTTCATGAAACGGTTTATAGTTTTATGTGACTGGAGAAATTCAAGTGATCTAGTACCTCTATGTTTTCCTGGATTAGACTGTCTATATTCTCTCCTCAGGTGTTCATTTTTTTGATTTATACTGAGCATGCTGTATTTGCACACTCAGTTCTCTCTATGATATACAATAGATTTAAAAAGGACATCATAAAAATCCTACATTGTTCAATTAAGTTGCTATAGTGCTTTTTCCTTAGAACTTAGAACAACCAATTTAAAGACAGTCCCATGGAGCATTTTTGCTAGTTGAAGCTATTAATAACAGTTGTGCCAACTGGATTTTCTATTTCTTTTGTATTTCTTCTTTTCAACTTTTCTAGAATCAGGGTATGCAGTTTTAACTAATTAGTCATCCAAATAATGGATGAAAATTAAATAAAGTATTTCCATGTAATTTATAAATATTTCTGGTACATAGGTTAAAGATGGTTCTATGTCGTTGCCTGTCTTGCTTATAAATGACTAGCCTTTTGTGTGGTGAAGGTACTGTTTTGCATTCAGGTGGACGCACATGGAAATAATGGTCTCTGTTTCGAGCATGGTGGCCCAGATTTAACCATCAATTAAAAGAGTAATTCCCTCCAATATATGATACTAATGGCAATTCATACTAATGTCTGTGGGTTAACACAATACGTATTGTAATATGTGTGTCCCAACATGGGCCGGGGGGAAGTAGCTGAAGACCTGGAGGACCAGATCTCCCAGGACCTAAAAGTTTCCCTTCAATCAGCATCTGCTTAACTTCAATTAAATAATACGGCTCTTATTGAATGAGAATCGGCAGACCCTGTGGTACTCCGGGCCCAGGAGGAATGGAGCTTCCCACCCCGGGGACAAGGGCATCTGCGAATTCAGACATGAAATGCAATTTGATGTCATTAAAAAAAGATCTAATTGAATTGCCGTTATAATTCAAATCACTGATGTCATGCGGAAAATGGGGAGGGCTACATCTCCACCGTACGGTGAAATAGGTGGAAATCTTCAATAACGAGTCCTTTGTACAGCTAAACCCTGCCTTGATTGTTCACCCTGACAATGGAAAAGATGGATGGGTGGATAGGACTAGCCGCCCGATCCTAATCGCGACACTGGTAAAGCATTATCGTCACGTTTGTTCCGGTTCCAGCTCCAAAATAGTCATTGGGTGGCACTTACAGCATTCTTTTTGAATTATTACAGACAATCAACTTAAGAGCTATTGGAAAAAATCATGTCTGTATAGGTTCATTTCTGGTTCATTGAATTACTTTATGAATTAATGTAACGTAATAAATAAAAGGCCTATAATTAAAAAAGAAAGGAAAAAAAGACACGGGAGCTGAAATATTTCCTCCTTCCTTATTAAAACTGTTCCTGCAAATTGGAGCTCTATTGTATTCAGTGATAAGATATTTATTCAGGTCATAAAATGAGATCTTCCCCAGCAGGTCTTTTTTGAGACAGAAGGGCACTATATTTAATCCCAAGAACACAATGGATGGCGGAATGCGGACAAGAGAGTCTGAATCCTGTATAATTCCGCCCTACCCTCAGACCAATGCTATTCTGCAAGTGCAGCGGACTCATCAGTCACAGGTGACATCATATGCTGATTAGCATAGTAAAAACGCTATTCGATATGCGGCTTTGAAGTCGCTACAAGAGATTAAAAAATATTGGCAAATATTGACAAAACGATAGGCCAGCCAGCGGTCCATCCAGAATATTGCATTTGTCCTCTCTTCTGCGCCACAGAAATTGAGTTGATTATCTGATATTTCTGAGGATTACGCTCAGACCACCCCTGGCTGTTTTGTTTTGTTTTTATTTATTTATTTGTGATAGGGGAGGTATGGGTTGGGGGGTATCTTGGATCACAGTGGCGCGTTTTATTGCTTATTGTGCACATTTCTAAATGACATTGAGTTTAATTAAGATGATTATCTCTCTGTGTTCTCATATCCTCACCAGACTCATATGCAAAAAAGCTTCTCTGTATACAAATATGATCCCATTCCACACCTACCCCTCCGACCGACTTTTATTATTACGGTGATAAATAAAGGCGTAAAATAACGAGATAGGCATTAAATGGGACACCAAAGGCACAAAGGGTAACGTCTCCAAGTTACATTTCCTGTGACATCGCTGTTAAGATTAACCTCATTGAATCATTGTAAAATTGCAAATACAGTCAGTTGACTTGAATCATAACATCTTACACTTAGGGAAAACATGTATATGCTTACCATATGGAAATGTTTGCAACAATGAAATCAGGCAACTGAGAAGTCATGATATACAATATAAACATTAGAACACGCAGCATATGCTGTAACAATGCGTGAACCCAAGAGGAAAAAAACACTACATTTCCCAGACTTACAATATGTCAAGACATTGTTTTGAAAAGGTAAGGAAAACTAAAAGAACAACTAGAGCAGAAGAACTGATTACTGTTTTCAAAATAATAAGTTGTAAAGCTACCAAAAATGAATTGATACTATCTGTCATTATAAAGGCATTATTACATTGGATTGCATTCTTTTTATCTTTAATTTGCTGTAATGTGTGACAATGATAATGATGAGACGATTATAACAATGCTAGTTATACAGCAAGCACTATCCCCTCCAAAGGATCACAAAGAGTAAGTACCAAGAGATACCCTTCTTTATCCGACATTGGTTCTGTTGGACTAAAATTTGCCCTCCTAAGCCTGACAATTTGCCCTGGTATGATTATGAAAATGACCCGAAGCACGACATGTGCTAGAACAGCTCCTTGACATCATGGGATAGAGAGTAAAGGATTTATTTAGGCAATAACACTGGGATACGGCTGTATTGCCGTAACTTCAGATTTGGCCGCCTCGGCTCTCTTACGATAAATATTGTGGGACCCTTAATGACCGTAGAGTACACAGCTTTCCTTCCAAAATACAGTGATTTGGACTGAGAACACAGACATATCCAGTGAATAAGAGGAGCTGGCAGGTTTTTGTTCAGTAGGGAGAAGGAAAAATACAGCCCTAGAAGGGTGATGGAGAGGCCTAAGACAGGAGAACAAAGGGTGCTGATGATCATTACCTGTGAGCGACATAAACCCACCCCTTACAGAACAAAGGAAATGAATTGGTAAGACTCTGGTCATTATCAGAGAGAGGATTTTCATATAGAGGTGTAAATACATGGACGACACATTCTTTTTCAGTACTCCAGGCAATGAGGAGTCTTTGTTATTGTTGTCAAAAGACAAAGCACATACGTGTGCTCACTTCTTGTGGTATCTCTTTGTTAATAGTGCTGCACATTCTTCCGCTTTCTACATTCTCTCCCTCGCAGCAGCCACAGACAGTTCTTCATTTTGTGCCTTTAAATGGAGCGAGAAAACAAGGCAGAATGGAGGTAGTGAGAAAGGTGCTGAGATAAGAGTGCCATTGTGGCCGCGCACAGGGGACTCCTGTTGTTTCTAAATGGCGGAGTACATCTTCCAGGCGGCCACTCTCACAATGCCTTTGATTCATTCTCCCGAGCCACCCGCAGTGATGTCAGCATGGGGGCGGGGTGTGGGAGGGGCAAGGGTGAAGGCTGTTGGCTCTCCAGTTCTGTGCAGTATCCTGAGAGTCATTTCACACACACACACAAAATTACTTTAGGTTCTGGGTGGAAGAGATTTTTGATTTGCAGATAACCACAGGTTCACCTTTAATTAATAAACGTGTGCCTCTATAAATGCTCAAATACACATGCAGATGAACACACAGGTACACACACATGTGCACACACACAAAGTACACTCCTGCTGTTATAATAAAGAGCACAGGAGGAGGCTTGCCCTGCCAGTGGCCTCAGAACAGAGTGCTTCTCAGTATTCCTCCCCAGGGTTCCTGATCATTTTGCGATGGGTTGTTTGACAGGCTGCCAGTTCTAATGCCGGCAGCATAATGTCGCTTGTCAACTCTGATAAACTCATATATCTATCAAAGAGGTTTACCTTAAAAACTTTCATTACCAAAGTGATTAAAAATTATCTTTAATTTAGGGGACAACAGGCAGGATCCTGGGTTTAAATAAAATAAGAGAACTTGGGGGAAATTGGATTCTCAATCTGGTTCTACAGTGATTTAAATATTAGCATAGAGGGGTATTAATGACATGTATTCTGATAAGGTAATAGCAATGTCAAGCTTGGCATATTTGGCATGCTGAAAAATTCTGCATGATATTCAAGAATACAGCTGTGAAATTGGTCACTAATTAAAATGACCAGCAACAGACTCCAAAATTTCTGTATTGGTCCAATATTACAGCACATGAAATAGTAATAGCATTATGATCAAAGTCATATATTCATATTTCACACTTTAATGTATGTCTCTGTATCTGTCAGGGCAGAGATATCTTCCTGGCCAAAATTGACAGTGTTGTATATTTTTGAAGATAGTACATTCAAAGTATGCTTTACTTAATAAAGTGCATATTTATTGATATTTAAGTACTCTGTATTAAGTAAATCTGCATCTCCAGAACTTGTGAAACACCAAAACACACACACACACACACACACACACACACACACACACACACACACACACACACACACACACACACACAAATGATGCCATTCACAACTCTAGTCATTTTGTTTATAGGGATTAAATAAGGGAGCAGATAAAACTGATTATCCTAGGTCACTAAGATATAGTTCCTTAAAAGTAAAACTTGTGCGTTGCATTAATCTTGCACAGTGTACACTCATAAATAAGGAAATATTTATTTAATTACTTCAGCTGTTTTTTTTCTTCTCCTTCTTTTTTCCCAAAGGAGGCCACCTTCATCCCCTGCACTCTCTCTCTCTCTCTCTCTTTCATAGGTGGCCTGCCAGATTTAACGCTAAGCCTCAATTAAATTTCCAAGGTGAGTGGAAAGTCTGGGCAGCGGAGACAGTTTTTGGAGGTGAATGAAATGCAAAGCAGCCTAATACAGCGGGACAGGCTTAATTAGAACTATTACAGGAGAGCCGGTAGGTGCCGGGCGGGATCAAGGGGTCATCCCCACTGCCTCACAAGAAACAACTGGCTGATTAATGAAACCCAAAAAGTGATGACTGCCCAAGTTTAAAGGGTGGGGGTGTGTGTATGGGATTGAGTGAGGTGGGGGGCACGAGCGAAAAACAAATCACTACTTTAGGATGGCCCAGGAAATTGATCGGCGAGGATAAATGGATGAAAATCCAACAGGAGGCCCGCTGGGGTGGCAAGGAGAGGACGGGAGACGTGTTTACTTTTCGGCTCTTAACTTCGGAAAGAGATGCTGGGCCGTCAGTGTGGATGCACAGTGGACCAAGGTTCGCAAGCTCTCACTGAACATAATGCTAGTGTTACAAGGGCAGTTTGAGAACAAAATGCGAGGAAACTGTCAACAAAGATTCAAAAAAAGATCATACCACTTTGGTTATTTGGAAATGGTTCGGCTACCTGAAGTCTGGCCAAGCTCAGGCCTGCATTAAGTGCATAATATGTCGGTGACCAGTCCTCAGCAGAATGAGAAACACCATCACCCACTTCCACCATCTAAAAAGGTACCACCCCACAGAGCACTCCAAAAGATTGAGTTTGCACTATCATCCTAGTATCCGTTTCCCCTCAAGTAGTAGCCAACAGCCCAGCCCTACTGCAAGTCAAACTTCAGAAGTTCGACAACCAACAATTGTGTCTGCTTTTTCATCTATTACCCCATACAAAGAGAATTCGAAACGATACAAAGAAAAACCAAGGCAATTACATACTGTATCGCTAAAGATATGATACCTATAAGCACGGTTGAAAAACAGGAAAAAATAACATTCTACTGATTATAATGTTACTTTGTCAATAAAAACAATATACAGGTTTCCCACACAACTATACTGGTTTTATAAACGTTAAGTGTTTTCCTGTGGAATCCGTTTTTTAATGATTTTCTGGACAGAATGAGACCCAGTGGGACCCTGTATGTAATGTAATAAGCAGCTGAATGGACAGCAACTTTAGATTCACTAAAGACAATGATGTAAAATAAGGAAAAATGAAATAACACCATACTTAATAATTAAAGTTTCAAAAGCCATTTCATGTCATCAACTATTTTACCTCTGCCCAGTACTTTAAAATACTATTAGTTTTATTTCATTGTAATGCTGTCTATACTAGTATAGTGCTGTGATATTTTTCTTATTTCTTCATGTCATCAGTGACTGTTTCTGAGTCCTATGTAACACATCTTCGATATTGCCTTTCTATGTATCTTCAGAGAGAAGTGGGAGAGACAAGAGGATTGAAAGAGCAGTTGGAGTATGGAAAAGAGTGGTCAGTGCCTTCTCTTTCGCTTTCTCTCGGAAAAAGAAACCCCTCAAGAGCAAAATACCCCAGCACAAAATGGTCACAGAGTCACCTACAAGATGGGGGTCACATCAAAAGATGGTAGAGAGAGTGCCGGAACAAGAGAAGGCCATCGTGCAGGTCTTGTCAGCTGACAAAAAGACAGGGCGTTTGGTTCCCACGTGGCAGGATATTGATGTCCTTGAGTCATTCCACAAGGCACTGAATCCACTTCTAGACTTCACCGCTGCCCTCTCTGGGGAAGAATATGTCAGGGTCTCTTACCTCAAACCAACCTGCAACTTTTCAATGAGGAGGAGCATGACAATGATGACAGTGAGCCAAGGGCGGGGGGTGGGGGTGGGGTTTCATAGGGACCCCGATCAGTCCCCCCCACTTTTGAGAAAAAAAATAAATGAATAAAAACATATATGACAGGCCTATACATATGACCATACATATATGAGGGCAAAATGGGCATGCATACGTCCCATTTAATCAACCTGCTTTTTTTTTATCTATCGTTCCCAGTGGTGAAGTAACTGAAGAGGATGATGGAGGTGAAGTGTCAGAACACTTCATCATTGAGATATACAGCCTGTCTTGTTGGACCCATATGAATATGAAATTTCAGGGTGGGAAAACTATCCTCAGGAAAAACCATGTATTCTGCAATCATCTTTGCTGTTTAATTTCAATCGCCAAGTTTGCTGGTGACCATCTTTCACCATCATTCTTAATAAGAATCGAAAACAAATACTTTGAATATTAAGCCCTAGATGGCTTGGGGCTATAGCCTCAAAAATGTGGGACTACAGACCTCTCAATAGAAACATTCACCATCTGACTACAAGTCTGCAGTGCCAGGATACACTTAGCCTCGTCACGGAAGGTGGGGCTAAGAATCCTGCCCAGGATTCCTATGGTTGCCATGGAAAAGCTCTTCCTAGACAGTAGCTTGACACCCATATGACACCACTGTAGATATTATCAAGGAGCGGCACTGGTCTCCTCTGATCATTGCTAGCTTTCTGTATGACTGCCTTACCTGTAACATGGAAAGAAGTCACAGCCTCATACATATATTCCTAGGAGTAGAGTATGTGCTTCTGCCAAAGTGCTGCTAGGATGGGTGTAGGTGGCACAGCGGTAAATCACAGAGACACAGAGAAGTTCCTGTTCAAATTTGAGGTGACAAATTGCTGTTTCTACTCCTTGGTGTCCAGAAATGGCAGATTTGGGCATTATTTCTGAAGAAACTGGACATCGATATTCTTGAAATCAATCAAACTGTACCACTTTTCTTTAGGTAACACGGGTCTTAACAGTTGTTGAAAATGGTTTCCTTTGAATGCTTAAAACACAGATTACAATTATGGACAATAGCATTGAGAACAGAGAGGCTGTCCTTGGGTAGACTATTTGCTTCCTCAGAAAGAATAACACTTCATTATATATACTTCAGTAGCCATCACTTATCACCCTGTTTCAGCTGTCAAATACAATTCTGTGGAACCCAAGGACATGGGCTTGCAGTCAATCTAAAAGTCGGCTCCAAGACTTACCTTTTAACTGATTAGAAATGGACTGCAAGAGACATCAGGCAGTGGCTATGGTTAGTTTGATTTTGATCTTTCATTATCACAGAGATGCTAACATTGCAGAAGTAAGTAGAGCATTGAAAACACTACAGTGGATGTTATATCCACTTGTCTCGCATAGACTCACAAGAGACACCAATGCATTCAATATGCATGTGTTTTCTTTGGTTTGACAATTGAGTGGCAGTAGGATAGAATACGATTCTGCATTAAAGCAAGCACAAAGACACAGTCTTATACACTACATGCAGTACAGACTGAAAGTATTACATTGTCTGTTTTTTTGAGGAAAAAAACTTTTGGTGATTTTGCTCTGTACTCCACAATTTACGTATGGTTAAACTGCAGATCATTGGCTTTAATTCCGTTATTTTAACACATTTTTTTATACATAACCCCCAACCCCTCCAACCATTTTGGGAAAAATTGCTTTACAGGTGTTTCTGATTAGTATGGTGTGTTCTCCTTTATTCAATTGCTCTCGGTGGACAAGGGAGCTTTCAATGTCTAGTCTTGATTCTAGAATCTTAATTACTTATTTAATATGCTCAAACTTTTATTCAAACATGATGGTGTTACTTTTTAAAGAATAATGCAAACTCTCTCAAAAACATTGGTGTCAAAGACATTGTGGATCACCAGAGAGTTTTTGGATCATCAGAGAAATACAAAAAAATCATAGATGTTTGAAGATGGGTGTTACATACGGCCATAAATGAAGATCACATAGAGGTTCAGTGCTACGTTTTTTAAAGTTGTTTATTGGTTAGATAGCTTAGATAAATTTACATAGCTTAGATAAGTAGTAGCCTAATCCTACCTTTTTGAGGGAAACATGTTTGCTGCTCACGGCATTAAAAGTTTGATGTTTACTTGTGTCCTTAATCTGACTTCTGCTAAAGAACTAAATAATTGTTGCAATACATAAATTAGCATTTCTACATATCAGCCCCCAAAAAAAATTGTTTAAGGAAGGATCATAGATTCTTCTACATACTGTATGTTATAGACAGGCCAGCATTATGTGTTGTGGCATCATTAATCTTTGGAGCAAACAAATTAATTTTGCGTTCAAAACATGAAAGACATTGAAATGATACGGAATGTTGGCAGAAATTGTATCTGAATCGTTGATCTTGCAGGGCTTTCAGATTGTGAGAACATGTGTTAAAATGTGTAATAAATGTTAATTATAAAAGGGTGTTCAGTCTGACTGTTTCAGAAAGCCGGGGTTCAGAGAGAGTTCACCCTGTCCACCTTCACTTCAGCACTCGTTCATTCATGCATGGTGTCCTCAAAAAGGTATAGTCCTCAAAGCCTCACTTGAACAAACGGCAGCTGTCCTCAGCCCCTGATGCCTTTGATATTGGGCTGCACATCAGCTGGCCATTGAGAATGCCCTCTGATTAATTACTTCCAAAACCAAAACTACTCTTGCTAATGAAACAGCTGGCTCCATTGCATAAACAAAGTGCGCATGCCAAACGGCGAGATCATCTCATCCATGGATGGAAATAAAGTTAGAACATTTGCTGATTGACATCTTTGGTGAAAATACAGCACTGAGAAATGTCGTCTTCTATCTGAATATCATAAAGTTTTGGAGAGACATTCAGCACCCGGGACAGAGTGAAATATCTATCGGCTTAAACTGAGGACATACAGTATGTGGTAGATATGAATATGTTATATGGATATGTGAGTGTATGTGGATAATTGGTACATAGATTCCCCTGGGAATTGGTAACCCATAATTTTGAAGATGGCATGCATGCAATCCCAGCAAATTCATGCCATGCATAGCTCACTCTTTCTCTAAGAAACTCTCTCTCTACTTACCTGACTCAAATCAGAAATCAGATTTACATCATATAAAGAATGGGATTACATGAAGATCCCTCAAACTTAAACATGACACCTGCCAAGATTTGTGTGTACAAAGGTGAGCAGAGAAACCAAAAGCTGGAGGTGCAGTTTTTTCCACAGTGGAGGCATGCTATATTTCTGGGCAGAGGAGTTTGGAGGCCTGGGTTGGTTTCTTTCGCCCCTCCACTCCAGCCATCAGCATAGTTCACTATTGCAGCACTTGACCTTGAATAGGCTTTTACACTGAAACACGTTAACTGATGTACCTTTCATATGCTACACATCTTTAAAAATGACAATTATTAATGCTATTCACAATATGGACTATGCTCAAGCACTCTTTTCAGATTTATACTCTTAGATAACAAGCCCAGTTCCCCAACCAGTATGTAGTCTACCATATGCTAGTTGCTGTTCTTAAGGACTAAACAGATGCTAAGATGGCAAATTCCAAGAATCTTTTGGGGTTTATAACTTATTAATGATGATATGAAGCAAAAATGTATGAGCTACTTTGAGATCTATTTTGACTTTCTTGAAACAACTCTTACAGCAGTGCCAAGCCCTAGACTATATCACTGAGAGGCCTCCATGAGGAGATAACACACTTCTATATCTTTATTCTTCTGTGTGTTCTCTGCACCATAAATGTAAAAGCACAACTATGGCTCCTAATAGGCAAAGGGAAAGCAAATCTTAAGTACACAGTAATTCACAAAGCATCATACACATAGGAGACTGATCACTCAATAGTCTCCTGGTTCCCACTTTGCCTTCAGTGCTTTCCTCTTTGATTACCTTTCTGAAGTCCTCAAACCACTGATACAAACAGTATTTTATTTTGAGCATGTGTCTTCCATGGTGTACATTAACTGTGGGCCAAAAGAATATATTTAATTCTGAAATGACAGCGTGACCTAGGTCCTAGTGTCATCAAAGGGTGCTCTGACTCTGACGATATTCTTCCATCAGTGTATTCATGTAAATAGCGTGCCTGTGCAAAAATATCTCTGAAATGTGAACAATTTTCTTTTTACTTCCCTCATGCTGTTGTAAACTGTAAGCTGAAACTCCAGATGACTACAACTGACTACATCAACCACTACTACAGTCAACCTGCTCCCCAGGTCAATCATCTGGATTTTTCCAATGGTGGTGGCGTTAATGACAATGGACAATATTAAAATCCGTGCATCAGCTCAGCGGAAATGTTATTAATGGTCATTAAACTTTAAAACTAAGCATTGATTTTCAGTAAATGAGTCCCTACATGCACTCCACAGATGCCTTTGATTAGTGTCCAAGCCAAATGCCATGATAATATTGTTTAAAGCAAGCATGGAGGGTTATTGTGGGCCAAGCAGCGAAGCAGTGAGGCACCCATTGAGTTCCTACCTTTTCTTACTATAATGAATAATCATCTTCTTCTGCCATTGAAGTCTATGGCAGCCTCAGAACTGTATGGTAAAAAGTTTTGAAATTTGGCACACTGATTAGGGACAGTCCCTTAATTATTTTCACCAAGTTTCATGTCTGTGCCTTGAGCACTGTAGTGCTACCAATGGGTCAAAGATGGAGGTGTGTTTAGACACATAACTTTTGAACTGTACACCCGATTTTCGAAAATGAAGTATCATTGGATTCCTTGAGTTCAACGCCAATTATTATGATGATGTCCACCATATTGGATTTTATGAAAAAGTCAGACCAAGCCTCACAGAAGTTATCAGATGGATTTTTGATTTTCAAAACCATATGTCTGTTATGGCCAAACAGGAAACGAGGTCATATCTCAGCAACTCTTTGCTGCGTTGACACCAAACTTGGAATATGAACTCGGAACCCTATTCTGTGGATGTCCAAAAGAAATTGTGTCATTTGATTACTGGGGGGCACTACAATAAGCAAAAATGCTTTTGGCTACTAAATGTTGATGTGTTTCCCTTAAAAAAGTCATTCCTGTGTCTGGTTATATCTTGTGAAATTCCAAGGCTGAGACATGGCAAATTGACATGTCAACCTAATTGATATGGCCACCATGTTGAATTTTATCGAAAGGTGTAAACATTTTTCACAGGCCACTTTAGACCAAACCTCACAAAAGTTTTGATTTTCAAAACTGTTTGTCCATTACAGCCAAATCAAAGGAAAATTGCCTAAACAGGACATGAGCTCAAATCTCAGTTGCACCCAATCTTTGGTTAACTGACATAAAACTTCCTATCAGTGCTTACAGCCACACTTTTAACATGATCAGGTCAAGTTGCCATGATGGACTGCTTGGCCCCCTCATTGCTGCTTGCAGCTATATTTACAACTATGGTAATTATTAGCTTTATTTCCATAGCTATTTGCACCCAAATTTTCTTTGATGAACAAAAGGCCAATTTATTACTGACATCCACATTAATATTTTAATTTATTATCACAGTAATGGCATATTTTTTTCCAGATGATTCAGTTATGGTATTATTTAAAATAAAGAAAAAAAGAAACAGTTCAGCCAGTAACATCCCACAAATTTTTACAAAGGGAGTGTTTTGGTCTTTTCGTGAAGTGTTCTGATCTTTTTACCTGTCCAGAAGCCATCCTTTGATGGATTATGTCAGTGCTGTTGGGACCAGAGAAATACATGAATTCCATGGGTATTATCTTTTGCTTTGTACTCTAGTGATGCTTTTCTCATATATTTTACTGTGACATACTTCATGATAATGCTTACTGAAGGTACTATTCCCACAGTCTCTGTGTATGTTCTGGGAGTCTGCGCTGAAAATCAAAAGAGAAGAATATCAGCAAATGAAACGGAGCTTGTCTGAGACTCCATCGCTTTTGAGGATTGTTTATTTCCAGAGGGTCTTTTTAAACAGTAAAAAGTCAAAAGAGCCTCAAAGACCAAAGAATGGTCATGCTGGTCAGCTTTGCTTTTGAGCAATTTGGAAAATTCAGTGAGAGTAAACAAAGACATGTCATTGATGTCAATGTAACGGGAGATACTCTACACCCTATGCGCATAAAACAAAATACTGGGAAAATTGCAGTCAAAAAGAATCCTTTTCATACCATGGGAGCCAGATTCAGACACTTGAATCATTGACTCGGAAGTGAAAACAAATCAATCTAAACTTCAAAAACTCACAGCAAGAGACAATAAAGAAGAGGTCCAAAGACAGAAAATCATCTACCTGTTCCTGAAATGGGTATAATAATTTTGAATATTATATTTAGTTTTATTATGCCTATTTGGATATTTTTATAACTAATGAAACAAGGGCAGAGAACAACAGAGAGACAAGCATGAAATAGAATGCCACTCCTGTGAAACCACTGAGATTTCTTTGTAAATAACAATAGTCTCAGCTACAGAAATCTCCAGTAGCCCCGAGGTTTCCTTTGATGGCCTGCCTTTTATCTCTGGATAAGATGTATTGTAACAGTTGTAAAGTTTTCAATAGTGTCAAAGAATTTAACTTTGCATGTTTTTTGATAACAGTAACTTTTTTTGCAGTAAGGGTGAAATCCACAGATGGTAATAATGACGGGGGGTGGGCAGTGGTCGTGATACAACCTACATAACCTAACAAATTATGTATGTACTCTGAAATAATTGTCACTGCTGCTGTGCCCTACAGATTTACTGGCACCATTTGTAAGCAGAAACATTAAATCTAAGTTGAATTTCACCAAACAAACTCGGGAGGGCTTTATACGTTTTACAGCAAAGTGTGCCAATAATTTGTCTTTACACCAATTTTAATGTTGGTTATTACCAAATTTGTGCAAACACTTTTTCTACACCAATGCACATGAGTTATAGAAAATACATGTATTAAAAAGTATAAAAATAATACAGATCATCCCATGTGTTTTTCATTTTTCGTTTTTCATTAGTCTTTCTGGCTTAACTTTTTCAAGGGTGCTACAAGGGTGTTACATGGTCCAAATCTCACATTTATGATGCAGACTATTTTGGTTGACTGCACAGTGGTGTTTCCAAACCATTTCAACAGAGGGGGCCAAGCTTGGGCCAGCAGTTATTTTAGGAGGACCAATTATAGGAAGCATAACTGTTATCTGGATTGCACGGTTTAGAAAATAGGAGAGACTGGCTTTATATTAAGGGTAAACATGCCTTCCCTCCAGATCCAACTTTGTAACTGCACAGGTTATTTTTGGTTTAGGCATTTTTGTTGCAGTTGTAGTCAGCAACAGTGCACTCCACCAGAGGTCCATCAGGTAAGGGAAATAAATGAATGTAAACAAAGACATATTTGACGTTTACAGCATGTAATTTATTTCCTCTGCTTCAAAGCTACAAAAAACACACAAGATGCTCACCTTTGTAGAAGGTTTTAAGTCTTGAAAAGAACAGATGGAAAAGGAAGTCAGACATCAATTTTTTTTTTTCTAGTACACTGAAATAACTTCAGCATAGGCTACTGGCATGATTGTGTTTTCTTACAGTATGCAAATTTACCAGGGGTATGGGTCCACTGAGAGAGCGAGCACTTGACACATTGAGAATTAAACATGTGATTTACATTGTGATCTGCTTGCAGTTTGTAAATGATGATGCTTGTGTGCTGTAGCCTGTAGAATTACCTTTCTTCATATACCATTTTCATTTTGCAAAATATGTAAGGACTTTGATGGCCACAGAATGAAAATTATGCCTATGCATATTTAAAATCATGAATATTTGGGCCATCATTTTGAAGCAGTTTAGGCCTGTTTCATTATTTTTCAGAATTAACTTACATGCACTGTTGGTCGGGGTGGTTGTCTTAAACAGCATATTTTTGACTTTCGGCTGAAGTTGTCTGTCGTAAAATTGCTGTGATTTCAAATCCTCTTGAGAATTTTGTATTTGTGACAGCATAAAGCTGTAGCCTCAGCAGAAATTAATTGTCATGCATATTTGATATTTACATGTAAATGGTTTATGTTATTTGGATATGAACCTTTGATATGAACACACTATACTTCAGTATACAATGCCACAGTGACTGTAGGTCTGTGCAGTTAAGCGGAGTTGACCGTATTTACAAATCTGTTCTGATGTGGTGTGGGCGACTCAAGCTGTCAAAAGGAAGTGATAAAAAATGTTTAACAAAAACCTTAAGTTTGTAATAAGCTATATATTAATGTTTATTAACTTCAAAGGAGTTGGGCCTTTGCCTTCAGAACAGATAAATTCCTTCTAGGAAAGATATTCAAAAGAGTAAAAGACCACACATCAGACCATATTACTCTATTCCAATGCTAACACATTTGTCTTGTTACAAGTTTTTTCCAAATTGGAGCTGGACAATAGCTATCGGCTTTGTGAGGGTTACAGCATACAGGTTTGGTAGAGACTGGCTCATAGAGGTGTAGGTTCAGTTCTGTAGTAATTTTTGAGGAAATTGTTTTTCGTGCTTTTCAGTAACTATCAATTGACGTATGCCATCATGATTTTTGACACTAGTCTCCTTGACATTTTGTTCCATTTCTGCAGTGACTGATGCTCTTGCAACCAAATCTTTCCATACCTGTCAAGTCTCACGTTTTATCCGTAAGACACACTTTTTTCCTTTCCTTTGCTGTCACCACCCCCAACCCCCCTTCCCCCAACACAAAAAAACTAAAGTTACACTGTTCGATTTCTGTAGTGTGTAGTGACGGTCGATTTCTGAAACTGAAACATCAGTGGTGGAGTAGGGGGGGCATGTGTAAGGAATCAAGTGAAAGAAAGACAAGTCAGAGGAGTGGAAGCCCTGTCTTAAATCTCAAATTTAATGGCTGTACATGTCAGCGGTATGGAGCGGCTCGAGGAAGAAGCCAGCTTGCTAGCGATGCCATGGCTAATTCTGCAAATGAAGAAGATAGAAGATGCATCTGCTGTTAAGGCCATAACAAAATAACAATGTTGTTGACACAGATGGTAGAAGCTAGCCTTATATGCAACAGCATTGGTAATTAGTACTGACATTAACATGAGGCATATGTACAATTCTTCTTCAGTAACATTTAATTACTTCAAAATAAGAGTCCTTTTTCTTTGGTTTTCCTTATTTTGTCTACTCTATGTACCTTTGTAAAGACATTAACTAGAAAAATAAATGCTCAGAATGCCAGAGAACTGAGCTGTAGCAATGGAAATGGAGCATTAGAGACTGGCAAACAGACATACTCTGACATGCCTACACAATCTGTCTTGGCTGCCATTTTATAGAGGTGGCTTTGAGAAGAGGCTGGAAAGTGGGTAGTGGGTCCCATGCTTACTACGCTTTATGGTTTAATACCATCATCATAGATGTGACAAGCTGATAGATTGTTTTTCTCTCCCAACTGTCTTTTACGCATCGTTGTTCTTCCTCAGTCCGCTACCCACCCTCCACCCCCTACATCTTGGCAAGTTTGAACAATGAAATTTGAACAATGTCTTCTGCTGGGTCATCTCACTCTGTTCCAGTTCTGCTCACAAAAATCTTTCAGGAAGGACAGATATCATTATCGAAAAGCATAATAAAAAAAAAAATCATTACAGTGACAGCTTTGTGGAAACATCACACCAGACAGAGAAAGGAAGATGTATGTGGAAATTGGACTAAGCACAGACTCTGTGCAGCGCCATGTCATTGTTTTGGACACGTGTTGAAGCATATTAGGAACTTCCGCTGCTCCATCTTTTTTTTTTGGCGTCCAGTCATATCTGTACATCTGCTGCATTAATGATGTCCATCCCATCAAAATGAATGACTGCCAATAATGCCAGACTTGTCCTTGGCCCCTGCAGCCTCTTAGATGTGAAACGAATGCCATTAGAATTCCTAATAACCCCCCGAAAAACCCCCAGTGAATTGATAAGAAACTGCCCAACAAGACACACTTTGACAGATACAGTGTGGCCCTCTACAAATAATAATCCCTCTTCTATACATAATATTCAGGTAACACCAATGTCACATGTTTGGATGCCATATGATTGACATTCAAGCCTTGCTGTCAGAATGATTGAGATCATACATAATGTCTGAGTCATAGGATCAGCATTAAGGTAAAAACCATATCATAACATTATCTTAAATTTACATTATACAAATATAATTAATGTAATCCTAGTTTGCAGACTCCTTTGGTTAGTATACCAGCCTTTTTGTACTTGTCTACTTAATTTGACAAGGCAAGGAAGTATGATGTGAACTTAGAATAAGGTTTTTGTGATGTTGTGCTGACATTCATTCACGCTGAATGTAAGAATGCTTCATATGTAAAGTTGTTGGAGAGCTCTACGTATTAAGTGTGATGCTTTCAGAGTTCAGATAAAGCTACTGCACAGCAGCTGTTTAAATTCATTTCTAAGGCAGAGTAAATATAAAGCGCTATTTCAGAAGTTGCAGTCATTTAAGTCGCTGCTGGCTCTGCCCGCTTTGATTCACCATGAGGGAATATCTGTGCTCAGAGCTAAATAAGGAACAGGAAAGATTGCCTCAGAAATGCCTTGGTCCTACTGTGGGCTTGTAACAGCAGGCTGAACTGTAAACACAGAGTTCCAAAGCATCGGCTTTGTTGCAAGAACACCATGTGTTTGATGGGGTGTCCCTGCTGGACCGCTGAGCCGCCAGGGTACAGAGTGCAAGCCCTCATGGACAGTTTTGATCTGACATCAACTGAGGAAGACTCTCTTCTAACAACCTCCAGTTTGATGGAGGACAGTAGTCATATCCTGCAGAGCTCATTTCTGCAATCGTTGCATTCTCTTTTCAGGTAGCCACAATGTTAAAGGTCTCAACCCCGTTATTCATTTGTGAACATTAATTGTGAGATTTAGGTCCCTGAATCCACAAAACTGAAAATAACAAGCAAAATAGTTAATTCATGTTTCTCTGTTCCGGAATTTGTTTGACTTGAAAAATTCCAATTCAGTTTTCATCAACTAAGATCCATCTTAAAACATAAACCTTAGGATAGAGTGTTTTAGTTTGCCTGTGTTTCCATGGAATGTACAGTAGCATTTCCATTTAATTGGTGAGTTTAAAATATTTTAACAAGGGGAGAAGATACTGGTTTAATCCAGCATAAACACTTGAGAAAATGGTACCTTATCCACATAGTCTTTGCCATAACAGATAAAACATTTTACCTTACTTTATTTTTCACCTTTTCATGTATTACTCAGTTCAGATGCAAAATGGTTTAAGCAGTGTTTATTTCCTAAGATTAAAGGAGAACAGAGATGCATCACATTCTGAAATTTTCCTTTCAAATACAATGATAGTGTTACCATACAAACAGTAAAACAGTTTTCAGTTACCTATTGATCTTCATATTTCTACAACATACATTGATTGAAATACACTTTCAAACATCATTTTCTTGAATTCTTCTTTTTCTCCTGTTAATTAGTGTTGTGTGTTAATTTGTTTGTTGTGTCTGTGTTATATAGCCAATTAAATGAATGGAATCATAATCGGTCATCCTGTGTTTGTTTATATATAGAACAATGTGCTAAAACATGAATGGTTTTGTGCTATTACTTTGAATGCTGCTTCATTGGGCTTTGAAATGGTGGCATTAGGGCTCCAGGTATATGCATTTACCTTAATGTGCCACTTTCACTCCATAATTTTTCCAAATTGTTTTACTAAAAACCAAAGCATTTGCTTAATACTTAAAGTCATATTGTTTTGGTTTAATTTAAATTAGTATAACCTTCTTATAGAAAGTTAATACTTTCTTGTTTAATTTCTATCCCTACTTTGGTTGGGAATATAATTTGGTAGGGAAGATAATTGTAATAAGAGACTTTTTGCAAGAGCCCAACCAATACTCTCCTCTAGGTGGTTTCACAACTCATATCCAATCTATATAACTTTCCATTAAGTCTGGGATTTTGTGATTAGGTTAATTGTCTGTAATAAGATTTGTTCTTAAACTACCTATGACTTCCGAAAGAACCTCGCAGTGATGTTCAACAACAAACTGACCCTCTCCGAGAACATTGCAGTGGTGAGCCGAGCGTGCAGATTCTTCCAGTATAAAGTCAGGAGAATCCGCCCCTTTCTTGCCACCCTTTCCATGCAGCTGCTAGTCTAAGCGATGGTCCAATTACCCGGACTTCTGCAACTCCCTCCATGCTGGTCTTCATGTTGGTCTTCCAGCATCTACCATCAGACCCTTGCAGCCTATCCAGAATGCTGCTGCTCATCTGGTCTTCAACCTTCCCAGACACTCCCACATCACTCCCCTCCTCACCAACCTCTACTGGCTACCTGTCTCGGCATGCATCAGATTCAAAACACTGGCACTTGCCTTCTAGGCTGTCAAGGGGATGGCCCCGTCCTATTTTCAAAAGATTGTCAGACCATACACGCCTTCCTGTTTGCTCCAGTCTGCATCTGGTGCACCTGGTGCCCCCTCCTCTGCATGTCTGCACTTCCCGGTCATGTCTGCTGTCTGCTCTGGCTCCCCGCTGGTGGAATGACCTTCCTACAGAGGTCAGAACAGCAGATAGTCTGTCCACCTTCATGAGTGCAGACTGAAGAGTTTCACTTTGAACTAATTTTGTTGGAATTGTTTGTATATTACAAGTAGTTTTTTGTTTTGTTACTTCAACAGGTCATCCACAGGGTTTAGCCCATGCTAACCCTTCTGACACTTGAGACTTTTACCCCCCCCAGCACTTCAACACCCTCCTTCAACATCCTGAAAAAATGCACTTTGTGTTGTAATGTAATGTAATGAAAATTGAGACTGCTAAAAGATAGTGAAACAGATACAATTGCTCTCCATACAGTTTTACAGGACAAATAATATAACAAAACATGTATTTCTTGTACATAATATTGTTAACTGAAATTGTGCTGAGTATAGAAACCTTGCACTAACTATTTCACTGGAATAATGATTTACATAAATCACTGCAACAACAAAATGTGAAAGTAAAATGAATAAACAATGGGGATGAAACTGTGACTGAAAGGGTTAACACTTTCTGGAGCAGGTACAGGAACCATGCCATTTTAAAAATGAATACAAGAGGAACTACATTTGAATTTGTTACATTTCACAGAGAGTTATGTTACATCTCACAAAGTTAAGACATTAGCCTACTGTTCAAGATGTAGCCACAGTATCCTCAAAAAACCGTACCCAACACACCCCTTAAATGAAAACGCCAGCTTAAACATCTAAAGGAAAATATTTCTAAGACCACCTGTCATAAGGACATTGGATCAAAGACAAAAGCACCAGTAGTAGGCAGAATTCCTGCCTTCATGTTGAATATGAGACAAACAAAGTCTGCTTTCATTCTAAAACATCACTTTGATCAATGATTCACTCATTAGTTCTTTCTTTTTTCTTTGAGCAGTCTAAATATATTTGCCAGTTTGAATTTAGACATCACATACGCCCATTCTATGAGATATTGTATGCATATTGGTTATAGATATTTCCAGCTATAAGCATAGTTAAAAAAATCAGTATGGAAGTCAAGTGAAAGTAGAGAAGTAGTTGACAATATCTCAGTAGGTGCAAAATGTGTCTATACATACATATCTACTTTTGTGGAAGTGGAATTTGAGTTCCCTGCTCTGTGTGTGATATTTCTCCTTCCCGGATTCATAAATAGTCAAAATTATTACATTAGTGTTATCATAAGCTGCTTCACTTCCCTTCAGAGGGAGTAATAAACATTTGATTGGGACTATGTTATGAATTCATTACTGCTTTGACTGTCTGGGTTGAGGAGGTTGAGAGAAGGGCAATGCCATTTAGAAAGGAAACTTGAATTTAATCTCATCTCAACCAATCTAGAATTCAATCAGAGTTTTTTCTGTGCTAATAAATCGGCACTGAGACCCACACGTTAACTCAAAGTCCCACGTTTTCGTCCCCTGAAAACTTTACTTCATTGTGCGGAAATCAAATATTAACATGTAGACTCCCCACTGCTGTGACCTTTTCACCTCATTCATAGTTACATGCCGTAGGTTTGTCTCACAGGGGTAAATCAAATCAACACATTGTTATTATTTTAGGAATTAATCAAGTTTTTGGGTAATAACCTAATAAAATTAAATTTGTGATTATTTCAATCACTCACTTCAAGACAAGTGGTCATGGTACCACTGCTGTGAATGCTAAGTACATACTTGTTTATTTATTTTTGTATTTATTTAGGTAATTCATATCTGATGTCTTGATGAAATCAAAAGCCCAGATCTAGCAAAAATCTTCCCTCCCTGTGAAACACAATGGCCATTTATGTTGTACGCTGGCATAGTCAGTATTTGTTACCGGATTATGGACACATCCACTCGCTGGACCTAGCCACATAGCAATCAGCAACCCAACCTGTTTCTTGCATATTTGCTAAGCTACTTGCGAACAATGTTTTGCATTGTGAGCAGCAACACATTTTAGACATGATAAAAACCATAGAACAGCATTTCCTAATGGTCCCATTTTATCACTAACCGAGTAGTACTTATTCTCCCCTTTGTGACTTTCGTATCTGTTATATCTTATCTAGTGATTTTCAAGATATTTGAGAGCAACAAGCTGCAAAAGGAAAAGACAGGGAGAAAGATTTTTCATTCAGGATTCTTTCTCTGAGGTAAATAATGAAGAACCGAGGCACATTACTTGGGTGATCAATTATCCATGTCACCAGATGGGCAAAAAAGCGAATGATTTTCCTAACACATTTCTGCCCGAGAGTTCGATCGCCTTAATGACAGCCATATGCTGATGGATGACAAAAGCTTCAAATTAATTAGGCTACCGAGATCTGCCAAACCTGGAGGGACTTACTGCTCGCTTGATCAAATGAGAAAGGGTCGGTGCCGAAACACAAGGGCCCGGTTTCCATGCCTATTTTATATAGTAAAAAAATGCCCTTTGGGGGAAAGATGGAGACAGTGATGGAGAATGTCTTTCCAAAGGTGGTTTGACAGACTGAAATACAGACCAAAAAAAAAAAAAAAAAAGCATTCTCTGTCAAAAGGATGGTTCGGGGCATAAATCAAAGACAATCATGTGACAGTTCCTTTGCAGCTCTGAGAGTTGATGGGATAGTTGAACTTCTTATCATGATGAACACCTGAAGGAAACCGAGAACAAAAAGGTAGAAGTAGGTACAGTTAGATGGGATTTCCCATGTCGCATTTCTAGTCACTGATTAGAATCTTGTGTTCCAAAGAGAAAACTGATCGGGCAGCGCAACATTCATTGTGCGTAAAACCAAGACAATTCATTTTCTTTTATCCCTATTTGCCCATCACATTGCCACAAGCACATTTGTATGGGCATTAACCACCCACTTGTGAGATTTAGGTCCTATTGTCCATTCCCTGTCATCTGTAGCCAGTCATCAAACCCATTATATCAGTGCTGTGTTGTGTCCTAAAATCCAGAGTGCTCTGGTTTTCATTTGATTAAGCTGGAAGTGCAGAATGGACGAGGGTTTCATGAATGGAGATCAGTGTCTTTGTGAAAATGGAACTGTGCATCAATACAGGGAAAGAAAGGGTGCATTCTGAACCACTTTAATGAAAAGTAAATCAGAGACCTAATACACATATCAATAAAGGTAGTAATTGCCCTTGAGTGAGCCATTCAAAGCTGTATAATGGAAATTGAGATACCTTGCAAAGTGGAAATTGATGTACCAAAGGAAGACACATCAAAGGACCCTTCTTAGGCTATGTTCTAAACCATTGATTCTAAAAGATCAATGCTGAATTGCCTAATGTAAGACCGCAAAGTTCACGGTCCTTATTCCACAAACTTTTTTGAGTTAAAATTGTGTGACCTTTCATATTTTATGAGAAATAATTACATAGAGGCATTATTTATTAGCTGTGATGATACCCGTGTTTAGCAAGTGTTATATTTCATATAGATTAATTTATTAAGACAATATAAATACATAGCTAGCTAGCAAGCCTGCCATGGCTTCACCATCAAAAAAATTGCTCGTCTGACAGCTTTTCGTAAATTGGTACCTGTCTGTGTCTACTAGATGACAGTCAAGGTGAGGCAGTCAAAATGAAGATCGACCATTAACAGTAATCACTTACGTGGCGATTTGCAAAATGTTGGCAGATGACATATGTATACTTAAAGAGTTTTGGTTAGTACAAGTTTAGTATAGAGATCTCGCGCAACTACTGTGAAACATCAACAGATGAAATATCTGGCAGACAGTAACAAGCTAATATTACCTAGTTGTTAATACTAATAGAAGTAAGTCAAACTAAAATTTCAGCTGTATGTGTTTGTTGTTCTGTATTTGAGCTGTGATAACTTAAAAAAAAAAAAAAAAACACGAACCCAGAGAACATTAACTTGAAGTAAACTTCACAAGTAGTTTTGTTTGCATTATTATCTGGCAACAATGTGATTAGAAACCAGAAACCATTTGAGAATTCATAACTTTAATTTTATGGATTCATATACAGTCTACACATACAGTCAGCATGCAATTACAGCGTACCTCAGAGCTCCTTCAAAACAACAGGATCCCTAATTTTACACTGTACAGATGCATTGACAGCACATATGTATAAACCTTGAACATAGCCTTAATTAAGATGAAGGAAAACGTCATTATATGGTGGCAGTATAAATGTATTTATATTTTTTCCAGAGAACGTAACCTGTGTTGTTAAGAGGGTGACGAAATAACCCATGCACTGCTTCAGCAGTAAATGTCAGTAAGTCTTGGCAAGGAGATGACCTGTCTGAGAGTCATGTGCCCATGTAAGTCTTATTTAATTTCAGAGACTCATCTCTCTCTCTCTAGATAGACATTCACAGAGGGGGGTATAATTAACCGTGGGGAATGTAGGTATCACCCGCTTCTTAAAACATTCTTAGATCCTCTACTGACATCATTTTGAGGGAGAGCTTATCAGTTTCTCACCAGTGGCTTTGATGGGGATGAATCCACCCTGTAGATCAAAGCGCTGAGAGAAATGCCTTACCTTGTAAACTCAGTGCCATAATTGGGGCGCCAATCATTTCACAGTGTCAAGTTTCACACTTTTATTAGCATTTTCCTGTTAACATCCCCCCTGGCATGATGGACAGACATTGACATGTGCCACGTTGGAATCAATGCAAGCAGAAACAAACTAGGAACACTGAACATGTTTTAGGTCACTATTCATGAGTACCGCAAGACTGAACTGCAGAGCAGCTTGGTCAAGAGGCAAACTAGACGAGGATCTTACAGCCCATTTGTTTGATGAGTTTCTCTTGGGTGTGGCCCCAGTTTAATACTGCCCAATTTAAGAACCCCGTCATGGCTGAAAATGTCAAAGTGAGTGATGCTTTCGCAAATGAGACTGTAATGAGCACTGACATAGCACACTTCCTTGGAGAACTTTGGAAGACTCTGAACCAAGGACACAAGTACAGGAAGTCTCATAGGATTTCTTACAGAATTGTAGATGTTCATTTTTTACGGACAGGGAATGAGATAGATAGAGCTTTTTCATGGTGTATCTTCAAGAAAGAGTATTTTAAGCAACTGTGTAATGTGTTGCAATTAGTAATTACATACAGGCTGCTTGCTGCGGAGTCAAACGTTTTGTCTTTTGAAATCTTTCCCATTCCCTCTTAAGAGAAGCTGTTCTGAGTCAGATTCAAAAGTTGGATTTAAGCAATTATGCCTTAAGGCCATTCCACACAAGCACAACTTCTCATAACAAACGCAGACATTGGTTGTGTGCTTTGTTTTGAGCATTGGCTCTCTGTCACAGAGAGACCTCTCAGCCAATTCAGCATGTTAAATCAGTGTTTGGCAGAGACCGTCAGAAGAGAGAGGAAGTTTGCCAGCTCCATAGCATGGTAGTCACACTAGTCACGTTCTCTGGCTGCTACCCCCATGATTATCATTGGCTTGCATGCGATCTTTTTCTAAAAAAAATTTGCATATTGCCCAACCAAACCCATGTTCCATTCTCATTTCAAATCACTTGTGAGTTTACAGTGCCAATACGGTTTATTTGGCTCTTGAAAAGCACATGTTCCAGTGAGTGCACAAATATTTTATCTAAAGTTGTTGGCTAACTAGTGTAACTCATCTGATTCTCTAAGTGGCGTTAATGCTTGGCAATCTACAAAGGGAAGGCAGTCGTGGTCATTGGTATTCTACCTTTATATGAAAGGTTCGATTGGCTTCAGAAGCTTGTAGAATTGCTTCGGGGCAGTCTACAAAAGCCAGTACGTTATGGTGAAAATTCATAGCAGAGGTCAGGCTTAGCTCTCTATACCTTATGTCTCAATGACAACTGCCAGTATGAAGCTGTGAAATAAAATTTCAAATATATAATATATAAAAATAGATACATTTGTATCTTTTGTGCACATCAGACATTATATCACTGTTGGAAATCCAGTTTCTTTATGGTAGCTTGTTTGAGGATTTACAACCTTGAAGACATGCTTGCTTGTCTTCTAGACAGGTGACTTTGTAGCCTGTACGCTTTCTGGAGACTATTTACACCTTCCGTCCTAAATCAGTCAACACTGGTCAAAGTGTACTTGTCGGCAGAGGTTGAGGCCAGGGTGCAAGATGCATGTGGCAGCAGTAAACTGTAAGTGGCCAGAGGTTCAGTCACACCTTTTGGGTCTTACAAAGATGATACAAGGGAGGCTCCAAAGAGACAAACACAATTTTCACTTGTCACAAGGTTTCACTCAATTTTCTGGGAGCAAATTGAACAAGGCCAAAGAGTAGATTGTTTTTAGCGGTAATGACTCCAGTAATGTCAAATCTCCTTGTGAAAAAGGGCAAAAAAGAATGGAGTGGAACAGTGTGATTTTATTTAATGTCATTTGTCCTGCTTGTAAATAGCTTTTCCTAAGTTTTTACTACGCCCTGCTATGAGGGAATCTCTTGTGGCTTCTGACTTGCTACCTCGGATATTACAGGGATTATGTTTCTGGATTGAAACTTGATAAATGACCTGTAACTGTGCAAACAATGAGGAGCCAGAGATGGGGGAAAAGGGAGTGGCATTCTGCCCTTTTTGGAGCTGTGACTTTGGAATGCAGTAAGTGACAGTAACCATTTGAAGACCATAATATTTAGCTTTATGTAGTGCTGGTATCATAGCCTTTAGTGCTGAGCCACAGCGTGATTATTGCTAGTTGTAAACCTTACCCAATTTCCATCTCTTTCTTCATCCTGTACCTATATCTGTTTTATGTTTTTTTTTTGCTTATATTATGTACAGAATGTTGGTCATGATAGTAAATAAATTAATTCTCAAAATGAGTAAAGACAACCATGTTTTTAATGAAGCGACGGATCTCGTGTTCGAAGTTGAGGACAAATACTTTACTTACACAAGCAGAGAGCGAAATGTTAAATGATTGCAATGTGTGGTCAACATGTACACAGTTAGGGGAAAGACATTAGCATGTGATGACCAGGTAACCCCAGGAAGTGAAGCCCATACATTATAGTGGGGAAACCCACATTCACCAGATGGCAGACTTAGCAGGTTGTTAACAGGAGGCACCATTCGGCTCTGGTTCGGATGCAGTGACATCCTTTTATTATTCTAATACACATTCTCATACACTGTTGCTCTGCAGAACTGTCTCCCAACAGTCAAAAATGTCATTTAAGAAATCACAAACACTTTGGAAAGAAATACATAATGGCTGTACTTTGATGGTTACCCTTGAGTGTCCTTGACCTATCAGCAGGGCCTGAGTTGAGGGCAGATGCGAGGGAATGCCATCCCCCTTGGAAAAACTCTTGACCACAACCATCCCCTATGTGGAATTGTCTTCTCCCATCCCATCCCCTTTAATGCTTTAATGGAATTAGCTATGCTATTTATCGCTTAATCGCAAAAAGACAAAATCAGCGATATTTAAATGTCAATCGTATGTTTTTGCGCTCCAGTTTGTGTTGTTTTGTGTCCTGTTGAATTTGCTTGAAATAACTTGGTTGTTGTTATTATATAAATAAAATAATATTGTAAATAATTGAATAGTTTTTGTATTAATAAATACAAGTTTTCTGTCTTTTTTTCTTGCGATTATGTATGAATATATTTTAAAAAATGTAGGATTATACAACCATTCTTCCACTCTGAGGCTGACCATCCCCCTTGATTTTTTTTTTTTTACAAATCGACCACTGCCTACCAGAGACTGAAAAAGGATGGAATAATGATTTTTAAAAGGTTCTTGGGTATAATAGCTATAGGGACCTAATTCTAAGCATCTAAACACCAAAGAGTATAGAAAAACCTTTCTACTGAGCCTTTATAAATTGCAGCACAACTAATTGTTCACCATTATAGCCCCACAGGAGTTATAATTAGGGGTGTAATAATTGTGCTGTAATATCAACATAACAAGACAAATTATATTCATAATGATGAGCCATCAGAGAGGAAGAGAGAGTGAGGAAATATTACAATGGGTCAATCAATCACTGCCAATCCTTTTTGTGATCTATTACTGTTTTTGAAGGGGTGTAGAGTAAAATATTGTGGCAGTGCAAAAATCCTCTTTACATTCAACAGAACAAATCATTAATAGTGTAATACACCACTAATAGATGGTGACATGCTGGGACAGCATTAAAAATAAAAGTTATAAGACTGCTGTACGGTACAACAGTTTTTACTTAACAGAACAAGCTCTTTGTGTCACATCAGCAAATGTGACCCAGCCCAGTCACATTGCTTCAAGTCTTTCCTTTTCTGTTTTAGATGCAAATATCATATGTATAATTGTACCTAATCTAGATGCAAAATTAGTGCATCTATAATCTGTGTAGCAGTGGATTAACACATTCATGTGAAACAGGAGCTAAAGAATTACTAAATTCACCAGCATTTGGTGCATTTCTACCAAGAGGCTTCTGGGAGAAAAAAGGACTCCCCATCTTCAAAATCACACCATGATCCAGCAGCTATTACTGTACTGAGTACTGAGCAGAAACATCTCAAGACCCAAGGAAAACCTAAATGGCCCATTCGGATTTTCCGGAACAATGGCCTGGGTCGGTTATGAATAATGGAGGTGGGGCTAAACTTCCACAGTGAATACACCCCCCATTAGGCAAAGCCAGGGGTCTGCAGCAGTCTTTCTGAAGACTATTAACCTGTTCATTGGGCCAGCGAGCAGAGACGTCACAGGAAAACGACAGCCAAAGGCCCCTGAGGCCGATAAGGCCCCCGGTGGAGGCTTGCACCATTGAAGCCCGGCATTTTTTGCACATGAATTGAACGGGGATGAAATCTCCACAAGAAAGTCGGCAGCTGTCAGGTTTTTTTTCTGCCACATGATGCATGGACCCCAAGACCAGGGACTCTCAAAATCTGATCGCCACGCTGAATAATAATCCACTGCCTGAATTCTGACTAGTTTTCAATCTTTTTTCTTGGTCTCTTCACAAATAAACAAGGGGGAAAAAGTAAAAATGTAACACCTTTGCATTATTGTATCACTACCATGCAAATTGCATGCATATCCTATCATTACTAACTATTGTATACATAACTGAACACTGAATGCTAGATATTGTATGTAAATGAAAGACACCAAGTAATGGACACACTAATTGAAAAGGACTCTTAACTAAACTGCTATCATGGAGTTTGTGCATGATTTTTATATTTATGTCAATAATTATTACAAATGCATTTCTGCTATAAAAGATGTATTAAAATGAAAACACATTACTATGGAAACGTCTGAAGCAACATGACAAATGTAACAGATTTTGAAAGTGGTGAAATATTTGGTGACTGAAACGCAGCTGCCTCAGTCATAGAAATGGCAAAATGATTTCATGAGTCAACGAGAAAATGTGGATTTGCTGAAAATCATGGCAAATGTGAACTGGCAGGTAAAGATGCATAATTAACAGGGTAGTTAATCACAAGACGAGGATCTCAAAAATGAATACAGAACTGTATTTATACTGAGACTCAGACTCAACAAAAATGGAACAGTCATAAATATTCTATATCTAAAATTGAGCTTTTTTTTTTTTTTTTTTTTTACTATTTTCTACATCTGCAGGGGAATATTCTGGAGAAAGCCATTAATCCACATTTCCTTTTCCCAACTGTTAATCTAGGTGCCCAGGGTATCGAAGGGGCAGCCATCTTATGCCTGTTGTAATTATGGCCAAGGAATACATTTTAGGTGACCAGATGCACCTTCTAGAGCAAACCTGTATTCCTCAAGTTTTTCCCATATTACATGACAATGATTTCAAACCCCTTCCATGGCCACCTGAATCACCAAATCAAAAGATGTTAGGAAGAATAGGAGGCTTCCCCTCTTGAAGAATTGTCTGATATCCCTCGAGAAAAAAAATCTAAATGTGTGTACAATAATTCCAGGAAAGATAGAAGCTCTTTATGAATGCAAAGGGTGGCCCAGTTCCTCATTAATTGTTGAAAATTCATGTATTGTTTGGTGTTACCATTGTTTTGACTATTTCCTGTTTGTTCTTACATCATACCAGGTTTTCTTTCCTTCTCTCTCTCTCTCTCTCTCTCTCTCTGACACACACACACACACACACACACACACACACACACACACACACACACACACACACACACACACACACACTCCTTTATCATTGTTCCCTTCATTACAAAAGAAACACTTTCTGTTTTATTTGTGTCATATACCCAATTAAGTTTGATATATTCCATGCCTCCTTGATTACTCAAATTAACTTTTGTTTGGGAGGCAAAAGTGATTCAAATGCCATAAAAATCTTTCTGCATACAGTTCATTGCAAAAGAATTTTACAAATAGTGCTTGGTTTCACTCTATGTATATGCATGGTGTCTCTGGTGAAGTGCAAAACACAAAAACAAAAAGACAACTTAAAAACAAAACCTCTGAATGGTTCAGAGGTGCAAATCAAAAACATAAGTAAACAGAGTGCCTCTGAAGTGCAAGTGCGAGAACTAAGGCCACATTTACACCCGGTATTAAAATAGATTGAATCCAATGTTAATGTCTAGGTGTCAACACACAAACAGCATTTTTAAATCCAATATGGTCAAATCAACTGAATCACCTCCAAAGGTGGATTGGGATGCATTGTGTCCACATTCCAGCCATGTGTAAATGCATCAAGCTACTAAAAAAGTTCACTATTTCACAATTGCTACTCAATCATCATAGAGGTTGGATTGAGTACAATTGATATGATTGTTCCCATTCTATGTACTAATCCAACACTGCCCCCGCTGTTATGCCATGTGATGTGACTTTGATGATGAAAGCATCCCAAGAACACACAAAATGGACTAGTTACAGTGAGGGATGCTAGTTTGGTCCCATTTACAAATGCGTAGGATCAAGGGTTATTAATAAAGGAGATTCTGACGCACCCTAAGGCAATCATAGGAGCATGGGGGCAATGATGGAGATGGGAATAAGATGAGCCATACATCTTGTCATACATTAGTCGTTGGGAGGAAGCATCTCTCAGGGAGGAACTGGCCCCCTACGCGCATCCATCACCAGGTCGCTGTCCATGGATGGGATTTTGATGGATCTGTGCCCCCTCGCCCGTGTTTGGAGCGAGGCGGCATTTTGGGAGGTTGACTGATGTCCCGGGCATAATAGTATTCAGACTACGATGATGCCCAGGGAAAAAGGGAAGCTCCAACGCATCGATTAAATGTCAACTGGTCGTGACGACCCAAGGTGGTTCACCGCGTCGAGAAATGACGTTGCCGTTGTCTTTCGGCGTCTGGAAGTCGGATGCCACATTTACATTTTTTTTTCTGGAAAAGCCTTAGGGCAAGTAATCTTGTTCTATACCCATTTCTGACTTCCATTTAACAGATGAATATTTCTCCTTGTTGAGCCTCTTACTTATGTTGTCTCAAGGCCTCCTCCCAACTCTTGCATCCACCTCCATCTCATGAAACAAACTGGACAACATACCTGTAGCGAATATATGGACCCTATTGATGTAGAACTTAAGAAAATATTTTCCCAAGTGCTGGTCTAAGTTCATTAAAAAAAGTTATAATGTTTGGTTTAATTCATATATTTTTGGGTGCACCACTGTATCTAGAAATGTGGAAATGTATGCAAGTGAAAATGATGAAAATGAAAAACCTTAAATGCTCTCGTTTAAGGTCTAAAATCGCTCAAATATGCATAACGGCGACAGCGAGTCTGTTTAACAGAAATATCCCATTTTATACAGGGCGTGAGAGTCTGTCACATCCTGTGGATGAGCTGCTTGTATACGGTATGCTCAATTTGTACCTCGTACGCATTACCGTCTCTTCCCTTGTCAGCTTCTAAGGGATTTGTAGTCTGAGCTGATATCTCCACTCCGGACACAGCTGAATTGCCCAGGGACTGGATTTGGCAGAGGAGTGTTGCTAACAACTCCGGTTGCAGCTGGGATGACGCCAGCCTCTACAGAACACTAGAGGGCCGTTGCCCACGAGCCCCACTGCTAAGCGCGGCTCACGCCTCCTTAAAACCGTGGCCGGTACTGTCAGTCCTTGAGGTACAGATGCCAGCTGAGGTTATGGTCATGAGATTCAGTTATATCTTTAGCCATATCTGGACTTCTCGTCCAATTTCTTCCATTCACCAGTCATGTCCTGCAGTGGTGAGAATGGCAGAAAGCAATGTGCTTGTTGAAGGTTGAATTCCCCCATTACTGCTTTAAAGAGCCCTGCAGGACTGAATGTTATTCCCCTCACAATTTCCCGTCAAGCTGAAGAAGAAAGTGCAGTTCAATCAATGGAAACTGAGCAGGCAAAATGACAGCCATAATTGGGTGAAAATGCATTGCTGGGCACATAGGCCAAATGATGCTTCAGCAAACATCTTTCCAGTTTTTATTTATTTATGGTATTTACTTTCTTAAGATGATTTTTTCTCCCTTTGGGGTCATGTTTGTTTCATTAACCTCCTACTTGAAAAAAAAATCATCATGATAAGCAAGAACTGTCAGAACCAATAAAATGAGAATTTTCACTTAACGTTGACTGAATGCGTTCCGTGGGGCCAGATTTCCTGACTCTCAGCGGAAATTCTGGATGATCACTTTTCCCTAATGGCATAACTTTTTTAGTTTTCATTCTCTTAGATAAGTTTTATATTATCTTACTGAAAAAAGATTGCATTCAGGAGCATCAATAATGAACTTTGTTATGACGGCTTTTTTTTTCCCCTTCTATTGCCCTTTAAAATGATGAGAAAATTTAAAAAGCTCTAGATCCATTTGAATTGAAGTCACATGGAATATTGTTGCTTTGATGCCTACACCTGTGTTACCTGCTCTTATACCTGACTTGCTTTGGAAAAAAAAATATGTATACTGTTTCATCTATATATAGTTTAATACATATTTTTGCTTGATCTGATGGTCTATATCGTAGATTTATTTTATGTTATTTCTGTGTATGTGATTTGTCCTGGGAAATTAGACACACTGATGAAAAAATGCATTGCATTTTAAATTATTATCTCCTACTTTTGTAAAACTGCCATAAAATAAAAAAAAACTGTGTTTAAGAATTACTAGTTGTTTAAACATGTCATGATTTGAAAACCTTCATGTCCAACGAACAGCTGCTGAGCCAAGCTGTCTCTTAATTCATGGTTCATAATATGGAGCACTTATAAGAATTGAATACTTTTGCATCTGCATTTAGTGAAAAATTAATATTCAGGAGGTATAAACTGTACAGTTGCCCAGTGCAATTCATGTGTCCCACCCCACTGTCCTCCCCTGTCACCAGGTAGCCACTAAAGCACTTATGCCCAACCTCCAGCAATAGCCACACAGACAAGCATTCTCATAACCTTTTGCAATCACTTTCAGTACTTTCAGTGCACCCTTGAAAATGCACATATATCTGAATGAACACAGGCCAACATCCTTATGGAAATGCACTATATATAAGGGTCAAGTACATATAAACCACTCAGAAGAAAGGGTATATGTCTCTCACATTAGGTTTGCCAGAACAGCTGGCAACTATATACCCAATGAAAAATAAATACAATATTCCCAGTCACATAATTCCATATCTTGACACAACCTTTAACATAGATTCCCATCCCAGTTCATTCACAGCACCACAGTAACCCCATTTTGAGTCCCCTAGACCACCCCCATCCCCCTTGTGTTACCACAGAATCCACAAACGCCTTACTCTCACTCTGGCTTCTAGGATGTTCATCTCTAAATCACCGTACACAAGTTCTGAGGAAAGCAGATATGGCATAACCTCCACTATTTCAGGCATCCAAGTAAATTAAGTCATCAGTGAGTATATAGTTCATCCGGCTCAGCCCGGCCGCTAATGTGGATTAAGTGTCCACCATATGCGTTTCACCAGCTTCTGACAAATGCGGCATGAGCTCTGCATACGCAAATGATATTTATACATTTTCAGCGATGTGATAGCATTTATCTTTAATATTGAAAATAGTGAAATATTTGTGCTGACTAGCAGCAGAAATTATGTGCATAAATTGTAAAAATATTTCACTCTTCACACACATGCACACACTCGGAAAAAAAATTGCACAGAAAACTGAATATTTTGACAAGTTTGCATATCTATAAATTGCAGCTTTCGACTTAAGACTTAGCGAGCAGCACACTCGGCTAATGCGATTATGCATACTGGCAATTACACCACTGTGTAATTTTATTTGTAAAAATACAAGCCAGAATACACTGTATCACTCAAAATACAGCAGTGAAAACTGCTCTCTGCCTGTTGTCTGTGATGGAAACGTGCATTGAAATCCCTGTCACACATCAGCAACAACTAGGGTTTTTTGTCTACATTCAGAAGATAATGTATGTCACCTCATTACAAAAAGTAGGCAAGTGGATTGAAATATGTTGTCAGACCTCACTTACAAAGAAAACAATGTGTTCTTAGCTTTTGGGACTGGTATTGTAACTTGTCCTCAAAATAAAGAGAGATAGATGCGTGATGTTCATTGTCAAAAAGCGACAATACTTATTCATTCATGGAAACGCTTGACGCTATTGAAATTTGCTTTATGAATAGATTGAACGTCTTTTCTGGGACAAGTGCTCGGGTTCCGTTCCCATCCTTCCCCATGCACTTTCCTTGATAGAAATGACAGCATGCATATTATCTGTGTGAATTGGGTTTGGAAGCAGAAAAACACCACAAGAGCAGTGACTCATTTGGTAAGCGCATGTTTTCATAACAACCCGCCATGTACCCATCCATCAATCTTATTTATTTTTTTCTTACAGCTGTCACTGTCAGTGTATAAACTGAGCAAAACTGTTTAAAATTTTGTTTTAAGTCCCATGCTGAAGAGGTGAAATAAACAAGCTGTGAAGGTGAGCTTGCTGCATCTCACAGGTTAAAGAGATAACGATTTGGGCTTATCCTGGTAAAGCCACTCTCCGGGTGTGCGGATGTATCGGCGGGCCCTACCAGTCTGTGCTTGTGCCAGCATCCTCACTGCAGTCCTTTATTGGCTGTAGCATTGCCTGGTATGGGTGGGATATCAGTCAGAGATAGGCCCATGTCTCACCACACGCCTACTACCCGCTCTGCTCTATTGGGCACACACAGTCAAGCAGTTGCTTTACATCATGTGTTTCTTCGAACGAGAGCGCACACTTGTCTGCGCTGTCTTGAAATTACCCAGAAGGCTGATGAGCGTGGACACACACAAATTGGCCATTCTAAATTGGGAGAAAGATAGGGGTCAAACGAAAAAGGTCATTATTGAAAATACAACGCCTATGTATTACTCAAATATGCCTCTATATGAGCACATGGAATTCTGGGAATTTAAAGGAATGCCTTTGATGAAGATCCAATTATGTGTATGTGTGGGGGGACTAATGCAGTTTATTTGTCAAAATATTTTTTAGCCCATAAACTAATGCCTTTCTCAGCTAATGACCAGCTGTGCCACTATCTCCCATTCTTCTGTGACCTCTAAAGAAATATGGAGTTGTTAATGGGATGTTGCTATTAGCAACAAAAGCAGAATTCTTTCCTTCTGTAAAGAGTGGGTTGAAAACGAAGACAGCATTGCCAAATGACTTGGATGCCAGGATTATTGTGTTGCAGTTTTCAGCTATCCTCCCGCCTTTCTTTCAGCAGAAGTGTTCAAGAAGACTGTCTACCTTGTTTACTCGTTATTGCTTTTTCATTGTTTTCATTGTAAAACATACGGACATTTATACATATTCCTTCAGGAACATATGAATAAATTGGCATATATATATGAATGGTTTTGTATGAGTTAGTCTGTGATGAACTAGCAACGCGTTCAGGGAATCTTTCTGCCTTTCACCCAATATATGCTGGGTTAGGCTCCCACTCTACTCTGGATGAGATGAAACGGGAATAGGTAAATTGACAGATGTGATAATGAAAGAAAATTGGTCTTCTATTCAGTGTTTTAATGATGTCATTCCCTAATTGCACCACTGCCTCCCATCCCATTGCTGATGGGGAAAAAAGATTGTGGGCTTTTATTTTGACCAATCAAATGCCTTCATCAAGTAAACATGTGGTGTTTCCCTAAGGTAAAGCATCATAGAGAATTCAGTCAGAAATCTGGAGCACACCAAACAAGCTTGCAAATCTCATGACTTCATCTCCCACAGTGGTCTTTGTAAGGTATTTTGTGGTGCTCAGTCTGTTGAGTATCCCAGTTGTGAGCAGTGTTCCCACAGAGCTCACCACAAAGCAAACTGCGCTTTTACAATGGTCTGCCCCTAGAGGCAACACTGGGAAATACACATCTCTCTCATCATTTCCCCCACAGGCCCGTTCTTTGTTCTCTTGCCTTTTTGCCACATTCAAACAAAGTCGAGTTCTTTTCGGTTCCTTGCAAATGCAAGAAGCATGGAGTCATGTAGCTCTTCTGCAGTAATATCACTTCAGATTGTTGGTTTGTGCGTTTCACATCGCCATTTAACGTGTTTGGTTGCATCGATAAAAATTCCTTCATCCTTCAGACACTTTTGAGCACTGCAAGATGAATATCCTACAAGGCTTTGGATGTTGCTTTGTTGCTACCGAGCAGAGGAACTTTGATAAAAGAAATACCTCTTCAATAAAAGGTTATAGGCTCTATTTGAACAGTGTCACAATAATAAAAAAAGATTGTTTTGAAATATTTGCAGGGCAAAGTGCATTTTATAACACTTTGGAATTCATGAGAAGATGAGATTTATGAGGTTTTATAAACAACCTGAACAAAGCAAACATACAAGGACATGCCTGCAGAAAGTAGTGTAAATGCTGAAGACACTTTCTACTCTTCTCAACAGTATATACGGATGGAAATATAAGAAGAAAAACATTTTACAAAAGCAAATTGTATCTCAGAGTACAAACTATTTATATGATAGAGCAAGTCACAAATTATGTACCAACATATTGAAATATTAGTGAATCTGATTAAAATTGTATCAAGAAAATATATACAAACATTTAAAACAAGTAGTATGAAATTACTCCAGCAAACATCCATTAAACAATACGATGAAGTGAGGACTATAAAATCACAGTATGCAAAATAGTGCTTGTCTCTTATTCTTGCTCTAAACTTTCACTTGTTATGTCATGGTCAAATCCATTTTTGTAGACATGTGGAATGTTGCAGCGGACAGCTCTCAATTCCCTCAGGAGAGAAATCCTGCATTGACTAGTTCAAACACAGCATTTGTCATGCTGTGAAACTGTATTATGTATTATTATTAACCTGTATCATGGATTTTCATCTATTCTCTATTGATTTTTTTTCTTCTTACAAGTGAAATAAAATTATTTGTATTATATGCATTCATTTTGCAGAGACCAGAACAACTAAAAGCTAATTCATTCAGTCTGCTTTATATGCTACACAAACAGCAATATAAACCAAAATGTCAGTAACATAATAGAAACAAATTGTCAATGTACTGCATAATACAGTGGTGCAATAACCTTAAGCAAACTATGCCAAATATTCAAAATTATGAAACTTTATATGAAGTTGTATTGTGGAAAGTATAATAAAATGCACTTTGCTGAAGCAGAGGCAATATTAGTTATCTAAAGCTGCCTAGAAAGTTAACCATCCAAACAGCAGTTGTGAAAGTTCACATTGTTGTATTTTTCTTTTTCTTCTTACAAACCTCCCCCTGGCCCAGACAATCGTGATATAACATGGTGGGTGGGGGTGGGGCGGGGGGGGGGGGGGTGTTGGATCTTCCCAAATATCTCTCTTGAATCCATCTGTATCTGGTCTCATAACTGTCTTCCTTGTCTAACCCTAGGACATCATCTATTTCTGTATATTTGCTAAAAATATAGATCATGAGCAGATATGATAGGGTATCCACAATGCCCAGACATTGGCCTTGCGGATTTTCATTTAGTAAAGTGTTACTGCTGCATTATTTCTTAGCAGATGGCCTCAGGCTTCTGGTTGTCTACAGTGAGAGATGTAGCTCTGCTGCATTTGGCACATGCTATCTTCTGTACTACTATGTAGAAACTGTAGGTTATTAATAGTCCATGACTTCTGATATGAATGTACTGGAGAAATGAACATGTGAGTTTCAGCGCACTGGGCACAGAGGAATAGGTAACATAGTGAAAACCCAAGTAACACAACTCCAAATTGTTAAGAAAAGGAAAATAAGGGAAAACTGTGTAAAAAATCCCAAGGACGAGATTCGAGTGAGGTTGGGGGTGGAAATTTTGTGAAAAAAAAATTCCCCCAAGGCAGCTGTATGTGGCCTTTTATGTTGTCTTGGCAACATTAAGCTCTGTTTTTTAAAAAAACACAGGCATGTTGATTTGCACAAAGCACATAATTATCCTGTGATGTTTTCCACTGATAAAGAATTAGTTGCATTGGTCCAACATGACCAAGCTACAGTGGACTCAAATTATGGATGTGCTCCGGTAATTGTTGCAGAGGCCTACTTATGACGATGATGATTGAGTATTATTCTTATTATTATTGGTAGTAGTACATCATAACTCCATGGTCTAATTGGTATTGTCTGGTTAAAATGAACATAATAAATGTGACGGTTTTTGTTTTGAGGTTGAGTTGCTTTTTGGGTCACTGTGAAGAAGGACCATACTGATTTATAATGGAAAGTAGGTGGGTGGTGATAGAAATGTTATTTCTTTGACAGTGTCTGTTTGTTCAAATAATAATTACGATTTCACATATGTATTTAACACAGCTGGATTGAAATGTGAGTACCCACACAGGGTGTATTACGACACTTCATAGGGTGTCATAATACGTTATGATGCACAATTGGCACTAAACATGAGGCATAATTTACTCAATCAATTATGCTTTAATGTAAATGCTTTACAGCACAAAATTTAATAAATGTTTCTGTGCCTAAATGTACTATGGGTTCCTATTAATGTGGAAAAAAAAAGAAAACAAACAAACAACATCCTTTACATTTTGAACAACAGAATTTTTAATGTTAAGCTTTGCATGGCATATTATGACATACAAAAATGAAATATGAGCACTTGAAGCACAGTTCTCATCTAGACTGTGGGCCTACAGCCTTGAAATACGAGGGTAAGGCCTTCAGAACAGAATTTCACTTCTCACTGAAAGGCTTCTGAAAGATCTGGCTTATTTTATGTGTTTTTTTTTCCTTTTTCTGCATTTTCCCTCAGCAGTTTGTATTATCCTTTCTGCATGAGGCAGAACCGTGGATGCTAAATGCTTTTTTGATAGAGATGGGTCTTGACATCAAACTCCAGGCAGAAAATGGAGCAGAATTGCTTAGCTTCTACTTTCTCACAATGAATGGAGCCTTACAATGTGGAGCAGTGTATAGGTTCAGAACAGGACAGAAGCCAATGTGCATGTCAGCTACAAATGGCATAGAAAATAATCACTCCTGTTAAGTTACTCAAAGGAACTGTATTCAGTAACACATTTCAGTAGGTGGTACAGCAGTAACTTTCCCTCTTTGTGACTCTAATCACATACAGACTTGAATCAAATTAAATGACCCCGCATAATTACAGATGACTAATCTCATATTATTAGATTAGCGAAATGTTTTTAGCGTATTTGTTTTTATCTGACCTGGCGAAGGTACAAATATAGATTTTGTTTTCTTTTCAAGGACTGTTGGTTGGCATTTCCTTCCTTTTCCAATCTATCCATTGTGTCATCTGCTTTGAAGACCTGGGTGCATATTTTAACATTAATAGTGTCCATTACTAATTAGCCTAAACAACACTTTCTGAGGAAATAAAGAAAAATGCACATTCCATAAAACTGATGCAAAATGACAAAATAGTCATACTACAAGGAAATCAAAATACACTGGGGAGAGAAAGCAAGCTAATTATTTGTGTATCCATTTCAGCGCATAAAAATAGTGTAAAATGTTTTTCCTCCATAAAATATCATATACCATTAAGTATTTCAAACAGCCCTCAGTCTTAGAATAAACATAGAATAAAGAAAATAATCTTGTGTATTAGGTAATTAATAAGAACTGGCATATGGTGAAGCTTCAATCTTCAATCATAACATATTATACATTGCATATCTAATGAACAAGGACATTTTTAATGTAAAGGAAGAAGGTAAATATAAAATTGTAAAGGGTAAATATAAAATTTGCACAAAGGAAAAAACAACTTAGCAACAACTTACCTCTGTAGTGAAGGATAGCTTCGGTTCACATTGGTCACGCTAGATTGTAGTATGGAAATTGAGGAAAACATAAATTAGATATCAGATTGCATTTGTGCCCTTTAAAGGAATCCAGTATTACAGGGGCACACAGTGCATTTCTCTCCAGCCATGGCTAAAGTACTTCCTGATATACCTTGCTGTTTGAATTTACATTTTTAAAAGGGTGGAATGGGAAAGTGTATGTATTATGCATTTGGCAATACAAGCCGCATTCATGAGCATCTATTCAAATGCCTGTATATGGCTGCCTCAGTCAAGCTTTGGGTGGAATTTGTTTTGGATCACATTCAGAGATAGAATGAAAGCAGTGACAGTCAGATTCTTTTTTTAATAAAGACCTGATGGAAAACTCATCAAATCCTGTCACTTTCCTGCTTTACGAATGATCAAGATTAGTTTGAGGCTTAGACCTTGGTACTGGGAATGGAATTGAGATCTCAAGGGTCATAAAGTATGTCCGAGAAATATAACTTATTACATAGATGGTGCAATACTCTCAATAGAAAATTTCTGTTGGCAAAATTGCATATGGATGTTTATGTTCTGTAGTGGTGGTCTTGCAGTTGTTATTAAACACCTATAATTGAAATGTATAACCAAAAATTGCAAATCATGCCTCTGGAGAAACACATTATTAGTATCACTTGTTTTTCTTGTGATGTGTTTTCATCTACAGGACAAATGCACATCTGTCAATCAACTATGATGGAGAGGGGAGTAAAAACAACAGTAAATTAACAGTTTACAGATCTGACAAAAAGCATCACTTCTTGCAATGCTAGTCATTAATCCTGAATTAAATTACATTTTTAATTGAAAGATGATGTGCTGTGCAAGTCAATGTTGATTTCATATATCTAGAATCTAAATTGACTAACATGTCTATTTTGAGACAAATAATAATAATAAAAAGAGCAAGAGCTGTTGGCAAGCTTTCATTACATTTCTTGCAAATACATATTATTGTATATGGAACTGACCTGCCGATCTAAAATAAAAAAATATGTAAGGTGATTTTATAAAGGTCTTCTCTGAGTCCTCTAATGGCCTTGAGGGCTAAATAGTTGTCAGTGTTAACTGCTATGGGGAAAAATGCAATTTTATATGGACATCAGCTGTCCATGTTATTATCCAGTCAAATGCAAGAGATGAATGCGACCAGATAAGAGAAGTTAATGATAAGTGTTAGGAACTATGTGAATGCTAGGATAATGGAAGTCAAAGCACTTACTCATTACTCATGAGGTTGCTCTTAGGGTGCTATGCTAGGCACTTTTGATGCTAATGTAATTAGGGAAGATTTTCAGTGCCGTCATTCAAAATGAACCATATTCCGCTGTGTAATTGCTTGTATGCTTTCAACCCTCCTGTCTACTGTAGTGCTTCATCACATCATGTTGTATTTTTCCTGTTCTGAGCCTGCTCCCTTTCTCACCATTTAGCACTGTGTGTCTCGCCATGATGGCTGTTTAAGTCCCTGTGGTTTAGAGCATGTACCAAATGAATAAGGTATAGAAATGTGCGTTTCACACCATAGGATACAGAGATACTGGTTCGTGAGGTCCATGCCCAACATGAGCAAATTTTTGAATCTCGAGGAAGTCCAGAGTGTTTGGGATCAGGTGACAGCTTGTATAAATTGAAGTTGGCATTTTAGGTATTGTTATGAGATCTGGATACGTAACACAACGACAATGCATGTAAATGTTTTATTAGGATATATTCAGCATACACGATGTACATCGCTGGCGATTATTCTGCTCCAAGAACTTCCTCCCATTGAACCTCCACCACTCTCTGTCAGTCCTCGTCATTAGCTTTGTGCGTGTGTGTCGGTGTGTGAGAGCGAGAGCATGAGAGCCAGATCTATGTTTCCAGATGTATGTTTACACAATACAGACATTGAAGAAAAGATTTTGTGTGCGTAAATTTCACAATATGCATTTAACAGACAAGTTCATGTTTAGTTTACCAGGGGAACAACTCCTCTGCCATTTGATTCCTTCTCACCCCACAGTCAACTGCCCAACTGACCTCTTCGACAAGCTCCACATGCAGTTGAAAATGAAAAACACTGAAACGTTATTTCATTGGTTAGGCCAAGCTCATCCAGGGCCCAAGGAAAGATTCATGCGGTAACTTTCTGCATCTGTTTATAGTGACTAATTCGGAGATCTGAAGCTGAGAAGATTAATTTTGGTCTTGACTTTGGGCTTCATCAGCCTCAGAATTATATGGCACCATCATGTTCATCCACTCGCTGATTTGAACCAATTACAAAGTTTAGCTGGGCTGACTGACAGCTTTGTGTCGGTAACATGATTAAGTGCTTTACAGCACATGCTCGCTCCGCTCATTAAGAGGCCTCGGTCTGACATGACTCACCGAGACCGAGAGTTTGGCCAAGAGCCGAAGGGTGACAAGCTCCATGGGGTGCAGTGGGCTTTTCAATCAAGCACAGATAATGGAAGGCTGCCCACTCAGTGACCCCTGTCAAGCTCAGACAACCATCAGTACAACGCCTCCTCTGCTCTCCTATTAAACCCTTTGAGGTACGAGCTCTATATGTATCTGCTGGGATTACATATTTCAGCAATGAAAAAGATGGCATTCATTTTTCAATGCTTTATTAAAGTAAAATTTGCTTTATTACAAATAACAAGCATCTTTAACTTTAGACTATTAATTGTCATATTTAACAGCTGAAAGGGTCATCTTGGGAATCACATGGACCACGAAATACTGTGAAATTTAACTTGATTGTCCAGAAAAGAGACAATAAAAGGTGATAAAATCAATTAGATACCATGTATGAGCAGTGTGCTCCTTAAAAAACAACAATTATATGTATGTCTAAAGATGCATTTAAATTACAGGAACTGCTTACTTATTCATACTTAACAGTGAATGACCGTTCATTATCATCAAGAAATGGGTAAAAACACATCACCAGTATTTAACCACAAACCTTAGATACTCAAACTTACAAACTTACTCAAACTTTCTCTAAAATAGCCAATGAAGAAATATCTTACAAGATTATATTTGACATTCTGCAATACAAATATAGTTTCTGCTTCCTTTTCAGTAAGGACAGCAGGGATTTTGTTCAAATGTTATCTGCAGTTTCCTTTTTGAAGTAAGATTGTTAAACAAGTTCATCGTTGTACCAAAAACCACCATAAAACTGTTAGCACAGCTTGCTTTGTTAGATATGTCTTCTTACCTGTTATTCAGTTATTTGTGTTACAAATACATTTCATATTCAACAATAGAGGTTAGAGGAAGTTCAACAGTGGAAAAACATGACCCATGGTAAAATCGAGAGTAGCCATTCTCCTCATGTACTGGAAAAGTGGCTGAAAAGTACCTGGCATCACCTGTATGATCATCAGCTTGTCTGTTTGATCTAGCTGTTAGCCTGATATGACCGTGCAATAAGACATCAGTGATAGCTTCTAGCATCTGAACAGTCTGTTGATGTGCATTAGCATAACTCCCTTTTGTGCAGGCATTTCTGTTTCATCATTGTTTAGCTCGCTAGCTAGCTAGCTGTGCACTGCTAGAGACAATTCCCTCATCAAAAAAAGATAGCAGCAGTACCTCAGATGTATGAATGAGAGGAAACGTTGTCAGCCCGGAATGGGATACATAAAACATGAAAGCGGAGCAGCTGGCCCTCTCTGCTGGAAGTAAAGTGTAAGCTGGCCTCAATGTTGTTCTCATGTAGCTATCTAACTCCATTACTCTGTTGTGATTTTCTGCTGTGATTTTCTGCCCTAATGTTATCTAGGGTTGCCACATCAAGGACACCATGGAATAAACTCTCCCCCTTCAAAGTTTATTAGATCTGTGGATAAAAGCACAAGGTATGAATTATTATTTGAGTTTAATATCTGCCAATATTACACAGTGGCTTTATTATTTGTATATGCCTACATATATTCCTACAAGACAATATGGTGTATAAAATTACTTATACTGAGCTAAAGTTTTTCAGCAAAGGAACTGTGTACAAAATCGTCTGAAAATATTTAAAGTATCCTGACCTCGTAAGTAAAAGTTGTTATGAATTTACTTGGTTAATTAAAAAAGAAGAAATAGCAGGAAAAAATTATCAGTATGTTACTTTTTCAAAATTTTTTATATTTTAGTTCTATTTAATCAGGAATTCCCTTAATATGATACAAAACTTGATATTATTTCATTCTGCTTCAGAGAGAAACTTAACAATCTTCTAACAAACTCAAAAACATGAATTACGTGATGTTTCAAGCCAAGTGAAAATTAAATGTGTAGAAATCACAATAAAATGTCTCAGTTGCAAATACAGTGGTTAATTGGCATGTCAGTCGAACACAAGCCCTCTCATATGTTACTTAATTATTGATTTTATTTATTTATTTAATGACTAAATACTTTCTATTCAAAGCAGAACTTTGTTGTTTTGTCTCTTCCTTTGGTAAAGTTGAAGCAAATCATATGGGCTTTTTATCAGCTAACTTATTTTTCCTGGGTGCTGCATCACAACAGCAATTGATGCATTTTACTGGCCAGATATACTTTGTGCTTTGGTTTGGTACACTATAAAATACCAAGTATATATATACACACATATATATACAAGTAAAAATAAAAAGTGGCAGCAGAGGGGTGAAAGTCAAAATTCATCAATAGGCAAGCGGGTTCAGTGCCATAACATTTCATGGATTCCTAGCTTAAGTGTTCATTATCAAATGATATGCAAGTTTTCAAATCTTAAACGATTTAGTAGATTTTGCCTTGCCCTCTGAAAGAGGGTTGATTGCTCATGACAAATCATTCAAAAATCGAAAGAATCAGAAGTTTTACATCATTAAAACAGACATGACCAGTGTTTCAAATTCCATCCTCATATTTAAGAACCAGCTCGCTCTCACCATCAGCATCTGTCTTTCTCAGCGTTTATGTTGAAGAGAAGTGTCATTGCTACTTATATATATATGTATTCCATTTTGTATAGTTAGGAAAATTACTGAAGCTAGCTAGACGCTAATGTGGTCACACATGAGTTCCTGAATGACCAGAGCATTGTTTTACTTTTTGGTGGCGCTGACCTACATAAAGTCATGTAACCTAAGTCATTATGAATTTCTAGATAGGAACATTTTTATAAAGCAGTGCCCAATGGCTTGACTTGTCTGTGTAATGTTTACAGTCATATCTGTGCTGAGGAAGAAGGGAGGGCAGCTGTGTTTTCACTTCAGTTTTAATGTGATTCAAATTTACATCTCTTACCACAGAGGCCTACAGTTTGCAACATTTAATTCATACTGTAAATGCATTTCTGCTGGATAAGTAGTGAAATGTAATGAACTGGGATCATACAGAGCATAATGTAGGTATTGTGATGGTTATCAGAATACCTGCAGGAAAACCTAAATACAATTACAGTCATGCCTCAACAGGTGCTCATGTATAAATACTTTTAATAAAAGCAAAATGCAAGTTAAAGAGATATCTAGCAGAAACCCTCATAAAGGCAAAATTTTTAGTGGACCAAAAGCTCTGATACTTTTCTAATATTAAGCATCAGTTCATCGTTGATTAAATACACTACTCTGCATTCGTGGCACTAGGTTGCTTCTCACCGGGTGTGAGAGATAATTTCACACTCCCTGCTCTGATAACGTTCGACTGGGTTGACAGTGGACAGGCTCGGGTTTTCCCATCTCTCCTTCAGTTTGATCGTCTTTGCTGTCTCCTCGAATTTTTGGCCCTGCTTCCAAATTATAGATTGACGAGCTGATTAAATCAAAATGTTACATCACCAACTAATTAAAAAAATGGCTCAAAAATAACTCAGCCCAAACAATGATGTCATGCAAGGTTAGAACCAACAGACTAACAGTCGCTTTTCCAAGTAAAGGGGGAACAGGTGGTGATCAGTGTGAGTTTATAAACAATAAATAAACACATTTCTAAGTTTAATATATAATTTATTTGGTGTCAGTTCTGGACATTAAGACCTTCTGTATTAGGCTTAACATTGAAAGAAAGTAAAAGTCAGACTTCTTGGTTTGTTTAATGTTTTTCCTCAGCAAAGCTACCTGTAAATGTTAAAGAATAAAACAACTATTAGAATCGATTGTTCTTTTGCATCATTTTCTCTCTTCACATAAAATATTTTCTTTAGTTTGGCAATAGGTCTTTTTTGAGTGATGTTCTGCAAGCTATCATGTCGAATACAATAGCTGAAAAACATTTTAAAAGAATCTTAAAGTAAGCTTAAGAGCAATTCATTCGTGTTTCAGTGCTGTTTGGGTTGGTGTCTAGAATGACAGCTTTGAGTAAATATAATAATAATAAAAAAAGTATTTGATTAGTTGCAGATCAATATACCTGGGGGAGTACAGGATGTTATCCTAGACTTTTTAGCTGAGTTGTCATTTGGTTATGACTTGAAAATAAAAAGCTTTTACAAAGACTCTCAGCACAGGAAGGGCCTTTTGGTTTTGGCACAAAAAGACCCTCAGTAAAAAAGGACGACTTTTCTCTCTTCACTTTTTTCTCAACAAAGACCCTCAGTGCAGGCAGTACTTTCCTTTCACTTGGCTGAGTTTTAATAATATATTTTCTTATTGATTTTTTTTTGAGCTGGGCTAACAGGATTTATGCAAGACAGTAATACATAGTTTTAAAGAAATGGGGGAAAGTTCAATTTTCACATAAGTTGTAAAATACCTATGAATTCTGCTCACTGGCATCAAAACACTCCTCTAATGAGTTTGCGAATATAGTGTCCATTTAATTTCCTTGTGAATCCCCTCTGTTGCTGACAGTGAAGAAGATTCAAATCGATCCGGCTTACGACTTATTATATTGCTTTTGTTGTTCCACCATTAAAGTCAATGTGCGTAAAAAATTTGCAGACGATAAATCCAGGTAATCTTTAAAAATAACACTAAATATTTTAGTATGTGTTCTTTGCGTATTTGAGATAATACTATATATCTTTAGCCTGTAATTTTTAAAACTTTATTCTTCCATATAAATGTGACTCAAGGACATAATTAACATGGTTTAAAAGCTTAATGTACTTACACAGCCATTTCAATCTTACTGCACTGTTTTTTGTTCTTATCTTCGTCATTCGTCATGAATGTAGGTAAGACTATGTTTTAAGTTCCCCTTGAACACTCAGTGTACACTCAACATATTAAAATGTTGCATAATGGTTAGTAATGGATACAGTCAACAACATTAAAATCTGTTTAACTCACGGGGGCTGAAAAATATTTGCAGAGGAAGATGAAGAATATTTCAATGTAAAGGGTGTTAAACTAGAATGTAAGCCCCGATTCCTTCACAACAAATACATGAGTATACATACCCATAATCAAATGATTCCACTGCTATCATACAGAGTATGATATATACTTATGGGACTTTGTTTTAAAGCTGTTTAAAGAACAAATGTTTAATTATGTTGGAGAGACAGGTGGGCCTCAAAATGGAAACGCCTCTGCATATTCTGTATAGTGATTATGGATATGAATACTACAAAAACTTGTTTACCTCCTTCACAAGACAAGTGCATATTTGCAGTCTCTCCAAAGGCAGTCAAGTCCCTTTGAGATTTGCGATGAAATTTGATCATATACGAGATGGAATGAAAGTCCTAAAAAAAGGAGTAGCGACAAAATGAGTAAGAAATAGAAGAAGCACAGCGATATCAATTCTCCTCACCCTTTATTAGGTGGAATATCATAGCTAAACATCATTCATGTGCCCTTGGCAATTTTGCAGTGTTGTATGCTCCCGTATACGCTTCACTCGCACAGCAGCGGCTGCCGCAATGATACCCTTTTTGTAGATGGGGGTGCCTTTGGGGCAGCAAAGTGTATTAGTGGCTTGGGAATTGTCGATCTAGTTAAGATAATTCACTTGGCTTGAGATCTGAACCAGACAGAGTGCTCTGAAAATATTTCTCTTCCTTGTATTACAGCAAAAGATGTAAAAAAAAAAGTAGGTGGGTGTGTTGAGTTCCTGACTAATCAAAGTTTTAGCAGTTCCAGAATTTCAGATTTTTTTTAGTTATTGTAATTGTAGTTTTTTCCTGACTATATTAAAATTCCCTGAATATTGTCATAATTATGTAATCATTTGTTTTTCTACTTTGTCAATGTACATTTTTATTATTCTACAGCCTTAAGTACCTTAAAAATGTCTCGAACCATAACTATTCTCCTCTAGCTGGCCAACCATATTGCTTTAGTCCTAAACCCTAAGCCTTTACCCTAACCCTCATTTCACAAATTTTAAATCCAGCATAAATATATTAAAAACCATGTGGACATTAGTGTATTGATATTAGATATTTTAAATATTTATCAGAGTACACTGAATAACTATCAGAGTTAGCTGTTTAGATTGTTCACATCAATAGGCATTACTACAACGTTATTTCGGTATATACTACAAAACGTTATTTCTTTCTTAGGAGCTTACAGAAACTAAGTTAGATGTGTAGCATTATAGCAACAGAATTTGTGACATTAGACACTCATGGGCAATATTCCCAATGCATATACGACCCAAAACTATTCTAGAGAGGTTGCAGTTGTATAACAATTGAATTCTCCTCTCTTAACTAACCTGCATGTTTGTTTGCTTGTCCAACAGATCATTTGGGATGACTTAAATGTCTGTCAGAACAACAGCAATCTTTGCATAGTCATTATTCTCCTATGTTGATCATAGTTTGTTTCTGTGTATGTGTCTATTACTAGATTTATTGGAATTTTTAGTCATTTTTAGGATTTATTATTTTGGGATTTGCAGGAAGTAGACTTGCTATCTTTGACTTGTTCTTCTACTACTATAGTGTTTAAACTACTCTTTCTACCACTTGGGTACTCAATAAGCAAGAGTTCTGGAAATGTATTTCTAGTTATTGAGTACATTTTGTTTGTTTTCTTTATTTTAACATCATTTAACTTGTTCAGTCCAATGTGATCCTATGATCATTCAGTCCCAGGGTGTGACCTGAACCCATCTCCACGCTACTGCTCATTAGTGTGTGACATTTAGTTCCTCCGGAACAGTGGCTGGATTTAAAACCAAGGATTTGAACAATTATCAGTACAAAACCAATTCATATAGTAAGCTGTGAATCATGGTCCCTCTGCTGTCCTTGAGAAGTTATATAGCCAGACTCACCTGCAACAACCCATTCCTAATGCTCATAAATTACTCATTTAAAATAAATAGTTCAGCAAAATGCAATAATTGATTCGGCTCTGTTCATGCTGGCTACAGATCCCCCACTGGCCTTTTGCCCTGTAGTGCTTCTATAGGTAAAATGTAACATTTTCAGGAGTGGCTTGCTTTTTTAATCAGTCTATTATGTGTGAAAAACACTGTCTTCAGTGGAGATTCCTCCTCAAATCAATGCCAAAACAAAAACACTTATAAATCCTTTCTTCTTGTTTATGATCCATGGTGAAATTCAGGAGAAATTTCCTCATATTGTTTGTAGATTGTGGAGTCTGGGAGAATACAGGTATAATATAGCATATTTTATTTCAAATGTAATAATACAAACACAAGCTACAGGTAACATAAAAAAAAAAACTAATTCACAAATTTGTGAATTTTGTCCAGATTTATTGATCCTGCAGAGACATGGTGATGTCATTCTCATGTACTCAATACTTTGGGAAAAACAATGTATGGTTTTTGCAATACTGTACGGCAATTAATCAATCCAATTGTTTTAATCAATATACCTCAGTTTAATCTGAAAAGGCTAGTGAGGCACTTTCCGATATGATGTCACAAGGTTATCTTCCTAACAAAGACTTAAAAAAAAAAAAAATACTGGGACAAACACTTGCAAAGTGTTAGCAGTATGTGTAGGCCTTACGTAAATGTGAACACAGTAGTATGTAAAACGTTTATTAGGTTTATTACATACAAGGGAATGTATTAGTGTGTTCATTCAAACAGTAATAAGCCAGGCATTGGAATATAAGTTATCTTTTGTCATGCTTACATGTAGGCCATGGTCACCAGTTACTGCAGTCACGGTTTTTAAGTTACAGTCAGGAGTTCACCATCTCCATTATACGTCTGTGCACCTTTGATAGCACGTTGTGTTGTTTCTCTCACTGCTCCACTAGCAGCCTGTGAATGTACTCCCTCCGGCATGGCAGACCCTTAATAAGAATGTATTCTATCAATGCTTTTAATGTGAAAACCCAATGAAGTCATTTCACGCTGGATTGAGCAACCTCGCTTCGTTATTGCAAGGCTTCTGCGGTTCACGGAGGCCAACCGCGCCGTTTCGACTGATTATGCTAAACGTCCAATCAGCGCGACTTAAAACACAGACGAACTTCTTTTGCATAAGCGAGGAGAGTAGCGGGGGGACACTGTACTGAGGGGGTGGAATCGCAGACAGGCCACAGGCAGAATCTTAGACAATTACGAAGTGTGGAGAGAAAGAACATAACAACGTGCATTCATGTTTTTATTTGTTCTCTCTCACGTTGTACCTAGGCATGTGATTCATCACCCACAGTGCTTTGTCAGTAGGCAGGATGGAACGCTCATTACAACACCGAGGTTTCGTTAGGTGAAGCACTTCGGTGACGGCAAATGTGGCTTTAATGAGAGATGTATAGGGCTCACTTTTCCGGCGTAGTTCCCAGAGGCCAAATTGTTTTAAGTGAAAACAATCAAGCAGTTATAATTAGCCTTTGGAGATTTCACCATTTATACTTAGATGCGCTTTTACCCTCAGATAAGCCAGCCAAAAATAAATACCTTTTCTTGAAACAAACCCGCTGAGCTGAGCTCTCAGATAATCCCTTAACTAAGACAACTTAATGATTGATTGCCCTTTCAAAGCATATATTTATGTAAAGCCATCATCGACACAATTGTTGTTTGCAGTGAGACCCCTATGGGATAAGTAGGCAGATAATATGTATGTTTTGTTGTTTATTCATAAGCATGTAGTGTGAACATTCAGGATCTGTAGGTAGAGTAGCTTAGGATGTCGTAGAGAAAAAGGCAAAACATTTTGATCGAGATGAAATTGCATGCTGTACTGTCCTTCGTGTGTGAACATTGTGCTCCCCCTTTTCCAGGCAATCGAGGGGAAAAACAGAAGCATTTCTTGTCCTCTATTCCTCTCACATTCTCACACTTCCACAAACACCCATACAAACTTCTCATGCACATCACACATAAGCACATATGCCACATGCACACATACACACCCCCTATAGTCACCTCACACATAAATTCTAAACCGACACACTAAGCACACATCTCCAAGTTGCCATTTCCAACTTCCAACACATGGCTTTCTGTGTACATACCAAGTACTTTGTGCCAATATACAGAATGTATCCTTGTCTTTCCAGCTCTATAAGCAAAAGTTTTTTTGTCACATCCATGCCTCTCACAGAGCATTTGTGGAGTGCTAAATGGAAATCATGCATAGAGAAGGGTGGCCACATCACCCTCACATGGAGAGACAGAATAGCCTGCCCCAAGTCCACGTCTAAGCTTCTTTTATGGCCCTGCGTTTGTTGCATGTACTTTGTGAAAGGGCGGCCTTTCTGGCCTCCAAGCCCACGTGAAGTCAGGCACAATTCCTCCCGAGAGAGCAGACTTTGCATAGCTATGCGTGGGTTTATCGATGGACACACCATGGGTGACACATCTCATGGTGAACCACCTGACCGACAAAACAGCAGTTTGTTCAGAAGTCGCCTGCTCAGCATGACAAGAACAAATCTGAAAAACAAATGCTCTCTTTGCTGCGGCAGGTACACCTGGTGAGGCCACTCGACCGCCGGGTCCAAATTGCACTGATGTACGTGTTTACTTCATGTCAGTTATTGTTAGTGGTGCGGCAGTCAGTGGTGTCAGTCTCCTCATAGTTGCTTCCCATTTTTTTTTATCACATTGTAACATCTACATTTAGACTTTCTTACACCCTTTCCAGAATTGGAACTCCTGATTTCCCCACTGACGCAAAGAATGACAGTGTGGGAGGTCAGAGTGTGAGATCTGAAGAAGTGGGTAAGATCTTGGCAACAACAGCAGATGGAGACGAAGGAGGAAGAAGCAAAGTGTCAGTTAAAGCAGGCAGCAAGTTGGGGGCTACTCATATAAATACTGTTCTTTGTTGGGGAAAGAATTTTGGAAGAAATTAGTCAGCACATGCTTCAACATCAAACACCCAGGGAGGGCACAGATCGAGATTTGTCATGAAAGGAATGCACAAGTTGAACAGCTGAGATTTCATTAATTTTAGCTAATTAAGTCCCACGTTCACCGATGAGTCATTGGCAGGGAGAAAACAAATGGGTACATTTCATAACAAATGAACATTGTTTTGTCAACTGAGACAAAATTTGAAAATCATAGCTCACTCTGAGAAATACGAACTGTTAAAAAGTATAATCTTTGTGGATGAAATTTCTCAGACCATACTCAACAAGAAATAATGATCCTGAAGGCTTTTGGCACCTCGTTTATCCTTGCTCACCAGAACTCTCTTCAGAGTCGCGACAGACACAAGTAACGATCATGTTACGTTATTGAAGCTCTGGGATTTTCAATTCAGTTCCTGACGGATGGCGGTTTCCAGCCATTATACTGCCAGACCCTTGTCATCTTATTAAATGGACCAGGATCAGGAAGGTACGGTAACCTGAAGCTCTGACTGATCCCTGTCCTCTTCTCCAGCTACTCAATACCAGCCTCCACTGGGAGGATTCTGCACAGCAAAGCACACTGCCCTCCCCCACACCTAGAGCCAAAGGGCATTGCAAAATCAATAAGATTATTACAACTGAAGTGTGCTTATCTCCGAAGGGTGCAATGCCAGTCAAAGTCACAAGAAGTATAGGACATTGAAGGCAGAAGTATGGGGGTCTCAATGAAATGCTAGCGAATGCACATCAGTTTCTATATTTTTGATGCACAAAGGTGCAGAGTAACTGTTTGGTGCTGGCAGAACCTTACAATTAAGATAATATGAGAGAAGATATTTTTTCCTCAGTGGGTTTGAATTCTGAGATCTAAGGGATTGACTTGCTGAGTTTATTTTTTCATGATATTTATTTAAGCGCTTAGGGCTGCAGTCTTTTGGATTAGATTGCAATGCATTATTTCCCATTCAATATAGTATAAATCAACCATTGTCATTTAGCTTAATTGTAACGTCAATGCTCCCATGTGTAAAATCTGCTGGCTTATTCTGCCTCTCATGTTCTGTATGTAGCTTTGAAATAGATGCCAAAGTACAGTGCAAGTCAAAAGTTTGGACACATATGGTTTTTAATGCATTTTTCTCTGTTTTAGCTATGTTATTTGCCTTGCAGTTGTCTCTGCGAAGGCCTCGACGCAATGAAGTAAAGCAAATAAAATATTCGAGGACCAAGGAAAGTGTTTAACAAGTCAAAATTTTCTTACATTTTAGACTCTTCAAAATAGCCCCCTTTTGCTTTGTAGACTCCTGCATTCTTTCAGTCAGCTTCCAGAGGTAGCCACCTGGAATGCTTCTCCAACAGTCCTGAAGGAGTTCCCACAAGTTCTGGGCACAAATTGGCTGCCTTAGTCTTTCTCTTCAGACAACTCATCATAAACCAGCTCTGTAGGGTTTAGGTTGGGCACTTATAGGGGCCAGGTCTAGCTAGGCACTGGTCAGATGGGATGGCGTGTTGCTGAAAAATTATGTGGCAGCCATGCTGGTTCATTTTGCCTTCAATTTTATATCAATCTCTGACTGAATCACCAGCAAAACACCCCCGCATCAGTACACCCTCACCACAGTTTTTTCAGGATAATATAATGCTTGTTGCACCTGCAATCACGTTGCAATCACTCTGTTTGTTAATATTTTGTACCTAGAACATCTTTGTGATATTCACAGCAAAATCACAAAACTGGGATACTGGCTCAAAAGACCTTTTTTCCAATAAAAACTTTAGTTTTGGAAAAACATTTTGTGTGGACATAAAATTGACTATTTATATTAATGTGAGAAACAAATTTCTGTTATTTTAACATAACTCTTTAGATGAAAAAAAGCTGTAAGTAAGAGAAATATGTGATTTTCAGAAGGTGTGTCCAAACTTTTGACTTGTACAATACATTAAAACTCCCTCTGCCCAAAATTAATTTTCTCAGTACATTCCCTCAATAAGAATTTTTGGAGTTGCATTCAGATAGAAGCCTATCACGCTTTGGTGCCCAACCACAAACTAATGGAAAATTGTTTTTGGCTTTTAACGGGTGGACCTTTTGTTGTTTCAGAGAGAGGAATCATAAACTAGCGTAAAGGACCTTTCGCTCTGACCCTTCAGCATATGACTTGTCCACTGTCATCCCGGAAAAGTAGTGTAGGAGCTTGAAATGGCCTGCTCCGGACCCTTTCATTTTCACAGCAGGATGCTTTAGTTTTGAAGCCTCCCAGTCACTGGCCCATGTCTGTCTGGGGCATTGGGCTGTCTGGCAAACATCTCGCGGACTCAAGCTTTTAAATGTTGCTTTTGTCTCGTCTTTGCCTCTTTGACTTTTCTTGAGCCCGGCCCGATATTTATCTCCGTGCCTCCATTACTCTGGACGAGAGGGCCTCAGCCCGACTCACTAGCGATTGAAAATGGCACCCAGGCAGTTCTCATTCCGAATGCGTCTCACGCTGCTGACCACGCTCTTATGGGGCCCGTCATTGGTGCCCCAGTCAGCTGAACCCACGCCATTCCCAGGCACAGGAAAATCATAATTCTTGCTACTGACTCAGGCTGACAGACCTCAGATCAGTCTTCAGCTGGGGGCAGACCTGGAGCATCTTGCCACTTATCATTATTATTTTTGTAAATAACCCGAAAATAACTCTTTAAATGTGATCTTTTTGTTTACCAAGTTTCGCAGCCGAAGGGTAGCTAAGGGTGCGCTGATGAGTACTGATGTGCTTTGTATTCTGAGCCGGTTATGTCTGAGATCCCAGAGTGTGTTGCTCTCATGGTCTTGATCAGTCTTGGGATTGCATTGATCTTTTGTATTTGTTTATTGCCTTTGTTGTTAATTAAATGGTTATTAGGTGCAGAACAATGTGCATGAGTATTTGTTTCAGTGCATGCATGTGGGTATGTGTGTATGCATCATGTCTGTGTGTGCATTTATGTGGGTCCATTTACACATATGCATGCCTCTGAGTGTGAATTACTTGTGTAGATATGTGAGCATTTGCCTTATGGTTTATTTGTTTGTGCATGTGTGTGTGTGAGTGTGTGTGTGTATTTGTGTGTGCGCACGCACCTTTCCCTCTCTGTGGGTGTGCGGCCTCTTGTTGGCTGACTGTTAGCTTCCCTTGCAGCTGTGTTGACTGCAGAACAATCTGGCCCCCAGCGTCCCCAGAGGAGCCCTGTCTCTTTGAAAAGTCGCCCTGACAACCTGCTGTGTGCTCAATATAAAAACAGGAAAGAGATACCTCTGCCTCACTTCCTAACATACTGCTTGCAGCAAAACTGGCTTTTTGGGTTGCCAGTTTCCAGGGACTAATAAATGATTTATAATGTTTAACGTATGCCCCCATTCCCAATTCCCCCTCACTCCTACACACCCTTTGCATTACCCCTCCTTCCCCCCATTACGCATCCCCCACTTAAGGATGGATCTGCAGTGTTCTCACTGAGAATGCAGGGGATGATTAAAATCATTTATAGCATAATGAAAACCTTTTTCATGCTGGTTAATTAAGAGGGCTTTTCTAACAGAGTAAATGATTAATTTGCTTCCTGAGAAGCAATGGAGGTAATTAAAACAATGACACTTTTCCCCTCTCCCCTTGTAAAGAATTCTTTCACACATATCGCTTGTGGGTTGACAAGAAGGGGTAGGTGGAGAGGGTAGGCGGGGGAAGGATGGGACTGGGGGAGGGGGTGGGGGTAAGGCTTTCTGTTTTGTTTTGCTTTGATCAAAATATCCCTTTCATTAAAAATGGCAAAAGGGTCTATGAAAAGAAGAAATATTTCCTCTTGAAAGGATTCCTTCTTTAAGTGCAGGTCAAGGCAATTTACAATCTCTATTGGATATGTGTCTGAGGTCCTCCACCAATGGGAGACATGTGATAGTGCACATGCCCCTTTTCATACTCTGGCACACACTTATCCTTCCCTCTGTTGGTGGTCACTTCTTGTCCCTATGGAAGGGGCTCTTCTTCTTCCTCTTGCTGCTCGGCACTGGTCTGGGGACTCATCATAAGTGTGAAGTTCCCTCAGCACTAAATCAGCACTGCAGTTTTGCTGCATTTTCCACGATGGTTTGCTCAGCCTGTGAAGTAGTTTAAAACAGCAGACATCGCTGGGCATTTGTCACAATTTGTCACAAGAAGCAACAATTAAGATAAATGATGAACAACAATTAAGAGAAGCAACAGTGCCTTGTGCACTTATGGTCTCTAATAGTCTTAAATCCTTAATAGTTATGAATTCTACTCTTACGCTGCTTTTATTTATTTCTGGTGAGTATGTGAGAAACCTGAAATAAAATATAATGGAAATAAAATATCACCTTAGCTTAATATTCTCTGACCATAGATTCACCACAGAATTTTATCAGGGCCCTTTTTTTGACTCTAAACCTTGTCTCAGTGCCAGTTTAGTATTAAAGAGATTTGAACTGACCTGGAGACAGGCACGATTCATAACCGGTTCTGACTTCTTGCTAATTAAACTAATTCAATGTTCAGGATTGTAAGAATTGCGAATTCAAATGAACATCCTCAAGATGAACTGAGCCACAGGGCGTTGCGATAGCAGAGCATTGCACTAAATTCTTGGCAAAGAATTCTTGCCACTCTTGGGCATTCTGTAGAGATTGTCAATCTTGTTTCTGCATTGTTGTGTAAGCAAAAAAAAAAAAAAAACTCAATGTCAAACCCACATTTTGTCTTGAGGTTATAAAAACCTGGAAAAGAGCCATTGTTTGAAGAAAATGGCTTGGTTCCCTACTCTCAGAAGACTTGGCACAGAAATCTTTCTACCCAAGCATGTGATACAGGTGTTTTGAAGACAAAGAGGAATTCTGACATAGGACGCACCACACCCTCTATACAAACCCTGTTGGGCTAGCTGAGAACAGCATTATAATAGCTTTGCTGTCAAAGATGTCATACAGTTGCCTGTTTCATTTTTATGTTTGATCTTTGTTTTCCATTCCTCCACCCTACCTGTGTGTGGGAGGCATAATCATCAACTGTAAATTTCCCTGACAAACAAAGAAGTAGGCATGGCATTCTCTCCTCAAAGCAATGCTTGGCATTACTTTGTGTCTAATTTACTCATTTGTAAAGGGCAACAATTAAATGTTTTATCAGACATAGATACTATAGTACGGCTGGGCCCTCTCCCAGAAATTAGACTCAAGAGTGTTACATTTTCTGACTGACTGAGTGTGTACCTGTAGCAAAGTATTGACTGTGTAAAGCACCTCTTTTTCTCTCTCGCTCTCTCTCTCTCTCTCTCACACACACACACTCACACACACATGCATGTATTCGAGGAGGATGAATGATGCGTGGTAGCAATTTTGAGAACCTTGAGCAGAAGAACCCCTTTTTCCTCCGCTATAGAAAGACTGAAAAAAGGAAGGAGCGTTGGGAAGGCCCACATCCTGATAATAGCCTTAGGGTGGCCCAGGAAGTGTGGGACTCATGCTCCCAGGCTTACCTGCCGACACTAACAGAGAAAGAGAGGTTTGTCTCCTGCAGTAACCTTCAACTGGTCCTCAGAAGCTCCACACTCTTGACACCCGCCACTGTTGTCTTCAGAATATATTTTATTATATCTAAGTGCAAATAGCAAGTTGGCGCTATTCAGTTGGTGCTATGGTAAGTGAAAATAGCAGGCTGATGTTGTCTGCAAAAATGGAAATAATAACTCTGCACAAAAAGTGCAATTTTCTCTTAGTGTAAAGAGCAAGCAGATGCCTTTTACACTAAGTACTCCTGAGTTTGTACCAAGAAAGTTTGTGTTTAGAAAAAAGGCTTCAACCTGGGGTTTATGACAATGGTTGTGATTTCAATCAAACTATCCAAGGCTGTCGAAGTTAAATTCTCTATATTGCAATGAATATTGGTTTTGTATTACATTGTGGCTGAGAAAAGATAGACATGGAATTTACACAGCATAAAGGCTGACAATGATTTTTATTAACAGAATGACAGCATAGTTACAGTGTAAAAAAATCTTCATTTTCTCTAACTTAACTGCAGAAATAAGCTTATATTCTGTATAAGACATTTCAATTTTAGGCTGAAAAGACCTACACATCACCATCGCGATGGTCAATCACAGTAAAGATGTGCTTGCAAACTAAATTAGCATATAGTCATGCTAATTCCAGCACACAATCTTCCCTCTCAAATTGTATGGTTAGCGCCCTAGCAGGAGACTGTATTTTCAACCACCAGAAAATATTAGCACAAAGAGGTGAGAAGGTGGCAGACTTATTATTAATTTTTTCCATTGAAGCAAAAATGTTTAGCTGAGACGAACAGGGCATGGTTATGGAGGATCAGCTAGGACCAACCCAGCAGCGACAGATGATGCCTCTAGCCATCATGAGGTCATGAAGACGTTGGCAGCTAAAGCAGAGCTCTCCTGGTCCCCAGTCTATAGGTGTGACACATTGAAGTACAGTGCAGCTTCCATGGGGTGGTCCTTTTGTACTAAAGCACCAGTGATTTATTTTGCACCTTTCACTACAGTGGTAAGCTGCAGGACGTTGAATCTTCTTTGTGAGCTATTCTAACTTAATTGACTCCCTCAGTCACTCCACCCAAATAATATGTCGACAGCGCTAAGGAAGAATGCAGGCACCATCTTGCACCTCACTCTGGTGACAGAATAGGAGTTTGGACTCATTATGAGCTGGAGCGTGGCATCTCTCAGGAAGTTATGGTTGAGCAGCTCCACATTTCCTGAAGCCAACATTTAATCTGCTAATGCTAGCAGGCTGACATGAGCTAATTCACACAGCATGTAGTGTTATTTGCTATGTAACTAATTAATCTGTTATGATCAGCCAGAATAAATGTTGCTGTTATTTATCAAAATATTATACAAATCAAAAGGAACACTGAGTTTCAAGCACTGCAGGTGACAAAGTATGTGAATGGAGGCAGAGTTAATGCTATGCAGAGAAGCTGGATGCTAGTGGGCGGAGTTGTAGTATGAATTGCAGGGGCCATTCAGTGCAGCTATTTCCATTCAGAGCACATAGATACTCCAAAAAATGGCGAGACATTTCAATGTGAGACATAGCAGTAATAGACAGAGAAAAGCATTTGCTGTTGTGTTGCATTCTTTAAACCCCCCCTCCCCCTCCCACGAACACACAACACACACACACACACACACACACACACAAATACACCCACACATGGCTGCTTATGACATCAGATCAACCCTTAGAGGGTAAATAGAACAGAGTTATAGTCCCATGGCATGATCACACAACTTAGTGTCAGACTCTCGTGTTCAGGAAATGAACTTTGCTCCCAGTGACATCTTACCCATCTGGTTTAATTAGGTCTGTTTTTTTGTCATATCCCCACATAAAGATTCTGACTTTCTCTGCCCTCTGGGAGATTTTGGAATGTGCAGATAAGAAATGGAAAGAGAGTAAGAATGGGGCAGAGAGAGACAGTTACAAGAAAAGATGCTCAGCCTGGTGCACTTTACCCACAAGCGTTCCTCCTGTTTTTCCTCTCAGAAATAATCAGGGATTAGAACAAATGTAAGACACTGCAAAGTTCTGGCGCTGACCCTGGGGGACCGGTTGGATCTCCCCAGCAGTACAGCTCTGTGTTCCATATTCAGCTTCAGAAACAGACTCAGAAAAAGGGATAGTGCTTTCTCTGACAGAAAGAAAAGAAGAAAAAAAAACCGATTGTGATCTCTCCAACTGCAGTAATTAGGCCAATTAATTCAAGAGATGTAACACGTTAACAAACATTTGGTGGGGTTCACAAAGAATAATCGCCTGCTAATTGCGAGTCTTTAGTGAGAAACTGGAGATAAAGGCTACTCCGGCCCTCTGAAGGAGACTTTAAAATAAGGGCTTATTGTCTCATGTTTAAAGGAGAGGAGAAAAGCTACAGTTATTGATGGAAGGGTTTTATTCACCACAAAGTATGGCCTAAGATTGAGAATTAATTTAGCAAAGTTAATCACACTCATTGCAAAAGAGGGAAATATTTATCTTTGGAATAAGCTTGTATAATTCCTTAAAGATTTACAGTTAAAGATTTATTTTAAAGATTTACACCTGAATGGAATTTTAAAAATATCTTCAAATCCATACTATCCTCTGTGTTCCTTGTGCCAAGAAACTAAAATTAAAGAGGGCTAGGCAGGGTTAAGTCTTTGGATGATAGACATCCTGGGACAACATACTTACTGTTTCAGAGTGGCGTGGGAGGGACTGTGGGTGGGAGTCCTCCCACTGGGAAAAGCAAAAAGCCAATGTTGCTGCGCAGTGATGCCTACACTAGAATATGACTTCAAAAGTCTCAATCTTTTTAATGGTACATTAAAACCAGCCATGGTCTTACAGAGAAGATTAGAAATCTGAAGGAACTTACTGAAAAGAGTACAGACTTTTTAAACAGTTCTGGCTAAACTTGTTCTGGCCTTCAAATCCTCCCATACTGTAACCTGTTAAATAAAGGAATTTCCATGTACCTTAACTGTCTGGTCTGTCCCAGGTGGGAGTTAGCTAGTTATCTCACACTCCCACGTATGGAATCCAGTTCATATCAATACCATTTTAAAGGCCAATTGGCAATTCATTCAAAGATCCACTGTTAAAGAACTGCATAATATCCAGTTAATGCCCATGTATATACCAGACAGCTGGAGGATGAAGACGGGGCTCAGGGTTGAAGCTAGTAAAAAAAAAAAAAAACCACCAGCAGGGATTTAGGGAGCCTAAATGCTCTATACAACTGTATATACAAATTATTCATCGTCTGGTCCTCTGTTCAGCCTCCTCTATGTGTAGAGAAACACATTTAAATTCCAGACATTCCCAGGCCACTTTCACAATTAGAATGATACCGACAACTAAGATCAGTGTCTGTCTCGATCAGCAGACAAAAGAAAAAAAAATATATAATATATATTATTTCAACATGTCAGTCATCTACTTCCTTGTTGGTATTCATTGTCTGTCACAACCTCAGTATAATTGTTTTAAGAAGAACTCATCGGTAAAATAAATGGTAGCATTAGTATGCTTTATAAAAGAGAACATTACAATGACAATGATCCGAGTGATACCTATTGTTATCAATCAAAGGCACTTTTACAGTGATTGTTTCATCTCGACTCAAACAATTTCTGTATTTTAACAATTATCTTGCACTATAAAAGAGAGTTCAGTTGATACTTTCGTAATAAATGCAAGTGTCTAGTTTCTTCTCAAGCTGATGCTTAATCCTTGCGATCTCTTGCGTTACAGAGCATATCATTATATCTTTTAGTGGCTAATATTAAAACATTTTCAGTGGAATTTCAATGCCTGCTGAAACTTTTTAGCAGCACAAGGTCATAAACTTGTCATATCAAAATATCTGGCTGGCTATAATATAATAATATAATATCCAAATGAAAGAAGTGTTAATGTGCTTCAACATTTGCTAGTTAGTGGCTCAGGGCACAGGCAAAATCAGCTCTCATTTAAGCAAACATTGCTAATAACAGGTGACTTGCTGCAAGTGAGGAATATGTTCGTATCTATTTTTGTATAATCAGAATAAGAAAGGATGCAGCTTTGTGTTCAGAATGAGTGAAATAGCATATGTTCTACATTACAGACTGGGGACATTTTATACATTTTGAAAGCACATGCTGTGCCCCTCATAGGGTACAGGCCAGCAGAGCCTGTCCTCAGTGTTTCCATCAGTTAGATAGTCTGGTTCATACCAAGAGACCAGACTGCAGCCAAAGATGATAGAAAATGTCTCTGCTGTAGCTTATTGTAGTGAGGTGAACAAGGTTGTTATTTTGTGAATTTGCTCGGCTTTCCATTCAGGGTTATTTTAGAAATGATTTCCTAATGAAATGTATCTAAACTTTTGAAAGCTTAGCCTTTAGACTGACCATAGAAAATATCACAGATATGATCAGATTTGGCCTAGCTGGTGACAGCCTTCTGCAGGGTGAGGCGATGATAGGCAGGGGGTGAGGTTTCTTAGCTGCTCTCTACTTCTCCCTCTGACATATGGTTCTCCGTTAAAGCAGAAAGCTGTCTTTTCATCGCCCACCTCTCTGTGGTCACGGCCCTTCCCCTCTTCCACCCTCCACGGAGCCTAATTCAGCAGCAGCCCCGAATAACATGCCACTTTCAATTTATTCAGCCGAATCCAGCAGACCCTTCCCTTTCAGCGTGGCCGAGAAACACTTATGTGCACAGTATGTGCTCCTGTCTCAGCTAATTCATCTACACCCTCGCTACTCCAGTCCCTCTGCACTGTCCTGACCCTTTTGTAGCTATAGATGGTTAACTGGGAGGAGGCTATTCAACAAAAATAAAAAAAGCAACGCTTCAAGCTTTCTTGGTTTTATTCTCTTTTGTATGTTTGTTTGTTTAGGGTTGTATTAGCTTTCAGGGTTATTTCCCAAGTTTTACTTCTTCTTTCAAAAACAAGGTTTAAATATTTTCAGTTCTGAAGAGCTTCAGTGTCCCTAGTGGTTGATAGCTGTAACTGCAAACTGTAAACCCATCATTTCACTAATGCAACACTAGGAGAAATGAAAATGGGTGTCTCCAAAAACAAATTAGCACCTAGTTTCTTGAATCGTTTGACGAACCTTTGATCTGAGCTGAAATACCCAGGTCCCTGGCATTTTCATACAGGCCTGCGCACAGCTAGAAAGCCGTTGTATTAGATCTTGGCAGCGCAGGTGGGATCGATATCGCATCGGCCGGTGACTAACACACAGTTCCTGGATCATAGCCTGCTCTGATCCTTATTCCTATTGATCTTCATTACCTCCACAGCATTGAATGTGCCAAGCATCGGCACAACTGACCAGGGCCATGCCAGACACACACCTGGAGATGTAGACCAGCCAGGCTTTTTCACAGCAGAGGAATAGAGTTCTAATCCATAACTATTATTATTACATTCTCAGCATTTAGCGGACACTCTCAGGTCCACTTGCACGTCACAATGTTTTACCTCTGCATGGACCAGAATTTTCATTGAAGTAGGTTAAACAGATTTAATACCTTGTTTGGCAACAAAACTTCTAATGCCAAAACTAAGCTGCGAACCAGTTTCTTCAGCTGGTTTAATGACAATGGTGATAATTACCCATATAATTAAAACATGGGGCTCACAAATGGGCATTTAAATGCACAAACCATTATTAGATGTATGGTATCTGCCTTTGCAAACATAATATAACCCAAATGTTCAGGAATGGGCATTGCCGTCTCTGGCACGAGAGAGCCAACATGGCCTGTTGGCTGTCATTGCCCTCTTAAAATCAGCATCCAGTTCAGACCTATGAAACTCAGTGAGGTGAATTACTTGTGTAATCAACTGCCTTAATTGGACAATTAAGTACTTAGTAAAAACAATTCCAGCATACCCAGTGGTTCTCCAGGACCAGGGTTTGGGACCCCTGTTCTGACCGATATATATATGTAAAAGTTATGCACTAGTATTATACACAGTTTGAGTGGATTCAGTGTGTCAGTGGCCGTGTTGGGTCAAGGAGGCGAGATAGCCGTAATGTACTGATAACCAGAATGCTGCAGGTTTATAGCCTGCTGCTCTCCCTTCCGGCAATGAGTACGCTCAGAATTCCTGAATGCAAGGCTTACTGAAACAGTTCAGGTTGCCAAAAACGAAGAAAAAAAAAAAACTATGCAAATCGCTCCAGGGAAAAGTGTCTGCTAAGCAAATTAATACTTTCAGACAGGAACTCAGGCATACAATATCTACAGTCAACCAAATGCGATATAAACAGGGAAGTCAAATTCTAAGCATGCTGTATCAATTTCCAACTCTGATGCAAAAAATGTAATCCATGTGATTGGCTAGCCAGCTAGATGGCAAAATGATGAAACTAAATTTAAAATATAGGAAAGTGAGGGGAAAAAACAGTCAAGCCTCTTATTATCTTTCTTATCATTGATGTAAAATGGAGAACATTAAACCAAAAGGAAACAATTTTCCATTTTTAATAAGATAATGTATACCTCATACATGACAACCTCCACAAGTAAATGTCTATTGGAAAGGTTCATATCCAGCTAGCAACAGTCATTAAGCTTAAAATGAAGAACACAAGGCTACAGTGAAACATATCTTTTTAATGCATCAGATATTTTATGAATCAAAAACTACCAAGTCTTTGGTCGAAGGCCTTGCTAGCTTCCTCTGTCGCCTCAGTCTTACACCTTTGTCCTTCTGTTAAGCAGTTTTCTTGGAAAATAGCTGTCATTTTCTAAGAATCATGCCATTTCATCCTAATTTCTTCCATTACTATTATTTATGTTTGATTTTGAGCATAAAATACATTTATGAATTGGAGTAGTGGTTATTCATGTAACAATTTTCTTCAATGAAGAGAGCTCATTGCAGTTAGAGTTATCGACCACCCTCCATTTCACAGTGTTCCTGTTTCTGTTGAAATACTTCAGTGTGGTTCACTTCACCATTGATATTACAGTGCTGTCGTGAGGCAGCACCCATCAAATTGATTAAAACTGAACAATGTATGTTGACGAAACACATTGATTAATGGTACAGCTGAGCAAAAATAACTAAAATTTGAGGTTTAGTTTTTTTATGTTATTTTTTTAGTCTCCAGTCACATGGGACATATTTTGTTTATACATGGAGGGAAAAGTACATTAAAAAGCCTGTACGAGTGAAGTTTATTGAATACTGAAGCTCTAGGGTGCCGCTCTCCTTCGGTAAATAAGGCTAATTCAATTTGCCTCCTGTCCTATCAAAGTCTCCTTAAGAACAGATGACATCGAGGACGCTCAGGAAAACACAGAATGATTGTAACTCAATTGTTGCTTCCCTGTCATTGATTGTAGCACAGTGAGAAGAGGTGGGGGAAGGAGGTGGTGGAATGGCTATCGGAAACACCTCTTTGTCATGCTGACTCAACACTTGTGTCTGTCCTGCTTCTGCCCTCACTGCAGCATAGATCCAGCTCCATTCTGTGACCCAGCTGGGATAACCACAGGGCCCAGATTAACTTAAAGAGATAGTAGTGCTTTAAGAGATGACTTAAAGCACTATCACCTCTGAGGGATTGGGATTGCAGCCGGGATATATACACCCCTTCCCTGCTCTAGATCGATACGCAAGCTTCTGGTTTCCATGACTCCATCTCATATCCCTGCACCAAATCTCGTTGAAGCAAGAGGTCTTTAACTAACCTCCAGAGGATAATATGCAATGGTTTGCAACCATTGACAGGATGGAACAGTTTGATGACACCAATTTGTAAAACAATGCATGCAAGTTGCAATTTACACTGCATTATGGAATTGTATACTAACAGCTACTATCAGATGATTCTAAATTGATATCCCACTGCAATGGCAATGCATAATCTTTCAGTAAATAAATAATGTTCTGTAAATGCATGCATGTGGCTCAAAGGAGTTGCATGTAGCAGTCCACCGTAACTTGTCAGAAGCCATGCCGTTCTAACTCCCCATTTTAAATCCATGGAAATCATTCCCAGCTGCCTCACAGTCAGCTGGCATGTGCCCCTCCCATCACCGCCGCCCCCAAAGGCCAACCTGTGAGACATCAGACACGCCGAGGGGCTCTAATCATCCGACATCGTTAAGCACATGTCACTCTGATCAACAGCGCCATTAAGGGGCCTCTCTGCCTGACGGAAAACGACAGGGTAGCCCGGCGAGGCCAGCGCTTGCTGGGAGATCAGTGTCAGCCTCGATAGCTGCCCGAGTGCATGTCTTGCCATTCCGCAATTATTCTCCCCCACACGTTGTCAGGATTCCCATATGTGCATTGTCAGAGCCGTTTGATTCACAGTGTGGCTTACTCCATGCACACTCATTGTGTAATTACAGCAAGGTGCGGGAGGGGGCCTCAGCATTATTAAGCAATGAGAAATGTAATTATGCATCATTATTTGCTTTGATTTGCAGAAGCCTTCAACCACAGTGACTTGAATATCTTGCATCCTGCATGTTATCCATTTGGCAGCTGGGCATTTACTGAAGTAATTGAGGATAAGTAAGTCAATCAAGAGTAGAGGAGCAAGTTCCCATTTGGGATTCATACCTTTAGCCCCAGTTCTAAACCACTGCACTAAACAAACTATCGCACTGTCACCTTGTGAGATAATTTGTTTTACAGACAATTATGCATAGCGATTCATAAATGATAAGAACAATCATTGTGGTTCTTAACTTTAAGAAGAGACATCACAAAGGCAGAGACTGTGTGAAAAGGACCATGTCAAGGGCAAATATTGCTATTTATTAGGGCTGTAACTAACAACTATTCCCATTATCGATTAATCTGACTATTTTTTCTCGATCAATCAATTATATCAGAAAACAATTTCAGTTTCCTAGAACACAAGATGATATCATTAAATGTCTTGTTTTGTCTCACCAACAGTCCAAAACCCCACAATATTCAATTTACTATAAAGTAATGCCAAGGAAAGTAGCAAACTCTCACATTTGAGAACATAGAATCTTCAAATTTTTGGCATTTTTCCTTCAAGAACAATCTAATCGATTAATCAATTATCAAAATAGTTGGCAATTAATTTTCTTTTGATCGACTAATCGATTAATTGGTTAATCGTTGCAGCTCTACTATTTATTGTCTCTTGGTTTCTGTGCTACTAATCTACTGATTCTAATTTTTTATGTACTGCATCTCGTGTTGTATGACATCAAATACATGTTATTCTTATTTCAGCAAATAAATGTAGCTTGTTTTCTGTTTGCATTGCTTATTTCACAAGGTTAAAATGAATGAGAGCAGTTGTGTTAAAAGCATCTTTTAAGTTTTTTTTTTTTTTCTGTAGTCCAGACAGCACTTGATTTAGAATGATATAGCAGTTTACCAGGGTCAAACCTGCAGGAGTCTTTTCCATGTCTAAAGTTCAGGAGCAGAGTATCGCAGGCTGACCTCCAGCAGGACAATCATCAACCATCACAGCCTGAGATCTTATGGGACAGGTCTGTCACAACATGTGATCTGTGGCGGTTTGTTTGGTGTCACAACGATTCTAGGGGGGACGGGTCTCACACGACCCGGGGAATCGGGCTGATGGCGAGGGTCTTGAAACGCATGCAGACAGCTGCTGCAACGTCTGCAAGGCAAGGAGGGGGAAGTGAGAGGTAATCGGTCTCGCATTCTGAAATGCGGTGGCCTGTGTGGGTTAAAGCCAGAGGAATGGATAAGCTTCTTCACTACAGAAAGGTTATTTTCCAATCATTTTCTTTGCCCCTCCTCTCGAGGTTTACCCTGTACTGAAGCCTTTTCCTCCAATCAGAGAAAGCAAGGCTCTTGCCCTTTTCACATAGTATTAATGCAACATCAATCAATGAATTTCTCAACAGAGCATAGTTTACTTAAATAAAAAGAATCACAAAATAAAGAATGCAGTGTAATCACAGAGATACAGAGATATGAACCCCTTTGAACAAGAGTGGTTTGAATTCTGAATGTTCTGGAACTCTGATAGTGATGAAATACAATTTTAAAATGTTTAATGTTAGATTGAAATTTTTACAGGCCATTTTATTTTTAATAGACAACTGTTGCTGTGTAGCTGTGAAAAATGTATCAACCACAGGATTTCCTGTCAAATACCATAGGTGTACACCTTAAATACGCATATGCTTGCAGCTGGCAACTGCAAGGAAAAAAAAGGTTTCATCTTCCACCTGAAAACAAAAAAATATCTTGAAAGGGCCAAAGAAACCAGTGTACATATTTCCCATAAACCAATAAAGCTATATCTATATCTCTATGACTGCAAAATGAGCCATATGAATGTAACACTGTGGTAAACAAAAGCAAGAAAGAAAGCAACAGTTTCTACTTAGGCAACACATGCAGCTCAACACACCTAATATCTCTTATGTGTGGACTAATTTAGCAAATAATGAAACTAAGTATCTATTCAAGATGGCAGGCATTCAAGATAAGAATGTGGATTGGTGAGGCTTATTTCAAACTTGTGTCAATGGAAAGCATAATTTGATTCGGCTTCACATTCATCTTTTTGCATTGATGATGATAAAGATAACGAGAACCAAGATATTTATAGCTTAATTTACTCTTTAATTTTTTAATTTGTACAGCTATTATGATTAAAATAATATCTATTTTGCACTCTGGCTAGCCGGCCAATCATTTACTTCGTACAACTGATTTCTGCAACAATCTCTCTTCAGGTAAACTAGCTCATGGTATCAGTCTTATTCATTTCCACCAAACAGTATTCTTTAGCAGTCGTGCTAAAGACATGGCCCTTTGATAAGTTATGATTGTGCTTTCCATTTTTAATCAATGAAAGTGTGCAAGGATCTTGCATGAAGTTTAACACTCACACTTTTTTTATCAGAACTGGAAATGAATTACGTGTCATTAAAATGGTAGTTCCATGTTTATACTCTTTAACTTAACTTGTATTTCCCAATATCTAAGTTCTCAATTCCTGAGGTTCTACTGTACATATTTACAAACTGCTATACTTGAGCACAAGAAGATTCTCATAGGAAATGTTTTTCATATGGATCATATGAAGTAACAATTCACACCATGGTTGTACCTAAAAATCAAGAGATAACTATTGAATGCATACATAGACACAACCTAACCCTCATTACTGATCCTTCTTGGTGGCACAGTAGAATGTAAATATGATGTTTCCATGGACCTGGCCAGACCAGCACAGCTAGTTTACCTCGCAGACATTCCATGATTCCCCTGATTGGTTTGTTTTTCTCACAATAATCTTTCCACATGTGGCCACAGGTGTGACCCACTCCAGTGGTTTCATGCCCTCCAGGGGAACTGATGCAGATAGAAAGGTAAGGAGCACACGATGGTCCAGCTATTGTGTCAAGGCACTCTGCAGCGCATATGAAAAAAAAAGAAACATTTCAACAAAGACTTCAACTCCATTAGGTTCATGAGATCCCATTTTTCTTCTACTGGGGATAAAATTAGATTTCCTTTCAACCAGCAATGGCACCGCTCTGTTTTGCAAATAGTGAGAGGGGTTTGTGGAGCATCAGCCCCCTCTAGTGGTCACTTGGTGATAACTTGCAGGCGGCCTGCTTAAATTTTCATCTCGCTATTTCTCTTTCCCACTCCTCGTCTCGCTCTCCCTATCCCCCTGTTCTCCGCGAAGTCACTCATCATAACGATACTACTGTCCATATATTGAACAATGATATGGCTGTCTGAATCTTGATTTTCCAATTTTTCAAGCGAAGGAGACAGAAAACATGGAGAAAGTGAAGGGAAATTATTATCGTCTAAATTCAGTCCCATTCCTCCTGCTGCCTTTTTTTGTATTTACATTTTAACTCTAGCATTCAGTGTTTACATCCAGCATCTATGGCAGTGATGGTAATTCCATTTTAAAAGTTGCAGTAAATCTGATTTAAATCTACTTAAAATCAGAATGAACTAATACAGCTGGAGAGGAGGGAAATTGGGTGTCTGCTTCGTAACAGATAGGCTACATCATAAGCCCACACATGGGCAGCTGGGATGAGTTGTTGTGGCAACTGACCTGTCACACTCTCACAAAGAAGTATCACAGACACCTCACCTTCCCCCTCTCTTTCTCCCTTCACTTGTCCTCCTCTCTGTGACCTGAGTCTTAATGCCTGGGGCTGGAATGCTTTGGGTATAACATGTCATGAGAGCGTCTAGGTTGGAGTCGGGGAGCGGCGGGGCAGGGGGTGAGAGGGGAGAGGGGAGAGGGGAGGCGGTTTGGCGATGAAACAGAGTGAATTGTCGAGAAGACCCACAGGGAACAGAGGAATGCTGTCGAGGTTTGGTGATGAGGTATTTTGAAATGTGCAACAACTGACGCAGGTTCACAGCAACAGCAATGACAGGAAACATGTGAAACAGGGTGTGTCTAAAGGCACAGCTGAACTGGTTATGCAAAACAGATATGCTGTTGCCCATACACACACACACACAGAAACTGCCAAAATGGGACAGCCCAAACACAGTCAACAGCATACACAAACACAGACATGATGCAATTTCAACCATTTAAGCTATTTTTATCGCCTTTTTCCAGGTACCATGTCTTTCCCGACCACACCTCACTCCACTTGCTCCCTCTCTCTCTCTTTCTCTCCCTCGGCTGCACCCAACCCAATATAATCCCACACCATGTACTTCACTCTCATGCCTGACCATATGCCACATGATACCTCAGCCAGGTGAATGTGACGTCATTCAAAGAAACTAGACACAGACATACAAAGGCACACAGGATCACAGCGGCAGCATAGAACAGCAGGGTGCAGTCAGCTGCAAAGCTGGTCGGCTGGCCCCGCTTCCCTCTTCTCTGAGACCCTGCTGCCTCTGTGCTGCTTCCAACACAATCTGCCTCCTGTGCTGGAACTTTCCCACAGTCCCACAGCCCTCCGCAGTCAAAGCAGTCTCTCTTCACTCTGCTGTGTTAGGAATGGAGGTGTGTACACAAAACCACAAACCTGAAAACCAAACCAAGCTTTTCCAGGCTGTGGGAAACCCCACCCATTTGAGGAATTACAGAGAGGAGTGTTTTATTTAGACTACTGTACATGTCATCTGTCCAGCTCGGTCTCTACCAACGGCATGACAAAGGCTTCACACATGATCGTTATACTAATGTTAAAGAATGATACTTATAGGTTAATAACCATTTGTACATGCACAATCCAGAATGTGGAAGCTAATAAAACAGCTATTAGAATTGGTGAATATAGCCTTAACCTAACAAACCAAGAGTTAATCTTCAATGAAAGGCTTTTATACCTTGCGGCAGTGTTTAATAGACACTCAACAATCTTTCTTTTATTTTTCTTGGTCTCTGTCCTTCTCTTTCTATTTCTATTTCCTAATGTACTTCAGCTTTCTTAGTTGACTCACCAACTGAGTCACCAGTGTCGGTGTCTGTAAGGTTTCTCAATCTGTTGCACCCCATAGCCTGGGTTTTTCATGGCATGGTGAGTAAGCCACCCCCCAACTCTGCAGCCCTTTGACCAATCCTTCACAAGACTACACTGGTCACTGAAGTGGGATACAACTTGCAGCTAGTGGGCCAATAAAGGCTGGGAAATGTTGTAGAACCTATATGTGTGCTCTATCTGCCATACACATTAGCTTGGATTTTTTGTGGTGTGGTTGTTGGTGGGGGGGGGGGGGGGTTGTACCTTTCATGTTACAATTTTGATGCAAAAAGGTGAGCATTAATATGAAATGCTATTTCACTCTCCACTTTCAGAACTAGATAAATATCATGTCATATCACAAATGCCGATAGTATATAAAGACTCAAACCAGTGGTTGCACAAAGCTGATGTAAACTATTCAAATATAAGGAAAGCATCCATCCATCTAAATGGCCAGATAGTGAATGAACTGAAAATATACACTAATGAGCCAAAACATTATGACCAGATTATGCGAATGATATTGATTATCTCCTAACAATGGAGCATGTCAAGATCTATGATATATTAGATGGTAAGTGAACTGTCAGGTCTTGTAGCTGACATGTTGGATGTGGGAAAAATGGGCAATTGTGAAGACCTAAGTGACTTTGACAAGGGCTAGTAGTTACAGCCAGACGACTAGGTTGGAGCATTTATGAAATGGCAGGCTTTTGGGGAACTCTCGGTCAACGGCAATGAGTACCTACTGACAGTTGTCCAAGGAAGGTCAAGCCATGAACCGCCAACAGGGTGTTGGGTACCCAAGACTCATCAATGCACAAGGGCAATGAAGGCTATCCCGTTTCATCTGATGCGACAGAAAGGCTACTGTGGCACAAGTCAAAGAAAATTTTAGTGATGGTTATGCAATGAATGTGTCACAACACAGAGTGCATCACACCCTACCATACTAGTGTACCATACAGAGTGGACAGAGTGCCCATGCTAACCCCTGTCCACTATCAAAAGTGCCTACAATGGGCACACGAGTGTCAGAACTGGATCATGGAGTAATGGAAGACAATCGTCTCATCAAATGAGAGCCATTTTCTTTCACATCACGTGGAAGGATGGGTACGTGTGTGCCATTTACCTGGGGGAGTGATGGCACCAAGATGCACTGTGGGAAGAACATCAGCCAGTGCAGCGCGGGTGATACTCTGAGTAATGTTGTGATGGGGAACCCTGTGTCCGCGGCCTCTTTCAGCAGGATAATGCGCCTTCTTCACTGCACATATTGTTTGGGAACGGTTTGAGGAACATGAAGAAGTCATCGAGGTGTTGACCTGGCCTCCAAACTCCACAGATCTCAGTCTGATTGAGCATTATTTGGTTGTGCTGCAACAACAAGTCCAATCCACGGTGGATCCACTTCACAACTTACAGGACTTAAAGGACCAGCAGCTAACGCTTTGGTGCCATATTAGGCAGGTGGTCAAAAAGTTCAAAATAAACACGTATTTCATAATTTCCATCTATGAAGCTCTATTAACAAGCAGTAAGCAACAATACCTACTCAAGCAGGCACATGCAGACATGTTAATGTGTTGTTTGCTGCCATATCAGAATATGAGAAGTCAACTTGAAACTGAACCCTAATTAACCAAGAGCTCAGTGGGAATGGAAACCATTTCACAAGGTGTGAACTGGTTTCAAAGAAGCACGGCTATAGGTTTCCAGACTTTGATATCCGGTAAAAGGAGTTGAGCTTTTAATTGACACTGAGAATTCTTTCATTTTCTCTCTTACTCTCTGTCTTCTTTTTTTCTCTTTCACTCTCCCTGTACATAATAGTTTCCTTTGTTGAATCACCCATGGGATGAGACAAAAGCTTAGAACTACCTGTCAAACATAAATGGCAATCCCAGTGTTATGAGTGCAACTTTTTTGAGTTTTCAGGAAGTTCATCTTGGCACCCAACTGAGGGCACCTGCGTATCCCTCTTTGTGTTTCACCTGTGATTGATTGGTGGGTTTTGTCTTTCAGGCATTTTCAACCCAAGTATTGTGATGTGGTCAGGTGACAAGTGGTCAAGCTACAAGGCTCATATTCCAGAGAGATGTCAGTTCATGTCCTCTATGGTGCACTGACATTGCCCTTTGATGAAGTCATCAGTCCACTTTCATTGCACAACTCCAAGTTTCACCATTATAATACAAAGTGTGTCAGAGACCAAAATTACAGGGATTAGGATGGATTTTGTGATATAAGCTTTAAAGTATTGCATGACTTCCTGACACACAATGGCATGATAATGAGTTCCCTATATTCAAATCCACAAATTTGCATCCCTTCCGTGACATAACAACTCAGTCTACAGAAGGGTTTGGTCCCTCTCGGTAGAAGCAATCATCTTTTATGTTGAAGATATCTCTTCCCTGACACCTAATCAATAATTTACAGCATCATTTAAAACAAAACTCATTACCTCCAGGCAATGTTAAGGCATAAAGAGACCCCCTACAGTATGTGTTCATAATTTTTCCTTTCACAACAACTCTGGTCAGATTATACAGCTCATATACAGAACATTTCAGAAGTTTGATATCACTTTAAAATCCCACTTAGTTTAAAACTGTACATTTTCTTTACATACCCAGGTAATTAATAGACCGTTGTAGGTTAAATGAAAAGTGATACATATTGTTAAAAAGGCAAAGAACAGGCATTAGGGTGATGGATTTTATGAGGATCTTGGTGCACCATTACCACCAATACAAACTATAGCAAATAACATTATACTTTCAAGAGGGCCAGACAGTAAAAAACCAATTTGCTTTTGCTGAGGTGTATGTGTATGTGTTATGTGTAAAAAAGTGGATGTGGGAAGGAGTAACTAAAGAACTGTAACTAATTATGTGGAAGTCAGAAATATCCCCCAGCAACCATAACTGTGTCATCTAAACACTGTTGGCATAGGAAGTTAAGGCCCATCTCCTACCTTTAAATACTACCTGGGAATGCTATTGGTAGTTTTTGTAAAACTCCTCCCCCTGCTGAGAAGAAGGAAGTATCTCATCAGGTTATACTAGATTGTCAATATATGCGAGAGATGTTGCCAGGGAGTCTCCCAGCCACTTCGGGTTTCTCTTTATAAGGCCTTTTTCTTCCATTTACCTTACAAACAAAGGTAATTCAGGTAAGCAAAATTTTCTTATGGTTCAATTCAAACAAAACAACATAGTTAATGAGACTTGTGTTTATACATTAAAAATACGCATTGTGTTCTATTTACCAAGCATTTCAGGCAGGAGATGTTTCCAAAACACAAAGGGCTATACACTATGGAAATAGGGCTTCTTTTGTGAGAAAGTTGAAGGGTTTATGACCTGGGAAATTAGCTTATTGCATTTAAGAGACAGTTGTAATCACAAGTATCTCTGCACAAAGCCCACACTATTGCTCTCTGCCAGTATTTCTTTTCTTTTTTAAAAAAAATTAATATAGTTCCCAGTAATGGGAATTATCTTTCAACAAATACAAAAGCTGGAGGGACATGTCTTTGCATATATTATAAGGTAATGGATTGTATTACAGAAAAGTTAGCAGTACGATAATATGTACAGGCGGTATGAAGGTGAAGTTTTCTCGTGTAAAGCTTTTAAAGCACTAATGAAATTAGTAAAACATTTCAGGGGAATTTATCTTATTATTGACTCTTGCTCTTCATGAACAATTTGTGAACATTTATAAAAATAATTCACCCAGTGAAAAAATATGATACTCTTTAAGATGTTGGTGCCATACAGCAACAATTCTTTTGTCAATGAAGGACAGACCATAGTCTACAGCAGTAGTGTATTTGAGAGATTTGATTGAATTGATTTCGAAAATTGTTTTAGTTTTTGGTATTTCGTTTCATATGAAAATGGCTTACTATGTAATATGTATCGGGAGGTAATACTATACTTGTGACACGATGCTGGAAAGGAAAAGATTTCATGGCATGGTGGAAGCATGAAGGTGATTTGACCCAAAACCAACCAGCAAAAACACATGCAAATATTACCTTAGTAGACTGCTGATTGGTTCACCCAGCTAATACATTTGGTTCTAAAATACTGATAGACCATCAGGGAATGATCCAGGGAGGGAGCTTGCAGTCTGGATACTGTCGCATTAAACCAGAGCGATTCATGCATGCACAGTCCGCTTTCACCAAATGCACATGAAGTGTGCTGATACATCAGCTGCACAGCTCAGCTGGTAGACTGCAGCGTGAAAACAAGCAGCTGCTGGCAGAACACACTTCAGACAAGAGCACATTAGTTTGCACTCTATTAAATTAGTAGTGAGAGGACTGGCCTACAGATTCATTCTGCGTTACAAATTTGGAGATAAGAAATCATTGGGAAGAGACATAAACACGGATGCATGTACCCACACACACACACACACACACACACACACACACACACACACACACACACACACACACACACACACACACACACCTTTTAGATTGTGAAGTGACCTATTATAGACAAGTTCAAAACTGGAAGTAAAAATGATGGTAGTGTCCTAATCTCTTTGTCACAGTCAATATATTTGTTTGTATCTTTGTACAGTGTTCCCTCTCTGTATCGCGTTTTTTATGTACATTACCTATATGTATTTGTTTTTTGAATGGATGGTTATCAAATCCCAACTGTTGCCTCTGTTAAACAAAGAAAAACATGTTCAGAGAAATAAATGATATGATATGATATGATATGATATGGACCTAGAATGTAATACTAAAGTAACAGTATACAACAATATTACAACAAAAACTCAGTAATTACTTAATACAGAAATCCTCATTCGTAGAAACCTCATTGTCAAGGACTGACAAGTCAACCAAAATCAGGACCAGGACTCACTGTACATATTCAGTCATACCTTATCATGCTCCTTATTATTACTGAAGCATGTTATGAAGAACAGAGTCATACTTTCCATATACATAAAAAACTGCTAATGCTATCAAAATCAGACATGGAGAACATATCAGCATTTACTGTGAAGTACGTGTGGGAAAATCAAAAGTATTTAAAAGTGTATGAAGAGGGGCCAAAACTAAATTAAAAAGAGTTATATTCATAATAATATATTTAAGCATGTGTTGACTTTATTTATAGTTGTATTTAGAGTGGCCCCTGAATCTAAATACCCACTCTCATATGCAGAAAACTGTTACCAACACTTTCATTTTCACCAAGGCTAATGTTAATAAGTCAGGGAGTTGTTTCACCAATGGGACAAAGGCCCATTTTTAGTTTTGTTTTCACAATTGCATGCAATTCATGATTGTGTTATGACTATTTTCAACGTTACAACTGTAGGTGGTGTTACTTGTATGGTTGAGATAGTGACTGCTGTGCATCTCTTAAACATTTAAACTACTACCTTAGTCCATGAACTATCAAGAATGACTACGCAGGGTTTAGGCTTCTTAAAAATGTTAATGGAAAACCATTGTATGAAAAACATGCATTTTAATTTCAATATTATATTACAGCTTGGTTACTAAGGAACCAATGCAACAAAAAGGTAACCCTTTTAAAATGCAGTAACCACTAGAATGGTTGTCTTTCTGTTGTGCTACAGTTCCATATTTTAACACAAGATGCAAACCTAGCACAAGCCCACCTGCAACAAGATTCCAGATTTTGCTTTCCTATTAGACAGAACCATTTCAGGAGTGCCGGTTGAGCTTGTGGGTTCATCTAAATCAAAGAATGTTCTTGAGTTTTCTCCACAGATTAGATTGCTGAAATACTTGAAATGGTACATAACAATTGCAGTAGTCACTTTCAATGTTTCAAAGAGAACAAAAGCAGCCACAAGCTTTTAGTTAAATAAATGGCAGCAGCGACCATTGTAACAGGCGCTCAAAACATGCCATCTTTCACTAAGTGTTACATTTCCAACAGCTAAGTTTCCACTGTGAAAGACTGAAAGTCAAAACAGGGATTTAGAGTGAATGGAAGAAAAGTTACTGAAGTATGTCGAAAAAATTGCTGGAATTTCTGCAGTTTCATGTTGTACATTAGTATTGACAAGAAGAACATTCAGCTATTACAGGGACAGGCAGTATTTGGTTTATTTTTGAATCTCTTCATCAGCTGTGTTTGTGGTCAGATGAATAGTAATTGAAACAGACAAAATTCTAAGTTCTGCTTCGTTATTAGCATGGTACTTTTTTTCGTGGTTCATCATGTAAGGTACACTTCTTACTTGGTTTATTGGATTTTCATTTCACAATTTTCTTTCCATTATCCAAAACACATACGTGTATGAAGTTACATACATCATGCAAGCGATGAAATTGTTATAAAATGATCTACAGTAAAACACTAAACACAATAGGAAAAGTGAAAGAATAGCTGTGAACAACAAATAATGCTTCATGTTTCTGTTAGATGACTTCACCAAACTCATTAGGAAAGGGAAGGAGGCTGAGCAGAGGTTTTATGTCGAGCAGCACAATATCACGGCCTTGACTCCACTCAGGGAAGAGTACACCCGGCAGGATCCTGCAGCAGTACCCTCAGTTCAGAACAACAGTAACTTTACGGCCGAGGAGGTTTCCACCAGCAAGATAGCCTTCAAATAAAACTGAGATGCTTATATTTAATTTACCAAGAACTTTTTTTGACAGAATTCTCTGAAGAGCTGAACTCAGATCTTAAGAGAATGCTCTTGGTATAGGAAAAAGTAGAAGATTGAGCAGGGATGCTAGATAAGGTACATTTTCTATAAGCGTTTGTAGACAGTTTTGCACTGTAAATTCATATAACTTCCAAATACTGCCCTTTGAAGATGAAATAGATTTGAAGGACAAAGCTCTTACAGTACACATTTTATCAGAATCTGGACCGCTGGACTGTAAATGTGGAGAGGGTGTTTTAGAAGAAGGCCAAACTGTTTTACCACATTACAACAAAACCACTCAACTTTGCAAACATGAGGTAGAATGAAAACCTGTGAAACAATATTGTGTCCCTACCACAATTCACTCTGAGAAACTGCATACAGAATTTTGGGAACTGCATACAGTAATATGGGAAGTGATTTTTTTGGGTAAGCATGTTGAAGGAATAGGTTGTATTTAGAAAGAAATACAATGAAATCCCATAGGAAGTGTAAAAATGACAGCATCTTTTCTTTTTAATTTCAGGAACCAGTGATCCACCTTCTGTGATCCCTAAGCCCCTGCTTACTCTGCTGCAGCGATGAACTGGTCAGCACTCGAAGTTCTCCTGAGTGGAGTCAACAAATACTCTACGGTGTTTGGCCGTGTTTGGCTATCCATGGTGTTCGTGTTCCGCGTGCTGGTGTTTGTGGTGGCAGCGCAGCGGGTGTGGGGCGACGAGAGCAAGGACTTTGTTTGCAACACTGCGCAGCCGGGCTGTACCAATGTCTGCTATGACAGCATCTTCCCCATCTCCCACATTCGTCTGTGGGCCTTGCAGCTCATCTTTGTTACATGTCCCTCCCTCATGGTGGTGGCTCACGTCAAGTACAGAGAGGATAAGGACAAGAAGTACACCGTCCTTCACAAGGGTTCCCATCTGTATGCCAACCCGGGGAAGAAGCGCGGGGGCCTGTGGTGGACCTACCTGATCAGCCTCATCTTCAAGGCGGGATTTGATGCTGCTTTCCTCTACATCCTCTACTACATCTTCGATGGTTATGACATGCCCCGCCTCTCCAAGTGCTCCCTGGATCCCTGCCCAAACGTGGTGGACTGCTTCATCTCCCGACCCACGGAGAAGAAGATATTCACCCTCTTCATGGTCGTCTCCTCGGCCGTCTGCATTTTCATGTGCATCTGTGAGATGTTCTATCTGGTGGGCAAGCGCTTCACCAAGTTCTTCAGGAAACGGAAGGAGGCTGAGCGGAGGTTTTATGTCGAGCAGCAAAATATCACAGCCTTGACTCCACTCAGGGAAGAGTACACCCGACAGGATCCCACAGCAGAACCCACTATTCAGAACAACAGTAACTTTACGGCCGAGGAGATTTCCACCAAGAAGATAGCCTTAAAATAAAACTGAGATGCAAATATTTAATTTACTGAAGACAATACAATGGTATGGTGTGGAAAAACACCATATGTAAATATTAACAAAGGTACAAGACTTGCTGGCTCACACAAGGTGACATCCAGAATGATGCCATTATTACCTGGCATACGGACTCTCTGATGTGACTGTGAAGTTGCTTAGATTTACAGTGAAACAGAGTGTTAGACTCTGTTTCTATATTTAGCATTAACAAAGAATGCATGTAGGGTTTTCAGAAAATGGTAAAAGGGTGTATGCTGTCCTCTAGTGACAATATGAAGAAAGTTTCTTTTCTGAATGCTCTGGAACAAAGTTTGCAAAAGTATGCTTGCACTGTATACAAAAGCACTTACATTAATAACGTTGCATGGGAAATAGCAATATATTTAAACAATGATTTATAACTAATTGCATTGTGTATATCACTTCATTTTACCCAAATACACAATTTAACTTAAAAATTTCAGGACAAAGAATATTTGGACAAAGACATATTTCAAGGTTATAAAATATCTGAGTTCTAAAATGCATTTTCTTTGTAACTGTCCTGTCCATGCTACCATGGGATTCAGTAATTGGATATAAATTAACCATATAATTCCAGGAACTGTATAGTTATTCTGGGCAGATTCATGGATTTCATTGTATAATTTACTGTGCACTGGTCGCTGTCAGTTTGGGAGTGGTGGACTGGTCAAATTAAGTGAATCAAGTGATGAAATAAGAAAATACAGAATTACACAGACAATGAATCCGAACTGTTATTAGCGGTGTTCGTTGGCAAGCGTACCGATACTGAAAGAATCAATTCAAGCAATGACAGTGCAGTTGCGCCGCTAAAAACGCAGCATTTCTCCTCTTCGATTCTCACTCCACAGATCCAGACAGGAGTTTAGGTTTACGTTGCGAATGCCAGATTATTTACTTTTTTTAATTTTATGTTAACGTTATCTTGCGTATTCTTTTTGTTTGCATTCCAGACATTTAATAGTAATTTAGCTAACTAGCTAAACTAACATATGAAATCCTGAAATGAGTTTTCACTACGAACAGGTAATAAATCATTTGTTATGTTGTTAATATGCTTATAAATGAAGTCAAATTATTAACTAGCAGTTGTAAACATTGCACTTTGTTAATCTCACCAGTAACCTTTCCCATTCTTTACGTATTTATTGGTAGCTAGCAAGCTAGCTTGTAAGCCAGCCAGTGCACCGTTCCACTCGATAGCTTGCTCGCTACTTAACAGTAATCGTATTGCTATCCAGAATGTTTATTATTTTAAGAGAAAATGGACTACTAACTAGAATTTCGTTGTAACAATATTAATAAGACTGCAGACCAGAGTAATTCATTGTTACTTCAATCTATCCTTTAAATACATTAGCCTGGGAGCTAGTTTTTGAGTGCTATCTAGCTAATGCGAGCTCCTCTCTGAACCAGAAATAAAACACTGTAATTTTATCTTATTTGACAGATGTTCAAAAACTCAGGACATGTTCTTTGTGTTAATGGTTATTGGGGAATTTGGTTTGCTACGTGAAGATAACATAGGTAACGCCGGGCAGACGCAAATGGTAGTGTAAATTAACAGTAACGTAAGGTAATGTAAGCTCTAGTTTGTTGTATTGTTGCGTGAACGTTATCTGCTACAGCAGACACGGGCCTTGAGACGTAAGTGCTCCATGTTGATGTAAAAGGTTTGATGCCGCCTTTGTGCTGAGCCTTATGTACTTCTGTAACGATGTGGCTGTTAACAATAATCGAATTTATTAAATAAAGTCAATAGTTTTCTCTGTGACTGAGTGAAATCTTGCCATGCAGGGTTATCGTGGACCTGGGGGAGGGAATAGTTTCCCAAGCCAGGGTCCCACTGGGGGTCCATATGGTGCTGGGATACCCCCAGGTGACCAGTATGGGGGCTCTGCTCCACCCTCAGCTCCACCAGCACCACCTGGCTATGCACCTTATGGAGGTTCCACACCTCTACCTGGTGGGCAGTATGCTGGTGGTCCAGCACCTGGTGGCCCCTACACAGGATATGGTCAGCCCCAAGGTATGCCATATGGGCAGCAGCCTCCTGTACTGGGTGAGTCATTAATCTGGATGTTTGTTCAAAAATCTGTGTCTAATCATTGTGATTTGCAATCAAGACTTCCAGAGGCCCCCCCACAGCGTAAAGATGTGCCACCATGTCTCTACTTGGACCACAGAATACACAGACACAAGCACACAGATGGACATTAAATCAAAAATCAGGGTTGTTGATCTTAAGGGTTTGACTCTTTCTTGTATGATGAATTTTATCAGGGCATAGTATTGCATTTATTTATATATATATATTTTTTTTCCTGTGAGTCTATCTCTCATCAGTCATCAATAGCCAGTGAGATCTACCACTGTAGATAAAGACATTAATTTTTTCCAGACTTCAAATCAGATAGGCAATGTGGAACTGCTGGAGAGCAGTATTGCTTACTCTAAGGGGCGTGTATGTGAATAATTTTCTCACCCCTCTGGGATACCTCTGTTGTAAAATAGTTTTATGACATTTTAGGACAACCCCAGCTTCAAAGCTGTTAGAGCCCCTGTATGTTAATAATAAAGCTCTTCCACCTGGCCATCACTGTCATCTTTCTTTGTGCTGCTGAGCTGTATGATGACATGGCAAGACTAGCTGACTGATGATGACTTAACTTTAGTGTTAAGTCAGACTGCAGAGCCAACATGTTCCAGCCAAGGGGTGCACTGGGAGACAGCCATCCATAAAATGGATCTGATGTGAGTTATGAAGGAGCGGCAGACGAGGTCCTCGATCCCTCTCGCTTGGAATATGTCAGCTGCTCTCTGAGACTGATTGATGGAATGACTCACGTCCAGGAGTTTGGCAGGTGCAGGCTGTACAGAACTGTGCCTGCGGCAGAATGGGAATGGTAGAGTGATGACTGCAATAATGCAGAGCGAAAGAGTGTGTGTGTGTGTTGGTGTGTATTCATACCCCGTGATGCTGTCCCCCTGGGGGACTGAGTCACAGGGACTGGTTCTTAAATGGAGTAGTTCTCATTGCCCAGGGACACAAATCCATCTGGGTTTGGCCTGAAGTGACACCACGGCTGTTCTCCCTCCAGATGGCTGGAGTCAGGCTGCCTGGCTGCCAGGATCTGACAAGAACATGCTGCTGGTCCAAATCAAAATAATGGAGTTGTTTATCCCATAAGCTGCCTGCTTTTTATTTATTTTTTAAAGGGCACCTAGGGCTGTTCCTTAAAAAAAAAAAAAAAAAAAACAAGTAAGTTTACAAGACGGTTATCATTTGGATAGAACGTGTTTCTAATTGGGCCGGGAAATTTTGAAATGTTTTACTGTTGTCTGTAAAATAAAAACTACCTACACACCACATACCTTCCCTTAAATAAATGTTTCTGGCCCTGGAAGCTGATTGGTTAGCAAACTGCCCTATTCAACACAGGTAAGCAGGATTTCTTCCATTTTAACATAATTGTTTATCTTTCAAAATAAGAACAAATTCTCATTGTGAAGTATCTCAATACAGCTGTCAACCCCTTGGCTGTGTCAATATTCCTTATACACAACAGGTTCTTGTTTAATATTGCTTTATTGGTAACCTGAATTTAGCACTTTACTGAGATCACTGCCTTAGTCTTGCAATATACTGATTGCTGAATGGCCACTTTGTTGGGTGTGAATATGTGCATAAATAGAGTTTAGTAGAATGGAAGAAATGTCATCAATCCTCACAGAGTGTACTATATTGCTGTCACTAGCATACAGGCATTGAAATTCTGACAGAAGCTATGCCATTCAAAACATGGAATAAGTGTGACACAGCAATTCCATTCCATAGATTCTCACTAGTGCATGGAGTTGAGCTTGACACATAAGAACTATGTATAAATAGACCAGTCACTGTTATTCCAGAAGCTAAAAATTGTCAGTATGTTGCTGTTTGTTGAAATTATGTAGTGTAAGCCAGAATGAAGAAAGGTTTCCCTTTCTCACTGGCTGAGAATTCCGGAATGCAACCGTACAGTATACCCAAGTGTGAATGTACGATAGCTCATTCGTTATAATAAAGTGTGTTTCATGCATCATATTGTACACCACTGCCCAGTGATTCCCAGTGAAGGGCCATGCCAACTGTAAACCACACTGTATTTGTATTCCTAAAACAAGCTAGAGTAGCTGCAACATTCATAGAAATGTAAAGCACTTCACTACAAGACCTGTTTTCCAATAATTTGTAATCAGGCACAGATGAGATTTTGGCTCTGAAAATAAAGTGAGCTCAGTCTGCAACCCCATCTCCCCACAGATAACGTGCCCCCTGGTGTGAATCCAGAGGCCTACCAGTGGTTCCAGTCAGTGGACACGGACCATAGCGGCTTTATCACCCTGAAGGAGCTGAGACAGGCTCTTGTCAACTCAAACTGGTCTGCTTTCAACGACGAGACTTGCCTCATGATGATCAGTGAGTTTGAGTAGAGTGTTATATAGTTACAAAAAATATTTTCAAGGATGGATTTGAAAGAGTGGGAAACCTGCTATACTGAATTGCACTTACAAGCATAATGTGCAAGATGAATAGTACTATTAGGGAATAGAAGCAGTGCCGGAAATTCTGTTTAGACTCCTGCTATGCAAATAATATCCAAATAATAAAATACTGCTTTGCTGCACTGACATGGCCTTGTTCCTCCCATACTAACTTACCTGTTTGTCTTGAAGGGCTTGGTTCACATTTTCGGTACTAGATACTTAAGAGCAAATTTCCCACACTACTGTAATATACCTCAGAATGGACTCAGAGAGGTCAGCGTGAGCACTGTGTTACTTATTATAACTCAGATTTTTCCCCCCTATATCTCATGGAGACATGTTTGACAAGACCAAGTCAGGGCGGATGGACATCTTTGGTTTCTCAGAGCTGTGGGTCTACATGCAGCAGTGGAGAGCTCTGTTCCAGCAATTCGACCATGACTGCTCTGGGTGTATCAGCGGCAACGAGCTACACCAGGGTAAGAGGGGGTTTTGTGAGGGAGCAGGTCTGACAATGCATGTTGGCTGAACACTCATTACTTCAGAATGTGCATGTCCAATTAAATGGACATCTAGGCCCACTCTGTGAACACTGATCTTGGTAGCGCTGTAATGGATTGCTTTTATAAAGTGCTTATCTCAGGATCTTAAAGTGATTTACAGTGAAGGGGTTTGGTGGGCATGTAGCACCCACCTGAGTGATGTGATCAGATTGATTCTCTTAATATTGTATGTAAGTCCAGATCCCGGTTCAATAAGGCAGTTAATATGATCTATGTAGTAAAACTGTATGCATAACAGGAAAACTGAAGAAGTAGTGAATTACAGCTTCCATAAGTCTATCATCTCAGGGGAGCTGTTAGTACACTTGTCTTGTTGGTCTGTTGTATCCCTCTCTGTATTAGTATCTTAACAAAATGTTTACTCAGCCTGTGCGCTCTAAATGGAACTGTCTTAGATGTTATAGTGCTTATCTTTAAATGAGACCCAGCGAAAGTGTTTAGACAGAAGTATGAAGCTCACACAAAATCAAACGCCTTTACAAAGGAGATGTTGTAGTTGGCATGTCCATCAAAATATTTCCGCTTTGCCACTGCTGAAGAGGAAATTGGGTTAATTCTGAGGAACTAAAATCAGGATGGGAGAGGGTATGGGGTAGTGAAAGGAGGGACAGAGAGTCAAGGTGTCAATGCTTACTTCTGCTCATCTCTCCCACACATATTCTTGTTTACTGTGGTGAAATTCCCCTACACAGCAGCAGTTATCACTCTCCCAGCAACACCCTAGCCTCTGTTGTGCAAACACCATTGCCTGGTCAGTCATGCATGTCTGTTTCTTTTGTTTTCTCAGTAGGGCATTGTGTTACTTTTAGTTTATGGAAACATTTAGCCAACAATCCCTGAGGGGGAAGGGTGGAGTTCAAACCAGTAAATCCTCTGTCGTGTGGAACACAATGCAAAAAGAGAAATATGCATGCTACCCAAAAGACCCTTTTAAAGGACGCTGACAAACTTATAACATCAGAAGCTTGCACACTGAGCCAAGTCAGAAGTTGTTTGTCATTCATCTTGGGTTGCATTGTCTTCTATTCCCTTCTCTCACCGATTTTAGGTGTTGCTCATATTTCTTGCACCTGTCCCTTTGCGTCTTTGCCCCTGCAGCTCTTTCCCAGATGGGGTACAACCTGAGCCCAGAGTTCACCCAGAGTCTGGCGGCGCAGCACTCTCCCCGTGGCTCCATGCAACTGGACCGCTTCATCCAGGTGTGCACGCAGCTGCAGAGCATGACCCAGGCCTTCCGTGAGAAGGATGCCGCCATGGCAGGCAACGTGCGCATGAGCTACGAAGACTTCCTGACCAGCGCAGTCACACGACTGGTGTGAGGGCAGTTCCCCAGGAGGCACCCTCCCACATGTACTTCACCACTGTCCCCTCTCACCTATAAGCAGCTAGCAGATAACCATTTTGCCAATGTATTATTAGATTGAATTGTCACACTAAAAATGAATCTAGATGTTGTAGGAATGCCTCATATTGCCATGTAGAGCATGGTGGATCTTGAAACTTGCATTCATTTGCCAAATGTGTTATTTATTTAATCAGAAGAAGAAGTATTCGGGGTGTTGTGTGGTACTGCTTTGCATAGTATTGATGCCATGTATTAGGCTGAAATATACATTTTTGCCTTGCACAAAGGTATGTACATTCCCTCTTGGACTTGAATTTGCAGCCCATAGACCCAATTGTTGCTCCAAACCGCTGCACTAAACAGAATGTTTGCTACTTATTTAATTCAAACCCTGAGTTAAACTTTTTTTGTTTAAAAGATTGAGAAAGATTAGCATTTTAATGCAGATTAATTATCAGTGCAGACTAAGGTTTATTGCTTTCTGCAAACAGTGAAAACTGCACTAGGAAACTCTGAGAAAATTACTGCGATGCACTTTTAATTAATTGTAAGAAAAGAGCGCAGCAAAACAAGCTTTAATTATCTGAAGGGATTGAGAATTGCACTGAAAATGAAGACAGGGACCAAGGTTAGTCTAGTTAGTGTCCCACATCAAAGCCTGCTGTAATGCTGAAATTGAATTATGCTTTCTGAATATGGGAACAAGAGAGCAGAACCAAGTAGTATACTTACTGTACATACTTTGCAGATTAAATTCTAATATATTTTATGCATTTGAAATGATTTTATATTTCACTGTTTTGCTGTGATATTGAATGGCATTACATTAAAACCGTTTTGACTTAAGTGTCGTTGCTTCATTCTTAGTGGGCATGTCAGTCCCGATTAAAACAGTCCACTTCTACATAAACAACAAATATTTTTTTATACTGATCACAGTATGTGCATGCGTCAATAGCACTCATGAAATAAAGCCACTCAATCTTTGGACCAGTGAGTGTCGCTCTTGAATCAGTGTTACCACATTTTGAAACGGACAGCCAATAAGGGGGCACTTTTTTGTACTTCCGTTATGTAAACCAATGGATAAGCTGTGGAGGCGGGGTTTCGGCAGTAGGAAGTTAGTTTGGCTGCACAGATAGAGGTGAGGATCAAGTACAAAATGTGTTGTTCCTGTTCACACATTTTTGGTTATATAAGGCTACATTTCTAATAATCAGTTGACGTTGTGCTTTAGAATTGACGTAAGATATGTTTGTTAAATTACAGAATAATACTGTGATAATAATACATTGAAAACCTCACATGTGAGCACGTCCATGATTTATCTCGAGTGTACTATCTGCTTGGATTTATGCAATACGAATGCTAAGTCATTGGTTTGGTAACAGTCGTTGGATTGTCGTGCTAGGTACTTGAATTACATATGTAAAGCTGTAAACTATATGCCTGAGCCGGTGACCTACATTTGTTCAGTTAGACTACTGTATAATGTTTGGTTCGTTTGCGGTTACGTTAACTACCGGGTGTATGGTTTGGGGAAGCTAAAATGGTAAAACCTGGAGAAGTTTTACCGTTTTTACTTCTTAATGAAAAATACTGGGTGTTGGGTTGTTTTGAAAAACGTTGTAACTTGGTTATATTTCAATATAAACTAATTCAGAAATGTATGCAAGATCTTTTCCATCTTATAAAGATGACGTCATCTCGATAGAATACATTCTTGCATTCGCTAAATTACGATGCTCTCTGCCAAGTTATCTGAGAAACAAAGGTTTCCTAAAAAGCCAATTAACTGAATCAAATGCCTGTACCTCAAGACAAACCAAAATGCTATAGTCTCTCTAGGTTCTTAACCATTCCAGGAACAGTTAGGTGATTTGTTTACCTATGTGTTGGTAGCTAGCGATACACTTTCTAATGAGGTTGTTAGCTTATTTGCTGTGTTGTTCGGGATATCTGTCTTAAAAATTTGTGTACATGCTTTGTGTTTTTAATTTTAATCTCCTGTAGTCACCTGCCCTGGGACTAAGTGCAGTCATGTGGCCAGTGTTGTGGACAGCCATGCGGACCTATGCCCCCTATGTGACCTTCCCAGTGGCCTTGGTGGTGGGCGCAGTGGGGTACCACCTGGAGTGGTTCATTCGTGGAACCCCAACCCCCAAGCTGAAGGAAGAGAAAGGTATCCTGGAGCTCAGAGAGGACAGGAGGCTGGAGGAGCTGGTGGGGCAAGATAGCACCCAGGTCACCAGCCTGAAGGAACGACTGGAGTTCACTCCAAGGGCAGTGCTAGAAAGGAACCGGTCCGAGAAGAGCTAATGGCATTAGGCTACGGTGGGTTGGGGGGGGGGGGCACAAGTGCCTTGGGTGACACCAAGAGTTAGTGACGTCCACAGCCATCCCTTTGCTCAAAACACGCACTCGCCCACATACACAACACACAGTCACTGGGCCACCTTTCCTTTCAGAAACAGATGGTTGATGGCAATAGTAGTCCCCCCATGAAACATTCTTAATTTTGTGTACCAAAATACGGGTCTTGATTTAAATTCTGTTTTCCACATGCTTCCACACAAATTGAACAGTGGTGACATGTCAGGGACACATTTGGAGCGTCGCTGTAAAGGAGACTGGGGACATTTTAGTAGCTCATCTTTTTCGGGCCATAGGTCATAATGAAGATTGATGGGCTTTGTTTCTTTAACACCACAAGTGACAAACGCAAGATCATAGCCTGGGGATTTTCTGTTTTTGAAATCTTTCAGCCAAGATCTAAATAAAAGGGGGCTGTAGTCGTTGGCAGACGTGCTGTGGAAAAAGGGGAAAGGGACAGGTACGGGTTCCAAGGCTTTGTAAAGGTAGTCCATTTAACAATTCCACAGTCCATGTGGAATTCAGAAAGGTTCCTCTCTGAGCCTGAAGTACGAAAACAGTGATGAGTATTTAAACATATCTGATTTGATAATTGCTCACATGTAAATTATTGCCTCTGTGAATTGTGGGTATTTTTCAAGGAAGGTATGTGTATTTCGCTAAACCATCTCTTTATAATAATGGTGTATTTATGTACCTGATTTGCTTTCATTTTAAGAAAGTATTAAATTCACTGGCTTGTCAATTCTTGAACTCCAATGTATTACGATGTTTTCATTTTCTGATAGGGTAAATTGTAATATTCTGTCATTTTAATGAGTTGGGTGTGGTTTTCAGGAGAGTTCCGGACTTAGGAAGTGTAATAAAAGCTGTATCAATTCTCGAATCAAAGGCCAGATCAATGTTTTGTCCCCTGCTTTGGCAGAGTGTTGTGCATAAGCCACCCTGAGTCAGTATGAGTGTGACATTTGTCATGACTCTCAAATGGGCCTGTTACTATATGGGGTGGGGGTGGGCTGCCAGGCTAGGCACAATGAACAGGAAGTGTTGTTAAAATGCAGGCGATTATAAAGACTCTGCTCAGAGGAAATGTGGGCACCATTCATTCAGGATGGGAAAAAAAAAAAAAACACTCAACAAAAACAAACTTGAATCACGATCATTAGTCCCGTGACTAGTGCATTCTTTATCTTTTGTGTCATAACCCAGCAGTGGATTTGTAAAAACACTAAAAATGGTGTTGGAAAATTACAGTTAAAAATCTTTCTTGTTTGGTTTTCCTGCGTAAAGACTCAGTGGGGAGGGGGGACATCTAAATGTCTGAAAACTTGAATACACAGCCTGCATCTCAGTTGTGTGTTATCGTATTTTACATGAGACGTTAAGTCTTAGTTGAGCTTTTCCATATGAAGAGGCGGTTTCTCTGCAAAGTCAATTTCACTGCATAGCTTAACACTTCATAAACACTTGCTGATGTTTATGAAGTTATAAACCTTCAGTCAGACTGTAAGTACTCTTTTCCTGTAGGCTAAGTGGCTAGTGGCATCAACATTGGGTCACTGCTGGGGGAGGAGGTGGACTCATGGGCAGATTTCTCACCACGCCCCACTCCTCACGCCATTGTTTGTAACCGTGTTCATGTTGGTGGGCGCTAACAGGATGTGTGGAGCCTGAGAGACTTCTTTAAGTATTAGAGGAAAAGGCATGGTGCTCCTAGGGAAGTCTTCTATAGCTGGTTTTGTCTGCCTGTTCTACAGCTAAATGGCCTTGGCGGTCACAAAGGCCTCAGTTACACCTTGCACTTAAAAAAATAAATGCATAAATAAATAATCAATATGATTGAATAGATACTACATTTCAGGACTTGCACCTTGTATTACATGCATCCCAGGTGTGTCCTTACCATCTACATCTGTAATCAGATTGTACTTTCCCAGTGACTATGCAAATGAGGATACACAATCCTTCACACTTCTCTGCCCCATAGTAATCATGCCCTGTGTGCGGGGAAATAAGCTCCCGTACTTTACAACTACAGAGAGAGCAGGTTTTGATTCAGCAAAGAAATGTAATGCTAAAGAGGATGACAACATAAATAATGAATGCTAAATTAGAGAAAGGAGAATGGCTGTTGATCTAGCCATGCTTTGGCAGCTGTAATTTACTGCTGACTGCACGGTACCTTTAACTGGATATTTTGTGTACTTGCTTGATGTTTTTCACTCTTCATGTCTGTTCCTTATACAGTTAACCCTCCCACATCGTTAGTGTGGAAAAAAACTGCATAAAAGTTTTGGCCCCCCCTAAGTGAGCACACGACAAAGACTAAGAAAACATTTATGTACATGATTTCCAATTAATACTTAAATCAGCACTTAAATGCCTTCAAGTTGAATGTTTAGCTTTGAGACTGTGAGCTCCATATATGTGAGGGTTTTTGCTAGAAAATTCCTCTTACTTTTTTCTTCCTTTTTAGGGAATGAAGGACGAACATGTAAATGGAATTCAGTGGGTTGTTGTGATTGACTTCTGTGGCTCTGCACAAATACATTGGTTTGACAGAAGGCCACTATTCATCCTTGTTCACCATGAGCAACTGTTTTGTAGAATCAGTCATGATCAGATATAAATTGATCTCTTGTGTATTTATAATGGAGGTCTTACCAGATGTAGCCACAGATCCAATCATAGACACGTTTTATTTCAAGATATAAATCAGGCCAAAATTATGTTCACCCAACAGCTTCTCCATAGTACACATATCATACAATACATATTAGGTGTAATGCCTTTTCAGTAAGTACTCTGAATGATTAACAGTGGAAGAAGCTGTATAAATTTGTGTGCAAGCTTAATGTGCCTGGCTGTTGCTAAATTAAGCTTTGATCAAGCAACTGTATGTGGTGGATTTTTGTTGGCCCTGTGTAGGAGATATCTGGTTTCTGCCTCCTTCAGAGCTGTGTCTGGAATCATTCCTATTAGGGGTACGGCGATTACAACCTTTACGCTTTCACATACGGAACTCGGTAATCGCTTCAGGCTGGACAGAATGACATGCTTAATGAGTGTGTAATTATAAACACAACATTAAAGCATGATGTTTTTTCCAGTTACACTGCTGGGCCTGTTCTTGAATTGAACTTGTCTTGGTACCCTGTAACAGCCATGTTTAAGTCTCTCAGTCCAATTTTATGGCTTTGTTTGAAGTGGCAGTGCTGTACGGGGCCCGCACTAGTAAAACATATCCATCACAGGCTGTAAAGAGTCCCTATTTTCTAACATCACAAAATTGAATATGTGCAGACTCTATCAGGATGGTGTTCATTGAATTAGGTTATACTCATGTGGAAACAGAGCTCTGTTGCACAAGGAAGGGTAACCCAAAATCACAGCTCGGGAAAACCTTATTGAAGAAGAGTCTAAATCTGCCAAGTTCAGTGAAAATATAGCTAGCAGTTCAAATTGGCTGAGTGTGCATACGTGTGTGCGGGAGGGACCGTGTGTATTTGTGAGTGTGCGGGTGTGTGACGGTCTCATGGCAGGCGGACGGGGGCCATTGTTCCCAGGCAGAAGGAGCCATTGCTGGCTCCTCCGGTCAGGATGTGTACAGGACCACAGCACAATAAACACATGATTATCAATTCCCATAACTCGTATCATCTCGGAGTGGCAGCAAGGGGAGAACAATGGAGCGGCACCCAAAATCTTCCCGTTTCACACGGTCCGTGGCCCACCACTCCCACAGCCTGAGAGGGCCTCCTGCCTGCCACTGATGAGGTTCTGCTCCGCGTCCCCCCTCCGCTGGGAGAACGGTATCCATTCTTTTCCCTCGGCCTCCGTTTACCCAAGCCAAGCACGTCCATGAGTACATACACACAGTCACTTTCACTCAACGGTTTATGCTTTCATCTCTGCACCAGGGTTTTTTATTATTCTTATTTATTAATTAGAAGTTCTGGAACTATAAGAACGTTTGTTGATAAAAAAATTGGGCCAATGTAAATACATAAATGAAACCGGACAAAATTATTTTACACTTCATTTAACAGAAGCAGTGACTCATTCTATTGCTATTGTGTTCAGTTCTCTGAACACTTCCTCCCTGTGTGAATGAATTTTTACGTGGTGAAAAAAGTTTCTGAGTAATCTACAGTTAGTAATTATTGGTGGTGATGCTGAAACAGCCAATTACCAGGAAATCCCAGTGGGGTATAGGTGTGTCTCTTCCTTCTCCAGCGACACAAAGCCCCCCTCCTTTATCAAACTCTGGCAACAAGGTGACAGAGACATTGGGTTAAGACTTGTTTCAGATTTACAATACATGCTAAAACAATATAACAATTCCCACCATTAATCCATTGTTAGGGCGAACAGTCTCCAGCTTAAAACAATGAAGAGGGAAGCAGATAGAGACACATTTCCTCCGTGTCGTCTGGATCCAAGACACATCAGAGTGCACTTTGTACAGCCATCCCCGTTTTTATTCATACTGTACATACTGTACAGGTGTAGGCCATTGATGTGTCCATATAGAGACCATACAGACAGAAGCAATGGTATACATGAAGTCTATTTGAAAAACTGTGTGTGTGTGTGTGTGTGTGTGTGTGTGTGTGTGTGTGTGTGTGTGTGTGTGTGTGTGTGTGTGTGTGTGTGTGTGTGTGTGTGTATTTGTTCGGTACAACATGCATATGCAACAAAGGTATAACAGCCTTGCATTTATTAATCCCTTTATACAAACCAAAGCCTTGTGTATTTGGGATTTTCTTATGTTCTTTTTTTTCTTATGTTTTTTTCTCCCATTTTTCCCATTCTGAACGCAGCTTAACAGTTTAGTCTTGTGCAGGGACCCTTTCCCTCTCGTTCAGGAGGGGTCATAACCCCTCAAACTCACTTGATGGCAATCTCATTTCTCTCCACACTCAAGATGCACCAGCAATCACATACTACCTATGTCAGCAGAGGATGACAAAGTCAAAATATTTGTTATGTGTAGCTGCAAGACTCTGACCAACCAGGAGTGGCTGCCACAGAGCGGTGACACTAACAGACTTAACCCCTGCCTTTTCTCATTAAGGCTGAGCCAGTCGTTGCCTTGCTACTTTAGACTTTCCGACATAGATGGTGGTCCTTGTGCGGCTAGGACTGGGAACACCCAGTCACAGGGTTAATGTTTGCTTCCCAAACAAAAATTTTACAGTATGATTCTCTTGGGGGCCACTTCCATTCATTTCATTTTGGAATGCAAAGCTCCTAAATACTTGGAGTGTTTGTGTGTTTTCAAGCAATAAATTTTACCTCATTTTGTGTTACAAACATAAAAAAATACATAGTATGAATTTTTTTGCATTTTATTGGCCGCCAGAATTCGAGGAAGAATGTGACATAAGTTCAGGCATTTGTGTCCTTATGAATCTGTTCCTGTGCTGAAACTATCAAGGCAAAGGCAAAAGCTAAAGGAATACAAACAATAAAATGGACAGAATGGAACTTCTGTCACTGGGTAGGTGGGGGATTGGAGTGCAACTAAAATAACAGCCTGTTATTTTAGTGTGATTTTCCCGTTGTTGTTGCAGGGGCTCGGATGCCTGCATAATGGCCTTACAATGGGAAACAGTTTTCACCAGTTCAGCTGCGAGGAAGTGGCGGATCATTCCGGGCTATGCAGCTTGGAAAACCTTCTCCCAGCATGGCCGCTAAAATTCTGACAGTTGGCATTTGTGACCAGATCTCAGGGGAATTTGGGAGACATGGACAAGCCAGAGCTGCCGTCAAGCAGTTGTATCATAAGCTACAGGCTCACTCTGCATGTTTATATTCATGCTGTGGGTAAAAAGTTTGCCGCTCCAGATTTAGCTCTGTTGTCGATAGCTGGTTTACAGAATTGGCGGTGGAGGAAGTTAGGGCCATGGCCGAGTCAACAATATCAGGATGCAGGAAGTCAGCAAGCGAGCGTCAGGCAGTTGGTTTTGACGAGGTCAAGCGTTTCACTTACATTCAGAGTCAATAGGGTACCCTTATAATGCCGTACAAGGCAGTAGGTTAAAATGGGGAACTCTTGCTGTCAGTTATTTACCCTTCCTAGTTTCACTGCGACAGATCTGCTAAATATCAGCCAATAAGGTAAAATGTGTAATAAAATGCCCCAAGTATAGGTGTGTGTAAAAAGATATATCTGTCAGTGTGATTCCTTTACTCCCTTGTGTGTTTTATTGACAGTAGACACAAAGATTGATGTGGCAAGGTCAGTTAAGCCCTTGATAAGCCCTTTGTGTGCTCGTAGAAAACCATCCAGGTTGGAATGTCCTAGAAAGAAGGCCCCAGCCACAGCAGAGAAACCGAGGAAGTGCGTTTGGCAGGGAAGCTGTTCCTCCATGTTCTCTGGATGGGCTGATAGCTTGGGTTTCAATTTTTATAACGCAGCCCGACTGGCACAAAGGAAATGAGAGGGTGCGTCCCATACCAGCTGTTTGCTGACCCGCTGAATCCTGCGTGACACCTCCCAACCCTGCACTGGTCCCATATTTTAACCACGGTGGAACCCGTGCCAAAGAACTGTGGTGCACTGAGGCAGAATGTTAGGAGAAGGGCCAAATTAGTCCAGCAAATACATATCAGAAAAGGCCATAAATCCATCAAGGCAAAAAAAAATAAAATAAAAAAAACCGCCTACAAAAATCAACTCCTCAGATATTTTCCATTAGAGATTAAAGCGGATGCCTTTCAAAAGTTAAAAGCACTGCCAAAGACATTTGTTCTCTTCCCCCACTTGTTTTCTGTTTTCTTTTCGACCTAGGGGTCATAAAATACACTTTATATGAACCTGTCCTACCGAGCAAATGGCCCTCCAGCCCATTTCCTTCCGTAGATAACTGCTTATCATTGGAAAGACAGTTTTTGCAAATAGCTGGAAATGAGTCTGCTAGAATCCACACTACCAAACAGGCGCAGCAAGTGAATTTGGGCAATAAACCTTTTTTTATCATAACAACCTGGACCTTGAAGCCCTATATTTTTATCAGGTGATCTGGACCACAAAGCTGACAGTAGTAAACATCCTTCCTAATCGAATTTATGGTTTACAGCTCATATAGATTTTTCAGTGACAGTTCTGTATTCTACCAACCATATCAGAGGTTTGTTGAATGTACATACTCATTTCTTACTAAGCTTGGTGGACAAATACGTCATTGACAAACATATCCCAGAGCAAACATATTGTGGGTATTGTAAAACCCATTGTGTTTACATGAATAGAAAGCATTCATCACCATTTATGTTGTTCATGTAATAAAAAATATAAATTATTCACATTAATGAAGTGACAGTACATATTATTTCTTCTGCTGCATTTGTGTATACATTTGTAAGTGTGTATAGATCCTCTCTCTCTCTCTCTCTCTCTCTCTCTCTCTCTCTCTCACTCACTCACTCACTCACTCACTCACTGGTATGTGGTACATTATTCACTCCCAGTACCATAAATGGTAAATTTGATGATTATTTTGATTGGTAAATGCGATGCTCAGTTGAAATGGGTATAGATACTCATTTTGAAGAGTGACTGGCACTTTCATTGGAACTACTTTGTAGTGCTGTATTGTACTATTTTGCCATTCATGTTATTGGAAAATATTTAATCAATCTATTGTATGACTTTTGATATGTTTCTTTCTTCCATTTGTTTCTTCCATGTCTCTTCCAGCTTTTGATTCTAAGACTCTCCATCTGTTCAATGCGCCACACAGCTGCTGGGAGGATGTCCATTTTTATCCTTTTGTCTCATTATAGACCAATGGCTGTCTTTCAATGGGTCTCACATGTTAAACAGGTTTCTGTCCCCAAGATCCCTCCTTTGTTTTCTGGTTATCAGGTTGTAGCTTCCTCCCCTCTCTTTGTTTTTATGATTTAAAACAATAAGCAATTTGAACAAGTAAAACCCCATGAAGCCTTCTGCAGATGTTGGGTTAGGAATTGAACGCATTGTTTAGATACAAAATAATACTCCTTTTTATTATAGTCTTTACAAATAAATACAAAACATAACAAATATTACAACTGTGTTTCTCAGTGAAACTTTTTTTTTTCCATATAGTTCACGTTAGACTTTATGAAGAATACCATACTTGGAATGACTTCAGTTCCCATAAATGGCATGATTTTCACTATCTTTCAAAAGCTTCCCTATCGTTTGACTTTGAACACTTGTTGCTGTACCGTATAGACATTCTTGATTTGAATGAATAGTAGTAGCACCATGGTGTTAGGGAACCAGAGGGTTATAGGCTCAGTTTCTGAGTGGACCACTACAGTTGCATACTTGTGCAAGCAGTTTGAATGGAGTCTGCAAACATCCAGATCAATAAATGCACTCAGTAAAAGTCATTCTGGAATATAGTGTCTACTTAACAACTGAATAAAATTAGGGAGATATCCAAAATGAGGTTTTGCTTTAACCCCACAAATCACATTTAATCTTTGGTTTATCTGTTATATTTTGAGGTCCAGAGGCATTGTTTTTAGAAACACAATTCTAAATTTCCTCCAGTGTTTTTCCATGATGCATTTCTTAACCTTAGTCACAAACAATACGGCACTAAAGTTCGCTCCACAGTTTGGCTTGATTCCACCCCATCCACAATTGTCGGTTCAAGTCAGTTCACTGCTGGAGAAATTCACTGGTTTTGGCCACCAAACCCCAGGGGAGTTCAGACTAGAAAGTGCTCCTTCTGCTAAAGAAGGAAAGGGGTTCAACATCGCTTTAATTCCCCTGGGCAATAGAACAACATGTTCCAGCACTCACACACATATGCGCTCACACACGCACACATCCAGGTTTAGAGGCAAGGTCCTGCTTCCCAAACGGTTTATGTTTGGTTCACTTCCTCCACCAGAGTTCACATTTTGCGGATGGCAGAAACTCCCTGTAAAGCTTGCAGGGATCACACATATTGTTTCTGTTTGAAGTCCCGCTTTTTTGACCTCTTGCTGTGTTCGCTACGAGAGGATGCCCTGGAGGATGCTCTGGGTGAAGCGGATTTGACGGCCAACATGCAAGTTGTGTAGCTGGGGAGCGGGTTGGAGAGTGAGCTCTCAGTCGCCCGTTTGTCCCCGATGGTCCAGTCCAGCCCGTTTTCGGGTTTTGTGTACCCCTGGCACTGCTGGGGATAGCTTGCATCCCCCATAGGCAAGTACAAGTGTCCCCTCTCATGATAGGGGAGGGGGGATTCCTCCAGGAGGACTACATTTGAGGGCTGTCTGTCTATCTGTCTTTCTGTCCGCAGGGCTTCGCCCTGGTACCTCTTCTCCAGGTGGTGTGTAATGCCAAGCTGAATGAGGTAGAAAAGCTCCACAATGTTGAGGAGCACAGAGACACCAGCGATTGCCTGTGTGTATATAGTGAAGATGGTTTTCTCAGTGGGGCGAGAGACAAAGCAGTCCACCGTGTGGGGACAAGGCTGGCGCTTGCACACATGTAGGGCGTTGATGGTGAAACCGTAGAGATACCACAATCCCACGATGAAGCCTACCTCCAAGATCACTTTCAGGAGGATGCTAATCGCATACGCAAACAGAAGTCTGCCCTTCAACTTGGGACTCTCCTTTGGCGTGTCCTCTCGTCCCTCACCATCCCCCTTCCCCTGCTCTTTTTCATTGTCCGCCCCCTCAGTCCCCCTTGCGCCCCCGCTGGCGCTGTCCCTTCCTCCCTCTCTGCACTCTCTTCTCCTCCTTGCCTCCTCCGCCTCATGCTTCTTCTCCCAGCTGATACGCAGGGCCACATAGGCGAAGTAGAAGATGGTGGGGGTGGAGGCGAAAATGACCTGCAGGATGAAGTACCGGAAGTGGGAGATGGGAAAGGCCTGATCGTAGCAGGCCAGCTGGCATCCAGGCTGAATGGTGTTGCAGATGAAGTCAGACTGCTCATCATCCCAGGCGGACTCAGCGGCGGTGCCCAGGACCAGCATGCGGAAGAGGAAGAGCACGGTGAGCCACACCCTCCCCACTCCTGTCGAGTACTCCTGCCCCTCCTCCAGAAAGCGCTCCAGGAAACCCCAGTCAGCTCTGGACATCCTCTGCACCTGCACACATACTATGAGGTTAAAAACAGAGGCACTCCAATACACCTGATACAGTTACACCTGTGCCACGTATGCCCTAGAAACACCTGTCTAAACACCAACAGGTTTGCACCCACCCTCACAGCAGTGCCTACTGTAAAAAGATGAATGACCATGGCCACAATTATTATATGTAGAATTAATGGCAACATTTTAATCACATTAGTTAAACCACAATAACTGTATAAACCTATAAATAATGAGAGCTGCAGAAATAATTACCTTGTATAAATTGCAAGAAGATGAGTTATAGCCTATTAATTTTAAGTAATAGCTAAATAAAGTTAACCTTATTAATTAAGATTATTGAATAAGAAAAACAATCAGATCTGCCATAACCTTTCAACAGTCATAAGTTAGCCTGGGGTATCTATTATTCTGTTTATGACCAGTGATGCGCGTCATTCATAACGTAAATGGAAGTAGTATGATGATATTTACAAAAATCTCAACAGATGACTCACGCTGGTTTGTCATTCCCGATTACTAAATAATTGAAGTTTGTGTAAACATGCATCTCACAGAGTTCTCGCAGCTCTGTTTGGTTTTTCACTCCAAGCAGTTTGGAATGTTTACATTCTTAAGCTTTCCAGCAATGCATAATTTAAATTCTCATGCAATATATAATTTAAATTGTGCAGTGATTGATGACAAGTAGCTGTTCCAACATTGCATGTGCTCGTGTATTTATTTCGACATCTTTACCAAATGAATTTTTACGATGTAAATACATTTTTTTACAAGTTCACCAACCCAATTATAAATGTTTTTTTACCTCAAAAACCAAGAAAACTTTCAGGCACTCTCTTTTAAACAATTAAAAAGCTTTTATTGTATGGCATGGTCATATTAAACCTTTAAAAATTCCGACGCGTTTCGGAAACAAGCCTTCATCAGGGAGTCAAAGATATTCCATCCAAAGAGCACCTCAAACAAACTATTTGAGTCCAGGAAACGCTCCTCTCCAAACATGTTCCATTATACATGTTATCGAATGTAAGTCTGTGGGCAGAATGTAGCACAGCAGTCTACTCGTTAGACATCTCCCGTGGAAATTGTCCTCCACGTCTGACAGATAGGCCCCATATAGTGCTTTCGTTAAGAGAACACATATTATACAAGTTTATGAGGGGTATAATGAGTTTGAATCGCAAAACAATAATAAATAAACATCTGGCTTCTGTTCACCTTCTTCACACATGCCAAGGCATTTGCCTTCCTGTTTTACAGCGGTTTCAGTGTCCACTTTCCTCGTCTCTCGCTTACAGAATTAGCTGTTGCGACTTCGTGATTGTATTTAGAGTATGGTAATATTTTATATTAACACTAAATATGGTGGATGTGTGATTATAGACTTGCTTAAGTAATATTTCCCTAATATACTTTTTAAATGGTCCCAGAGTGTGGACAACTTGGTAGCCCAATTATTGTAGGACATTATTTTTCTTGGACAGTGGTCATTTGATATAGCTTACTTGATATAAATCATGTCGTTTGAGAACGATATTTACTATAAATGTCAGCGAGTATGGGCTAAGTGTGGCATCCGAAACATTGTTTTTTAATTCTCTGTCATATGTATGTGCCTTACGGCACAAACCACTGGACGAAACTTCGGTGAAAGTAGTACACAAAGGCTTATCTTAGGTTAATATTATTTCATCGTCCATTTCTTTTAAAGTTATTTACTATAAATAAAATATCCTTGCAGTACCAGACGTAATTAATCATATCATTGTTCCCTATATCTTAAATATAATTTAGTAGAAATTCAACCTGTGAAATCCGTTTATAAGACTATGTACAACTATATCTCATTCATAAGTCAACTATTTTTAATTTAACTCGAAAAGAAATACGTTTATAATGTAAGATTACGCTTTGTTTAAAAGTTGAAGGCATTACCTGTCTCTTTCTTTAAGTTTCGTTTACAACCCTGGTGCCCGGTATTCCAAATGAAAGGCAGCTTTGTAAAATTCCAGACTGAGCGCTCGTGGCTTGGTCTGCGTTCTTAAGAGTACTGTAATTGGAAAGGAGGAAAAAAAAACTTTCCCATGGTTTTTTTTTTTTTTTTTTATTGGAGGTCCCACAGGAAAATGGTCCAGGAAAAAGGGGTGGACAGGGTCAAAAATAGTTTTCTTTTTCCCGTTCACTGCTTTCCATGTGGTGAATGTCGTCAGAGGGACAAGTTACTTGTACAACACTTGAAAGTCGTGTTGCGCGTGGCAGGCATGTGGTGCCAATTAGAAAGGAATAAACTTTCCCCTCCTTTTTCTACTGTGGAAATTTATTGAAAACACTTAGTTTAAATTATTGAATTAAGAATTTGACTAATTTATTTACAAATGTATGTCTATTAACGCTTCCAATGTGTGTAATTGAGTAATTTTAACACGGAAATGAAACTTTATTTCCATTATTTGTTGAATAAGTTTTCTCAAAATGTGACGCCGGGACCCGGGCAGTTCGGACCCTATGCGTTGTGTAATTTCCAAAACGTCCACGTAACGTCGCTAGTGTTCTTTTTTCTCTGAACATGATAATTTACGTATATCCACACAAGCAGCATATACAACGTATATTGTTACATTATGTTACCGTATGGCAGTGTAATGCGATGTTCACACATCTTTTCGGAATTAAGCTTATCGATTCTATAGATACAAATTCCCGTTTTGCAATGTCACTTACCACCATTGCAAAACATTAAGACAGCACATGCTTTATCTTTATTAAAATACCAAAGACTACTTTAAAATCATAGTAGAAAAGGCAATTGACATCACCTTGATTTTTTTCCAGCGTCCTGTACTCTTAAAGCTTACTGAATGTCCTGGTTGACAATCATGACTCAAAAATAGCTTTAGCTGCATTTTAACTGAACTATTGGAAAAGATAAACATCTTCCAAAAAATAAAATTGTTTGTATTAAAATAAAATCCTGTTAAGAGACATTTATGGCTATCACTGCAAGTTTATGAAACCAATCTAACAGTGGGGAAATCATAAACTCATAATTTATTAAACTGTACCTCTGTAAGAATTGCTTGATATATTGTCATATCTACCACACTAAACATGTAAAGAGGTATGTTGACATAAAGCTGCAGTTGGGCTGGCAGTGCTGAAAAGATTTCACATCTTTCATCATAATATGTCTGCTATATATTGCATTAGGCAATATGTTGTTTGTTGATGTTGGAGGCTCAGGGACAGGTTTCTTGGAATTTCCTATATAAACCATCATACAGAGTCTGGATGGGTGGGGTGCATTTTGACAGAGGTTAGTCGCAATACCTGGAATCTCATTGATCAGAGTGAGGCTGGACTGACATGAGGGAATTAAATGTTGCAGGCATCTCCTGTCACGAATGACCTTTTCACCCTGGCCGTTTGTCTTCAGAACGTACTGTACGTGAGCTACTTAAGAGATTATCTCGATGCATCGTGAAATACAGTGCTTTAAGTAAATGGCCATCTTAAGTCACTCCCGTCCAAGTGGTATCATTCCAAATAAACCCCCTCCCTAAAATCTACTGTCTTTTATTGTCATTCTCATAAATGAGCATTTAACCAGATAAGCAGGGATCCATGCTGTAAAAGTGATGGATGATCCTTTCTATTCTCTGGCTTGGCAGGATGTGAAAATGTTTTTGCTCTGAGTTTTGCATGGCAAGCCCAGCAATAGATCTCCGAATTTATTTGTTGGCATGAGATTGACATTGAAATGCGCTGTATATCTGTCTAAGCATGGGCATTATACAATACTCAAAGCTGAATGAGAGCACAATGATTATCATTGTTTCCCTGTTCCATAGGGTTCCTGACTGACACCTGAACTACAGTAACAGGGGCTGTCTGTTAGATTACCTTACCTATTAATGATGTTGTGTGTTGGATGAACACCGTCTCTCTCTCTTTGAGTGAGGACAGAGATACCATGTTGGCTATGTGGAAGCATGCTGATGGATTGATGGGCTTCCGCTCTATATTCCAGAATCATTACATTTAGAGTAAATGTAATATTGATGGTTGAAATACTAGGTTGGACACTATCATCATCTGCTCAAACTGAATTGCCTCAGTTTATGTGTAGCACTTTGAGTGGCTCGATATGTTATAACCAGCTGTGTAAGTCACCCTGGATAAGGTCACATTAAGACAATGTGCAATGTAAGGTAATTTAATTTGCCCACCTCATGAGAAACTGGTGTCATTTGAAAGAAAACACCTACACACCAACACGTCACCGTCACACCGTGAAGACAGCCACTTGTCTGGCTGCGATGCAACATTTGGACATTCGGGAATGGTAGCGAGGCAAGTTTCCAATTATATAGACACTGAAGCTCTTTGTAAAAAAATGTTTTTGCTAATACTGTTATGGCATCAAAGCATGTGCTGTGTGTACTTTTGTTCACAAGGAAAGAGAGAGAGATTTGGGGGGGGGGCAGGCAGACAGGAGCCAAAGCCTTCTCGTAGAAATCCACTTTCAGAATCTTCATTGAGGAAATGAGCAAAACAATCCTCCCTATTCCCATTGACATTATGATTGACATCTCGCTCCTTTGAAAACCAGAAGGACACCTCTAATGCTACACCATCCAATGAACACTTCTCGTTCCATCATGCAAGGTCTGAAATTGGTCAAGACACCGATAAAGCTCAAAACAGCCATTGACTTTGGCATCAGACTGACAGGATCATTGTGTCTCTGGAATGACTGTGAGATTGACACGTTGAATTCAATTACTGGTTCCATTCCAGTGAAATGTGATACGTTTATCGGGGCCTTACTACAAAGTGAGTAAGGCGCCAAGGCTTTTCATGGCTGACTGCATGCAGGCATGAGTCAGGAATCTCTCGCTAAGCATGAGTGCCTAATAGGTTAAGCCCATTTCAGTCAAGTCATCTGGACTATATTCTGATCCATGGGGGTCATCTTTACGCCTTATAGGTTTCTTTGCCGTGTGGGGAAAAGGCATAGGTTGCTAGGCAGGTCAGAACACTTCATCCTCAGCCAAATTTGTAAGTGGTATGCTTTTATAATTAAGGTTCATTTTCTAAAGCAATAATGTTTATGTTTTTGTGACAGTAGCTGAAGTGACATTTTCAAGCAATCTGAATAGGTTCACAATTAATATCTTGCACCATTTAAACAGCATTTTTCTTCAGTGTAAATGTTTGTTCACAAGCATCCACACTGTCATAAAGACAAAATAAATTAATATTCTTTATGTGCAATATTATTTGTTCATACTATTGGTGTTTAGAGTCACAGATAGATATCCAATGTTCTCTCTCCATAAATCTCTGAAGCCCTGTTGTTTTCTCTTGATATTGCAAGACGCTCCCAAGGCATGGTTGTTGTGAATAACATCACCTGGTTTATTCTTCAGGGAAAACTGGTATTATGGCTTTTAGTTTTGAAACAAAGAAGCCAATGTTTCCATTAGTATGTTGAAACAAATGCACCTCTCAAGACTAAAATAAGAATCCCTTATGGCTGTTTGCAGTCCTCCCACAAAGTCAAGCATTTCAGCATTTGTCAAGGAATCCGTAATCACATGATTTTAGCGAGCCTCACTCCTTGCAGTTAGTAATGAGTTGATAATTTGTAAGAGAGTGCAGTAAATAAAGGGTGCTGCTGTGAAAAGTTGTGAGATTTTTTTTTAAATTCGTCTTAATGCACATTTAGACAAATTTTTCACATTTTTGCTGAACTTCCAATTAGTAAAAATCTGGCGAACTGACATTTCAGTGTCACATAAATTTGCATATATAAAAGTGATGTTGCGGATTGTCCCTCAGCCAGTAATAAACCGTGAGAAAATGTGCAGGCCTTGGAATGCATGTGCGTGCCTGTTTGTGTCTGTGTGTGACTGTCCCCTTGGTATTTTGATTCAGTCAGCATATGGAAACACATGGGTCACAACCCCTGCTAAATTCGGAGCTGCCCTTTAGCTGCAGTTGGACACAATATGCTGAAAAGGGTTTGATGTGGGTTATTTAGTTTTCCACTGAAAGACTGTTGGTCCCTTCAGCCAAAGTGGCTCCTCCTTCAAGAGAGAGAGACTGTAATTTCATTCAATGTGTTATTTTTTCCCAGCCTCTGAGAATTTCCCTTCAGTGAGTTTGTATTTATTTGTATGGGTCAGAGTATGTGTTAGAATCTGTGCATCCAGTACTTTCTGTGTTTGTGTTTGTGTGTGTGTGTGTGTGTGTATGTATGCATGCATGCAAGTACACGCAGTGTGGGTTCATGCATATGTGTGTGTGTTTACGTACTCACATACCCATATAAATGATAAATGAACCAATCTGTTTAGGTTTGAATTTTGTATTTGGCAGCGTACGGTTGCCTTGACTGCTCTGTCAGTTGGAAGCCCTGTCATGCTTCTATATGAGATATAGGCTTCTCATCCCCAGATTGGAATGTTTGATGAAATATTCATTATGCTTCAGCAAAGCTGGGCCTAGGAGCTGGGGTGGATGTATGTGCGTATGCAGGGGGGAGGAGGGGCTCATCACTCTACAGTTCCAGATAACATTAAAGCTGGGGACAGATGATAATTATTAACAGTCCATGTAATTACACTCGTGCTGTACCAGGTTCACATTTTACACACACAGGCATGCACTCACAGAAACGCACATAAGCTCGTGCACACATGCATGCACAAATACATGCACATATTCACACGTGCATATGTGGGTGTGCACATATACATGTATATGCAACGCAACAGTCAGACGATCGGTTATTCTTTTAACGATGCTCGATGGCCAGGCCAGAGTGACACTCAGAGAATGTTGAACAGACTGAGAGAGAAAAGCCAGTGGAACACAGCTCCTCCTCCTGTCCCATGAGGACCGCAGCTTTGGAATGAAGACTCTGTTCGGAATACACAGGGCCTTATGGGTATTGACTAGGCACGCATGCCATATTGGAGGAGGCCAGATTTGGCTTTTGCTGTCTCTCACATCGCCTGTCTCTGAGAAGCATCACCTGGCCATGTGCCCCACTGAGATTTTTCAATCAATCGCGAAAGGTGTTTCATAACACTTTGAACTTGGTGTTTCAAAACCCCTAAATTGGTGGCAGCACAGCTGGCACCACTTTAAGGGCCTGAAAGCACTTCCTTTTAACAGTTTGTGGAGCCTGGCTACACTCAAAAGCCTCAGTTAGCCTTATAGTGTGAAACTACTGTTATATACAGTAGTTTCACATGACAAGACTATCCTTCTGTCTCTCATAATGCATGCTTCTTCTTTATATTTTAGTCAATCCTCTCCATGCATAGCATTGCAGTTATGATTGTAATTAAAATATTTTATAGAGATATGCAGTATGATGACACAAATGCAAAAACATTGTGACTCACTCCTTTCTCCCTTCAGTGAAAAGTCTTAGCCTGACAAGTCGACAGAGTGCTATGGGCTGTGTGCTCGTATATCTGTGTGCAAAGTGTGCATTAGTGAGAAGCGTTTGAATGTGCCTGCTCTTGACTTTCAAACAATGTCAAGCAGACAGGATAATGACACACTGAGGCACGGTTCAGACAGAATAGTCTGTAATGAGGTTCGAGAGCCGAGTAAGCATGAGAGGGTTATGTTGAGGGGGTTTCGGTAATGAAGATGCCAAGTGTTGTGTAAGCCCTCTGTGTGAGATGGGGCTCTCTAATGCATGATGAGGGTTTGCGTGTTTAGTGACCCTTCGGGCACGGCCACCCCAGCAAACATTGGTCCCTCGTTAGCAGGGAATGGATGGATCCATCGCATGCTAGATAGAAACACGTTAGCATGTCAAGGAAAAGTTTGAAACATCGTATGATGCAATCTACTATCAATTATTTTCAGTTGTGTTGTTTGTTTTCCGTCTACCTTCAGTCTCCCATAGTGACTTTAGATGTGCGGCATGCTGGAAGCTTTTACTTTCATGACAATGTCAAACAAGACACTCAGACAAGGGCCGTAAACAAATGAGAATGTTGTCATTTAATAAATGAATAAAGCACGCGTGCTACTCTTGCACTCTCATGTAATAATTTTATTGACATGCACATAAGACAATGATCTGATCCTCATGTTCTGAACACAGCTGCAAATTCTGTTTTCCTCTTATCTCTTAACCCATCTCCTGGGTCTGTACCTTTCAGTAGATTTGGATGTACATATGGCATCTCTTATATAATATTACCATTGATTTGTTGGAGTTGCATGACTGATTCAAGAGTTTTAAAAACATATTTTTAAAAATTGTGACACTACCCCACCGAAACACATGAATGTATCGTGATTTACTCTGTATTATAATTTTGATAATTATTGTAGCTAGAGTAAATATCGCTCCCTAAAACTAGCATTTATGCTCATGTATTCTGAAATTCCCTCTTATCCAGTTCTATAAAGATGCTTTATAGATTTGGATATTAGTTTTCTCTGTTTATATTTATAGAGGAATCTTTTGCTTCCATTGTTTTTGTGGTTTTCTTCTCAAGAGAGCAACACTGGATATGACAGAGTACTTGCATTCCCACTAGAATATCATGTGTCTATCGATGGGCAAGTGCACAGAAGACTAACACCAGGTTTTATTGTGCCTTTTTATTTACCTGAAGGGAAAGTCCATTTTTGCAAGAACTCAGAGGGAAATGCTTTTAAGAGAAATAACAATCAAAACAAAAGGTTATGCCAAAAACAACATGATGCCCTCCTGTAGGCCTCTCAGGCTTCAACTACAGTGTAGCACTCAGTTGACGAAAACTACACATATTGTACCATCATCCGTAACGGGCTGAGTGCTGGGCTTTTATACAAAATTAGTGTTCCGGCAATAGCAGCTATAATGATTACCAACAACATACAGCTGCCACCATGCCTGTGAGGGTGCTTTGTCGCTGTCCATGGTCCTGCTGTTTTCCTGGGCTGCTGAAGTACCTGAGGTGCTGAATGGACAGCTCAGTAGATGGGAGTTACCCTTTCTGCTCCTGGATCACCTTTTCCGCTGTCACATGACATGCACAATTACAGTTTATATTGATGAAAATGCACCTGAAGAAAACAGGAATGAATCTTAAGAACAGGGAGCACAACAGTTACCAAATGTGCATGGCTGTAGATGAGAGTTTTACACTGGGGACGCTTAAAGCACAAGCCCTTGAGAAACACATTTTTTTGGACATTTTTTCTTGAAATAATATGATTGTGTACTACCTCAAAACCTTTCTATTAGAAAGGTAATTACATTGCACATATATCTTGCATAGTAAAGATATATGTAAATAACAATACAACAAGATGTGGATGTATTGCAGAATGTTCCTTTAACTATTTAAAGAAAGTGTTTAGATTTCGATGGAATGGTCAGGTCATCCTGTATGTTCTCCATGGTTTCTTTTTCAGCTACAAAGTTCCATGGATGCTCTTCAGGCACACTCACTTATTGATTGCAGGCATGTATTGATTCAGTGCCCTGTCTTGTCAGGCTTTGTTAGTATACACTAAGCTGTGGTTTGGGTCGTGGTTATGGCCTTGAAACCATAGTTTACTAGGTTTAATTCACAGGTGGAGCATTGATGGTATCCTTCAAATAAGCTTCTCAACAGGATTTGCATCAATAAATATCCAGTAATATGGAAGAGTCACCTTTAATACTATGACCACTCCAAATAACTTAGGCCAGTGAGATAATATATATAATAGTTAGGTGCATACTTACCCAGTGTTAAAACTACTAGCTAAATAATTGTAATAATTCCATTAGTTATATTTTTAAACTTTTTCATTGTCAAAAACAGACTTGTAAATGGCAATCAATGCAACCATATATCCTTTGGCAACAATATGTAGTACTTTAGAGTTCTAATAGTAAATCAAGAGAGCAATTTTGTCTTTGAAGGCATTTCACTCAAAGCAGCCTCTTGTGGATAGCCACACACAAAAAGTTCATATTAACTCGTAGGGATAATATATACTCTAATTTAATACTGAACATTTTACAGTGTAGGGGTTTTGTGCTTTGTTGAAATAAAGCTGTCCTTTTTGAAAACTGAGAGATATTATAGAGGAAAAATCACTGTCATAAATGACTGTGCCTCCTTCTCTATGAGTCAAATTTTCCTTTCTGAAAACTGCATTTTGTCATTCCATAGTTCTCTCAGCCCTCTACTCCAAGTCACATGGGAGAGAGAGACAGAAGGAAATAAATAATGTTCTACTGGTTAGTGAACCCGTCACTAATTCTCATTACCTTGTTGCTGACTAAAGTATTGATCTGTTGCATTCAGCTAATCCAAGCTGGCATTTGTGTCATCTGTTCGTCTTCAGAAACTCCATTCTGTTGGCTCTATCTTGTCTTATAAATCACCACACTGTGGTTACAGAGTCCAACCTATATTTGACTGTGCCTTTCTCTGTGTATGTGTGTATGATCTGCGGGCTGTTTACCGTTTTTGTTGAAGCTGCCGATACATTGGCAAGGATGGTCTTTTTCTCAAGAGGAATTTCTTTAAGTTGGTACTCTTATCAATGAAATATGTGGCAGGAACAAACTGTAAAGTGGATCAATGAATGAAAAAATAAGATTTAGCACATGACTGTCGTCCCTTTGGCACTAGCTCATCCTCTGGCTTGGTAAAAGCATGGGCAGCAAAATTCACAGTTACATAGCCAAATTTTTTTGTTATCAACAGCCTGGTTTTAAGATAAGGGTTTTTGTCCCAGTACCAACATGGAAATTACTTTTTTGAAATGAGGTCTGCATAATTTAATGTATCATGACAAAAAGATGACTGTACCAATGTTTAGATGACTTCAAACACCACCTGTGTCAAATCAACAGATGCAATGCAAATCAATGAGTCTGAACTTTTTCACTGGTTGAAGGCATTTTACATGCTTTTAGTTTAAACAATATGAACATGTAAAGTATAGGTGTAGTGTATAAAAGATGTAGTACATAGTGTTTTAACAGATATTGTATAGAAGTTCACATTGTTTAAACTGGAGGCGTGGAAGCTGATTATGTCCCTTCCCACCTTCAATGTCACACACCTGCATTACGCATATTACATTATTTGAAATACATTTATACAGCAAGTGATGCATTTCTAAAATATACTTAACAATTTAAAGTCACCGGAGTTAAATATATGTATTTGTTTTAATGCCATGATGTAATACATTTCAATTATATTAAATATTCAGTTTGATTTTAAGACGATGGTTAAGTCATTGTGAACTGCATTTGACAGAGATGCACTTTGTTACCACAAGCTTGCATGCTTTTGTGCATCAGTTTCTTTCTTTAATCTAGCAGTGACCCATTTTGCTTGGTATCTGGTAACATTGTGAAAGAGTGGATCACAGTATTATTGTGGAGTATCCTATATCACAGCATGACCACAACAATTTACAAAATAATCGTGTGAAACAATCACATCTTTTTCTTCACCTCTTCTCCCAGGTCAGGTAAAATGTTATAAAAAATAAAATGATATATTATTCATGTGAATGAATTTTATACTTGTCTAGGATGCATTGGCACTTAACTATACTTCAGGAGAATGAACCTTCAGACCACATGAATGCATTTGGAAGGAGTTTATTATGATGTAGCTAGTTGTATAGACATTGATTTTGGGCTTGGAGTCCAGGGGGGCAGCGTCATGCCTCATTATTTTTTAGGGTGAAATGATCCCAAACTTGACTGTTAGAAGAGAGGGTGAAAAACAGAAGGGAAGTTGACATGAAGGTGGAGATGGGGAGGGGGAGGGATGCCGTAAACCAAGAGCATGATGGGAGAGAAGGTATGTGGCAAATGAATACCTGCATAGACAACCGGATTGGATGGATAATGGTGTTTGAGTGAAGGGTTGTCTGAAGGTTATCGCTTCTGACATTTGTTTTAACAAACTCCAACTTAAAAGCTGTTGTCAATACTGTTACTTATTTTGACATTTGGGCATAAGCAGGGCTTCCCACAGCAGGGATGAGTCAACCTGTGCCCCTCTTTGCATCGTGGACATTGCCATGACCTTGCGTTTGTTTCTTTTGCATGCATTCTGCACACACACATACCTGCTAGACCCGGGCCCTTTAGTGGACAGACCAATAGTATGCACACCATGGGGTCTAAGGATGTGAATCATGCAGATTAAAATTTTCAGTATCATAATCAACCCTGATAGAGTGCATCTGATCCCATATCATGTGCACTCTATCAGAGTTGATTTATCACTAAACTCAAATTCACTGTGCAACACTAGCTATACCAATAAAAGACAGTCTTTTTCAAAACCGTCACCATGCTAACAGCTGGTCTAGGTCTGCCTATGTTTGACCTTTATCTTGCTTTCTTTTTTTCCTTCTTTATTTCTCCTCTTTCTCTTAAGTGCACCTGACAGGTATTTTCGTTTTCTAGCGGCCATGATGCCATGAGGAGAGAGAGGCCCTGTGGTACAGTTGCACTGGCAGTGGCATTTAAATTTCATTGCTGCAGCTTCTCATTGATTCATTCTTTTGTACCATCCAGCTAGCTAGCTACATTTTAATCTAGGACACAGAGGAACAAGTGAGCTTGACACAGTGCAGGGTATGGGATGTAGGGAGGTCATACAGATTGTAGGGATGACCTGACTGTTGAAAAAACTTGTAGGATTGTGGAAGCTGAGGGGTCTTGTTATGGAAACAATATTTAATACAATTGCGCTTTTTTATGTGTTATTATTTGAATCATTTGCATATGATTTGATGTAAAATAACATAAAATCTTAATTATAATGACAGTCAACCACCATCATTGATCCCCACAGCTCAATCTCAGCAGAGGGGGGATTATTAGTGTGGTAGTACATGACATGGGCCCCCATTGACCACTTGGGGCCCTAATCAGTTTCATAATATACTGCTTCTCTCTGAGGATGGCCCTGCCTCTTAACTGAGCAAAATCAATGGCCCTGCATTTCATTACCCCCCACCTCCTGTTCCAGTAGAGGTATACCAGCTCAGACCTGAGTCCATGCACATGAAAGTACTGTCCAGAGAAACATGCTGTCTCAATCAAAAACCTAGAGCAGATATACTCTGAATGCATACCAAATACATTATATCAAAATGATGCCAAGTTTGAGCTAAATTTCCAGCAATATATTTCACAGAACCTAAACAAGCACTAAACTGTGCTGCATATGTCTTATTATATTTGTTCATATACAGTATTGCATTCGTTTCATCCTGCCAGCTCAACCCTCGTTGTGACTTATGGAATACTGTGTCACATCAAATATGGTTGAAATTTTTAAATTTCAAAGTATGTACAAATAATATTACTCATATTTTACATTTTAAGAAAGTTCATACTTCATATTACAACCATAGGTGTCTTAAAACATCATGACTGTTTTCAGACACCTACCAATACTGATGACTGCAATATATTACATCTGCAACAACATATATGAATTCATAATTCACATAAGATCTACACTTACATCTTAGTTGCAAGATTAATATGAGGAAATGCTGTAAGGGTATTGGGAATGCCCCATCAACCCCTATAGTGGTTCCATACCTTCCATATTCCATACCTGCCATAAGAAATCAACACTGTGTAGTCAAATAATGAGGTATCCTATTTTGACTACAAATAGGCATAAGTATACACCAACTGAGCACTGGAGTTCACAGAGCAGCACTGGCATGTAATGTAAATATGCTCAACACGCCCCCCCCCCCTCTCCAGTGAGTTCAAGGTAACAGGTGCTGGCCTTCACAGCTAGGGATTGAATTGTCTTGAGATCATATCTGTTTTTAACACATTTGTGGTGTTGATGTTGGATAACTAATTTTTTTTTGTTTTTTAGAGACCAGATTTCAGATCATATTTTCATCTTTTGCCTGATCACCTCAAGAAAAAACTCAAAAACTGAAAGTGGTTAAATGATACAGTATAAAAGTATGGATGACATGTATTTCCTTGAATGAACTTAGATGTGTTTACTGGCTTAGACATGACTTGGATTGAAAACCCAAGGTTAAGCAGTAAGGCCGTTTATTTACTGAAACGAGTCCCTGTATTCATCCATCAAACAATGCACATGACTGGCAAGGCGTGCAGTTAGAAATATGCAGTCGAGAGAGGATCCAGCTCGACATGTTAGCCCCTCCTTTTGACTCCAGAGCCGAGGTACGGAGAGTGTATTCGACAAGTACTGTGAACCAATAGAACAGCACTGCTGCCCGAGAGGGGACCGATGCGATCGTACCAACGAACACCGGAGAAAATAACAGACCTGCGAAGAGAGTGCTGCCGGATTTCTCGTCTTCCCTCGTGAATAGACCCTGAATTGTAGAGGAATACTTCGTTTTGCTGGGATGTGTATCTAGTGCAAGAATTCTGAGCCAGGTAAGGTTGTTAACTGCAGGGGTAAGCGTTCAACTGAGTTTTTTGACGATTGCTCGAACAGGGGTTTTCTGTTTTTTTCTTGCATTGTAATTCTTTTCATGTGGAAACAACTCGTATAAATTGTGGGTCCTCGATGACAGGTAGGAGAGAGGAAGTGCTGGGTGTTTGATGTAAATTCTGCACTAAAAAGTATTATCCGTGCCCTGTGCTCCAAACCGCGCGTATCACGTCAAACATTTCCAAACCAGCCCAACTGATTCGGTCGGTACCGGTTGTAAGTTATTCTAATGCAGCTTCACATGATTAAAACTGGGCTCTTGTCTCAGCGACACGCAAAATTGGTTTGAGAGAGATGCAGTTTTGTCTGTGAAATCCTAAAACGGCTTCAATCGGTGCGTAATGTTCACTGACCGTGAATGCATAGCCTAGGGAGAAATTTGCAAGCAGGATAGGGGTTACACCTAAAGAAATGTTCGCTTGTTTTAATTGATCACAGGAGAATATTTAAACGTAAGGGACATCGACACGATGAATCAGTTTAACTGCCAGAAAAGGTAAACCAAGTGCAAATCTAATTAAAACTTACATCCAGACGCGTACCTGCTTAACTGAGAAGCGCACAACATATCCACTCATAGTGAAGGAAGGAATAATTCAGACTATTGGCAGAGAACGAATCCTCGGTGTTCAATCAGAATTTCATTAATGTGTCATTCCTCACGCGGCGGCTTATATAGCTGTATTTGTCCCATTAAGACTTTGGGGTTTACCATCGTATCGGAGAAGCAATAAGATAATTACCACTACATCAGTCAGCTTGTGGGACTTCAAAAAGAGAACAGTGGGGAAAGGCGAGATGTCCTGGCTTTGATTAGTTTCACTAATCATGTTCTGTTCCAGCAGTGCAGCAATCAGATACGGAACGTAGAGCGAGTAGCCCGCAGCTTTGCCTGTGACAGGGGTACCTCGGTCTGTGCTATTGGTGACATTTGTTCACTGTACATTTATAAAGATTGATTTTCACGCGATCGATCATGGTGCGACTCTTTCCGTTTGGTCAACGACAGTATAGATGCATCTATGCTTAATGTACTTGTTTAAGATGCAGCCTATATTTACTTACAGCACCGCCTACAAACTGATGCAGGTCGTTTTCAGTTTATTAGAAAGCAGCATCAAAATGATCTTAAGTGGAAAACCCGTCAAGACATGTACAGAAAATGCAGCTGGTCTGACAAATATTAACAGCCAAGTGCATAATCCTCTGCTGGCTTTTTGGCTTTTCGGGACCAGAACGGCGACAAAGAAAAGGCAAACAAAGCAAAATCGTAAAATCAGAATATAACCATGTATTTATGCATTTTGTCTTCTGCTTTTTGTCTTTCCTATATGTGGTTTGAGACAGAGTAAGAACTTAATTTGGGGTACTGAATGAACAAAAATGAATGAATGAATAAATACATAAATAAATAAATAAATAAATAACTAAATAAATTAATAAATAAAGCGCCTCAGCAGTATTGGACAGTGTGCCGGGGAGCGAGGGGTGCAACGCATTTTAGGGCGAAAAGATAGAAAATACTGTCGAGTAGTTAAAAACACAAATAAAAATTTTGACCCACGGTCACTGATCTTAGGCAGATAACAATGTTAAAGTAGGTTAACTAGCTAGAGTCGGTATTGATCGGCATGGTTTTGTGTCTTTCATATCAGTTGCATGCTGACTAAAATCATTGGCATTTACTTTTCTTCAGTGTTTAAAATATGACTTAAATAGACGGCAAAGAATAATTTCCATTTTGTATTGTATTCACCCTGTGTGCGACAAGACTAAAGTAACATGACTGCATGCAAATGGTTATGTGTTTCAGTTATGTCAGTTACAGTGGGCTCCTAAATGTCATGTCGTAGAAATTCAACACAAATCAACTTCGAGCCCCTCATCACCTTGGCTAACAATCAACATTTTTACTTGTAGCTTTATAAACTGCGTCATAAATAGGATGTTACTGCCAATTAAGGGTAGGTTAAATATTTTTTATCTGAAAATACTTGGCAGCACTGAGAGGGGCATATTGATGCCTCCGTTATAAGTAACAATGCATTCAATTCAAATAAAGTTCTGTTTTATGGCTAAGAGTTATACCTTGCTATCAAAACATCGCATAGCTGTATATCATTGGCCGGCGCGAAGTACATCGTTTTAGGTTATCACTTGGCAGTTGGACCGACCTTAGCTCTGCTCAGAAAGGACTTTGTGAATGGGTGGGACCCTATTTTGGAATAATACCGGATCATATTAGAAATGTTCTCATGTGTTATGGCTCACACCAGTAAGGACGAGGTGTTTTGCTGGTTTGATATTAAATAAAGGAAAAACAAATGAAAAGCAGTACTATTCAGAAGCTTATGCCAACACACAGCAGTGCAGTAGTCATGAAGTCATAGTCTCTGTTTTCATTGTTGTGTGCCAGGATAAGCTCCATAACCATTATTTTTAGACATCTTTTTGATCATAAATGAATTGTATAATCATCTTTGATTACAGCTGCCAGATGTATTCGTCTCATGTGGCTGTGCTTCTTTTACATACGTTGCTATTATACATCTGGTGTAGTAACTACAGCAATGCAAGTTTAATACCTTGGTCAAAGGTGTAACAGCAGTGCCATCCTGGATCGCGGTGCTTTCATTGAAACCTTTCATGTATCCGCACTGGGTCTCTGTCTGTCCCATAAAGGCTCTTACACCTACCTTATTTAGAACTTCTGGCCTATAGAAAGGTGTATGTTGACCTGATTACGTTTCACTGATTGTTTCCCTGGACCATAAAAGCTAGAGGATGACTGGCCAAAGTCACAAAGACAGGGCAGTGCTTCATTCCCCGCTGTGAAGAGGTACTGCAATGGGCCTTTGTGACTCATTCTCTACCCTTTCACTCAATTCACAGGGAAGCATATTACCACTGCCCTGCTATCTGCCCTCAGAAACCATTCAAACCTTCTACCTCATGAAGAAGTAGAAGAGGGGGGGCAAAGTCCTGCAGATCTGAAGACCAAGGGGAGGGTTGAACCTATGATACGCTATTACTTCAATTCATATGAAAAATCAAACTGGATTCTTTATATTCTTCTACTGTATGAGATACCTTTTTTTCCTGTAGGGAACTGCCTTTGAGTTTCAAGGTAGACTTTTCATTTATCTTATTATTAAATGGAGAGATCACATATCAGGCAAATATATGATTTAATGCCTGATAAAGAATGCTGAATGCTTTGTAATAAAGCCTCCCATTTTAGATATTACATATCAGAAATTCTGAGCATACAATGCTCTGGTTCATGGTTTAGTCGTAAGGGACATACAGGGTGAGCAGTAAGTCAGTCTATCTGCCACACTTGCCTCAGCAAAAATCCCCGACCTATTTGATAAATGAAGTAGAGTGTTGCAGCATTGCAATTCGCTCATGGATATCCCTGAATATTTTTATGGCCATAGTGTTCACGTGCATTCAACTTGATGTATATGATGTGTATGTGATGCCATTTGATTAAGACCATATGGACATCTTAATTCATTTTGTATTTTTTGATCTTTTGTTATGCCCAAAAAAAAAAAGTCATCCAAGGTGATTAACTAACAGGGTGCAAAGAGGATTGTGTGTCCTCAAAAAATTTTTTTTCTCATTTTGCTTGAATGAATATGTAAAATCAGACGTTTCTATGTTAGTGCACAAAATTGTGGTTGGAGGTCATGCAAATAGATTACTTTAGCATGTGTAATGTGATTTATCAACCCTGAAAGCAATTTTGGAAAAGGTAATTGCATGGGCAATTTGGTATGGATGGAAGTGAAAGAAATTAGTGCACAATCGATAAAGATCACAGTTCTTACAGGAGATGTCCCAACAATCAAAAACCAAAATGAAGAGAACAGGCATTTTCCACTCATATCAATCTTTTCAGAATGTCAAAGTCAAAAATAATAGATATCCAGCAATGTCATTTTACAGCTTTCAGATGAAATAGAGGACGAGAATTGACTTCCTCTTGGTCGTTCCAGTGCACTCCAGCTATTGATCTTTAAGTCCAGGTACACTATCCCTGGTTCTTAAGCCCTTAATTTGTATGGACACACCGGTTTCCTTTTCTTACAGTTTGCAGGTATGTACACACGGGGTGTGTTTGCAATATACATGGCTGATCTTATGACTAGAGTTACAATCATTTCAGTTCTGACACAAGTCTCACTCTTGGCAGGCATCCAGTGTCATTATAAACAAGGGTTAAGATCCCCTGCAAACATGCAAAATCCCTCTTTTAAATATGACTGATTTTGGCTGCAGTCATTTATATAATGACTCTTAGCTGATCACCTGGAAAGAATGAAATGATAAGACTTTTTGCGCACACTCGCGAAATGACATCTGTTATTTTGGATCTCAGTAAACTGACGCTCTCAGTCTTTTGTTGTCAAGTCACACAAGGACGCTGAGTTGGTCAAGCTTTGCTGTGTAGTGTTGTGGAAAATGTGGGGAAAAAACAGAAGAATTATAATTTCCAAGGTGATGTGAGTTTGGGACAATGTGGTTTGGGTTTCGCCCGTGCATGGTTCTGTTTGACAGCAGGCAGCAGTGCAAAAGCAGGTCCGTGTCCAGGAGATGGAGCTTTACACAATGAATAATGGCATCCCAGATTAAAAATGCAAAACGAATGTATATACGGCAACTTAACTGTGACAAGCGCTGCTCACAAACCCAGAAAACGGGGATTCAGCTGACAGCCCCAGCCAGAAGATTATAATTTGCGAATTGAAACAGCGGGGTGGGGAGGTGGCAACTGCTAAAATGTATCTGTCTGTGCATAAAATCGAGTGCACATCCCTTGTAATCTTCCAGGGCATGAAATTGTCCCATTCCTCCCAGCCGACCAGCCTCATCCATGCAAAGAGGCCTGGGTGCTAGGCCAAAGGCTCTTTATCCGGTGTGACTGCATGCCATAACTCTGGAGGTGAAAAAATAAAAGAAGTTACAGACTATTCGCTGCAGTGGACAGGAGACACAGAAACCCAAGAATAAGTCGTAGGGGAAGGAGAACGTGTGTAGTCCTGTTTCCCTGCTGTGCATTAAGACTAAATAGAACTACGGCACAGTAGAGCTGAAAGAGAAAACTGATTGCATGACTGTTGCTGCAGTATTGTTTTTTTATCTCCAAATTTATTGTGAGCAGCAGATTATTGGTGTGTGGAATGGTTTCTACCAGATTTGAGTTGTGCACACCTTCAGAATGAAGATATCATTCATATTTTTCAATGGGAAAATCCAAATGATTACAACTGATACATTTTATACCAAATGGTAGAGAGCAATGGAGAACAAATGGTTCAGTCATCATGTAATTCACTGAAACCACAGCACTGAAAGTCAATGGGAAGAGAGAGGGAAGAATGAGAGAGACAGTATGGCCAAGTATAAAAATGCCTCCGCCCCTCTTGTGTTGCTGAGGCCGGTGAATACATTTGTCAGCTGTTTTTCTGCTAGCATACAATGGGGGTCTTCATTTCTATCTCTCTGAACCCTGCTGTTAAACTCAGAACTCAACAGTGAACCCCTGAAAGTGTGGCCATTACCTCATCATGTTTTGTACGATAGCATTGTAGGCCATGCAAATGTGCATCCTTCTGTTATAATGGACCATGAAGCTTTTTAGATGCCTCTAGGACACATTCAGAGTGTGCCAGAAACACTTAGATCTGTAGATTATTGTGGCATAAGTTGGTCCTTAATTTTATTCAGTTTGCTCCACATCTGTTGCCAAGGCTGCACATTGTGAATGAAAATGGAGAGAAGAGCAGGAGGAGATGTGGGGAAGAAAAAGATGAAAGTGGAAGAAGGGCGGGGGGTGTTGTCGTTGGGCACGGTTTGGATGAGCAGAAAGAGCGATTGCATGAATGACTCAGTGTGAAGGGACTGGTGATGAATGGATGATTGGAGAGAGGAAAAGGGCGGGAGGGATGACAAACAGCAGAGACTAAGCAGGACATTGGTCTGGAGAAATTTAAGTGAGCATTCATCTTCCTGCATTCATGCTGGTTTGCCTCTGTGGTTATGCCACATAGTGGTGTCCCATTGGAAGGAGTTTGCCCTCAGATATATGTTTATACTCTACCATTCATTGGTGCTCTGATTACTAATAATTGAATGCAAGTCAAAGGCTTTATGGTCAATGCATTACTGGTATAATTGTCCAGTCTCCAGCATACAAGGATAGCATTGGGGAAAACTTCAATTTCATTGACAGCGTTGTATGGCATATTGTGAAGGCTTATTCTCTTTATAGTTGTGATTCATTGTTATGATTCATAGTGTGTGTGGTGGGATTTCTACTTTAATGAATATTTGATTTGCAAAATAATTTCTCTGATGTCAACAATGTAATAAATCTTAATAATGCAATTATGTCAGAGCATATGCAGTCTTTTCATCTGCACATCATTTTCAGCTATGCATAATTATAGCTTCAGAATGTAACCAGTGGATCATCCATATCATTCATTTCATATATTTATATAAAAATTATTATATAGAGAGGACAATGGGAGGCCAAACGTGTCTGTGGCCATACAATGTGAAGTATTTCTGTTTTCCCTCATCAGGCATAGAGATGGAGGTGTGTGTGTGTGTGTGTGTGTGTGTGTGTGTGTGTGTGTGTGTGTGTGTGTGTGTGTGTGTGTGTGTGTGTGTGTGTGTGTGTGCACGCATATGTGCTTGCCAGTGTATGTGTGTTTGTATTGCTTCTTCCTCTCTTACCTACATGCCTGCAGTCATACTCACATTCCTTGTCATTGTGCCTGGTAGTACCATCTTATGGTCTTTTATGAATGTGTTTGTGTCCTTTAGGAAGGTGCAGTGGATAGACCCTCAGTTATTCAAACACCTTGTGGCCTGGATAGTTTCAATCACTGAAAGTGACATACAGTTGAAAATACAATTGTGATACAGAATACAGAATTGTAATTCTTTATTAAATATTTTTCTACTGACATGGTTTACTGACTTGACATGTAGCCTGTATGAGTAAGTGCACACCAAATTTTGTTTAGTTATCTGTGAATTAGCAAAGGGAATGTTTATTTCAAACTTTTATTATCAGTGGAAAGTATGGGTTCTTGCTTAATGTGTGCCTTTTTGCATTGATGATTGAAATATATAATAGTAATTACTCAATAAAGTAGAAAAATAAAATTAAGGTACAAATAAGGTAAGTAGATATACAAAGTTATGAAGCTTGATGCACAAAATAATGTACAAGTTGCCAACAAAACAGCAGTCTTTTTGTCTTTTTTGTTTACTGGGTGTAACTTAACAAAAACTGACTAGCCCCTTCAAGTGCAATCTGGACTCGACATATTGCATGACAGTAGATTGCTCTCTCTCTCTCTTAAAAAGACTGAGGACAAAGGGTGAAGGGGCTACTGTCAAGCTACAGGCAGAGAGAGAGAGGAACAAGGCAAATGGCTAACTGAGTAAGCTGCAAAGTACAAACATGTTGAAGGATCAAGTTTGTGGTCAGATTTTGGCAGAGGAGGATTTCGTTTTGAAGCTGCGGTGTATATTACCCAAGCTGTGTAGGGCCCCTTACATATGGTTCTATGTATGGTGAGAATATTTCCATATGTAAAGTTTGCCACCATGCATTAGTGGATGCAAATTTAGGCATACCTGATGTACAGAATGTGGCCCCAAAATGCACAGTACCAAAATTTAAAATAGGAATTTCATAAAAATGAACAGTTTACATTGGACCATCTTTTTATGTTATGCAAGTACAAAAAAGTAAACTTTTTACTTTGAAGACCTGAAAAATTATTTCACATTCAGTGGAGTGTATGAGTAGGCGTTTCCCAGTCTCCCTTGTCTCACAGTGGTCACCTGACCTCTCATCTATTTTGTACCAGGTTGCCTGTGTCATCCTGTTCCTTTACTTGTCTGCATTTGTTATTAGTCTCTCTGTGTGCCCATTCTTAAACAGGAGGTCTCTGTTGCTAGGCGTGGCACTTTAACCTCAGTATATCCCCTTTCTGCAGGATTGAAGGATTCTGAGGGGGCAGGAAAATGGAACTGTCACAAGCCATAACCATGAGAGCACTGGAGCTCCTGCAGAATGTGAACTCAGTGTTCCTGTTTGCTACTCCCCTCCATGGCATAACCTCCTATTCCGCCACCCCCATCCCCCGACCACCTTCCGCTAACACTAGCCGCCGTAGTCCAAGAGCAAGGACAACAACAAAACAAAACTGAGCAGTCTCCCTCTGGGTCTGAGCTCCGCTGATAGCCTTCAAGGTGATATAACCACAATAGTGAGGCTGGTTGATTGGAATAGGGTCCTCTCCAGAATAACCAATGGCGACCTTAATCAGTCCTCACCTTCAGAAGGCTGCAAGGAAATAGAATACGGGCCGAAGGGGCGCTCCGGTGTAGATGTCTCCTTTCTGGCCCCCTGACAGAGCTGCAGCTTCCTCCGGATCAATAGATCCTTCCCACTGAAACTTCACTAGAGATCCCTCTTGGGGCTGTATTCCGAAAATTATTACATGAGGTCTGTTGTAGCGATGCCATCCCCTCACTTTAGCCGTCCCGGGAGTGTAGGCTTTTCAGGAAAACACAGTAGGATGCAGTCACCTGAGGGCCTTTTTAGTTCTGTGCACAATATTCTTTTCTCTTGTCAGCGAGTCACCATGGGGAAGGATGACAGAATGCGAGAGTGGTTAGAGACAAGTGAGGCGGTGTTTTATCTTTGAGTTGCTGAGTCATAGTGAAAGATAGAAATGAGACATTTATTTCAAACTGTGCAGGTGAGGTGGTGGGGGCATGGATTTCACATTTAATGGGTCCCTACGCACATGCACATAGACAGTGCCAACACACATGCATCTACCCCAATGGGTTTCTATAAGTAACAACAAATCCAGTCACACAAAAAACAAACACCCATACACACTTAAAGCAGGCACCCATATACACACATACATATACATTCCCTCCAGGGGGGACCACCTTGAAAATCTGTTTGGTAACACTCCATCAGACCACCTCCAGAGCTTGACTTGTCTGCAGCACTAATTGCGTTGGAAGCTGTGGCCTTGCTTGGACTCCTCTAGCTCAGAGTGAGGTGGAATTGGAGTCCGAGTTCTGACCCATTCAACCTTGGCCGTAACACTTCCATCTGCTGAAAAGGTCATGCATTATGTTTCCATGCCTCTTCCTATTGAAAGTTGCACAGAGATGACAATAAGACAGTGTCATTTGACAGATGGGAGTCCACTGACGGATTGACTTAATAAATCAATCTAGTGGTGATAAATAAAATCAAGCCCACATCTATTAAGCAATATTCAGCAAACAACTTAAAAGAGAGCTGGAAGATTTGTAACCGTGTCAAGTTTTCTTGTGTGAAACCCAGTAGGCAAGTAAACACCACACACAAAAATGTAAACAACAAATCTTATTAACAATCTCTGGTATGTCACTCCACCAAGCGTCTTTGCAAATTGCAATACTGCTGTCTTTGCAGCAAGCGGAATGGTAGATGATATTGTGGCAATCCAACAGCCAAAAGCAATAACACAAAGTTGCCGTGGCATTTATTGTAGTTAATGATGAGACATTTGAGATGTTTCGTGTTTCTGATGATCATTCAGTAAATTGAATCCAGCTACACTCAGGAAAACAGTTTTACCCAGCATTCAGTTTTTGAGTGCCACACCATCTCCATGCCAACACTTTTGCTCATAAAATGTCAGTGGTAAGCTGTGCAGGATATCTGAAGCTTAGATATGTCTCATTGTCTCTGTTTAGCTTAATCACATAGTGGGTTGATGTGCATTTCCCGCTTAAAAAGCTAAGAGCTGATGGCTGGGAAAGAGGCTGCTGTCATTATGCAATAACATTTGAGACGTGGAAAATTAGCATATCTTAATCAGCTTCGCTACGCTGTAAACCTTTTATTTTTACTGGCAAAGCCATGCAAAAATTAAATTGCCAAGTGTTATTTTACAAAAAGAGTAAATGTGATAATTGGATATGGATCTACAGAGTACAATACATAAATTTGGTCAATATTATTTTATGTCCTACTAATTTTTGTTTATGTTTCATATTAGCTTTATTGTGCTGTGTATTTTAATGGGCTGATTATGAGTTAACCAGGCAAAAGACTGTACATTATAATCTGTGCAGAGTTTCAGTCAGTACTGCTGAAACATTGAAATATGTATTTTGGCATAGCGTATGATGGTGCTTGGGGTTCAAATCTTTAAACCTGCTGTGCTGCGTCAGATATTTAAAGTTATTCCATGATTTCTATGAGCTATCTGAAATATAGTGATCTTCCAAATTCCATAATTTAGCGAAGAAGCATCTAGTTCCAAATAACAACTGCAGTTGAAGGAAATAAAGGTGTAAAATCTAAACTTATAATCTACTACTGTGATGTACAGTCCAAAAAAGAAAGACAGAAATCATTATCCAAAAATTGAAATTAAGCATATATATATTTTCATCTGTATAATTAATTTGATTGACATGATAGGGGCCCATTTGAAAGGAATGATACAGGCTTATTTACAGAGAAAGTGCCTTTTTATAAGCTGAACTTAAAAATGATAATTATGTAACTTCATTTGCTGGCTTTTTGTTACATGTGACACAGTGCTTGCTATCTATAGGGAGTTTGTTAAAACAAAGGTTTGGGAGAAGTATTTTCAGACAACCCCTCATTCAAATACCTCTGTCCATCCAATCTGGTTTTCTCCGCAGGTATTAAATTGCCACGCACCTTATCTCCCATCACACACCCCGCTTCCGGCATCCCTCCTCCTCCCCATCTCCACCTTCATGTCTACTGTCTACTTCCTTTCTACCATTTTTCTCTTTGTCTTCTAGTGGTCTACTGGGGTGGTTCACCTCACTCACAAATTGTGAGGCATGACACCGCCCCCTCGGACACCAAGCCCAATATATGACTATATCTGTAATCATAGTATCATATTCATTGCCATATTGCCCACCCTAAAAACTCTTTCCAAGACCTCACTCTGTAGTGATATGACTAACCAACCAGAGATATAATAATTTCTGAATACCTTCTGCACAGATACATAAATTCAAACTGATGCCCAAAGCAACTGTTTGAAAACTCAAGAGAGCATATGCACATGCAGATTATGCTACACTTTCAGCAAGGAGACCATTCTGGAAGAATGAGTGGCATGTTGAAATAGCCTTAGAAATTACTCGAGGGGATATGTGATCAAGGTAACTGAACTAAGCTTATTCAGGGAGGTCCCTTGATACCGTAGCACAGCCAGGTTATTGAAGTTAATTGTTTTTGTTGCTGAGTGCATTTGTTTGGATTTATATGATTTAGCACATTTTCAAGTTGTACGGATCATGTGATTTGTATGTGTTAAAAAAGAAAAAAGCATGAGGAGAAAAATGTACATTTTTCAGAAGGAATAATTTCATGATAGTAATTTAAAAAAAAATGTACTTCATAATTGTCATTTAACATGCATCCGATTAGAATTAACTCTAGGTCCGTGGTTCTCATCGCAGGTCCTGGAGGGCCACAGCGTGTGATGATTTTTGTTTGTTTTTGAAATTCCCTAGCTAATTCAGACCCAATGAAGCTGGCAAGGTGAGAAAACTGGCAACAGTGGTTGTTGCCAGGTGCTAATGTTGATGTGAATGGTTTCTAATGAATGGTGGTAATTACAATGAAAACTATCAACTAAGAACAACTAAGAAGAACCTTGTTAATATTTGGTAAAAGTGTGGAAAAAGTTCCTTTATCCTGCAGCTAATTGGCATTTTTATGTTTTCATCAACTAGAATTATATTGACTTATAAAACTCTGATTTCCTCCATACCTTTTCCATTCACCATGAATCCATAGCAAAGGTAGGCAGGTGATCGAGTATGTCTAATTGTCATAATAACTAAAAGAATATTTTAGCAGCTCTGTTTTGTATAATTTAAAACAGTCAATTCAAAACCCAGCTAAGTGTTGGTGCTTTCTCTCTTATACCTCAAAATGGAATTTGTATGGAATGGAAATAAATTTATAATGTGATTTTTATCACTGTCAGTTTGACACAAAAAAAGGCTTTTAATATTATAACTTTAGCTTTGATGGAACTACCTCAGCAATTCAAAAACAGTAACAGGGAATATGGTCAAGGTTCTAGAACTACAAAAAACTAAAAACAGGCATTTGAAAACAAATCCTCAGAAAATGGTTTAAAAATCACAAACTAAATTACCTGTAGAACAGAGACTGGCTAAGGCTGTATGGCCAATGCACACTTTTTTCCTGTTTATTATTTACACATAACAGGCTATGCTTTGTCTCAAAAGCATTATTTTCTGTTGTGCTGATGTTCCTGATTCTTTAGACAAATAATCATACTGCGAAACATAACTCCAGTGTGTTAGTGGTAACAGTAAATAGTCTAATGATTACTATGGATCTTCATTTAACCACACAGCTACAGCCACAGCATGTTGCAGCCCACACACATTATTTTACACTCATGTGCCCATCTGGGGCACTGCTTACAAACTGCGACCCATTTCCACAGCCAGGTTTTTTTTTTTGTTTTACAGGAGATATTTAGGCTAAGTTCTTTGCTGTGGGGTACAATAGTCTTGAATCTTTGGTCAGCCATCTTGTGTCCTTACCACAACTCCACAGCTTCCCAGAATGACTCATGACACACATAATATCAGAAACTCATGTCATGAATTCATGAAAAACATGAAATTATATAGATCGGTGAAGGAAAAGGAGCTAATGTTTAACATGTGACTTAAAAAGAAAGTCAATGAAAGACCACTGGGAAGTTTTATCCATTGCTGAGCTGCAACATCTAACATGTCTATAATTACCACACAAGTTTGAACAGCTCTTCATTTCATTGTTATAACTCTGTTTACCAAGCAATTTGTGTACCATGATACAGCACCAAGCTATCAACAAGGAGCCTAAGGTTTATTAGCATGATGAATTAGGATGGCAGGAGTCCTGTTCTCTATGGGTTGTCATCTCTGAAATATCTATTTTACTACTATCTTTGTTCTCCAAGAGAAGGATCTTTAGGGGGTACAACTGCTAGATAAAATAAATATACATAACCCGAACAGCTGACTTGGCAAAAGCATTGATGGAAATTATGACACAAATCCTATCTAGGTCAATTACGAACTAAAACATTATGATTTATGACCAAAGAAGACCTTTAACAACACAAAACTCTACAACAGCAGAGCACTAAGAATAAATGGTCTTGCAATGTGGACAAACTTCATCCAGAGTCAGTGTTCATATAGTTTGCGCCATGGATAAACACATTTGTAACGTCGCAGAGCTGCAACGCAAGTGATCCATCTTGCATTAGGAATTCATGATGGGTAACCACTCTTGTAATGAAGCAGAAATACATTACGGGTTATATCTGGCCTTGTAATAGCAATGCAACATAAGCAAGATTGCATCTAGCTGCAAGGCCAGATAGCTTGAAAACACTAAAAGATTCGTACGGAGGGATCATAGCACTACATGGTAAGGCTGTAGGTGGATTAGGAGCTCATTGTTTGAAGGGTACGGGCAGGAGGGAGTATACAGTAGCAGCAGACAGGCAAGCAGGCAGGGATAGGGCAATAAACACCCCCCTCTCTCTGCCTCCCTGTGACGGTGAATTACCCTGACTCACTGCACCACCTCAGGCAACATAGCACAGTGCATTAGCGGCATCACCACGGCAAGGCTCCGCCCCATGACATAAGGTAATGGAATATTGTGCATTGTGAGTGCACAGGGCCTGACAGTGTGTGATCTTTTTTACCAGTAACATACAGCTTGAAAAACACACACATGCAAGCTCTCAAGCACACATACATGTAGTGTGAACACATACTGTTTTCAGCAACTGGTGCTGTTTTCACAACTGACCTTCATTATGACTGCAGTTATGGGATAGATATGTCTGTATTTTACTGTGATTATTTTGATATTGCTAATTATAATTCCGGAGAGTTGTTGCTCTTTTTTGCTTTAATCTTACAATACTTTCTACTGGAACCTTTTTACGTTTTTATTCTTTTTAATTAGATGGTGTCAGATAAAGAGCTGATCCACTGTGTTACTGTCATAGATATAAAATATTTGTTATACATAGATATATAAATATATGTTAAACCCCTGAGTTGGCATGTAAAACTAGAATGGTAAAATTTTGGAACTTTCCCACAAAAATTAATTATAGTCCATTGTGATAATAATGCAACTGCAACAGGCCAAAAATTCACTTGTTATATAACTCCTGTCAAAGCCATAGGTCTTTATTGTACACAACTGTAGAATCAGTTACATCATATGATCTCTGTTGGCCACTCCTTTTTTTATGATGTCATGCCATAGGTTTTGCTGCAGTGGCCCTATGGAGCTGGCACCATGTAAATGTACTCTCCCTCAAAGTCAAAGGCTGGTTTTTTTCTGACTGTTTTGAATGGCGTTTTAGTGTAATTACTAGTCTCCTAACCCTCTGTGCATCAAATTTTTAGTTCCACAAGAAAAGCGCATTCCATCCAGGTCAGCAAATCATAAGAATTTTATTTTTGCCAGATTACCATAATGGAATTTGACCACGGCTACTTTGTATGGGAGGTAGAGGCGGGCGCACACGGATTCGCTGTCATCGGTAATGGGACATTTTAGTGGACTATCAGCACTGAACTTGCTTCATTCATTTGCTATGCATCTGGGATGATACGGTCGAAGAGGTACAAGGTGAAATCTCCTGTGATGTCGTCGTAGCGCCTGCCACTTCAGGATGAAGGCGTATGAATTATTAATCGTGGACAGGTCCTTGAGCCGGAGACAGTAGGTTTGAAAGCCTGCTGTGGCCCTCGCGACTTTAAGCCAGCACCGTCCACTTGCTTCCTTGTTAAACCCAGTCAAAACTGACAGCAATGCCTCCTTTGTGATCTTTTCATTTCCTACACCTCTGTTTCTGTTACAGGGTTGAGAGGTGTTACATGATGAAACATTACTGAAGGTAAAACAGAGTGCAGGAAAGCATGTGGAAATAACGGATCGAAAGGCACCTGGAATATGGATGCCTACTAATTGACTGGATAGTTATAGTATCGGTCCTTTTGTCTGTCATGGTGACTTCACTGGACACAGCTGTATGAGGAAAGTGGCCTGCCATTACCTGGGGCGAGGACTGCACCCCAATGGAAAAAGCCTTGTTGATTCTTTCATCCCTATCATTACTTACACCCCCTCCACCCCTCCCTCCTGTCTTCTGACCGTCACATCCGTCACATCATCAAATCCAGGTGTGTATGTATGTGTGTGGGGGAAAATTGGAGGCAGAGGTGGAGACAGCTAGCGTTGTTCTACATAAACCCCACCTCCTCTCCTCCATAGATCGCTGTGACTTTCCTCCCTGCTAAGAAAGAACCACTGTTTTCCTGTTCATTTGAAGCCCTTGAAAATACAATGGCCTCAAATCTAAAATAAATAAATTAATACTTGAGTATTACATTATACGGCTTCATTATGTTTATCATGAGGATCGTGGTCAGTCACTTAATTTTTTTTGTTTTTTTCATTTCCAGTCATGTCACTCTCAGTCTATCATCCATTTCTTTTATATTGTTTCTCATTCTGGTAAAGCAGCCTTGTTCTCCCTTGTAATTACGATCGCGGAATTGGGATTGACATCTGAATTTAACATATTCTATCCTGAATATCAGTTCCATCAATGTGCGAATTCATCCAAGAATTAATATTAGCATTGCATCTGAAACATTAATTTCACTGCTGCAGTATCTGGGCACAGCTTCAGTCTATGAAAAAGAAACGGCCTCAGTAGAACTGGTTTCTCCTGCAGTAAACAGGGAGGTAACGAGGCGTAGTGTCTTTATCTCTGTGGTCCGCAGTGCAGTAAGATTAAAGAGGAGCATTCTTTTGAAGTTGGCAATACGGCTCTCGTAGCATCTTCATAAAGATTGCCTTAAAATGTCAGCGCGTATTAATCATGGTCGGATCCCTTTGATTTCAACTGCCTTTTGTGTGATCCTTTTGAAAGTTGAGATGTTCCTTTATGAAAATACGATTTCAGCAATACGTACTTGGCTTGTGAAGAGCTGAGCAACGAAATAAAAAAGTAAACTATTTACCATACAATTTAACTTTTTTAAACATAACATTAATTTAATGTGATTATTTTGGGTCTGGCTCTAAACTCCTTTAATTATAAATATAAATATTTCCAGTCATAAAAAGGAGATTAATCATCAAGTGTCATTGATGCTGACTCTCCCCCACATGTAAATTACAGTCTAAACTTAGCAAACCACATATTTAAGCAGCCTTAATGAAGAGCTTAACTGGGAAATGTCAAGTGGTAATTACAAAAACTATTAACGTTGTGGAGAAAGGTCGGGACTGTCTTCTCTCAAAGACTGAGATTCTGGGGAAAAAATCTCCTAATGACAGGGTGTGTTGGATTTGTGATGACAGTCTGGTGTTGAGCGGTCAGCAGTCAACACAGCTACATAATTGGCTGTGTATTCCATTTCATTGCATAAGCCATGTATATTTAATTCTTCGGGAGTGATGTTTTGCAGTACTTACCTTGATTTATTTGGCAGGTGATTTTTGAAAGACTTAAATTGCCTTCATGGGATGATGATTAAAGAACAAGATCATGGGAACAGAGTAGTAAGTAACAATTAAAAGCCGAGTGCTGAAGTGCTAAACCAGGCATATGGCAATATTTAGCACTTTTAGTGAACATGAAGAGCTTAAAAATGATAATAGTAGCAGCAAGAGTGCCTGATAGTTCACACCACTGATGCTCATTGGTGATTCATATGGGCAGCACACAGCAAAGATGAAATCTTAATGGTTATTATAACATTAAATTCAGCAACTCTTGATTTTTATGGTTTCAAGATTGCATCTCTTGCCTAGCAATTTACCACAGATTGTATTGTTTTGATTCAATGTTATAGTCCTTGTTTAAAGACATCTTATTAAGTTCATTTTTCTTAGTCCGCTGGCAGATCATTTTGGTTATTTAAAAACAAAATTCCAGGTTTTTTAAGATGCATTTTTTTTAGTTTATTGCTTTACTTTGTACCAATATAAACACAGTACCAAACAATAATCCTGAAGAGTCACATTACATTACATCAAGGGCATGCACCCGTAGTCCTAGAGTGATACATTTCTGGTTTCTGCTCCATTTGAATCTCTAACTACAGAATTTTGTTACCAGACATAATGAATTCAGGGGACCATGTGCTGGAGTTGGAAGGTTTCACCACTAAGACTCTCAAGATTCACACTCAAATACCTAATAACGAACTCAAAGGGCAATAAAAAGCTTGAACAGAAACCAGAAACATCTTTGACACTCAAGGACAAGTGTCACCTGTCTCTGTACTCCATTATACCTGATATGGTCTTTGGACTGGTCTTGGATCACAAGATGGACTGGATAGGCTGAAAATGACAGATATTCTTCTAATGTTCTTTAAAAAAGAACTGTAATGTGTGATGTAATGTTTTTCAAAATAAGAGCCTGTCACTAAATGTGACCCTCAGGTTCTTGGCTGTCAGGAGAGGGGCAAGTAGAACCATCCAGGGTTACGTTGAGGTCTCAGAGAGTGCAGCATTTGGCTGGTAGGTAAAGCAGGTCCGTGTCACAGAGACGGATCTTAATTAAAGTGACATTCACATTGAGCTGTCTGTGAGGTATATAGTAATACTCGAGTAGACCTGTGAGTCAGAGGTTAGAGATGGAGACAGAGCTGAATGTCATCGGAATAACTAATAGGGGGAAACAAGCAGAAATAACACATCTAAGTGATTCTGTGTGAAAGAACTGAAAATGAATATATAGAATCCCCAAATAGTACATAGAAATAATTCTGTCAAAAAACAAAGAATTGTCCAAATAAATGCAGTTTATTTGGACGCCAGTGACTTCACAATGAAGTTTTTTAGTATCCTAATTAATCAAAAGGTGTATGTGAAATTGTGTTTTTGTACTAAAAGGAGGAGTTAAATTTCACAACTGAGGAGGAGTAATACTAAAATATGTATGGGAAATTGTATTCACTCAAATCCTCATGGCACTGGCAATAGACCGTTCAAGCAAATATTAAATATCAGTAGCAGGAAAATATCAGACTTTGTGTACTTAACATAAGACACATTCAGTAGCTGGCATTGAGTGCTATTGGCAGACCAGTCCTACGATTTTAATACCAAACAGACCTCCTTTGCTCAACCAGGATGGAACGCAGGGTGTGCAATGTTTGTACTCTCTCTAGTGATAAGTGAGTCTCTTGACTCAGGCCTTGGAAAGGATATAAATTGGCTTGTGTAATGCCTGAGGGATTTGGAATTTGTACCATTTTGGAGAGCAGTTTCACTGCTTGATTTTGGATGGATTTGGTGCAGAAGAGAAAGTTAAGTCCAGCAGCTTAAGCCTGCCCCTCCATTAAAAAGCTCACTGTGGGGCTTTTCTTAAACCCGCCAGCTGTGTCCGTGGCTGTTCATCCTCATCATCAGGGTTCTACCCCCTTACCACCCCCCACCCCCAATCTGATCACAGCAGAATAGCTCATCTTTCTCTTTGCTGCTCCTCTACCCAGTTTATCTACATCTGTGATTTACAGTCAATGCTCTTTGTACCTGCCCCTTTTCCTCCATGCTCATCTCCCTGATGACCGTGTACTGCCATTCAGCTGAGATCAGACAGCGGTCTCTTTCGCCATGATGGTGCAAACACATTGACTGATTTGCCACCCAGCCACCTGATGGGATGGTGACCCATGTCTTCTTAGCCAATCAGAGGGCCCATAGATCCACATTGCATTACCCTCTCCAGTCTGCGTGTGCAGAACTCTCCGATCGCCGCAAAGTATACAATGCGCATTCAGAGATACAAGGGCAAAGACAGCTCGCTAATGAAAGCACAGCCCCGAGATCACAGTAAATCTGCAGGCCCTCGGCTTAGCCCAGGCCAACGTGCCGAGGGAGAGGACTTGAGAGAACCTGCAGCGTGGAGATAGCAGAAGGTGAGTCTCAGACTGGCTGTTCCTTTTAAATGCGTATCTTTTCCCCATATGCTGCCTGCTGTTTCAGCGTGCCCTCATAAATAAATGAAATGATAAATCAGTCAGGCTGAGTAGAATACCAATTTCTGCATACTAGTGCAGGCAGCCACGGTCCTTCAGAAAGCAGCACCATTTCTAAATGTGAGATGATGAGACGTTCACATTTTTCAAACTCTTATGAGACTGAATGAGGGATTCACATCACAGACTGAATACTGGATTGGGAATTGCATGAGTGTCCTGAGATGAGGACAATTTGACTGTCATTTATATCCTAATTGCAAACTATTTATCAATCAAAATGATGAAATTTTGCCTAGCCTTGAGTTGTTACAACTCAGTGAAACCAAAGTGTTCAGCTTTTTCAATTTTGTCTTTGCATTTCTTGGTTAAGATAGGACTAGGAATTCAACGCATCTCACTTAAAGAGAAAAAATGCTGAAAAAGCTTTGAATTATTGAACATAAACAGAAAAAGAAAAACATGTTAAACTGTGACGGAGCACTCAACCTCATGTTTGCGAACGTGGTGCTGTGGGTTACTTATTTATTGATATAAAAGGAAATGAAGAGGACAAGTAGAGGAGATCCCTTCAGGGTTTGTTTAACTTGTTGTTGAGAGTGTCAGTCTCCTGGGACAGCCACATGTGCTGCATGCTGCCAAAGGAAAGCACAAACCGCTGAACCGACAAGACGGGAGATGGTAGAAGAGAGCTAAAAATTATATGCACTCAACATAATGTCCAGTTTGGCCATTTCTAAATTTGTTTTCCATTTGGTTGTAAGACCAGTGATTGGTTCAGGGTAGAGCTTTTTTCTGTTTTATGCCTGTGGTTGAGATGATAAGCCAGAATCCCTCAATGGTGAGCCATGGATGATTTTTTTCTTCAGGGTTTTTTATGCCTGGGACAGCCACATGTGGTGCTGCCAAAGATGATAAGCCGGGAGATGGTAGAAGAGAATAGGCCTCATGTCCAGTTTGGCCATTTCTAAATTTGATTGGTTGTAAGACCAGTGATTGGTTCAGGGTGCTTTTTTTTCTGATGATTTAAGCCAGAATCCCTCAATGGTGATTGGTTGCCGCCATGGATGATTTGGCAGCTATGGCACAATCAGCCAATGTCTTTACTACGGCCAGCTCTGGAAATCATTCACTAATCCCTTCAGGCTGAGCCAACAGGCCAGGGTGGCCAGTCTGTTTACTTCCCAGGTTTAGTGTATCATCTTCATTATAAAATATACTACTAACTAAGCCCCAGATTGTGATATCATTATTTTGGGCTAAAGGTCAAATTATTTACAAAACCATGTGAGTGGAAATCCCACTAATTATTTTTCAAGTAAGTTTTGTATCCATTTTTCTTTTTTTGTCATTAGTTTGATCATAGTCCCCTTTACCACTGCTTCAGCACCCTCTTTCGATTAGAGTATTTAGCTGTAGTGAATGCAGCTAATCACTGCTTTATTCTTGCTTCACTCAACTAGCTAACCAGGAGAGCCGTTTAACAGAAGGACTGCACATATTATGAGTCCAATGCTAGATCACATAACAGCAAAGTGAGCCAGAGTTTTAGCTGGACAAGGTCCTTGACCCCTAAAAGTGCTCGTAATTTTTGTTGTAATACTGCAACCCTACTGTGAAACTAAAAAAAAAAAAAAAAACACATCATGTCCTTCCCTGTATTAATTATCGGTGAGTACCACTATGGTAGTCTTTGAGTGTTTAGAACTCCATCTCTGTCAGAATACCAGCTTCTTCTTGCAGACTTCTTTCCTTCCACAGTTCCTCTGTGTTGCTAAGGTCTCCGAGCCTTGCAGTTGGCAGTGGTGAGGGGGAAGACTTGGCCTGGCACCCTAGCTAACCAGCTGTGGCAGTCAGGCAGGCAGAGTGGAACAGCACGGGCCCCGTGGGCACCTTTCCAGAGGCGCCCATGTTCGCCCAACACAGTCTGCTCTGCAACCGGGCCCGTTTTATCACCGCAACAACAGCGGATTAGGAGTCATTAGGGAGTCCTTTTTTCTACCCGGCTAATGAAGGAGAGAGGAGAGGAGAGAGAGAGACAGAGAGAGAGAGAGAGAGAGAGAGGAAAAACCAGCATGCAGTGGAGGATGGTGCACTATGCAAGAAGCCCAAAGCAGGCACAAAGCAGAGGAGGAATCCAGCGGTCACCATGGCAACCCCTTAAAGGCCGGTCCCCAATGTAATTAGAGGCGATTTGGTCTTAGGTCTGAGGGCCTGAGTACATTTACATTTTTTTTATTAAAAAGTAGAAGAGTCGTATCTTACAGAAACAAACAAACAAAAAAATGAGGAGCCATAACCTGCATGAGCTGTATGGTGACTGTGAGTAATGATTGAGATAAATCTGCACCAGAGAGTATGAGCCTGTGTCCCTCCCCCCACCAGTATTATCACAGGGGAGGGGGTGGAGCTCATTCTGGTGGTGGGGAGGTGGGGCATTGCAGAGAGTAAGACGTTGACAGGTTGTGAGCTGTGAGGAAATGGTAAACCAGGCAAATAGAAAGCACAAGCAATAGTCTGCAAATACCCAAGATCAATATTAAAGGAGGATGGCGTTTGATTTAGAGAAAAGCCAAGGGATGAGGGCTAAGCCGAGGTGCTGTTAGAATTAAAATGAAACTTGGAGTAAGGTTTGCCTTTGCTCTGTTGTGATGCATGTGCTATGGAGATGGAAAGGTGTGGGGTAGGAGGAGGTAGGGAGGGCGTAGTTGTTCATCTGTACTTTAACTTCATTTAATATTTTAATGTAGGGGAATATAGAACCTCTCCCCGGTGTTATAGCATAATTAGACACCTGAAGAAACAGTGGACACTCATAAAACTGCAAACAAAGGCATGCACACAAACAAACCAGAGATAGATATGAATTGTGAGGCTGCTCTTTTCTTTCCCCCTGAGCTCAATTAAGCTACGGCTTCGCAACACCACAGCTCAAATGCAGACAGATATTCCCCCAGTGCCATGTGGAGCTCTTAATGGACAAAATAAAAAAATAATAAAAAAGGAGTTTTTTGTTGTGGTTGTTGTTCTTCTTTCCACCTAATCAAGTTTCAATGCTTACTTTCACACGTCCATCTGAAAATGCTTTTGGACTCTTTAGATCACAGGTCAAGGCAGGCTTTTCCGACTGGTTTCCGCACACATTTCCCACTGGTCACTTAACCTTGTCAGTGTCGGAGGGCATCTTCATAGCAGATAGAGGCCTTTCAATCAAAACATAAGGGCAGGTTGCTTTAGCGGATCATGTGTTAGTTAAAAATGTCTTGTGTTTCTTTGAGTCACCTGCCTTTCTCCTTCGGTCAACTGACATACCTCACCACATTCACCTAAGGTGACCTCCAGACTATCCTTTCGATTGTATACCATCTCTCTCCTCACCTCAGGAAAGGAAAATCAGGACAATTATCTGACACATAAACGAAGATCAGAACAGTCCTTCCTCAAAGGCACCCAGAAGATGTTCCTGTGAAGATTTCTTCTTCTTTTAATGTGAGAGCTGATGCTTGCTGACGGCTAAACCTTTTGTTGCTCAGGGCAGATACAACACCTGGGTTTGAGGTTTGGTCTTCTTAACTGAGACACATAGAGTAGCCTGAGAAGCAGATTCTACTCAGACAGGAGGAAATGGCATTCACCCTGAAAAGCCCACAGAAGCTTGCTTGGCCCCACAAGAACAGACCCATCAGCTGCATTTAAAACACACACACAGCTAATATGATAGAACACACAGGGAGAGTCTGGCTTGCCTTATAAGACATTTTGAAATTGTAATTGCAAGGGGCAGTGGCCTGGATTCCTTCACCTTAATGCCCTGCTTAACTCATTCTGATGTCTTCAGCTGTGTATCACAGCCTGTAGTTTTAATATGGTGCTGTACAATTATCTTCATGGCAGTAAACTTACTAGTGCTCTGACCATTTAGTTCAATGTCCCGACTTCCTCTTAAAATTATATCCCACTTAATATGATGTATGCTATAGCGTAATATTACAAACATGATGTAGCTATCCAGTTTATAAAGTTACTGAACAAAAGGAGGCTTCACTTTTCTAATTCAGCAACATCCTGCATTTTCACTCTCAGCTTCTATTTTATGACTATTTTTAGGGGTGATATCAGCAACAAGCTCATCAGGAATAGATCTTTCATATTGATTCGCAATATGCGTTAACAGTTTTTCTTCATAAACAGTTTGGCTATTTCAGCGATGAAAAATGGAAGTTGATTGCAGCTAATACCAAGGTGAAAGCCAAGACTGCAATCACGGTCATGATTTTGATGTGCATCCTTATGCCGTGTAGTCCTTTCATTGTAATTTGTATCACAATACCGTTCAAGTACTACTTTGACATGTGCGGTAAAAGTTGCCTTTTCATAGAACTGGCTCCCTTTAAGTTTTTAAGAAAGTGTATTTGACGTTAAGGTCGGGTAAGAATGTTAATAAGGAATTAGTAGACAGCCTTTCCAAGCTTTCCTGTGCCGAACATTATGTGAGACAGAGGCGGAGAGAAAGTTCCATTTAGGCTTTGGCAGTGAGCACATCCTTTTTGAGTACTTGCTGGAACAAACCGCTCGTTCATGTCATTTGCATTTATGCAGGGGAAAAGGGATCCAGTTAATTACTGATGGTGTAACCAAGTCTGCGGAACTTTCGGGCAAATTAATTCCCAGCATTGACAAGCAGCCCTTTAAATATGACTTATTCAACATCAGAGAGAAAAACTGTAGTCTATATTTAGTTCTTGTATTGCTGAACAGGTCATTTCTTTGACTTGTTTAAAAATGTAGGAGATTGTTTTCTGCTGGAGATGTTTTATTGTTTTATTTCTGCATTGGTGTGCCGTGGATGCAGCTGGCTTGTGTAGAAAAAAAAATCAGCAAACAAAGAAACAGAAAGTTCAGATGAGAAAATGATAACATATAAAACATAATTTGAACCTTTGTTTGAAGTTTAAATGATTTCTGTACGTGCAATGTAATATCCTGATAGTGTCTCTGCTACACCAATGGAACAATTATTGAAACATTTCTACACAGTCGAAGCATTTGTTGTGGTATACGCCCTTTCATTCAATGATTACCACATGTGTGTACCGCTTTGTAAAAGGTTATGAATAAGGATCAATTTCCCCAGTACTGTAGCTTTTAAATGAGTGGTGAACCAATTGAATAATAACTGTTTTGAAAAGGCTACATCTTTTTAGTTTGACAGTCAAGTTCTGTTTTGATTACAATTAATTGTAATTAATTTTAATTGTAATTAATTGAAATTATTTTGATTACAATATATTCAATATACTAATGCTCATACTAGCTGCACTGTTGCTCTGTTTATGGCTGCTTCTTAAATGATCTATATATTGGACTGAATTAATAAGAAAAATCATATGGATTGATTGCTAACATTAGAAAATGTCAATTCAAATTGTATCATGAGCTAATGGGCTGGCTGGCTTTAAATACATTTGAATTGATAGCTACCAGATCGGGAATGATATTGGATCAATGCCATTGCATGCCTTGCATGAGCAGGACAGGATTGGTAATGAACCTTTGCATGTCTGCTCAGCTCATTTCTCATCTACAGGTATTTATTTTCGTCTCATCTGTATTTGTCTGTTAGTTAATTGTCTGTGGATGGTTGTTGTTGCTGTATTGCACGAATGGAAGAGAAATGAGCAGCATGGGGTGGTGATGGAGGATTTGTGTTTTCCCCCCTTTCCTCCATTTTCTGACACACCTCGTTGAAAACCCATTAGGAGCGAGATCTCATTAGAGGCAGGTACAGTGTATTCGCCGAGACATTCACTCTGTTCCATTTCCTTGTACTTTTTAATTGCTGTGCACATTTGCATACTGCATTCTAATGAGAGAGAGCACTGAAATCACACACAAATAGTTTATTGATAGCAGATGTGAAAACATGACATGGAAGCTGTTAGCTCACTAAGAAATGGATGCACTGCTAGGATAGTATCATATTACAGCAATTTATATCTGAACAGACACGTAAACATTTTAATTGTATTTGACATGGCATTGTGTGTATCCATACAGGTGTTCCTTTTGCGATTTTCTACCTCGAACCCACTGCCGTTATTAGCTGTGTGAGTGAAAGTGGGGTTATTTGATAATGGTGGGTCTCAACATCAGTAATTCCTAGGAGGATGGAGCATTATCGGACTGTGTGCGGAGAAGGCCTTTTCCCGTTTAATCTCCATGTCAGTTATGCCGCTGCTTCAGCAAAACGAGAGCAGGGGATCCGTATTTTCATTCTACGGTTCAGTGGCAGGATCCATCATCAGAAAAAGCGCTTCAGTAACTGCATTAAAGGTCACGGTGGTAGTGCAGGCCCTTTCTGTATTAACACGGCCCTGCAGAAATCGACTATTTTATTAGTTCAGTTTTTCCCTGCTTCCCTTCTAAACAAGAAAAAAAAATACATTTTTAAAGATACGGATGAACATCACATGAAAACAAGGCAGGCTGCATGAAAAATACATGAAGCCTACCTTTTTTTTCAAGTTGTCTGGAACACACAAGAACTCTGTTGCCAGGACACCCAGCGAATTTGCCATGACTTTGACCTACGCTGGCTTGCCCTGTAAGTGACCTACGATGACGATTCCTTTCGTCTTGTTTCTCAAAGATTTATTTTTATTTATTTATTTTTTTTAAAGATTATTTTTTTTTGCATTTTTCCACTTTATTTGACAGTTACAGTAGAGAGACAGACAGGAAGTGAATGGGGGGGCATGCAGCAAGGGGCCCAGTTTGGATTTGAGCCTGGGCCGCTGGAGTAGGGCCTTGGCCTTATGTGGTACTAGCTGAGCTACCAGGGTGCCCTGTCTCTCAAAGATTTGAATTTCTGACTGTACTTCTGCTGCCCAATTAAAGTGGTGGCATCAGTTTGCTTTACTCGTTAAGTAGAGGGAAGAGTAAAAAGTTGTGCAAGCGATTTTCAGTCCAGCTTTAATAAACCGGCCCTCCACAAGCAAAAACATCCCAGGGGAAGGGGTTTAATTTAAACCCTGAAAATCCTCAGAGGTTTCATTAACTCCGATAGATTGCACATTGTCATGTCGGATTCCTCTAAATGGTACGAGGGAACTTAAAAGAGCGCTGGAAGCTCAATGGATGCATATAAAATATACAGGCCATTATAATTTGCATCTCTGCTGAATAAACCACTCGGTCACATTATGGAAAAAGGGAGTCAAAATAGTATGTGATGTTTACAGTATGGTAAGGAGCATTAGTAGGCCCTGTCTAAAGGCACTGTTGTATGACCGTGTATAATTCTAAGATAACATTTTGTGAAAATGTTTGTTGACCTTTTGTACTGAGAAAATTTAAGTGTGCTTCATGGCTGATTAAAATAATTTTTGATGGAAAAGAGGAAAAGGGAGAGAATGTTTGCTGTAGGAATTGTTCTCAGTATGCCTCCATTATTAATGATTTTTTCCATCTCACTGCTCATTTTTTCATCTACCTCCTATTCCTTTGTATCACTGCTCTTTCCTTTTGTTACTCGATTGATCCTTACAGTACTAACTTTTCTTTAATTCTGCTGCATTATTAAATCATAAAGCATATAAATTATGATTCATATTAGCTCTTGAGATCACACCTCCGTGATGCACTGTGGAAGCGCTCTTTGACAAACCCCCCTTATGAATACAGATTGATTTATTGACTGATTGACAGATCTAGGCTTCTGTTCCATAGATTTTTATGACAATATAATGATAGAAGATTCCCATGGGTTGAGTGCTGTGTGAGGAATATTGATGTCTCGCTGTACCCTGTCCTCTCCGGGAGAATCCAGATGGAAGGCAGGCGTGTGTAACTAACAAACGGCTCAAAAGATTCACCCCCTCACCCCAGCTGTGGTCTAGTAACGCTTTAGCACGCATTGTTTCGTTCAGTCTCCCAAAAGGCCATGTACACACCTGCTACATTCTCCTTCCTTGCCTGCGCACTGTGTTCATTGCCCAATCTCTCTCTCTGTCTCTCTCTCTCTCTCGCTCTCTCTCTCTCTGTCTATATATATATAATTATGATTGGCAGTTGGACTGTGTTTCAGGGCCAGTGATGGCCTGTCCCAGGAATGGTCCTATGGACAGAGGCCTCATGGGGCCAAACCTTTACACAGACATCACAAATGAAAAAGAAAAGAAGCACATATGTGTGTTGTCAGTTCTTTTCCCAAGGGGAAAGGCCATACTCAGGTCTGATGTAATATACTGTATGATTTAACTTGTCACTGGGCAGCAGAGCAGAATGCTTTGTCCAATTTGTTATATCATTTCAAGAAGTTAGGTGACTGTATTATGCCATAGCTTGATGAGGGTGAAATATGTTTTCAGCATGGCAATACTGATATTGTTATTTGTATTGCACTATTTAATTGTCATTGGCTCATTTCCAAGACATCTTTTTAGTCCGGTTTCATTTTATTTTACCCCTTGCAGCTCAATAGAAGACATCCTTTTAAATTAATGACTAGAAACATTCTTACACTAATATTTTGAGTGATTTATGATTAATTATTTATTAATAGTTAAATCGGGTTTGTTTTTTGATCAAAAGAGACAGCCAGATACAAACATGACAGTACCATAAAAGATGTTTGCCCCCTGCCTGGTTTCCTGATTTTTTGCACATCTTTCACTCCAGGTTTTGGTCAGATGTTTTTGTGATTGGTTGTCATAAATGGAGGAGTCTCAGAGAAGAAATACACAAAAGTTTGGTAGTATATATTGCTTCATTATATATTGTTTTGAATACAGCGCTGCCCAATTTAAATCTTACAACAATCAAAATATATTCAAAAGACTTCTTTAAAACCTTATTGATGTCTATAAATCTGGAACAGATTATAAAGTTTTTCTAAGGCTCTGGAGCTGCACTGAACTGCAACCCAATTGTCCTCATAGAGAGACAGTAGTGAATCTCCCTAGGAGTGACAGTTCTGCCAAAATCTCCCCAAGAGCAAAGTGAAAAATCACCCAAGAACTGACAAAAGCCCTAAGACAACATTACTGGATCAGCAGGCCTGACTCACTTTGGCTACCCTCAGTAAGACACTGAGCGAAAATTAGAACGCTTGAAGAATAATAAATGAAGCTCATAAGAAATGAGTTTTCAACACATAATATGTTGCTATAGTTTAATTATCTATATGCTTGATCGTGGGTGTATTTGGTGTGTGGACGAATCTCAGAGGTACGGAACATGATCCCACAGATGCATCTCACATTATGCGCCGGCGGAGTCAAGTCTGAAAAATGAAATGTCTGAAATGTAGCGATGCAAATGCATGTGTATAATATTAAAGGAGAAGAAAGCGGGAGAGCATCCTGTGTTGAAGAATGAAAGTGAACTCAGAGCGGGAAAGGGCCTGCATCTTTCCCCTGTGACGGGCCTAATTCTGATTAGTGAGCTCTGGTTAGGGAGAGTATACTGTCAGGTTAAACAAGGGTGAGAGGGAAACAGCAGGCAGCACACAGCACTCTGTAATTAACATGCTATGGGTCTTAATGGGCTGTCTCATCAAGGATGGCTAACCACAACTCTTCCCTGTCCACCTCTCCCTCCCTTGCATTGCAACCCCCTCCAATTTTCCCCCTTTCTTTTTTCATTTGCCACCGTTTTGGAACAGTGGACCATGGCCAGTGTTTGGGATTCGCAGTGGAGGCTCATTAATCTCAAAGGGAGACCTGCTGGGTAATTGAAAGGCGTGCAGCTGGCAGGAGTCAAGCGGCCGTCGGTTTATCCGCTCTGCACAAGAAAGGGTGGCGATTTCGGCTCAGCCCCTGCCACACGCCAGCTTCTTTCCTCTCTTTCTCTCCCGCGCCGCCTTTATTCCACCCTCCGCGGAGAGCCCTGCCGCTCGCCAGGCTGGGCCTGCTTCTGTTTTCATGTTCGTGTTCAGAACTGCCTGTGAAATCCTCGATGAAGGACATCCAAGAGCCAAAATGCTGTTTTTGTGGGAGGATGGGTTTTCATGGACAGTGACACTTTTTATTCAAAAATCAGACTGTGTTTGTCCACAAGAAAGAGCACAGATGTAGCTGAACGTACAGTATACTCCTGATCAGCCTCAATTGTAATGTTTGCCTATGGCAGCAGCAATAAAAAGTGAAAGTGGTTCAATTTCAAGTTTTTAAAATTATTATTATTATTATCTTCTTCTTAGTCTAATAGTTCTTGTTACTTGTAATCGGTCTTGTTACAAACAGTGATTTTAACATATTTATTTCAAAGGGATTGGTGGAGACCTACATCAGGGTAATTGCTGATATATGTCAGCTAAATAGGCAGGGCAATTAGCAGCTATCCACTGAAAAAGAGGAAGAGAAAAGGCTATTTGGAATTTTAGTACTGTTATTAATTCCCTCACAGGCAGTGTTTTTGGTCATTCTGTTTTCATTTAGATTCATTATTAATGTACTTCCTCCTTATATTGGAATAAAAATAAGACTATATACTTCTGATTTGCATTGCCCAATATAAAATGCTAGTATGTGTTCTTTTTGTTTGATTAGAAATATATGCAGCCATAATTTGCATTCCTGCTGGAAGGAGAAATTATTGGAAAACCATAATGCTTTGAGATGTGTGTATACAAAGCAGATGTGGACATACTGACCATAAAAGGAATCCTGCTTATTAAGCATTTATTTTCTGTCTATGGGGCTTGTGAATCAACTATATGCTCAATATACAATGCATCAAAATATTGACAACAATACTATAGGGATGTAGCTATGAATGAATATTAAGTATGCTAAGCCTCTCATCCAGTTTATACACACATCCTCTTCATTATTGGTAGCAAAATAATAGACACAAAGAATAACAACCATCTCCTTTGATAACTCACAATATTTTAGAGTCAGAACATATGCTACACAAATCCATCCAAATTACTGGTGAGAAGAGTTTCTAAATATTGGCTACTGAAGCACAGAAAGACAGTAAGAGGTGGAAAGAGCAAATGTAAGAATGAAAGAGATGCTCTGGTTGAACATACCATTCGCTGGCACCTTTTTCTTATCCTGTTTGAATCTAACCCGTGACCCGTCTCACAATCTCGCGGCAGCCTCCTTTCTCTGGCCTTCATAATGTCTCACATCGTGCTCTACCGAGATAACACCTGGGCTAGAGAGATCACAGGAGGGGGCAATGCAGAAATGTGCCAGAGACCGATGCTTCCTTTATCTCCTGAACGGCTGCTCTATCCAGACAACGCTCTCATGCGCATGCACACACACACGCACACATACACGGGCGTTGCAGCCATGCGGGGCACTTTTTCAGGATCATCATCTAGCCCAACCTACGCCCTTATAGCTGTCTTGCTTATGCTCTGTCTGCATTGGGATTCGAACCTGCAGAGCTGGTTCAAGGGGTCGGATGCGCTAATTGCTCAGCTCGTTGAAGTTCTGACATCTCCGCCCCACGATTATTGCAGTCCACAAGTCACCAATGCCTCTCAGATTAACATTACATTTGAAACACATACTTCTGCTTTCTTGTTTTGCAAACCTGTGGTGGACCAACACATATTTACATACATTATAGGCCTATATGAAAATAATAGTCTGGCAGCACTGTATTTGTCTCAGTGAACTTTGAGTGGTGAAATATGAAAATCTCACAATTTACTTCCTTGAAAATGGGAGATGTTGGTCAATGGGTTAATTAAGGCAATTCCAAATCACAGCAACCTACATATTTTTGTATTTGTATTTCTTCATTCAGAAAGGTCAGTAACTTTATTTCCAAAACGATCGTAAATACTTGTGCAACTCCTTGTTCATGTGGTTATCTTGAGACGCATTTTATAGCATGTAGGCTAGGCTAGTCCTAGCATTCAGGTTTCTGTGGGTCAACTATGCAAAGAGTCAGCAAACAGTGAGCTACTTACAACTTCATCCCCCCACTTTAAGAATGCTTAATACGCCCCTGCATGTACATGCTCATGCACAGATGTGCGCACATGCACACACACATGCACACATAAGCATACCCTTTTGCTCACACACGTATATTAAGCCTCTCAAGGTTAGTCCCAAAGCAAAAAAACAAATAAGCTACTCAAAGTATTCTTAGTGATGCGTTTGAAAGCTGCTTTCCACTTTTAGTTGAAGGTGACATTCCTACTTCTGAGACAGATCCTTGCCGAATTAAATTGTGCCAACCATGTGTCTGCAGCATATGTGTTGTTTCGTCTTATTTTTAACTGCACTCCATTGATGCGATTCCGTAAAAATAACTCTTTTAAGTGTCTGCACAGATGATCAAGGAAACGTTTGAGAGGACAGGAATGAAAGGGAGCGCAAACCAACGTCCAGTGTTTTGTAAGATGTCTAATTTAACAATGTGGCCAAAGTGGTCTGCAGCCAAAACACCCTTCTGCAGAAATGCATGTTGTGTCTTGAAAATAAGCCTGGGTTCTATCTCACTCTCACAGCATGAGAAGAATAGTGGCTTGATGAAAAATGTATAGCCACTGCAGACACCCCAGAACATGAAATAATCATACCATTTCATATTTCAAAAAAGGAGGGAAGGAAAGGGGAAAAGCAAATGATTCAGATGGTGAAGCTTAAAATGTAGATGAGGAGGAAATACCTGACTATGAAAATGGAATGAATCTGCATGCATTTATTCACCTGAACTGGTGAATCGTTGTGGAAAAATGCCATTAGCATCAGTAGTTTGCATCTGATACAGTATTACATCTGTTTGTGATATTTAGCATTTTGTTGGTGGATGGCAGGGATAAAACCTGCTACACTGGACCGAGGTCCAGTGAGCATAAGATGGGAAGTGTCAGTCACAAACGATGAAACCCAAATGGAAAATTTAAAGTACGCGAATCCAATCATGATGTCAGGTCCACACAGACTGGAAAGAAGTGTAGCTTCCTGAGGTTCCTATTTGCACAAGGTATGCTGTGATTCTATGGTGGTTCTCTCTTGACATGCTGGTGAGTGACAACCTCTCACCCTGGCGCAGTGTGACTCATAATACCCCAGATCCACTGTATGTGAAGAGCGCGTGTCCCCAAGACGGTGCCTCACTGGGAGACCTGGGGGTTGATATTGCAGCCGCAAATCAAACCCACCCTCCCTGCTCTGCTGAGGCAAGCATGCTCCGCCATAGTCCCTGGGCTCTAAATTACAGTGGTGTTAACGCTACCCGTCCTCTTTTTTCATTAGGTGTTGGCCTTTAGAAGGTGTGTCTGATAGATGCCCTCTAATGCACATATACGTGCACATTCACATAATGTTACATTTGCGGTAATATAGCACAACCTTGGGACTGTCTGAAGCAAGCCGTCCTTGCTGTTTTCTTGAAATGTGAAGTGTAAAGAGACATGGAGTCTGCTTTTTCAACCTGGCTGAGGCTCCTAGGGTGAGGGGCTAAAGCTCAGAGCGGCTGGTGCAATAATGAAGAAACATGAGTATTGGATAGGATGGGGCTTTCTGTCCTTTGGTTCGCAAGGTTGCAGGAGTTAACAGAGGAACTGTGCAGTAGAATGTATTTGTTAGCATGTGTTTGCACTCTTGTAGTCAGGTTTGACGAAGTATCTTAATTAGCTGTAGTGGAGGAAAACAGCAAGAGCTCAGTTAACTCTGTGGGAGGGCTAGGCTGGTGGGAGATTGGGGCATATTGAATTGGCCTCGGGAAGCGATGACTCCTTGTTTGGCTTTAAAAGGCCTTAGGGTTGTGCAATGGCTGGACGGACTACCAAAAGGGGTAACAGATTGTCTGTAGAGTTGCCCGTTCTTTGAGCCGTGCAATGTACTGTAATGGGAAAGAAATGACAAAACAAATTTGTAATGAGCTGATTCCTATAGTTTTGCCTTGTTTCAGAGAGATGGAGTAACATTGTAAAACCCTTATCAGACAGCACAGATTTACAGCAGTGTAAATTATAGGCCCAGACAGTGCAAACAACTTTGTGATGTTTTTCAATTGTATACTGAAACCATTTCCTCTGCTAGAGGTTGTTTTTGTTCCTGTTTTCACATCATCCAGGTCCTTTTGAGTCAGTTGCTCTAAGAACTCATTTGATATAGTCTTTTAAAAGTTAAACATAAAAAAAAAACCTTTGCCCACAAGAAAATGAAATTGAATTAAAAATGAAATAATTACTGAATAAAGTGTGCCATTTAGAGCAACGAAACCCACTTGCATCACCTGAGATGAGAGAATTATACGATCAGCAGTTTCTCAAAAAAGACAGCTGGGGTCTTTGCATAAGCATGAGGTTTTAGCAAAATAATGACATCCTAGGCTTTGGAGAATCCATCTGCAGTGGACTTCAAAAATGGCAGCCCAGTGTAGACATCTGAAACCATTAAAAACACAATAGAATTTTATCATTCCTTTGTAATTTCATTATCATACAATTACGTTTGATCGTTTTGATGCAATTTCTAATCCATTACTTGGAATCTCCAGATGTCCTCTTTAGTCAACACTGGTCAAGTTACACTTTCACAAGGAGTGCTAAAGGAGCAGTAGGGATCATAATCCAGTAACTATGTTCCAGGCTAGAGTCTGCACAAGTCTTCAGAGAGCTGGTGAAAATCTGAGGAGCAGTGTAACTCTGGTAGCATTTGGGAGAATCACAGTCAGAATCATGAAAAAGATTTTATTCAGTTAAAAAACTTGCGATTGCAGTTTTTGTGCATATGATTATCAGAGAGGATGTTGGTGAAAATGGGAAAAGTTATTCAAGGGCTAAATGTGCACTATGTTGCCTTGAAGTCCCATACTTTAAGGAAAATTGTCTTTATGAAAAAAACCCAAACAAATTAAAACAGAATTTTGGTTGTCCAAAACCAAAATTTTCTGTCATTTGAACAGAAAAAAACAAGTTTGCAAAGATTCAGAGGTGGAGTTAAGACAGCTCAATCACCTAGTAGGGCAAAACCAATTATGTCCCAACACAATGGACCCACATCCATAGCTGACTTGTGACATTGAACAGGTTTCAGTCTGTGATAGGTTCAATGACTAAGCATGGCCCAGCCCACGTACGGCAAGTTTCTTGTAAGTCATTTCAGAGCCGCTGTTTTCTTCACAGTTTTTCTTTCTTTTTCACCACACTGATGGAAGTGATTTCTCTGGTGGCCATTAAAGACATATACCGTGTAACTACGTGGCCACATTCTGAGCTGTATGAAGCAGTGGCACCATTTGTTTTCACAGAGGACACTGTGTTGGTTTGATGTCAGCAGAAATGATTAAAATCATCCAGCCCTGTGATATGTAACAAGGTTTATGAAAGCAAATGTGCCCCCCTCACATTCATATTCCCTTGTAGATAAAAAATAAGGAAATAAAATATTTTCTATGGATCAGTTTGTGTGGGTGGCATAGCCATGCCTCATTACATTTCAAACTGAAGTGATTGTGGGGTTAATTAAAAGTCATGAATAACTACGGTATACATTTATAAACACATATGTTATGAATTACACAGTATAGTATTTTATAATTGTCCGTATATAAATAAAAGTATATCAAACAAAAATTATAATACATAATTTCATGTGATGTCACATAATATGGGTATCTGTCAATGTAACAATGCCAAAATCTAATTGCTGGAAGAAAATATTTATATATGAAATATATCTTCACTACTACAGACAGAGTCCCCACACAAGCACACATAGACTTCATCTTTCACTTTACTTTGAGTTATCTTCCTCTTTATCCCAGTTATCTCACTTTGATTGCATGGGTTATAGGAGGAAGAGGGCAACATCCAAATAATTAAGAATAAAACAAAAATGTGCCTATTGATTTTTTTTCCTCATCTTTTTTCTTCCCCTCAGCCTTTTCTCTCCTCTCAATCTATAATATGATATATAATTTCAGTTATATTAGTTATTTTCCAGGCAGATACACAAGGAAGAAAAGCAATAACTGTAGCAACTGGACAGCAATGCATTCTGGGATATGTACCTCTGAAAATAACTGATTTTATTTATTAGTAATGGTATTATCTGAATGACCTCTTTAATTGCCTTGTTCTTCATAGTACATTAACACCCAGCCAACAACAGCCAATAAAACAATTTCTGTCTTTTAAAACTGTTGCGTTAAACGAGTTCAGGAGCAATATGAGTTTCAGACAGTTTCTAAAGTGATTTTGTCTGATAGGATACACATAAAATGCTTGCTGCCACTGATTTAGCTGACAAAGAACTGTGAAGAATCATATCTTTTAGGATCTGAAGGGAAAGCCAGAATGATCTGCTGTGTAATTTAGGGCCAAATCCAGACCTGCGCTTAAGTCTGTAAAAAAATCAACGTAAGCACATGGCTGGATTTAGCCCCTAGTGCTTTAACAGGGAATATTCAATACATCAAATTAATTCTTAAATTGGATAATAAAACTTCACAATACAATGTAAGCAAAACACCCTTTTAGATAAGAAAGTGTGTACACAATACTGGAAAACCCATTTTGAGGTGCAGCAACTTTTAGACAGAAGGCAATCGAACAGTCTGTGTGGGCGTGTCACCTCCTTCAATATTATTCATCAACTGATCTTTTGATTGATGTGTGGATCACATATGCATAGCAGTGCCTCCACAGAAACTCATCTGGGCTGATCCGTGTCATTATTTAAATAACTTTAGCATTCTGAATTAAGAAATCTTAGCAAACTTTCTTAGCATAATAAAAGGGTGGAATTTTCCATTTTAGATGCTATCTAAGCTAGCTTTAGCCACAGTCATAGATTACTCTGTCTGTGATTAAAGTAGAACTGCAATGAAAATGAAAACTTTGTATACATAGCCAATATTGTGTCCAGACATTACTCAAGAGAAAAGGAGTGAAAATGTCACTTTTTAAATAAATAGTTTGCATGTTGTATTTAATACATAGGTTTTGTCATTGCTGCCACTGTTGCTTGCAGTACTGTAATGCAAATGTAATCAAGGGCCATAAGTGGGTGTGTACATGATCATGTGTATGTACCAGCTGACTTGTCATGTGCAACTTTTGGGAAAGTTGGCTTCAGAACTCCCTGGAAGATGGCCGGACTCTTAAAAGCTAATGGTTGGATTACTGACCGGTAGTCCAAATGTTTAGTATGATTATTGTTAAAGTTATGTTTTGACACCTTAAAGAACAGGGGTCAGTGTTCTATTGCTTTCAGGGCAATAAATTGAACATGATTACTGGAATGGTGGTTTTGATGAGTCACTGCCTTTAAAGGCAGCTGTGTTGAGCATTTGTGTAAGAGGATATGTGCTTTTATGAAGTATGGAAGAGAAAGTGAGAGAAAGAATGTTTGGCAGAGAGGGAGTGAGACTGTGTGTGTGTGTGTGTGTGTGTGTGTGTGTGTGTGTGTGTGTGTGTGTGTGTGTGTGTGTGTGTGTGTGTGTGTGTGTGTGTGTGTGTGTGTGTGTGTCTCTGATGAGGAAGTGATCCAAATGTGGCGGCCTTCCAACCCTCTTTATTGATGACAGAGAGATTGTCTCTGCTGTCCACTCTCATTAGAGCTGAAGAGGGAGCATCACATTCTTTTGTAGTAATCAGCATTATAAAAATGTACAGCTATTCAAAGAGCTGATTTAATTCCTTCATTGGATGCAAGGCAGGTGTTCTACACACTACATCACCCCTTTTCCTCTCTGCTCCCTCGCACTCAGACCTTCAGCATTGAGCTCACATCCATGCTGAACTGAAGTCATACACTAAACTGAACTCACAACCATGAAGAGCTGTAGTGGGAGACGATTATTGAGCTAATGACACTGTGGGATGACGAGGCATCAGGTTGACAGAGGCAGGTAGGGAATTTTCTCAGGTCGCCATGGCACCCATTAGTCTCTGGAGAAAGTTCTGTGCAATGTTAAAAGACTGCAGTGAGTCAGAACCTGTGTTTAACACCACACCCAAAAGGTGGCATCCCTGCTACTGCATGGAAATTATGGTGTACATGTAGTCTTGAGAGAAGACTGGCCCCCACTGGCCCACCAACACCACTTGCAGTCCCAGGTTGTGTCTGTTGCTATGTATGTGTGAGTTAATGAATTAGAATTTCCTAGGACCTGTTATGGTATATACCAGTGAAGCACAATCATGCTTTCAGGCAAACAGGAGTATGCCTCGGAACCAGATACACCAATAGAGGACCTAGTGAGGAAAGTCCTTGTAGGTGTGTGTTTCTCCCTCTTTAGCTCCTCTCCAGTCTCCTGTTCCCTCAGGTAATTACTGGCCTCTCTCACACAGACATCATTTGTGGGACCACTTTTAGTGCACTGTTTATTTGTTCATTGTTTTTCATTTTCATTCCTTTCTCTCCCATTCTTAAGTCCAGAGTAATGAGCTACACCACGGAACAACAGGAATATCACCCTGGCAACTGAATGAGACGGGCAACATCACATATGCACACACCCACACACACTCCGAACAAAAAACGGCACAGTCTTCATAAACATATATAAAATGTAATTTGGTAGTATTTCAGTATGATGTAGAAGTTGTTTATAGACTTACATGATTTGATATTGAGAGATTGTGGGGTGTTGGAGAGGAAGCAATATTTAGGACTTATGTTGATAGTGTCAACTCTGTCACTGTTGGTAATCATTAGCCTCAATCTCATCAACATTGGCATTAATATTATTAACATCCTATTAATTTTAATATTATCCTATCCTATTTATGTATTATTTTCTGTAAACAGAAATTTTCTGTTAATTGGTTTGGCATGGCAGCCCATTTAGGTCATGCAATCAAGAACATTGAAGTGAATACAACAGCGAGACACGGAAAGACAGAAATTATGGGCATTGTGAGAATGAAAGACAGGGAAACTGAGATTGACAGAAAAAAACTCAATTTCTACTAGGGGAGGAGGGACCTGTCTGACCCTGGCAATAGATATATGTTTTACCTGCCATAGCTCTAGATATAGTGATACCAAAGACAGCAACACGTTATTTCGATTTAGATTATAATCGATAATTGTGATCCTTTTCTAATTAAGTTGGGAAATGTGTTTTTACACAACAGCCAATACATTTTTTTAGATACCACAAAACGTATTGTAACTGTTGTTGCAATAATTTAATTGTACTTGTTAATGGTAAGCATGCCTCTTGTTTTGCTTCTGTGTATTGTTGTTTTTATGTCTGCTTTGACAGTATGGACTCAGGGAAGGGAAGAAGGAAAGAGGTGGGATGAGAGAGAGAGAGAGAGAGAGAGAGAGAGAGAGAGAGAGAGAGAGAGAGAGAGAGAGAGAGAGAGAGAGAGAGAGAGAGAGAGAGAGAGAGAGAGAGAGAGAGAGAGTCATTGTATTACGCCCAGCTGTTAGGTTTATGGCCAATGAAGTTAATCTCTCACCAGGTCCAAATTATCCTTCTTGAAATTTTATAATCAAGCTTCCAAGCAGTTCCCATCGCAGCCGTGGTGTAGCTGCACTTTACAGAACTCTAAGCATTAGTGAATGCCCAATCTAACATAACTGAGGCTAATGGAGATGCTGTTTACCTCAGTTAGATTGCATCCAATTTCACATTCATCTTAAACATTACACTTCTGAATGTCTTTTACTGATGAAACAGTAAACTATTTATTTTATATGCTACACTTGAATACATATTTTTTTTTCATTATGGCTTATGTATCACAACATTTAATAGACTGTGGACACTGAAGGTAGTTTGATGTGCCTTTATAATAAGAATTTTTCTTTTAGGTAGCAAGAATGACCAAATTCATGGGCGTAATGACTCAAAACCCAAATGCCACTTACTGGTACTCATAGTGTATAAGATACAGCAAAATTACTTAGATTTCTATTCCTCCTGTTGTTTTTTAACTTTATCTAAATACCAGTAAACAATTTACTTGAATGCCTTGCTCATAGACAGTCTCTTTATTTATCAAGCTCACACACATTTAATTACTAAGCTCTCTATATTCATCAAAACAAAAAAGGCATACACCGAGGAGGATTAACACAAAAGACAAATCTGTAATGTACCAAATGATTCATCTACGCACAGGCACATAACACAGCTCTTACGCATGCAGTCAGTGAATGGAAAATGGAACAGCCACTCATTCATCAAAGCCTGTCTTTCCTTTATTTCAGTCAGAGAAGGGTATTTATTTAAGCTCAGCAAAAATGAGGACAATACAGTAGCTGCAGAAGATTTTATGAACGGTGACTCTTGCTCACTGCTCACTTTGAGTCCACCTGTGTTTTTAGCATACAATTTCTCTGGAACTGTGAGAATTTTTGACCATTATTAATGCGTTGCTTGATTACATGCATTGCTGCAGGTGGACTGTAGCTGCTTGCATGAAATATTCTGGAGTGGACCTGTGGCTCTTCAAGTCCAAGTTCACTGTTTCCCTGAAGGCTTTAACCCAAAAATTACCATTAGGTATGGTAAAGATCAGGTCAGTGAGATGCTTGATCGTCGTCCACTGTAGTCTGATTTCATTCCTTTTCACGCTACTTTGCGCCCTGCAGGTTTTAATACTGAGACACAACATTAGCATTTTCACACACACACACACACACACACACACACACACACATAAAGGGTTACCCAAGTACAAATCAAGATTAATGACCGAGCAGAGAGTGGTTCTGTCATTTTTGGTTGAGTATCTATCTACTACTATCTACCTAATCTTGGTGAATCTACTGGCCAGTGGAGAAAGAAAACATTGTAAGTATGTACTCTTCATGACGATGGTTCGGAGCAAAATGTGTCTTGACTATCAATCTTCCTGACCTGTTATTTACTCTGCATTTCTCCCCTTTGATTCAGTAATTGAATTTGTAGCGCTCGTATGCATCCTCCATGTGTGCGTGGAGTGGGAATTACATCCCAGTCACGTCCACCCACTCCCTATTAGATGCACAGTGACTTTATTGAATTAGTCTTGCTCATTTAGAAGTGTATCATCCTGGAGATATTTTGCTTTTTAATCGAAGCTTGTTCTTAACTTTTTTCTTAGCTTTTCTAATGAAAATTTATGGCTCAGGGACCGGTTATGTTTTTAAAACATATGGAGAGCAAGTATTGTACATCTACTGATAAAGTAAGAAAATAAGATATCATTATGAAAATCCTACTTTACACCTACGATAATTGACATGGAAAGTTGTACCACTTTGAGTAGCTAAGGTTCTGCGAAATTCAATTTTAATCTCATTCATAAGGTGAAATGGATCAGTATCATGGTTTTCGTCATTTGGAAACCTATCCGTTTGTCACATGATATTTTATGTACAATTCTGCATGTTCTTTTAATTAAATTACAATTCATATCCAAAAAAAAGAAACATTATTTGCGCTGCTTTCTCAAAGGAATTTCAATCTTTGGCTATCTAGTTAACACAGAGGAACAGAAAGTAGAACGTCTTAAGTAATAGATTTCATTCAGGCAATGCAGTTCTGAAAAAGCGTCTGAAAGGTTGTAATTTAATATGCTGATATTGATATTCCTGTTTGGATTAGCTGTCTTGCACACTATTGCAGAAAGTAAATATGAAGTTAAATTTAAAATAGTACTGTCACATTAGTGTAATACAATGAGTTTGTCACATTTTATCGTTGTGCTTTCTTCTTCGTGCTTTGCCTGCATAAGGATGCTATAATCCTCTCAATATATAACCTTCTAAAAACAATCATTTTTATTACTAATGTTTAGTGCAGGGGTATGTAATGAAAGGTGCATGTTTGTGAAGTGTTAATGTTATCCTTTTACATTTGTTTCCATTCATTGTGCACTAAGGTTTATTTAGCAATATGATTTTTCAACCATAGAAATTCGATATGTAAAAATATGCATCCTTGAAAAGTTTTTCAGGTGAAAATGTGACATGGCAGTTAGACTGACCAGCACTTTTCCCTGTAACTGTATGAAAAATAATGTGAAAAAATAATGCATCATTTTTCATCTATTTGCATGTACCCATTTTCAGTTTGAACGTTGGTGCAAAATAAACAAATAACAAGACTGTATTTTGACAGTTTATTCATGTTAATGTTTTCTCATCCTCCACCTTCCTCCAAAATACCCGGCTTAACTGTTAACTGGGTTTGCTTATATAACCTTTGAAAACCTTTGTTTAAGAAGAAAGGATTTTGTCTGGACAGCAGAGAGAGTGGAAATGGGCTGCTCCAAAAAATCTCAGAGTTTAAATACCTAATCTTTTTGATACAGGGAATAATGAAACAACAGACCTCTTCAAATTGATTTGGCTGAGCAAATGTTTATGTCAATGAGTGACTCTATAGAACTGTGATCCACAAAGGTATGTCCCCTCTATCCATGAGATCTAGCAGAACAACACACACATTGATCCAGGATCAGTTTTCGTCCTCATGAAAACCAAAAAAGAATGGGCTTCAAAACACACGCTAGGCAGATTGTGGGTTTAGTGATCTTCTGACTTCTGACTGTCAAGTAAGCAACAAGACAGCACAATGTATGGTCGTTTGAAAACGTTTTGGAACCTTGGTGGTATCAGCAGGGATTACTGCCCGATGGTGTGTGTACATTGGGGCATGTGTGTGTATGTCCCCTGAGTAAATATTTCCCCAAAGGACTATGTGAGAGTGGAAAGCATGAAGGGCAGATGGTGTTGTCATGGCAATAGCTGTTTCAGGACCCTTCCCCCAGCCATGGTCGAGTCCGAAATTTCCTGGCAGAGAGGTGAGACCCCTCATCGTCTCACTTGGCCCTGGTAAAAAGCCAGTGGGCAGGTTCCTGGAGCATCTAGAATTTTCAAGAAATGAAGGTATGAATGTATTCTAGAATTGGAAAAAAAACAACAATCATGAAGTTTAATGTCAAGGACAGGGTATTCACCTCACCTAAGCTTGTCAGTTTATCTACAGGCCGGACTGCTTCTTGCAGTCAGCACTAGTGCCAAGCCTAGATTTGAACAGTTTGATTGGCCTGTGTTTTCACTGGAAAGTACTGGAAAGCTGTTTCATCCATTAATAACTGTCTGTGTGAAAATATACTTTTTCCATGTTCTCTTGTTCTGATGACAGAATTCTGTGGGTGTACAGCCTGTAGTCTAGTGGCTAAGGTACATGACTGGGACCTTTGAGGTTGGTGACTCAAGCCCCAGTCCAGCTACAGCAAGAATACCATTGCTGTTGGGCCCTTGAGCAAGGCCCTTAACCTCACATTGCTCCCAAGGAGGATTGGCCCTTGGTTAGCCCAATCAACTGTAAGTCACTTTGGATAAAAGTATCAACTAAAATAACTGTGATGTAATGTAAATAGTAGCTCAGCTCTATTGTATTAATGTTAAAAAACTAAATTCCCCACATAATTTTTCCATCATCTTTGTAAAAACTCACAGTTTTGTATTTTTATTGTTGTTGACTACCATGATTAATGGAAATGCACAAAGGTCTTTTCCATTAGTCAGGTCCCACACAATCCAACAATCTAAATGTGTAAAATCATACAATTTGGAAACATGGCTTTAATCATTGTTCACTGATCACAAGAGCATCCGAATGAAACTGAGGGATCAGGTGCTGTGTGTTCAGAACTGAGACGTGTCAGAAAGTTTGCCATGGCCTCAAAAGTGAGGCCTTACAGACCCTTTATGAATGCTAAATAAGTCACACAGATGCAGTGTGTAGCCTCGTGCAAATTCTACAGAGAAAATACTTTTTTTGGAGTGACTATTGTACTCTCTTCGTATATGTGTCATCTCGTTCTTTATTCCGTTTTGTTAAATCATGCATTTTTAATTGCGGCACTGAAAACATTTCCCTGAGGGGTTTGTGGAATATGAAAAACAAAGTGTGCGAGGAGAGAGAGGGAGAAAAAAAGAGAGATTGCTTTGGCAGTGAAATGGAAGATGTGGCGCACTGTGAGGGTTTGTGGTACCTGACACATAGATCAAATCGGGCTCCCCAGTGCCCTCACGCTGGGCTAAATGAGGCGGTTAAAAGAAAATAAACCCTGGTCGGGTCCTGGATGGGAAAGTCGAGGCCGGGGCCGCTCGCACGCTGCGGAAGACAAAAGAGTAAACACCGCACGGTAACAGGCTTCAAGTTATCAGACTGCGAGGAGCAGATGGTTCTGTCGCTATTGCCCAAAGCACTGTGTTCTCAGAGCAACAGAAATAAATAAATAAATGTAAACGGGAAAGTTTAAAAAGAAGAAAAACAACACTTTCAATTATTTTTTAAAGAGATGACAGTTGGCTGTGTGTGTGGTACTTTTGTGTGTGTGACACTACTCTTTGTACAGGGAATATATGGAGTGGAATTTAGGGAGAGAGGATAGGGGTGTGTGCTGGACCGTTACTGGGAACAGCCTTAATCTCCCTTGCTTGACTGGGACTGTCTGCAGTATGACTGTAACTTGGTGATCAAAGAGATTTTCAGTCTTGATGATGCAATTCCTGCATTGTATCGTTCAATGTCCTTTAATGTCAGAACTGGAAGCTCACTTTCTGCAGTGTGCAAATTTTAGTTATAGTCATCGCTTACTGAAAATGAATTATGATGTATTTTCATAATTTAATTCTTGTTCATCTTTGAAGTCAGTCATGCATATATATATGAGTACAGCATTAATATGTCAATTCAATGTCAAGGATAAAATGTGATCCTGCTATTTCTAATCATTTATAAAAAGAAAACAAACAAAAAAAAACCTATGACCTGGGCCAGACATTCACTGTTGGTGGGCTGGTTCAACAATGAGTATGCATGTGTGCACACTTCTACACAGCGTCCCAGCCTGTTGAAAATTAATGTGTCCCCAGTTTTCCTCTTGTAGTGCTGAATCCCATGCAATTATGCCATGTTCAGCATTGTCATTATTTATTTATTATTAAAACTGGCTCTAGGGCCAATGTGGTGGCAAAAATTTCATATTTAGCATATATGTATTGCTGTTCTGAATGTGAAGTAATGCACTGTTAGCTGTCCCAATCGTCCAAATGTAGACATTAACATAGACATTTTAAAGACATGTCATAACATATAATATCATAAAAAAAATCGCACAGATAACAGGAGACAAAAAAATCAGAGAGACAATAGCAGAAACATGAGGGCAGCTGTAAGTTATCTGCGAAGTAAGATATCTGGATTTCAGTCTGCCTGAGGGAAACTCAGGTTTTCTGGATGTAATCAAAGGGTATGTCTAGGATCTGGGGACCAAAATGTAGTTTAAACAAGGACTTCAAGTGCTCTATTTTAACGTACAGAGTTTGTTATACGTACAAATTACTTAAGATGGTATGCCATATCGTTTAATCGCCACAGACAGAATTTAGTACCACAAACATCTCTGAGATGTGAATGTATTGAATATTTAATTATGTTTCAATACTCCTATACTCAATTCGGGCAGCTCTGCTGCAGGTACAGTACTACATAAGTTGGTCCAGGGAGAGGCTTCTGTGTGTGCTGTGGAAGAGAGCCCTAGGGAAGATCCAAAGAACAGCACAGAGCTGGTGTCCACAAACTTCAGTCTTTGGAAACAGCAGTAACCTTCCATAGCACCCTTTATCAACAGAGACAGGGAACTGAACACACTACCACAACACCTCTCTCTCTTTCTCTGTCTCTCTCTCAAATTCACATTCAGATTCTTATTTTATTCTTACACAAATAATAGCAAACTTCAAATATTGACAAAGCATAGAAAGCAGCAGGAAAGCAGCGGGAAGGCAACATGATAATTATTAATAATTATTGGTATTGTTTTATCATTATTGTGTTGTATTATTATTGACTGTACTCACTAATCCTTTCTCTTTACCAAAAAAGTACATCCGTAGTAAGACCCCAAAACCTGAAACTAAAGCTTAACGTCATCTCCACTCTGATTCTACAGCCCACTCCCCAAAAATCTGCCAAAAAGGAATGACGCCCTTGGAGATCAGAGGTGGAGACTTGAGGGGGAACTCTCACACGTGCGCTCCTCACACGTACTGACTGCAGTGCGCCGAGCTCATTTTTGCTGACAGCCTTGGCGCTTCAAAAACAACGCAGCAGAACCCATTACCGAGGCCCGGCCCATTCATTACCCTGCTCAGCCCTCTGCCGATTCAACCGTGGCCTTGGATAACTTCCACAGCGAGTCCGATCAGAGCGGCCGAGGCCGCGGATACAGGATATTGATCAGTTAAGCATCTAACTTGTTCAATCAAGCGATCGCTGATCCTTTAGGGGGCCCTTGCGGCCAAAGGGGACACCGTGGAGACGAATGCACTAGCCATGTGAATTCTCAGCACGGGTTGTGTGGCTTTTTTATGTGAAAGGACAGCCATTGCGCGATGTTCCCTGAGCCAGCATTAGAGTAATAAGAACATTTCTGCAGCTTGGTAGACGGTTGGGGTAAAAAAGATTTTCTGGTTTGTGAGATCAAATGTAATGCACATTTTTAAATGCTGCCAGCTAATGGATGAACTGTATTTAGCACATGCCAATCCTTTCAAGTATTTGAAAGCGTTTCAGCGTGAGCTGCTCACTAAATATCTAGGGTGCTATATGGTAGGGATTTTTAACCAGACAAACTCAGCTGAGGGTGAGCAGTTGGGAATTATTGATTTAAACTGGTCAGTAATGAAATTACCAGATCGATCATTTCAAGATTCAAGGTTCAAAAATGGTCACATGATCACTTTATTTGATTATACCCCCTTGAATACATTAACTGTATGCTGATACTTAAACTGTGATCGTAGCTTCAGAAAGTGTATCTGAAATCACAGTTTAAATTGTAGCACGCTGTAATTGTAGTTAAGGGGTATCATTAAATTAAATGACCATTCTTTTGTGGATGTAAATTTATGTAAAGGGGGAGAGATACTGTATCTCCCCAATAGCTATACAGAGTGCATTTCTGTTGTGTTGTAATTTCTGTAGTTTTTTTAATGTTGAGCTCACCAAATCAAATTCCATGCAGTGGTTGCTATGGCAATGAAGTATTGAATCATGAACCTTAAATTGCTTCAAAAGGACAACATTATCACCCCAGTTCTTTTTTAACTATATAAGCACACCATAGCTCTGAGTGACTATAGACGATGCAGGACGCTGGTTTATTGCTCATCCACAAGGAAAATTCATGCTTGGTTCAAATGAAACCAAGTAGAAACCAAATACTTCCCACCAACTCCATTTCTGCATCCTGGTTCTTTTTCCCCCACAGGGGGCATAAATCCATCTGACCTAATGTAATTCTGTCATTGGACAGGAAAGCTTCTGTATTAGTACTGCAGTTGTCAAATGATAGCGTTGATGCAGTCCCTCCACATTATAATTGAAAATGATGTGTTTGGTTGAGGGGCCTCCATGGCGTTTACTGTCAGCTATTTCCATGGAGCATCCCGCTCGCGTGAAGCGCGTGGTCTGAGATTTACGGCGATGATTGTTTGCGCTCTAATCGCTGGTCTTTATTATCGCCTCTTTATTGAATTCCAATGCGGCCAATCGCAGCGCTGGGGGACTGCAGGGGAGGGAGAGGGACACCACTGACAGTGAGTCATAATCAGGGGAGGGGGTCATGGGCCGAGCGAGGGACAAAATACAGAGAGAGAGAGAGAGAGGTAAGCCAGCAAAGAGATGGAGAGAGATGGAGAGATCACAGGAGAGCAAATTATCCCTGTAATGACCTCAGGCTTGAAGAGAATGGGTGGGGGGACAGACAAAGTGTGGAGAGGAGGGGGAGGGGGAAGTCTCTGGGCCAAGGCGAGTTTTCCACACTGGATCTTGTTTACGGACATATTTCATGTTAATTACAATGTTCCACACCCAGCGTGTCGACGGGGGTGTGAGATTCCTGTGATTAGACGATACTGGCCCAACATGGCCCTGCCCCCGCAGCTGGCGGCTCTCAAACAAGCAATTAAAATCAATTCAATCTCTTTGCGAAGGCCCCACACCTCAGCCCCACAATGTTCCAGTAAGTGAACATTAAAACTCATTATTGCTTCTGCGCTCATTGTTTTTTTTTCTTCACAACAACACTGCATGTATCACATCATGGAGGTTAATGGCCTTGATGTCCTCACACAGCTCTGTGCTCTTGACTGTTCTGCTTTCTGATTTTCCTGATTTTTTTATGCTGCTCTTAAAGGATCATTGGCCTCATTTTCATTTAATTTACTTTTGCTGTATATGAAGGTTGTTAAGATCCAATAACTTTAATCCCCCTCAACCCCCTCTGTTGTTCAGAGTATTGCGTCTCAATGGGGGAGGGGCTGTTCTTTGCATTTGTTTAATTGTTTCAAGATAGAAGGATGAATGATGTGTTATTTCCAGATATCGACCCACCGACTTCTGCAAAACCTGAAATTTGGGAGGGAGAAGAGAGAACCCGGGGGTGTGACTCATGGCTTTTAAGCGTCTGACCTGCCCTTGATCAAAGACGGTCAATTTCAGGAGTGTTTGCATGAGGGAAGTTTGGGCCTAATAAGTGAGTTGAGTGTCTGTGTGTGTGTGTGTGTGTGTGTGTGAGAGTAAGAGAGAGAGTGTGTGTGCATGCGAGTGAGAGAAAGAGGGAGACAGAGACCAAGAGCAGGAGGGAGACAAATACTAAGATCCTTCTCGAAAAATGAGGTTCAGAACTGAATGGATAAGCTTTTGGGAGACTCAGTCATTCGACCAGTTTCTTTGCCTTTTTTGTGCGCTTTGTTTCCTTTCGCCTCATGGGGGTTTTTAAGATCCGCTCCAATTCCAATGAGTCACGTCTGAGTGAGACACATTTCCAATGATTACCGAAAACGCAGCAGAGCACCAGGCAGTCAGCAGTATTTATCCAACCAAGTGTTGCACAAAAAAAGGCAGCAGACGATTCTGTGGGCGTAGAAGGCATCCATACTCTCTGCACCTCAGATTAAGGGATTTTAACAAAACTCAATTATTTCCTATACACAATATAATGCTACAGCAGCCTCAGAACCTCAGGCGGCAGAGGAGGGATGTTCAGTCGTTTGAAAAGACAAGAGAAGCAGCTATATGCACTCGTCTGACATTTGTCTCTTTTTATGGAATTTCAATGAAATGTGTGCAGACAGATGTTCATAATTTTTAGGCTATATTATGGAAAAAGGCTGCAAATTGAATCCTCTATAGAGGAGTGAACATTTTGTATTGCTCTAGAAAATTGAATTGATTCAAACAGCTGTACATTGAGAATTCTGTTGTGTGTGTGTGTGTGTGTGAGTGTGTGTGTCTCTGATGAGGAAGAGATCCAAATGTGGCGGCCTTCCAACCCTCTTTATTCCACCCTTTATTTAGTGTGTGAATGCGTATGTGTGTGTGTGTGTCTCTGTATTTTTTACACAGTGTGTGGCTGGGGTTGGTGTGAGTGTGTGTGTCTGTACAGTATGTGTGTGCCTGACTGTGTTTTTGCATGCATGAATCTTCTCCCCTGGGTATACTAACCCAGGTGAAGTACGAGTACAGTGGCAGCACTGACTGAGAGAGGGCAGTAGTATGGAGCTGATGTTCTCACACAGTTAGCTTGATTTATCACACAGCTTCACCAAAGAAAAGCATCACAAGAGGACAGTGAGCGAGGAGCGACGGAGAGAGAAAAACAAATGTGTTGTGAAGCGAAACTTCCTTTTTAATCTGTCCTAAGCAAGCAGCGCATTTATTACATTCCACAGATGAGAAGGGAACAGAGGGGGGAATCGCAGAAAAGCTTTTCCGAGCTCTGTCCATTCCTGCGGCTGCACTAAGAGGCCCTATTAAACTATATTATACAATTTCAGCGCCTGCGTTCTCCGTGACCGTCACTGTGTCGCTCAGATTTCGCATGCGTATGAGTATGTGTGATCGCTGTGGATTGGAACATCGTTGGGTTAGAGATGGGGGTGGGGTGGAGGGGGCGGGGGGTTGGGTGAGCTGCAGGTGCACATTGGAGAGCGGTGCACCGGGTCGACACACTCAGAGCGCGCGTACGGGGGGACAGCTGCGCCAGGCCAGGCCACGTCTCCACGCATCACATCACGTCGAGTCTACCCCGGTGTTGTTTCGTGGACCAAAACCGCCGCTCTCCGAGCAGCACTGGAGCCCGCATTTGCACCGCTTTACATCACGGCTGTGAGGCATTGGCTTCAGTCGCTCAGTAATTCAATTCACATTTCAGCACAAGGGTGACAATGCTACATTTTGCTTTGTGTTTGTTAATTGAGTGATTTACTGTAATTTCATTCAGCGTGTTGGAGTTTAGTACAGAATGATTCAAGCAACTGAGCAGAAAACAATACAGTCAATCTGCAAAAACCTTTTCATCTCAAAGCATAATTAATGCATTGCAATCATAATGATGAATATTTTTCATCATCATTACAATACACAGCATTTCATCAGTTTACAAGACATAGGGAGTAACCTAGCAACCGTCTTTTTTCTGTAGGGTGAAGTATCATACAAGAATGATTTCTGATATATGAAATGACACTGAATGTTGTGATATTAATCAAATCTGTGGGTATACTCATGGTTCTACAGCCACTAAGATGTACCATTAGCAGTAAAAAGGATGAATCAATCATTTGAATATTCATCACGCACAGTGACACCGCTGCTGATGATGCTCTCACATCCTCACTAAGCTCACGGAGGATCGGGGGGTCTGCTTTATGGATGAAAAAGGCAGTTTTATGCACGAGAGCACAAGGGAATTGAGCGCATGCTCACATCTCCATGCATTTAATCGATGGTTTCGATTACATACCTAACTACATTGCAGAGTTATGACAGTGAAGTGCGCCTTGTTTAGTTTTTCAACAAAAGTAGCAAAAAAAAAAATCGATGTATCTGTCAATCTTTTGATGAAATGGCAAAAGAGTGATAAATTTGTGTTGAATTTGTCATGGTTTAGATTGTGGGGGAGCATCTGCTCCATGCATGTTTGTCACAGTTATTGTTGTGGCGTTGTAAGAAACAGCCTCCAGTCTCAGAGTGGTGCGTGAAAGCCGGCCGAAGCGGGAGGGAGTGCATCGATCGAGCTTCCTGTTCACAGGTCAGCCCTCTGCAGACCTCACAGCCCGTGGGCCTGAGGAGCACAAACACTGTAAGCTGCTCCTCGGTTTAAAAACCGGCCGCCACCTCGGGGGAGGAAGTGCTTGGCGTCCCAACATACCAATACAGAAACGTTGGAGGCTCTCAGCTGTCTGTAACTACAGGTCCCTTGACTGCAGGGATAGACAGGGAAGAGGAAAAAGCAGAGTGAGGAGAGGGAGAAGTGACATCGATGAACCATTTACATTCTGTCTTTGGAGTCTTGGGATTCCATCCCTCTCCTTCTCTATCCACATCTGTCCCCCACAATTACAGTTAAAATCATAGTGCTTCATTGCCATAAACTTCCATTATTACCTAGGACAATGTATAAGTGCAAACCAAAAAAGAAGAACTACAAACAATTCCAAGTGAATTTGAAATGCTGCATTATAATTTTCATCTTTACTATTCTGTAAGAGGATGTGATGTCAGTTCTCTCACACACACTTGCTGTCTCCTTGTTTTCTGTCGTTCTAGACTTGCACTGAGGGGGAAGTGTTACACTAACAGTGTGTTTTCCCAGGTGGTAAAGCGATATGGTGCGAATATCCACACCAGCCTTTAAGGCTCAGCCATTCTCCTTCTGTTTTAGTGTCTTCTCTTATTCCTCTCTTATGTGTGTACATAGCTTAGTTTGCTTTTAACTGCTGTTTACATCATTCCATAATTAAAGAATCATTAATTATTTCTCATCCCTCTCATGTCCTCTATATATATTTACATAATTATTTTTATGAGAAGTTACCTAGATTTAATATTGTGCTGCGCACGTTTTCCTAAACTTTGGGTGATTTGTTTACGCTACTATGCTATAATTACACTGACAGTGTTTACACAGTGTAATTTATTCTTTAAAGGAGTGATGCCACAAGTATGATTTAATAATTCACACAAGTGTGAGGAGAGGAGTGTTGCATTTATAACTGCAACATATAACTCTATGAATCTTATTGTGCATCTGATGTGCTTATGATGACACAAAAATTTACAGAAACAGATCGGTGTTAATCTGTTTTTCTGCTGAAGGAAATTGTACTTAATTATTTGTAAACACATTCAGTAGTTATTTTCGGTTCTGATTTTTATCTGTGTTATTTAGTATATGTTTTGTTTATATGAAAAAAATACATCAGGTACTAAAGTACAAGTAGTAAAGGCTATAGCTTGCATTAAATAGTTTCAGATCAAGTAAAGTGTAGTGTATGGAAAGCATAACAATACATAATGATTATTAGCTACTATGTCAGTTACAGAAACTGTCATTTCAGGTGGAAAACCTCAATGGCTTCCTCCTTCCTCTTCCTCCTGGGTGAGATTTATATAAATGTATATAAATGTATTCTGCTTTCATATATGGAACTAAATGTGTATACCCAGCATATGGCAGTATGTGACAGCATTAAATCATTTTTTTTCTTCATGACACCCTCTCTGCAACACGGGTGAGTAGAAGTCACATCAACTCATGAAGACTGCTTATAGTTTTTTGCACACCAGCTGTCAAAATCTATGTCTATATTTAAATATCTGTGTTAAAAATACAGGTATTTGGATATAAGAATAAATGGGAATGTTCTGAAATAAAAGCTGAGTTGGGTTTTCTGGTCTATTGTGTACATACAGCCATACAGAGGGGATAATACTGTAAAAAGCCATGTTGCAAATGAAACAGAACTCCATTTTTTAACTCAGGATTACAGTCCATATTTTGGCTGGGGCTGAATTCACAAAATGTTCTGAATTTGTGAAAAGGGAGAACCGGAACCTGTAATTCCATCTTGAACATGAACAGTGTTTATTGAAATTCACTGTCACTGTTGTACAGCACTGTCTATCTAAAACGTCTCCATTCAGTGTCTATTGCCCATATGAAATCAAAGCTGTCTGCTGACACCTCTTTTATCTGACCAAAGTAGGGGTAAAGTACAGTGCATCAGACCTAATGGGCCAGTTCTTTTTTAATCACTAACAATCCAGCCCATGGGAAACAGTGCTTCAATTTTCCTAAGATAGTAATTTGCTGATTAGAGTGATTAAGCGATCTTGCTGAATGAACCACAGAATGTTATTCAAAACTGAGACCTTGCTATTAAGCACCACTGAATCTGGGTCAAACAAACAGTACTGCCTGACACATCCATTACCCTTAGATGCAAACAGGGCCGGTCCTTACTCTCAGAAGTGCCTGGCTGGCATGGACCCAGTGGACCATTCCTAGAAATATGGAATCTAACAATGAGTGCATGTCTTGTCTCTGTGCAAGCATAAGAGGGGCCACAAAACAACTGGAGTAACAACTGGAAAAGCCATTCGATTATTGTGAAGTGCCATGAAACTTCAATTAGTAGCTCGGGGATTTAATTGCCTTCAATGCAAATAAGCACTAGAGGCTTTTGTAAACTACCTGCTTTGCTTGTTGGAGACTGGCATCTATAATGCCAGTGTTTCCTGTTTACTTGTACCTTATTCAAAAAGTACTTGTGTCAAAAAGATCAGTACTTCATTTTTAATGTGCAGTGATGCAAGGCATCAATTCAAATTAGAAGATATATGTGATAAAATAGACCAGAATAAATATGTTACTCGCACATAACAAGCCTTTTGTTTGACACATACTGGAGCAGAAATTATCATAGCAGTTAGGGCTGTGAAATACAAATGGTTTATTTTTTTTCCAGATCCATTTGTGAATTCACTTGGGTCTGCAGTGCCTCTCTACAGCTTCGTCCAAATTTTGTCAGAATACTGATAATGTGTAAATTAAATTTAATATCAGAATGTCTCTTTGTTGCCTTATTTATGTCAGTGAACTTGCATGCTTCTTAAGGCTATGTTAGATTTTCCGTACTGGGAATGGGCAAACTGTTGCTTGCCTGTTACCATGGTGATGTTTTTTTTTTTTTTTTTTTTAACTACCCGGCTAATATTGGAGACCAGCTTTTCATCTACATTTTATTTCTGAGCTCTGCTATTTATTTAAGCTTTATGATCATTAAAAGACAATCAAAAAGGTCTTTAACACAAGTGTTACACATTATGTCAATAATAATTACTAATATGTTTCAGCTATGTATGATGTCTGAAAACCATGTCGTCCTCAAAAGAACATGAGAGATGTAGCATTTTTGAAAGTTTGGTAATCAAGTGATATGTCACACAGACATATCAAGCTTTGGCCTAGTGCTACTACAAACCATTCAGCCATTTTCAGCTCAGGATCTGCCAGAAAGTATTCAGTGTGAGGTCTGTATAACCCTCTAAATAACTCTTTGGTTTGAACAAAATATTAACAGAATATATTACAGCGTCCACAATCGCCAGTTCACAATCTCTTTTCCTTAAATGTTACATTTATGTAATGTGTCAAAAGTCATGCTGACATACAAAGTTGCACCATGAAAGAGGAATAGTGGTCTCACGTTGAAGGCCAGGTAGGCAACCATATAACACAATAAATGCTAAAAAAAAAAAAAAACCATGGGAACGAATATACACCCCCATGACCCACTCTCAACAAAAACTGTATATCATGCGTTTCACAAAGCAGATATCTATAGAAGGGCTGACATTCGGTAACTGTTGTAGCCAAGGCCAATGCATAACAAGGAATAATCTGATACAATGAGCACAAAACCTGACCTTGAGCTGTGGAAGAAAATAATATGGTCTGATGAGTCACCTTTTACTCTCTCCTACATTTGGATAGTTTAATGTTTAGATAAAACTCAAAGAAGCCTTCAACTCATGTTGCCTGCCCTCAACTTTACCTGCTGTGATATGGGAAGCCATGTTGTGGGAGTCATTGGATCTGATTATTACTCTGCATGGTGGAATTATAGCTAAGAGACACAGGGCTATTTTAGGTAACTACATGCACCCAATTGGCAAACATTGTTTTTTCAGGGTCTCTCCATATTCCAAGATGATACAGCATGATGTTATATCTGAGGTGGGTAAATAAAATATATGTGAGAATATATATAATGCATAGATATGAGGAAGAATGTGGCACAGAAAGACAGAGAGAGAGAATGAGGCAAGAAAGACAGCTGGCACTCGACCTGCAGTTGAATTTCACCATGATTACTCAATAACTGAAATGCTGCTCTTTGCTTGCCCCAAGGCAGCCTTCTTATACTTCTATCTCCTCCCATCCCCCCATACCACTCACCAACCCCCCACCAACACACACACACACACACACACACACACTATACAGTCACAGACAAATTTCCCATGCCCTTTGAAGTATATCCATATTCAGAATTAATTCATTAAAATATGAATTAAAATCTGGTGTAATACACCCATGCTATTTCACAGCCTGATACTCTCCCTGCAGTTGAGAGTGAATTTTAGCTCAGTCTGTTAGTTCAGCTGTCTGAAAAGGCATCTTTATTTTGCTAGATATTTCATAGATTTTTAATTAGCCATTCTCAGCAGCTCCTCGTTCCTATATGCATGGCACAAAGCTAAATTGCCAAAGGAGCGCTTGGATTTTCTGATATCGCTTTTGACATGATTTGTAGCCAGTCAAGTACTCGGCGCACCTAAGATGACAGCTATCATCTCATTTGATGTTGCCGCAGTTAGCCATGCATTTTAGAACTGGTTAGAATGGCTCAGAGAAGCTGTGCTGGTCTACTCACAGACATATTTTGTTACACTCTCAGAATGTGATTTTCTTGTCTCTAACTTGTCTTTTTTTTTAGAATGTGAGATGTACTTAGACATACTTGTTTGAGCATCTCTAAAGGACTTAAGGGAACCATTAAACTTGGACCACTGTCACCAAGTGGCAATCTTGTGTGTGAGTGTGTGTGTGTGCATGTGTGTGAAGTGTGACTATATCACTCCCTCCCACATCTCGGGTCAATTCAGGACCCTTCATTGGCATGTCAGAAGTAAACTTGAACTTACAGCCATGAATAATAGGGCAATACAAAATCTGCAGAATGACAAGCTAACCATTAAATAGTCCCTGTCTTATACAGAGTTACAGGCAAGACTGCTCTGTATTGCCTGTTCATACAGGTGCCTAATAAACAGTAGTCTAGTGGAATACCGTCACGCATGGTTGAATAGGATTCAGTTACTACTCTCTGAAGCGCATGGAGGAAACTGCAATTTACATTTTGTTGTAGCTGTGTGCGTAGTGGGACTCCCATTGCTGCTCATTGCTTTTGCTCCTCAGTGCATTCACGCTTTGAGGCCTTGCCTCTTTCCACCATGCTGGATGCGTCTTGTATATCTTGGATTCTCCACCTACTCTCTCTCAGTCCTTTCTCTCTTCCCTCTGCCCCAGAGGCCAACAGGCCTCACCCCATCCTTACCCCCATCCCCCAACCTTACCAGCCATTCACTTCCTCCGGGCTTGCTACAGGCTCACATCAGGCTGCAATACTTAATGTAATCGGATTTACATGTCAGGCATGTTATGCTTAGGCCCATTCTCAGAGGACTCCATCTTCACATTTCGCTCTAATTCTCGCACACGCTCCCAATCAGATGAAAAATGAAAGAGTGTTTTTTTTTTTGTACTGCGAGACAGAGCAGGGCTGGGGCAGAGCTGGTGGGTGATTTTTTTTTTTTTTTTTGGCAGAGAAAAATGATACTGAGAGTCTTAACCTGGGGATCATGCCACCATGAACATGTGTATGTCATCTGCAATATGGAATGAGAAACATCGGCAAACAGGCACTCATGAAAATGGATGTCAAATTGCGCGGTGAACGCTTTCAGCATTTTTGAACAGATCCATGTCATGGGGTGAGCCGCGTGTGTTCGAGGCTGGTGGATTTTTTTCAGCGAGAAGTCAGAAGTTGATGGCCTTCTTTAGCCTATGAAATACGGGAGAAAGGAGTTTCCTGGTTTTGCTTTGCTCTGTCTAATTTATCAGTTTAAAGTCACCTGACCTTAGATCTTCTATCGTATTGCAGACAAATATCTGTTCTCTAAAATGTTAAGGCTTCATTCATTCAGAAATTCCATGTTTCATTACCGACCTGTTAAATAATTTGCATAATTTAGCTTGGAGTTGGGCTTTTCAGCCTGCCGTTTATCAGCCATTCTAATGAGACAAGAATCAGGCATTCCAAAGAGAGGGGAGAACGTTCCGGATTATCGCTGTGTGTGCAAGATCCATGTGATACTGAAGTGCTCTCTTTTAAAATTTTTAATTACAAATGATAGGAATTAACAGGGATTGAGAAGAAGATAATGTGGATAGTTCAGATCAGGGCAGTATGAAAGGTGCCTACACAGCAAGTTCCATTTTTACTAATACATACATACCTGCACGTACACATGTATGCATGCACACCCAGGCGCACACACACACACACGTATGCGCAAACACACACGTGCAAACACACATCCAGAAGAACAAACTCAGAAACAGATGCACACACATATAGGAAAACAGTTAGGATCCAATTGATACATACAAACTCTCGCATATGCACGTGAGCGCGCACACACACTCTCACTTTCGCTCCCTCACACAAATCTGCTGACCCACACTTATACATGTATTACCCTTATGTCATGCAGCTTTCCATGGGTAATTGGCACAGGGTTAGAGGTTACAAGGATTTGAATAGAATTTAAAACCGCTGTCAAGACTGAAGGTAAAAGGCTTGAATCAGGAGGACAGGAGATCATACAATAGCAGTCAAGGGGAGGAATATTGAATAAATCCATGGAGCAAATGCCATGGAACACTTTCACTGTACTTTGTTTTCTTAAGTTGATCTACTGGTTAAGTGTCCGTCCTTCAGTGTATGCCATTACAGACATTTTCTGCACTTTACCACCATGAAATGGAGGGTCCCTTTTCCAGCCACGATGCCGGTGGCTCGTCATCCCCTCATCATTTTTGGTGGCAGTGGCTGCGAGACATTTTTTAATTAATGAACCTCAATCCGTCTCAGCTCCTCGCCGAACTGTGCGGTGACACTGTCAGGTCCGTGCAGGCTTTTCTTTCATCGCTTCCTTTCGCCAGAGGAAATGGGAGCGCTGATCAGCCTCCCTGCTTCAGGGCCCTGGGGAAACAGTAGTGGGAGCTGGGTAGTGGGAGGGGGTAGGGAGGTATGGGGTGGGTGGTTGTATCATAGTATGTGACATGAAGATGATATATTCATAACATCAGGTACTGCCACAATCTCCCCTCGCTCTTCCCACTGGGAGGAGAATTCTTTCATGTCGGAGAGATGTGGAGCTCTTCCCAGGCTCCTGCACCCCAGGGATCACCACTCTGGGTCACAGCCCACCCCCCCCTAGCTCCGGGTACCGTGTGGGAGCATGCGGAGCTCTGAAGATTACGTCCGGTGTTGTTCCCGTGAAAGGGAGCCAGCGTGAAACTGATTTGATTCCTTCTAATATCTGTAATTGCCGGAGCGCCACAGAAGAACGAGAGAATGATGCGCGTTCTTCATCGGCTGTCACTCTGTGATTGGCAGGTCCGAGCTGAGCGCAAAAGGCTGCTGTGATGCTTCCTATGGGCCGCCGAGGGTGTCTCTGTGATCGTGAGGGTGTTCCCTATGACCTCTTCCTCCCAAGGCATGTTCTTCTGTCAGCAAATTGTGTTCTTTGTGCTACCCAACGTCATTGCTTTACCCTCATATCTTTATACCCACAGTAGTTCTTATATGGTTGACAGGACGCATACATGGCCCAGTGGCTTTCAACTTTCAGACACCTTCCTCCCATGAGTGAGACCTCTGAAACCCAGCATCTGTCCTTGACCCCCGTTCACAGGCTGGAGGGGGAGGGAACGGCAGTTTCTCATCTGCTTGGCCAGATTCCTGTCATCAGCAGATTGTGCTTCGTCATAGTGCTGGCTGTTTTCTGGCTGCCCAGCCTGGAGACATTTGGCAAATATAGTTTTGAACACCGCAGTCATCCAACCATACAGTACACCTTGAACAAACCTTAAACAAATGTAAGACTGTATAATAATGAAAACAGGCCTTTGTTTTTTTTGCCTACTGTCTAGAGTATTCAGCACTGTTACATGGCTAGACACGAGAGCCCCAGGAGTCCTCTCCTACCGCATTATCTGTTCTATACTCCCTAATAGGACATTTCAGCCCAATATGCTAAAAAAAAAAAACCCTGAGGAATCCTTCATGGGAAACTATAGCACCCCTCACTCAAGGACTGTGACATCATCACATCGGGCTTCTGATACATAACTGACCCCTGTTATCCAAGGAATGCCAGCCGTCTGTTGAGCGACACTGTAGAAATGCCTTAATTGGGCATATCCGCAAGCCTCCTCTGCCATGTTGTTTTGTGTATGCTAATGCTAATTCTGACCGTTGACACCATTATGGCATTTTCTCGCTAGTCATGCCACTCTCACCCAATACAGAGTTCCTGAGTTTTGGCCTGGGCTGGAGGAGAGAAAATAATCATCCTGCTATAATGATGCCCATTTCATCCTCCGCCTCTGTTCCTCCGTTAGGTTTCCACCCATTAATAGCAATGTTCACGGCAGGCGAGACACGCGCATTGGTTAATTAGAGAGAAGAAAGGCATATTCTTCGATGCGACATTCTCCCCCTTCAGCCTCCCAGCTCTGCCTACTTCCTGTGGTCTAATTAGCTCTTCCCACACTTCTCCATCCCTCTCTACTCCATTTTTCCTTATTCTGCGCTGTTTGTTTGCAGCGGTGTCGCATCCCTGTGACCTCCTCCTGTAAAACGCCACGTTGTGCAGCATAATTGTCAGACCTCGTGATCTCAGAGTTTTCTCTCTTATTGAAATGTTTTATAAATTGGCTCTTTGTGGGAGAGCACAGATAAGGGACTTAGGACTGCTGTAAATCAGAAGAATAATGACTTTTGCATGGTTCTGGAGGACATGCATACAGTAAAAAGTCTTTTTCGAGGATAAATGCCACCAACACTGATACCAATAATATACTTTTCAAAAAATCATTCCCCTTGCTATTGTGAAACTGTGAAATTGATACATTCTTCAGCTATTTTTGCTTTTTATTATTCAGCATAATGTGCTCAGATACAAGACGGTGACAAAAGAATGAAATATGCTCTTGTTAAAATGCCAGCGTTCATAGGGTTGAAGGATATTCACCAGTCACTAGTGAGCAATAGAATGTTGTTGTCTTTGCCACACTACTGTGCAACTTCAAAGTAAAAGATGAAGATGAATACAAAAGACAAAGTTTTCCCTTCGTCAACTGACTTCTGATCTTTGCTTTGGTATCATGTGGTGGCGTGACTGTGCATTAGGCGGTTATTGGGATGTAGTTCTACGCTGACTGTCTGTGCCGTTCAGGGGTGCCTCTGTCACACGCCTTGGGGGCGTAATGACATTGCCCTGACAGCCCTTAATCCATCACCCAACCACCCACATAGCCTGTATTGGATGTATCGATAAGGCTTGAAGCCTAGGTCTCTGCTGTGCTGACATCTACTAACTGGAGTGGGGCAGTCAATACGGCACAGCTCTGTCCAAACAAATGCCTACAGTACGTGAGGAAGGCATAAGGCCACTGCGGATCTGGATGAGCCGCTGATCTCAGGACACTTTCCATCCCATCCTCAGATACAAACCCCAATCATTGAGCACATGTTTTATTCTGATATGGGATCATTTTCTGCAAGTGAAAACCTTAATATTTTGGGGTATCTGGCAATGCAGGGTTAGTAGACATTTAGCACACTCTTACTAGAACTCTTGGAGATGAATTTCTGGTTGATACAGGTTTGGTCTTACTTATGGATTCGATACGAATTAGTGTGCGTGTCGAACTACTGTGTTGGAAAAGCAAATGCACTGGTCATCGCCAAGCGACTGCAAATGGGATCCCATGGGGAGGAGGGGGAAAGGGAGAAGGGGAAAAGCGATTTATATTTTAATATATCTGTTGGCGTAGTGCAGAGCAGTCCCAATTAGTTGCCACTGCACTGCAATTAGTGAGAGAATGAGAGCATGGACTCGATGCCATGGCCCCAGCCGGCCTCCTCAGCCTCTTGATCATGTTGAGTCATGGGTGCGAGGGTACGGTATGCCTCTGGAGTACCCGCAGCTTCCAGTCCCGTTCCACCTCCCTCCATCCCTCCTTCCCCCACAAACCAACCCAGCCACACAGAAAAGCCTCCTCAGTCAAACCAGGAGTCATAAATCAACAGTTCACAATTGTATAATGTCAGTATAGATTCATGGTTGCACGGCAACATGTTTTTTTTAATTTTTTATTGTTTTGCTGAATAGCCATTAGCTAAGATATGATCAGGTAAGGTGTAGAACAAAGGGAGGCTTTGCTATTTTTGCGTGGTTCGTTTTATATTCAGCCATATGCAATGCATTAAAGTTTATATGTCCTTATCTTTCCCCGTGAACTCCGTCTGTTAGTAGAGTATCAGGTTTCATTGTGTGGAGGTAATCGTTCTGTTTGTGATGCATGCAAACTCATCGACAGCCTTGAGAGTGCCTCATATATCCCTTTGATTTAATTCACCTTTCCCGCAAGTCTTAGGGTGCGCTCTCAGACTTTTTGTTTATATTAAATAGCTGAAAAAAATAATAAATCGAGCAAGCCATTCTTAAGCTCCTTAATCTGTAATTAACCACACAAACATATGCAAATGTGCAAATCTGTAAACAACAGGCACCCCTCTTTTTTCTTTGGCGCGTGACGGATTTTTCCACTGAATGCGTTCAGCTCAGCCAGGGACAGATGGGTTTGGGTGAGGGGCCAGGCTACGCGGTTTAAGATAAATAAACTCCCTTTGCCGCAGTAATTAGCAATTAATTGAATTTAACAGTTTCACCAGGTGAGGGTGGGAGGTGGGACTTTGCCAAAAAAGAGTAAAAAAACTGAAGAGGGCCTCTGTTCCACTTCATAAGCATACATAAGATCGCCTGATTTATTTCGTACCATAGATTCTCCGAGCAGCAATTGGAATGATCTTTGGGGGACATAAAAGCAAATGTCATTATTGCAGACTTCATCATTCCTTTGAGAAAAGAGAGCAAAAATGTATTTCTTTATGCTATTATTCTACTTTCGTCCGGCACTATTGTGTGACTTCCAATGCAAATTCAAAAGGTTGAATGCAAATTTTAAAAGTAAATCCTGCATACAGTATGAAATAATGGTAAGCACTGATCCTCAGGACAAGACTTATTATATTTTTGATTTATATATATATATTTAATTTACGCCAGTGGTAGACTACCTTATATATGCAGTGTCACAATCATGTTTTTTTTTTTTTTTGTGGGGGAGTGTTCCTGAAACAGTGCTCAGCACCTATAGTGAATGGAAAATCACATTCAGAAGCAATTACATTATTAAGGCTTTTGACAGTGTTGACCATGGGCATCTGTGACACTTCACAACTGAAGTTATGCAGAAACTGAGCTTGGAGAGGAAGGGGGTGGAGACTGAGGTGAGATTGAGGTGATGCGATTGAACCACTATTCCTTATCAATCCATACTCTTTCACCTGATTGGACATCATGTTACTCTCTCAGAACTGATTAGAATGAAATATGAGCATCTATGTCTGTGCTCAGAATACCATGCTATCTAGAATATTGTTCTGAAAGAATAATGAAAAGGTGACACTGTAGTTATGAGTGGAGTAAACACTCAGGATAGAATATGATGCATAGACTCAATAAATTGTAAGTTGACTTTTTTGTCTACCTTATGAAATTACATTTATGAAACTCAGTTGATCAATGTAAAATAAGGCAGAGCCTCTCTCAAGTACTTGGTAATATTGTTTCTTGAGAAACAGATGAGTAACATATGACCGTGGAAGTGAGGTCATGAAAAAAAACGGTGTTGGTCATTTATCTGTAATAGGTAGAGTAATTTGTTGTTTCATATCTGATTTCTCTGAGTTGTGCTCAGTCACGCAGGTTCTGTTCTTCATATGCTATAAGGTAAATTATACATATTAGAGGTAAATTGGCATCAATTTGTTTGGGACTATACTTGTAATTTACATATGCATTGCTTTAAAATGGCACTGGATAAATGCTTTGCCAAGAAAACCTGATTCGTTTCTGATAAGATACCCAGAGGCTGCATTTTGTTCAACATGTAAGCCAAATTGTTCAAAGGGGGTTTTGTTATTTCTCACACGCTCGTAGATGACTCTGAAACAATGGGAGGTAATTCTGAGACGGGAAAACAATGTCTGTGATTTTTTTTCCCAGTGTTTTTCTTTACTGCAATCATCCTGGAACCGGTGAAGTCAAGCAATAACTTTTTTTTTTTTTCAAATTGGCCCAGAAACAAATTAGAGCTGTTTTGTAATATATATGTATTTTTTTTTTTACCTTGATTTCTGTGTTCTAACTGCCAAGAAAATTACCTTGGTAAATAAACAGAAAGAACTGGTGAAAAAGAAAAGAGCGGAAACTGTGACATGCATGTCTGTAGCACAGAGGAGAAGGACCTTTGGCTGCTGTCAAACAAAGCTCTGATTGGCCCTTGTCACCCAGCCCTCGGGCCAATAATTGCAGCCACCAGACCTATTGTTCCGTGAAAGGCACTGCTTACTCCCATATTCTGTGCAACACACACACACACACACACACACACACACACACACTAGGGGTTTAAATTCTGCTTGTTTGCTTGTATCAAGTGGCTTGGGCAGAGGTGTTGCTGGGCTCCAGTCCAGTTTGGCATTGTTCCCACACACCCAGAAAGGGTTTATTGTGAAGATGATTTACTGAAGTGACATATCTTCTGTCCTGGACATCATAATCATTCTGGGCCACACCCCCTGCTTACCAACTGCCAATCAACCAGTGGGTTGCTGAATTGCTGGTTCTCCTGTTAGAATCACTTCCCAATGGGAGCCGTGAATGGCAGAGGTCAGGTTTCTTATTGTCCTGAAGTCTGTAGGTGCCTGATGGGACAACCCCTATTCTACCCTTTATTCAGAGTTCAGCACTCATTTTTATCTGTCAAATGAGAAATGGGCTCAACACTGTTTCCAAAATATCAACCATGAGCAATCGTATCCCTTTTGGATAGCTGCCTCTGCTCTGAAAAAAAAAAAAAAACGTAATCATGGTCTGTTGGAGCAGTAATGAATTTTCACATTCATGCAGACTCTGTTGTGACATGCTGCTGATTGGACTGTGAGTGGTGCAAGTGAGGGCAGGGGACTGGTATGGAGCTTATTGTAAAGTTCAGAATCTCAAGCGTCACTATCAAGCAATTGAGACTGAGAGGCATGGATGATTGCACATGAGAATGAGAGTGTGGGACAGGAGGTGGAGGAGGAGGAGGAGGAGGATGGAAGGACATTTTTGTAATTTATGTGTTGGACAGGAGAGGGCAGTTGTTTTGGTTGGTTATGAGTACTGCTGGGTTGATCTGGAGATGAGAAAATGGGAATGCTCTGCCCACAATGAAGTGTAGGTCCACCCTATCTCTGAAACACCCTTCATTGATTCGGACAGGTGAGGACCAACCTCTACCTTTTATATAGCGGCACAGGCAGATCAAACATGCCATTATCAACCGGAGCAGTTGAGCATTAATGAGGGAGCTTGCCCGGCCCTCCCTCTCCTGGTGACAGTATGCATCACCAATTAAATATCACCCTCGGCACCAGCTCAGGCTGTCTGTGATCCAGGCCGTAGGGCATCTCACTGCAAAGCACATAGATTCCTAAGCTGGAAATCCCAGCGCTTGCATCTTATCAGCAGGAGTTGTGGTGTGGGTGTGAGTTTGTGTGTGTTAAGGGAGAGGAGCAGGGGGGGGGGGTAACAGTAGGAATTTGGAATCAGTGTGGTTGGTGCTGAGAGAAAAATATTTTTTGACGCTTTTAGGTATTTGAGTAACCCCTCCCCCACCCCATTTCAGGATACTTGAGAAGTGTTAAATCAGCACCTGAAGGACTATCTATATCACTGCAAAATGGAGTGTTGGGAATAAGTGAGAGAGACAATGAAACAGTGAGAGAGTGAGAAAGAGAGAGAAAGTGGCATATGCAACAGCCTGGATATAAAATATTGATGATCCCCAGGTTTGGACTGGAGTGTACTGTGGCTGTGATGTTTCTGCCTGACTTCTGTGCAAGGATAGAAGTGCATATAAGGCTCGGTGTAGCAGATGGTAACAGGGAGAGGAGAATACATGTGCTCACATACATGAGAAAACATATGGGTATCCGCACACACATTGGTAGGGTACATTCATAAACACACACACACACACACACACACACACACACACACACATAAACACACACACACACACACACACACACACATGCACACACTAGATGTGCATGCAATTGCATACATTCACACTTACTGCCCATGTTCACCCAGGCAAAAAGATACAGGCAATGGTACACATTTAAACATGCATGTCCATATCCAACACAGATTTACAAACAAATGGACACAAATGCCATTCAGATGAATACACACAATAACACATTGTATGAAAATATGGAACAAAACTGTGAAAAAAACAACTAATTTACATCCACATGTCCAAGGAGCAGGCATTTGGATATCATATCCTGAAATACAGCATAGCAAAATGGTTTTCAAAAAGGCTGAGACAAATACAATTCTGGAGAATTCTCAGTGAAGGAGAAAATGACCTTATTAAATATTCAAACACAGTTTGAGAGGGATGTAGAGCAGTGTGCTTGGGAATGGATGGGGGGCGTCCTGGGGACTGTAGGGGTGTTTTTCAGTTTCAGGAGAAGCACTGTGGGACAGTGGAGCAGAGACAGCGTGCGCATCGTGACTGCAGTCAGACTCCTGCCCCCACCTCGCCCCCGCTCCCCTCCCTACTGAGCCCCCGTCTGAGCAACTCCTCCTCCCCCAGTTTCTCCCCTGCTCAGTCATACATAGCATCTTCCTCTCAAACATACCTGTCATCTGTGAAACAGAGGTGCAGTTCTCTTTGATGAGGCTACCTTTGGTTGAAAGCATAGACTGCCAGTCTGTTAGCCTGTTTGTGGCCGAAGACCATGTTCATGAGGTGTGTGTGTGTGTGCATGTGTGCATGTGTGTGTGTGTGTGTGTGTGTGTGTGTGTGTGTGTGTGTGTGTGTGTGTGTGTGTGTGTGTGTTTGCTTACGTGTGTGATTGCTGTGAGCAGCTCCAGCCAGCGATTTTCATGTTCCTCGTAATGATCCCTTATGGCGTTTTTATCACCCTCTCTCGCTAGGAGGGAATGAGCTCTGACGGGGGCATGAAGCTCTTGTCCTGAAAAACGGATTTCAATGAGCACTTTATCTCAGGGTTGCATATAACTCAGTGTCATTGCTGGTGGGCGCAGAAGTGTGGAACAGTAGTTGAGACTCACTGGTTTGTTAGCTGAGGAAGTAAGTGCTGCTGTGCTTTGAGACCCCCTTTCATTTAATCCAGAGGTCCCTCTAACCTTGACGGTAAAACCAGTGCTGAGAAGAAAGGGGACGAGAATCAAGGATATTGGTGAAGAATAAAAAAAATTGAATTTCCAAAATCAATGTACTGTAAGCCAAATAAGGTCTGGCTAACAGATATATCCCAGAGGTGCTTAGTGCTCTGGGTTTGGGTTATTTGCATTTTAATTACAGTTTAAAGTTTGGAGTACAGTTTAGCGAACTTGACACCAAAAGGTTGCCGGTTCAAATCCCACATGAGTCCTGACTGTTCCTGTGTCACCGTATGCCCTTGAGCAAAGTGCATAAGTTGAATTGCTACAGTAAATTACCAGCTGTCTAACTTGACAAAGTGTAAACTCCACACTGTGTGTGTCACCCTGGATAAGGGCAACCGCCAAGCCAAAAAAAATGCAATTAAGTATTGTTGTGTCCTCAAGTGGAGTCAAACATTAGTTCTTGTGGATGAAGGAGACTGCAAAGACATGATCAAACAGAACATTGCAACATGTTTTTTTTTACTGTATTTCTTGCTGAAGTGAGTGTGGAAAAAGGAAGATTTCTTCTATTGCACAGATATTACAAGGACTATATAGCAATTTTTTTTTCTAATTCTCATTACTCATTCAAGGCATTTCGGGTAACATATACATTGTCATGCCCAGAGTTTGTATAAACTCATTCACTGTAGAATTTCTCCCTAATTAAAACCCCTGCAGCGTCTTCTTAACCGCATAGATCTGATGAGCAAAGTATCGATGCCATTACCATAAAGAACCACAGCAGTTTAAGCAGGTCCGTGACCCTGTTTGCAGATCGCTCCTCAAGCACACTGGGCAAGCAGACCTGTCTCTCGAGCGCGGAGGAGCTCGGGCCCACCTGAAACCCACCGCACTGCGACAGAGGTGTTGGAGCGGAGCAACTCTCAGTCGTAATGCCTTCTGGGCCACTAGCCAACCACAAGGCCATGTTGGAAAGACCAGTAAGATCTATCTGCTCTTAAAACTTCGGACAACGCCGTTACCCCTCCCTGTACATTGTGTACTTGCATTGCTTCAGCCTGAAACCCCTAACCAGATTAAATTTGCCAGTTACCTAGTAATGGAGTTAATCTCCAGTTTGATGTTTTTCATTGAGTTCTTATGCGTATGTATATTTAGAAAAAGTGTGTCGGCAGTGGCCTACTCACACTCATAATGCTCACATTCAGTACATACATTCAGTAAATATTTCAAAAGCATAATGGCAATGTGTTGGTATCCTTTATTTATTTATTTGCACAAACAATCATGGCTGTACATACGCCTCGTTGATTTTACTCACTCCAGGTTGGCATGGCCACAAAAGAGCATGGTAAGGGTATGAGCTGCACAGTCAAAGAGGGCGGAGATTGTACCTTCAGCCCCTCCCACCGAATGTTATGACACAATTAGAAATGACCTACAGTCCAAAGTTACCTTCTGCCAGCAGATCACATCATTCTCTGTGGCAACGGTCACACTGGTCCTGCCCACAGGTTAGAGCTCTTGATATCAGGAAGTGCCTGCCATGCCCTTTACAGGAGACAAATTTAAATTAAACACAACAGTAGGGTACGCTGGGTAGAGATATGCAAATGGAAATGGATGAGGTGTGGAATCAAAAAATCCAAAATACTGTACAGTGCAATGTCTGAAATATGAATTCTCCATGGAATGGGAGTTGATCAAATCTCTAATACTTTGACAGTGACACCAGAATACACTCATTTAAAGATATTAAATCATTTTTTACTGAATAGAATTGTTACATGGATTACTGTATCCTTATTATCCTATAATTATTATTATTGTTTTGTATGTTTTTTATGTATGCCATGTATATTTGGCCAATCAGTCCATTACTCTGAGACTCACATTTCTGATGTTTTACTGCATGACTGTTCATATGTTTAATTGCTATTATTATTTTTCACACAACTGGTTTTACATTCAGATATCTGGTCAGAGTTATTTCCCAGGTCACAAAGAAATTGCCCAGAAATGGGGGACATTTATATTCAATGCTGCATCTTGTGTTTCTCCACAGAACAATCTGCGATTTCATGTCAGCAATGCTGAAGAAATTTATGAGTCTAGTTTAATTGTCTTAAAACAGCATGAGAAATAATTCAAGGATGTAAATAAATAAGAAATTCATATATTGTCTTAAATAAATTTTAGGATTAAGCAGAGGATTTTAGACTGAGGATGTACTCTACCTTCCTTTTAAATATTCATAAATGTTTTGGTGGTTTGAGGTTGAGTAACCCTGGTGTGATAAATCCATTTTCTGAGCAGTCTTTGATCATTGGCTTATTTTATTTACTGAGCACAGAAATAATACCTATGTATGTATGTAAATTACAATAAATTACAATAAAAATGGTATTTTAGTTTAACCAAGATGATTGTAGAGCTGTAGTCACGTTTCTGTGAATAGCAGTGACTGGCCAAGCAATTTGAAAGTTTTCATTAGTTAATAGAAGCATACAGCATTTGTGACACAAATATTTTTCTCTTCCAATTCAGCCGGAGGTTAGGCAGAGATGGAATTGAGCTCTTGTTATCATTTCACTTTTGGGTGACCTAAGACTCTTCAGGAGAACTGATAGTAGACTTTATCAAGATTGTTTCGAAAATTCTTTTTTAGATCAAATTGAACCAAATCCAAGGTTACCGAGGGTCATTTCTCCAGAGAAAAACAGTGAAAAAGATTGGGAAATACAAGTATAAACCTGATGCATCCATTATTGTCAAATACATGTGCCAGAAAACATATTGCAGGTGTGATCTTCATGCCCTTTTGGAAAAGGATATAAACCGACTGTGTGTTGATCATGTTGTATATGAGCTTTGTTCTAACTCAATATTTCTCAGCCCCGTTCCTTAAGGCATAGTCTGTATGCCTATCTTTCCTCCAAGGAGGATTGAGCTGGTAATTTAATTTATTAATATTAATTTTGACTGGTGACTGTCCTCTGAGAAAGAAACACTATTGGAATAGTGTCCTTGCTAATAAGTGAAAGTAATTTCTTAAATTATTATATAACTTAAGTGAGAAGTAGATATTCACATTTAATTGAATTGAAAGAGATAAACCAAGTGTTCAGATAAGTCTTTTACATAATAGAAAAGTTTATCGAACAGCTAATTGAATTCTTTGAGACAGCTTTTGCAGATGTGTTGAAAGATCCAGTCCAGGGAAAATTGTGTTTTCTGACTAAAAAGTGATGTAGGAAACATGAAAATATTTGAATATGATTGACTGAGGTCTTCCACGTTAGGGTATATCTGAGCTTGGAAACAAAGTGGATTCGCTCCTGTTTACCATTTTCTGTGGGTTATTAAAAATGTGTTTTGAGGTTTCAAGTATGCATATTTGAATATGTACCCACATTGTCAACCAGTGTTGGATATCTACATAATAAAAGTTAAAGAATTTTGCCCCCATTCTAAACTACCTAGCTCTGTTTTAGTCAGTAAATATTTTCAGATGATACAGGCTCCATTGTGTGACAGTATTAAACAGAGGAAATCACACAAAACGATATTAAACCAACATTCCTTTCAGCCTCCTGGACCACAGGCACATCAACACCAACGCAAGTTGTTCACACAGTACTAGAACTGACCCTGGAAAACTCTCAGGGGAAGATAAATACACCTCACCATTCATTGAAAAACTAAATCAAACTTTATTAAAGAAAAACAAGCTGGACCAGAAACCACTAGATTACAGTGTGCCCCGAGGACCACATTAGAGAAAGCCTGTTGAAATTAGCAGTGGACACACCTGCCCTAAGGCTATGTCATCATAATGTGAACACGTAGCCAGATGGCCACCAGTGAACCGCAGGTCAGGCCATGTAGATAAACGCTATGGACACAAAAGAGCTGGTCAGGCTTTTTTTTCGAGGTCTGTTTCCTGTTCCATCAAATTAATATCTCAGAAACTGTACACAGAATTGAAACACTCAGAGTAGACTTGAGTGTCAGTTTTTAAACTGAAGCTGAAAATTGAAGCTCTCCATGAGAACAAAGCACCACTGTTTCTTGTAGGTCCTCGCTGCCATCTTGAAGGATGTAACCCTGAAATAAATATTTACTGAGCGATGTAGAGTACCTGAGTCTGGGCGATGCAACTTTTCTTCAGTGGGAAGTGCTGCCTGCTGCTGGAATGAAGGCCACTCTGGTTAACAGCAGACAATTAATATGGAAAATATAATACAAAAAGAGCAGCAAAAAGATGCTGGACCAGGGTTCTGTGTTCCTGCCAAAAGTATACTTTTGCATGAATAATCAAAGCACTGGCAAAGCCAGATCATAGGAAATTAATGCAATATTGATGGAGTATTGGCCTCTGTACACGCACACACACACACACACACACACACACACACACACACACACACACACACACACACACACACACACACACACACACACACACCTGCAAGCACACATACAGACACACATACATGCATGCACAATCTACATGCACACACATTTGCATAAACATAAACTTTTGTGGATACAGTAGAAAATATTATTTTGTTGCAGGGCTTCAGTAGAGGATAAGTGTAACTACGCTGTCATACAGAGTGTAGTTAGTCTCTCAGTTCTCTCTCTTTCTCTCTCACTCACACTTGAACTCTCGCTTCACTGACAGCCCACGTTGTGAATTCATATGGAGTGACTTTAACAGTCCATAGCAGGGTACTCTTGGGCTGCAAGTGAGCCGAGACTGAGGTATACTGAGGTATACTCTAGCTGCAGTCTGATATCTGTGTGAAATGGGATGACTGGCGGGAAAGATTTCAAACAGCTTCTGGGCTGGTATCCATTTCAACCAATTCCCCAATGGCCTAATTTCTACAATAAAAATAACAGGGCTGCTGTGTTGTTCTTTACCTTCATAAATAATTCCAGATGGCCAATAAATTGGAAAAAATGAGAACTTAAACATAAACAATAGGTCTCATTAATCAAGTAACTGTCATTAGTAAAATTATTTTTTTCAATGTTTATGGTAAGACCTGGGATCCATCATGAATAAATGATATTTGTTATCTTAATTTTAGTGTACATTTGTATTTTATGCTTTGTGACACTGAGATGAAAACTATGTAAATGTACATATGTTGAAAAGGTTGATAAATTAGGCCCTTAATGTTTAATTACGGAAGAATTATAATGTACTTCTAGTGAAAAAGTCATATTGTAATGGTTGGTATAGCACCCACATAGTATGCCATTGCTGTATTAATGTCTTATTAACAAATGAAAGGGGGTATTCTGCATACTGTGGGAAAAAAGATTTAATTTTAAGAGGTTTGCCTATGTAGAAAGTAGGAAGCAAAAAGAGAAATGTCACTTTGTGTGCAGGAATTTGATGGATGGTGGTCTTATTGTCACACTACGTCAGTGTTAGCTTCCCCAAACATCCTACAAAGACACCGCGCAGGATCTTTCCTTCCCCTTCCGAACAACATCGTCATCCATCGCAGCTCAACGGTGTCTACACAACCTAAATGATTTCATGCGTTCGAATGCCTTCAGAAGGGTAATTGAAAAGTGCACACAGTCCATTTGGCTGCTCTCCGCACAGCGTATCTCTGGAGAGGCCCTCCAATGGCGTCTCACCTCGCATGAGGGAGCAGCGTTGTGGAGCGGTAGAGCCTGAGCTGTAGAGTGAGTAAACATGCATGCACAGTGACTCCTCCTCTGAAGCATAACACAAGTTTTTTTCGGTTCAAAATTGATTTGCGGGTTCTCACAAACAGCCGAAAGGTCATTTTTTTTATGGTTTATGTTTAACGTCCGTTACTATTGGCCAAGAATTGACGCCCTCTTCTCCCTCCTCTTTTCTTTTCAGATTCTGGGAAGTGCCTGTGAAAAACTCTTCACTGGAGGTGCTGCTTTTGTGACCAGAGAAGACTCTTCTTACACAGGATATGGATAACAATTTCCCGATGGCAAGGCAGTGAGTAAAACTGATGATTGGCTTGCAATCTTTCAAAGGGGTTCCACTCTTGGTTCATTGTTCAGGAATAAACTTCCCACCCGCCCAACCCCCGCTAACGTACCTGCGCAGGATTTTTCTGCATCGACCTTATTCCCTCAAAAACAGCCCAAAGCTTCTCCTTTTTCTCTTTGAAGGTGTTTTTTTTCCTCCATGTCCGTTTGATCTTTAAATCTTAAATTGAAAATACTGAAAGTGAGACATAAGGTGCAATAATTCCATACCACTGTGAGAACATATCTTGCCTGCTACACATTCTGGGGGACATTTATGCAACTGAATGGGGGGAGGGGCTACTAAATGCTATCACTCACTTGATTTTACTTAATACTACAAGCCCTTCTGAGAATAAACATGATAACAGACCTCTAATATTGTATTTATTACATAATTCAGCATGTGGATACTGCATCCATATTGTGTTTGTCCTCTTATGACATTACCGAGCATTTTATGAGGGCATACATTACATGATAGCAGGCAGCACCCACTTTGTATGTCTTGTTTGCAAAATAATGTCAATTTTTATGTGATTCAAAAACATATCTGGTCTTTCTTACTGGAGAAAGAGCTACTCACAAAGACATTGTCACAGCCACACCTATACAGTGCTCTGCAAAGAAAATGCAAACTATAACAGATACATATGAAAGGGAAAAATAACAGAAAATTAATGACTGGGTGTTAACATACCATACTGAATAAAATATGAGTGGAAAATCTTACGTCAGTCAAAATGACAGGCAAATATGCATTTTAAGCACAAATCATTCTTTGAAACATTTTAATACATGACTTTTTAATAAAATGAAAATTTTTCAGGGCTTTATGGAATATGTCTTTGTAGTGCAGAAATGGAGAGCTAAGCTCCTATGTAACTGAAGGTTTTGACTTTGGTCGGTACATCAATGCATATTTTCCTTACAGTCTTACGCTGATGGTGTAAAACAGTCAAATTTGGCTAGTGAATTTAATATTTATTCCAACAATCTGAGTTAAACATTTCTAATCTCTTGAGTGGTGCAAAACTGACTGGCATGTTGGTAAACAAATTACTTGCAAAATAATGTAATAGAAATAATTTTACTCATTACAGCAAGATCATCTTAGTATTTGAAACACAAATTCCGTAATCAAGACTACTGCAAATTAGTTCGCTATCTCAGTAATTGCCCCGAGCTTGTTTGCTAATTGAATACCAGATACAAATCTATCTGGCTTGCATTGTGTCTAGGATATGAACACTTAATTGCAAAAACTTTCTGTAGTTTCAGAAGTGAATATACTTATCATGCCTTTATCTCAGCCATGTCTGTGTTAAAGTGTACTAGTGAATTAAAGTATAAAATATCAATCATCTACCCATTTAATTTAAGTTTGACATGTCTTTTCTACAGTAACATACACTATTTGAGAGTTGTTGTTTAACATAAGACTACACATTATACTTATTTTCTGCTCATATTCATTTTTTATGTAAAAAACACAAATGCACAGGAATCAACATTAAATCAAGTTGTGTTCTTTTCAACGATAGCCTGATTTATCTGAGAATTGAACAAAGGGGCTTATCTCCAGCTCATTCTGACATATCAAAAGATACACAGAAAACTGCATGCAAAATGAAAAGGTATTGGTGGATCTTTTATAAAAGTGCATGTGCATTGCTATTGACCTATCTGCTGTACTATGAACAAATTCTGGGCCCATAAAAATATTTTATTTGGTGCATCAGTGGTTGTTAAAATTCAGGGCATTGATGGATCAATAGATTTTCTCCAGCAGTAGATCTCTCAGTTGCACTGGCCCAAAAGAGACTGCCTGAATTTATGTTGATCTCTCCTCAAAGACGAGAGAGAGAGAGAGAGAGAGAGAGAGAGAGAGAGAGAGAGAGAGAGAGAGAGAGAGAGAGAGAGAGAGAGAGAGAAGCTAGATAGCAGAAGTACCCTTCGTTCATTACAAAACTCTGGTTCGGCTTTAACATAAATACACGTTCTTGACAAAATACTCTCCATCTGCCCATGTCACCTAACCATGGAGCACACTTGACATTCACTTGACTTCTCTCTTTTATGTGGTAATTTATTTTTATTTAGTGGTGGAAAATTTTTGTACTCTGTTCACTTGTCTTCCATGCAAACTGATGATGTTGAATATTGCTCCCTCTTCAATCAAGTGGACTCTCGTTATAAAATTTATGCTTCTGGTTTAGGTTCATCTTCACAGTTCTTGCCTCACTTGAATAAAAAGAAGAACAACATGCTTGTGTAGTGCTATCTGTGTATCTCATTTAATCTAGTAGAGGCTTATTAATATCCCAGAGTAGTTATGCTTTAAAAGCTAACCATATGCTAAAATAAGACGTTGTGTCTATTATCGGCATGGTTATCTTTCGGCTTCCATTACAGCATGACATCATGACAGAAGGCAGTGTTCCCACTGTCTGAAGGCAATCAAGACTTTTCGCACAGAGAGCCTAATTGGTGTACATTTTTTTGCCCTTTTACTCAGCCTGCAGCAGAGTCATGAGCTTAGAGCTTTTCTGTTGCAGTATCTAATATTAATGTTACAACATTTTAGTTTCTCAAACAAAGGCTGTGGTAAACAATGACGGAAAAAAGGTCACATAGCCTAAAAGTGTCTGAGGGGGTCTATAGTCACTGCCCTGTGATTAATGGGGTTTCATATGCCTGTGTCTTCTGACCTAATGCGCCTCTTTATCAACGCGCCTTCACACTCGCCGATGTCCAGTCCTCAGTGAACTGCATATGGTGACATTATTTTGCTGATTTGCCTGGGCAGTGGACCCTTGTTTTGAAATGACATGCGGTCACCTTGCAATTGCTTGGGCAGCAGAGGTTAATTGTTTTCAATGGCGGAAATAATGTCTAGAGTGTAATGGCACTATGTCATGTATAATGAGCTCATTACAGCAATGTCACCCCCTGGAGTAGGACAGAGTCATTACAGGTCTTTTGAAACAGTAGGCTGAGCTCAGTTAGTTAAATAGCTGTGTCGTTTTGTCATAATTGCTGCGGGTTTATGTTCTGCTCCAGTTAGAGGACAGTTGCTCCTGAGGACTTAAACAAGAAAACTGTCGAAGGGTTTAAACATCCCTGAATTTTTCATTTTGTTGAGTAAACACAACAGTACCAGTCCTCTGCTCTGTGCACTTGTTTGTTTTCTTTTTTTTTTTTTTTGGAGGGACTGTATGCCTCAGTCAAACTTTGTTTTCTTGTCCTTGTGGGGGCCACAGAAAACTTGTGTACACTATGCGGCATGACCTAGTTTCTACTGTCAAAATATATTGAGAACCCATGTTTTCCCCGTACTGTACTGAATGTGGAATTGGCAGTTGTACCTCTCTAGTCAGCCTCTGTGCTGCCTCCACCCGCAGACAAAACCCTTCAGCAGATGCCTGTTTGCTCAAATGAGCCTGCACACTGCACACTTACCAGTGAATTCCCAACCTTGCAGGCCTCAAGGTTCTACAGGAGAGAGCTAGCACCAATTAGAGGCATCTCTAGAATTTACACACAATTGGTGGTGTGGCCCTTTTATGCAGGCACTTCCCAGAATCTTAAAAAAAGAGGAGGGGGAAGAGGGCATCATCGGCAACAGTAACGGTCATTAAACATAAACCATAAAAAAAATGACCTATCCGCTGTTTGTGAGAGCCCACAAATCAGTTTTGAACCGAAAAAACGTGTGTTACGCTTCAGAAGAGGAGTCACTTTGCATGCATGTCTACTCACTCTACAGCTCAGACTCTATGCGAGGTGAGCATCCATTGGTGGGCCTCTCCAGAGATACGCTGTGCAGAGATCAGTTAGAGCCAATGTCGTGTTAAGACATTAAACTCTCTATGCCCATAGTGGAACCAAGCCAGCTTAGCCCTGCCAAAGGTTCATATTTTGGGGGTTCTCATAGTGCCCTGGTATGTTCAGCTACTTTACCAAATAGAGATCAGAGAAGCCTCATGTGAGCTGACCATCTAAGCTGTTGATGCCAGTCCCAATTTTGAGGATTTCTGGAAGACAGTGCCCTATGATCTTTCAGATAGGTAATGAGAGGGACAGGGACTTTCTGTATTTCAGGGAGGCTTACTGCTGGATTCAATCAGAATCGAGTCATCTTAAGGTAAAATGCTATTCAAACAAAGGAAAGCAAACCCGGCAAGATTAATCTGTAACCGTTTTGCCATAAATTTCACTGAGCTATTTCAGGGGAAAAGACTGATTTCAGCTCAGCGGTTCTGAACGCGGCCAGAGGTGAGTGAATAAACTGCTAATGACCAAAGTTTCAAAGAATTGTGATGAATGATCAACTTGGGAAAGCAAATCCCATTTCTGAGTGCCCACTGTGGCACGCTTGAAGAGTGATGTAGCTTGTTTTCTGAATAGCCAATCCTTTCTCCACACATGTATGCACACACACACACACACTCAACATATCTTTGTTGCTTTACTTTTCACCTTCGCAGGTGTTTCGTTTCTGTAGGTCAGGGACTGTGTATGAAGACAGGCATGAGGGGGCGTATGATGCTTTTGAAGGTTGCTAGTGGATCAACTGCCTTCAGAGGAGATTCAGATTCAAACTAATACTGAGGTGTCAGAAGAAAAGACCAGGCTGTCAATTAAATCAAAAGAGATTTTATCAAGGGCTGGAAGAGAGCAGAGAGAGAAATAGTGTGACTGAGAGATTGAGAGAGATAAATAAAGAAAGAGAGATGAAAGAAACATAGGACGGGCAGGATTCAACATGAATATATCTCTCCAAGTGTGTCACTCTAAAGTTCTGCCTACATTTTCCCTATCTGATTAGTTTAATATCAGTTGTGGTAGTAACCTATATTAGCCTCTTAATTTACTTATTTTTAAATGTGGGTTTACTTGAACAGCTCATCTGTATTCTCAATCATGTAATAGGACTAAGCTGTGGATGAATATCTGAAACTGAAAGCATCATTAAAAGATTGAAGGTCATAGGTCTATCATATTGAATAACCACAAGATATTACGGTGTTACTGCCTAAGATCGTTCAGATTGCTGAGTGAGAGATCGCCATGGTGACAAGCACTAGAGGCTGTGAATGGGAATCCTGCATATAAAAGGCTGTCGCTCATTAATTCAGGTATATTACACTCTGATTCGCTGACCCTCTGAGTGGTCATCTCATGCCCCCTTTTACTTGACCAAGCCAAAGGCCAGTTCCTTTGCATGAGCCTCTTGTGGTTTTCCATATGATCAAATGGAGAAAAGGCTAAATTTGAACGCAGACAGGAGACAGGTGACTGAACTGTCAATACACAAATAAAATGAGTGTACTTTATCTATGTATTTATATCTACCTCTATAGCTTTAACACAGTGCATGATGAAAAAAACATTAATATTTTTGGCTATCTGACCTAAAATTGATTCTGTACTGGTGCATAGTAATGGAAAAACACTGTCTGTCTGTTGCTCAGAACCAGTTCACAAATAAAGAAATAATGAATGTTTTGTGCAAGTTTCCATTACATGTTCAAAAATGATGATGATAATGCTTTCTGATAGCGCTGAGGGTACAGTATGGCCACCTGTCTTTGATCACTTAGCAACTATCTAATTTATTTCTCCTTTGACCACTTCCTGTGTGCCTTGTCTGCTTTGGCCTTGGGGCTCACAGCAGAAATCTGGGTTAATGGATTTTTAATGAATTGTTTAGAAATGTTTTGCTGTTTGTTTCATTCTCGTCCTCCTCCTCTTTTCTCTGCACCAGTCAGGAGAATTTTAAAAAATTGTGATGATCATGATCATGATGTTCATCTACCAGTAAATTGCTGATGAATCACATAAATTGAATTTTCCTCCATTAAAAAAGGGTGTTGGTGTGAAGCTGCAGCATGTTTTTGTACATCAATGAATACAGGATTTGTGTGAAGCTCTGATGTAGATTTTGCATTGAAAAGAGGGATTGTATGCTGTGCATATATTGACAGCAGTGTGGTGCTTTCTCTCTATCAGTGACATGCATTAGTGCCCCCACAGTCCAGCTGCATGATTTTAGAGCGTGTTTTTAAATTCATTGCTTCATTCAGCCTGTCCAGACCCTTAAAATCTCAGCCCTGTGCATATATGCAATGCTGCTTTTTGTGTGTGTGTGTGTGTGTGTGTGTGTGTGTGTGTGTGTGTGTGTGTGTGTGTGTGTGTGTGTGTGTGTGTGTGTGTGTGTGTGTGTGTGTGTGTGTGTGTGTGTGTGTGTGGTTTGGCTTTTTTCGCTCTTTCACTTTGTCAACTCAAACTCCACGTGGAGGTGAAAAATGTGAGTAAGTGAAATTGCCACACGCTCCTTAACAGCCACATGTTTGCTACTTCATTAAAACCACAGAAGGTAAAGAGTGACAGGCAGACATACCTGCTGTAGGAAAGTCTATCAAGGGGAGTCATGTCTTCAGAAAGGAACAAGGGCTGATGACAAATGTGTTTGATTAGCTGAAGAATGGCCCAAAGAGTACTGATAGATATTGATTTTGTTCCCAAGATGATCACCACTGTGGCAATACTCATCAATGCCAAGCAAAGGGAATGTGCCAAAATTTCCACACAATACACACCCTCATCCTCAGCCCCACATCGTTAAAAAAAAAAAAATGGTTTCTTTCTGTCCTGCAGCTGTGAGTATGTTGACCATGTAGAATGCTCCTTACCAAACTTGAGCAAATCACACAACAAGATTAACTGATAATAATAATCCTTCTTTAATCCGCCTTCAGGTTTATCACAACCACACTTTGTGTTGTCCTGAAAGGCAATTGGCGATGTAAATAATGAGCTGTTTGCGTTGTTTGGAAGAGGTGGAGCTTTTGTATTTTTACCCTGTGGAACATGTGGGAATATACTGCAGTACCTTAAAGGACAGAAAAGCTTACCTGGCAGCGGGTAACAATAGCGGAGAAGGTGCTTCTTGTCTCTGCTATCGTAAGATAAAGACAGATTTTCTGCGGATTCTGCAGTTGGCACTTTCTTAAAACTTATCCTTTGAATACTGAACAATGTAGGTTTTGTCTCTCGGTGGGTAGTGGAAGGAGAACATCATCCATCACGCATAGTGCAAAGTGTTGTATGAAGCGCGGTGTGTCGAGCACAGACCTTGAAGGCTCCAGAATGTCCTGCCGAGAAGCCGTTTTTTCAGGGCTATTGCCACACGGTGCTGTCACCTCACATAATTATTTCAGCTTTGAAGCATTTACTTTTATGACATCCTGTTAAAAAAAAGGCACCAAGCTACAGTGTTTGAAAAACCCACAGAGGATGGACACTAATGGTGTACCTTGCATAGTCTGCAAAAAGTGAGGCTTTCACTTTTGTTTCACTTCTCACTCAGAGATTTTGTACTGATGTAGATATTTTAATACAGACTGGACTCAAATAAAGCCTCTCACAGTCTGAGACACATGTAGGAGGGGGAGGGGGGGTCTTTTTGTGGAACCATCTGTACTAACAATATAGTTTTACTGCTATATAGTATAGTTTTTTGTTTGCATGTACCCAGACAAATAACAGAGATCATTTTGTATTATTTACGAGATATAAACCGGGAAGTATGTAATAGTATGAGATATCATATCAACATGCAATAGCATTCTGCTCATTTTAGCAAGAGAGCATTTCCTTGATCACAGTAGATTAATGAGTATGGGGTTGAATATTATCGAGTGTAAAAGTTTGTTTCATTTATGCTTGTTTTCAGTGTTTTTGTGAATTGACTGAAATAGGATGTGCTTTTCATGTTGGTATGTTAGCTCGCTACACAGACACAGAATCATCAGCAGCTATGAACTTTTGTCATTTGACAGGAAAGTTAGATCATTTGGTAGCCATAGCAAGGTGAGCAAGCACATGTAAGATTGTGTGTAGCTTGTATGCCCTTCAGAGAGGCATAGGGGGATATCAGTGTTGTGCATGATAGTTTAAAGAATACTTTATGCTAAAAAAAAAAAAAAAAAAACAGGTATTTAAGAGTAACGTTTCTCAAGTTTTTTTTTTTCCTGCAGTGTAAGTATTTTCATTAGAAAATCCCACAGTGTTCTGTTTTCTTCTCAAAGTCACCATGACACCACATTCCCCCAAAGAGCTCATAATGTTGAAGATGAACACTGTCTTAAAGCTTAAAACCTGAACTTTGGTTGAATCTTTCCTTTAAGGAAATTATCCAGATTCCTAAGGTGCACTTAGCAATACATACTCATCACATTCGAGAGAATGTTTAAATCATTATCAAACTTATAAGTGATAAAAACAATTACGTTTGAGTACAGTAGACCAACATAGCTACAGCTGTATTTTTGAAATTGGCCAACTCTCAAATCAAATCAAATTAAAAATAAATAATATTATTAGATTAATGTTGTAAATTGGGTTTGAGTCACAAAAGTGTCTGGATTTCTCTAAAAGGGTCCAACTGAAGATTTGGTAAGCATCATCCACCCCTGCAAAAAATATACTGACTATGGCTTTCAATATGTTTTTAGCAGAAGATGTCAAACACACTGAGAATATTCTGCCTCCGAAAAGGTGTATTTACCCTCAGGTAACTTACACCTTTATCTCCAAATACACAATGACATAGACCTACCACCTTCATTGCACTGTGAAATGCTACGTTTTACTCTCCACTGCACAGTTTAATGTGTACATTTGTGTGCTAAATCCTTTCCTAAAGGTTTATTGTGTTCAAGATTCCTCTGCCAGCTTTCCCAGTTGGTTGTTCATTATGTCAGCATTAGCCTTTTCCAACTGCAACCTTCAGAGGCAGTTCTCTGCAACATGAAATATAAGAAAACATATAGAACACCATGCCACCAAGCAAGGCTAATACACAGTTCTGCTTTAGCACTCTGTTTTGATTTGAAATGGGTAAATGTAAGCAATTTATAGACAGCTAAGTACTATTTTATTCTGCATATTACATTTTGATATGTGTAAGAGGGTTAGCCCAGTGAAAAGCATTGTGCATGGAATATTATTCACGCTTTAGCTTATCACAGCAGCTGCACCTGCTGTCAGATGTTGTGAATCTTTAACTACAGTAAATGAAATTTCTGTACTGTAAATGCTAAGTGTGCATACAGACGGGAAGTGCCAGTGCAAGTACTGAACAGAATTGTACGAAAGTATGGAGAAGGAACTTTTAGAGGTTTGAGCTTAGAGAGTGGCGCAGATGTCTAGTATGTGTGACAAGCCAGGAATTGAGCTAGACAGCTTTCGTGCTGAATGTCCTTCTATCAGGGTGACAGGGGTGTCACTGTGAGATTGTGCAAGGCTAATCCTGTTTATGAGTCACTCAAAAAATAATAATCAGTTGTTTTCATTTTTGAGCCACACGGCATGAACCTAGCTATAACATAAAGTTTATTTTGTGCACTATTAGCCCCCAACCAGCTATTTGTTTTTCAAAAACCATGATGCTAATGTCAAATTCATTCACAAAAAGTTCATAGGCTATTGAACTTAGGTTAAATTTTAGCCAGTTAGGGAAGTCCAAACGTTCCCTAGGTGGTTATAGCCTAATTGTAACCTACACATTTTATACTTTATTATCAATTCCAGTCATCATATCTGTAGTTGACCAATGTCAAAGACAAGTGTGTGTTGCTCATTTTCATCGCTAGCACTGTCGTCAAGAAACGACGTAAGGTGGAGCAAAACTTCTTCCTAAAACAGGATTTGCCCACAAGAGAAAACTTGGTGTACCAAATTGGTGTACTTATGTGTCTATTTTTCTTGATTGCTTGCCAGGTTTGACATTCAACAAGTTAAATTGCCATATAATTTTTTGCCCAACCTACTTTCTAAAGTGGCATTGTTGTGGTTATAAAACAATCAGTCACTTAAGTGAATCAAGGTCATTCATGAATAGTTAATCACACTACTTGAAGTTTTATTCTAAAACACTCCATGAATAAATGGACAGATACAGTAGTGTGTCTTATTTTCAACACACATTTTGCAGAACAGTTTTCTAAGTCTCAATGCAAGTATGTAACCATGTTGAAATGTCACAGTTCTGTATTGGACATCATTTCTCTGAAGGAGGAACATGAGTCTGGGAATAGCCATATCACAAGCCGTGTCTTGCTGAAGGCTCTAATATAATCCGTCCTGTAATATCACAGGCAGATAAAAGCATTCGGAAGGAAGATCTTACTCCTTGTGTATACAGTGCTCTGTAGTGCGCCATCTTAGAACCCTTATCCCAAATGTGTCTCCATGTCAGCAGATGACTGGCCTGCATATGTCATGTCTCAGTTCCTCCTTCAGCGAACTGAGGTTCCCTCCTCATAATCTTTCTCAGTCAGAATGTCAATAAAATATATGCATGGGAACTCCCATACAATCATGTATATACCAGAGCAGAACCAACCATATCCAAATAAAAAATCACTGTGGCACATACCTGGTGCAGAGCAACACCTCTAAGCAGCATCCTTAGTTGACAGGGGAGACAACCTCCACCGCACAAAAACAGGAAGATGGTTTGCATAATGTCCTCTGTGCATCCTAGAGACATATTCCTACAAAGCACAAGGAACAGAGTTCTGGAGCCTGCCTGCCCCTGACTAAGACAAGTCACTTAATACGATGGTGTGGCTTCAAAAGGGGTCTGTGCCACTTTATAGACACTACCCAGTCATTGATATAAGTGAGCACCTACACTCACTGTACTCTGACAAGGGACAGCCCTGTCCTTTGTGCTCTGCTCATTTGTATGAATGACTGGTTCTTTACTATAGGCCTGAAGGGTACATGCTTTCACATGTCTGTCCACCCTCAGTAGTGAAAATAAGGCCTGAGTTTAAGTCTTTTGGCTTTAATCTTGCACTTCTTGAACATGAACCAATAGTTCATACATATGGACCGCATGGTTATGCACATTGTGAGCATGCAAAGGGTGTGGCATTTAAATCTATTGATGAGCAGGCTCGAATTGAGAATGTAACACATTCTGCAATCTCATTTGACCACCAGAAAGTACCCTTTATGCCTGTCTACCAGGGAAATGACCCTAACAGAACCGTTTTGCAGTAGAGAAACAGGAACATGTGACATCCGAGTCCCAGGTGAAGCCAGACAGATGTAGAGAACAAGCTAAATCGGTATCTGATTCCCCCTACTTTTGGGGGAGTGAAGGAGGCACAGGTGGACTGAGGGAGAGGGGGAACAAGGACCCTCAAGCCAAGCCAGGGCTCAGTAATCTTTTCCACTAAAAGACTATCAGAAATGTTGGCACACTTGCAGAGCTGGTCTGAATGGGTGTGGTTGTGAGAATTGAAGGTCCAGGCTTCAAGCCAGGGACAAAGAGGGGCCTAAGACCACCTAAGAAGCCTCCCCAGACTTCAATGAGACTCCTTTGGAGGTCCCCTTTGAAGGTCCATAAGGAGGGTGCACCTGAACAAAATTTCTGAGAACAGCAGTATGTTTCTGCAGTTGCTCAAAAAAGAGGCCTTTTGAGAAATAGAAGAATTAAGACATTTATTCTTTCTCAATAAGCTGAGAGAGCTTTAAAACATTAGTGCCTTTGGGCTGTCACAGCGTGACCCATAACCTGACCAAGGGCCTGGGATACACACCAGGAGGACTGCAGACAGAAATCAGATGTTCTTCGCAATTTTCATGTTTTTTGTAGAAAATACTCGGTCGATAGCCTTTAGGCTAACAATCAAAAAGTCAAGTGCATTCAACTAAAGGAGAAAATCATCCCATTGTAAGAGGAAACCACACTGTGGCAGGAAGAAGCTACTTGCGCTTATCTCTAGATGAGTCCATTTTAAAGTATATTCCCCAGACTCACATTTAAAGCCATAAAGTCAAAGTTAAAACTGTACAGCGTATCTTTTTCCATGTTGTCAGTTCCTGTATGCAGTGGAAGTTGCTTTGGGGTGGGGCATAACCATAATTACTGTCTTAGACTAGCCTTTGCTCTGATTGTCTCCAGCAAACTGTATCAGTGGTTCTGATTAATGCTGCTATCTTGCTTACTGCACCTTCTGGATCTCAAGCATGGCCAGGAGCAAGGATCATGACATTCAGAGGAACATAAAGATGAGACCTCAAGGAAGGGAAAAATCTTGTATTTTTACCAGTCATACCAAAAGTGAAATTAAAAAGATGCAAGAAATGTGATTTTTTTTTTTTTTGACTGTCACTTGTAAGAAGCTGGCTGTCAAGCTAGCTCACTGCAACTGAGAAGTATAAAAATAATCACATTAAAATGTAATAACACTTATGAGAGCTTTTGTTGTGTCCATCTCTTATATGTATAAATTCCTAACTTCTTATCTAGGCAGTGTTTTACTCCGCTTATCATTACAAGGTCGCTATACGCAGTTTCATATTTTCTTTTCAATTTAATAACTGCCTGTTGGTTTATGGTTTCTTCTTTCATCTCACCAAATATCATCTCACTTTTTGTGTTAGACATGGAAACAATATTTATTCAAGAAATACTTGTTGCAGAATTCACTTTAATTCATTCCACTCTAGTTTTCTTTTGTTTGGTGTATATATTTGTCTAATTCTGTTTTATATTGCTTTTGTGAGTCACTGGAGAGTGCCTATACTCACACTGCATACTTGCTTCAGGTTAAATATCCTTACTGCTTTGAGATTCATGAGCTGGCTGAAAGAACCATGTTTCATTTTTTTAGCAGATTAGCTTTAAAATTGGCTGAGAGATTTTTGGCTACTCCTGTTGAAGTTTTATACGTATAAACTGTATATTATCCAGTCTGTTCTGAGAACCAGCTCTTCCAACAATCTGTATTCATTCATCAAGTGCTGAATTTTAGTGTGGGTTCTGTTAGGTCATATCTTTTAACTCTTAAACCATTGGATTGTATCAATTAGAGTTTTACTATGCACAAAAGGGTGTACATATACATTTCTTGCTGTAATTGTTTGAGTTTTTCCACAGTCTGTATCTGTGTCCAGATAGAAACAGGATACAGGAAGTGGGCATTGCATAAAATGGAAGTGCCTGGAAATGATGGACAAATACTTCAGTTATTTTTCATCTTAATTTTACTCTGATTGTAATTGTTGATCTTTTGAAACCTCTAAAGGGCTTTTAATACTAACTTTTCCTTTCCCCTAATGACACATGGCTAGCTAACATACTTTTTTTTGGCAAATAATGGCTTATGTGGAGCTCCTTAAATAGGCTACTGAATTGAAAAATAACCAGAATTATAGCCTATGTGTGCATACTCTTTACCTCTCAAAGTGGGGAGGCTGACACATTTGTGATTGATATAAAAGCAATGTATTAAAGTGAGGGAGAGATGAAAATGTTACCTGACATTACTTGTCCTTCCTCCTGATATTATTATACTCTATTACCTAGTGATCAATTGCTAGACTATATCTTTTTAACTGTCTCTATTCTCCCTTATATGGCATACACTATAGTGATGACTAAGGGACTCTTTATCCATTTTCTTCTTGTGAAAGTCAATAAAGAGGTCAGATTAGCTTACTGCTCAAGTTCATGCACAGTGCTTACTGGACAGTTTGTGCTGAACATGACACGTTATCAATGAATCCTGAAAATTTCTGCCCTCACACGTCCAGTAGGTTGAACCCTGCCGGATAACCTGAACTGCGATAGTGCCCAACAAATTTCTTTCAAATGCAATATCTGGCTGTGGACACACCCCTACCACGTATCATAATCATAAGAAAATTTCTCATTCAAACATTCAGATTTCTTTGGTAATGTTTAAAATTCTGTACCGTTTGTGCATTACTAACCATATATGCCTCATAGCTTGTGTAACAGGAGGTGTATATTGAATGGTAAATTGCAGTTCCAATTGCACCATTGAGTTTTTATATAGCTCAGATGACAGCATTATTGTTAGAGAAGAATTTGGAATTGCTTCTCTGAGGTATTGCATTTTCAGTCTGGACAATATTTTAAAACATTCACTGTCATTAAAACTCTGTCCTCCTCTGGGATGTGATTGACTATATACTGCTTGCAAATGCCATAATGTGAGCTTTAAAAGTCATGTTTTGCAATAACACCAGAAGAATAGTGTTCCATGCCTAGATCACGGGTAGCTAGGAAAAAAACCCAGCCACATTTTCAAAATTCACCTCAAATGCATATAAACATTTCAGCATGCCATCTGCCACCAAAGAATTTACTTTACTGAGTATAAACACTCTGTACCTATTAGAGCGACCGTTCCTGTACTCAATGACTGCAAAACAAGCAAAATGTTCCAGGTACTGCACTGTCATTTGCTATATATTTTCAAGGAAATATTACCACTTATAAATGCTTCCGTCAAACTTGAACTAATGTAACAGTAATAATTGTAATAATTTACAATGTATTTCATGCTGAAATTATGTTCAATATTATGTATATCTTTATTTTTGACAGGGGGTACCACCAAATTTTTGTTGGGCCCCATCTTGAGCTTTTAATATTTTTTATATATATTTTTTTTCTATTTAATCTTGATTTTATAATTGTCTACATGTCTGAACTCTATTTCTCTCCTGACCTTTTTTATGTAATCATTCATTTTTGTAAGGACACAGTCAGGAATGATGACATAAAGTCACATAGTCTGGAATGTCAGTTTATGATAGTCTTAGTTATTATATAATGATCAGAAATATGAACATTAACTGTAAGCATTCTAATTGTTAGCAGGGTGTACACTGTGCTGTGCTACATTTGAGTAAAAGTAAGATGCCTTTGGTCTTGATCACAGAGAATGCATTAAAAATTGTGTTACTAATAAATAATTACCCCATCAGCTCTGAACGTCACCTTAGTATCTGAGACAGTTATCTCCCGCAATGTGCATTCATGTTTCAATGTTCTCTTGAAAGAGATTTTGCCTCGCTCCCTCTCTCCAGCCAATGCCAGCATCCTGTCAGGAAGGTTTATTAATTGCAAAAAGACGATTCATTACCCTCTCAGCCCTTTTCTGCTCCCTCTCCCTCTCCACGGAGCGATTGATTTATTCCTGTCTTCTATCAGTGTTGAAAGGAAGGCTCAACCACTCTCTCCTCCTGGTCATTCCTCTTCTTCACCATACCACTATCTGCCGCCGGTAAGGCTGCGTTGGTGCACGCTTTTTATTTCCCTGTTAGCTAAATGGGAGTTGTTAGCAGAGATGCGTGTAGATGTCAGTCCGTTCCGCAGGGCTCAGTATTCAAATCCAATGCATCCATCAAGTGCTGTTAATTAGACAGCAGACAGGCTGGCCCTGCACGCACTGCCTCTGCGTCGGACTGGAGTTTTTAAGATGGGCCTGAGCCCATTTGTATACCCTATGACAGTGTCGCAGCAGAGAGATGAGCTGCCTCCCGGTTAACGAAGGAGGATTCAGAATGTTTTCACAACACGGCAGGGATTGATGAGTGTGTGGGACTGTACTGAGTTTAACTTGTAACTGACGTGAGACAAGCATGGACCGTGTTACTGTTTGTGCGTGCGGATGCGTGTATGGTTGTGTGTGTGTGTGTGTGTGTGTGTGTGTGTGTGTGTGTGTGTGTGTGTGTGTGTGTGTGTGTGTGTGTGTGTGTGTGTGTGTGTGTGTGTGTGAGTCTGTGAATTTGCACACATGGTAAGCAGTTTTTGCCTTGTACACTCCCATTTTGAATTTTTGTAAAATGACCTAATTTTAGTAAAATGTTTTAATCATATTGCTTTTCTGCTAAATTTCCTAGGTGATATTGGCCACCTTACTGAAGGATAACTCCATTGGTTCTACCCTGGGTTTCTTTGTCTTAGTTCTACTTTGACAGTGACCAGGATCTGGATATCACCTAGAGCACACCTAAGTGTTTGTATGGTGTATGTAAACAGCAGGGTAGTTACTATTTGGATTGAGGGCAAGGGGTGATATGTTAGGATGAGGATATGCAGTTTCACAGCAAGGCAGCGTACAAAGCTACCATCTCTGCCTGTCACTTCACCAGTGCTACTAAAACAGTATCCATCTTCCCTTAGGGTTATACATAGTAGAGGAAAACACACTCAAATATTAGCAATTATTCCTTTTTAAGTTTTGGTGAAACATGCTTTTGAGTAGCACTGATGAACAACAGTGGAGATCACTTGGGAGGAGGGCTGGTTTTTGTCTCATTTGCTAAGCTCTTGTTGATCCAGAGAAGAGGGATATCTGTTGATCTTCATTAGTATCGTGTTTAAAAAGCCATTAATTTATTTATCCGTCCCAGTTTGCTTGTATTTTCCTCTTTTACAAAATGAAGAAAAATTGGAGGGTGGATGTAGGGAATCACCAAAACGCATTGTGGAATTCGGCCGTGAACTGAGATCCTGTTTTGTGGCTTTTAGTTTGAAAAGGCCTAGGGGAACATTCTAACAAAAAAATGTACTTCCATGGCTATATATAAGGTTCTACGATTTTCATGGATCTATGGAAAGGCTTGTGATTGCCATGATTATATGAAACAGCTAAAGATTTTCATCCATATTCAACAGAGCACACTAATATGAAACGTGATGGAAAATACAATGAAATGCAGCATATTTGTCAGCATCAAACAAAAAAAAAATGTTCAGAGCTGCCTGGATTTTAAATAAATGAAACATTATTTACTGTTGTTGTGTCTGTTTAGACATGTCTCTATGCACTGCTTTGGTCTTAGTCCTGAGTTGTCAAAGGTAAGGTGATGTACTTTTTGTCTTTAGAAAAAGGATGCCCTGTTTTTAATAGCATATGTGGTCTTAATGTTTTCATCACATTCTTTTATATATATGTGTGTGTGTGTGTGTGTGTGTGTGTGTGTGTGTGTGTGTGTGTGTGTGTGTGTGTTTTGTATGACTCGGGAGGCCTTAATAATTTGTTTGTGAATACTTAAAGAATGGTTTATATAATCAAGCTAAAACTTCAGTATTGGCCCTGCTTTGGGGATCAAAACAAGGGAATCGATGTGAGAACAGTTACCTTGTGCTGATCCATCTGTGTTATTTGTCAGCAGGCATCTGTTGGAATTATGGTTTTCATGGTTCAGACTGTACCAAACTAAATAAAATGTCTGTTGTAAAAAATATTGCAAGATAACATAAGAAAAATGAAATGGGGGGAAAAACAAGTGGGTTATTTTCTCATATAATAACACCCCCAGGGTACGAGGAAAAGGATGGAGTGAAAAACAGCACATATCCACTTACTAAATTGTGTTTGTATGATTTTTTTTTAAATAATCTAGTGTCATCCTCGTTTATTTTATTATAACCACTAACATGAGGAGGAAAAACTGTTCCTGAAAATATGTCCCTGAAATATGTAACTTGGTTGAATGGTGATGCTTCCCATGGGGTTCTGGGTACTATGTGAGGATGACTGAGTTCAGACATTAACTTCACTCAATGTGTGTGTGTGTGTGTGTGTGTGTGTGTGTGTGTGTGTGTGTGTGTGTGTGTGTGTGTGTGTGTGTGTGTGTGTGTGTGTGCAAGCAAATTACACATTTTCTGTGTGTTTACATGTGAGTGGATGTGTGTGCATGCATGTTTATATTATGGTATACATACCATCAGTGTGTTTTTGTGTTACCACATGTATCTGTGGTAGCATGAGTGTAGCTGTGTGACTGTGTATCTTGACGTATCTCTCACTCTGCATCTGTGAGTGACTGGGATTTTTTATGTGTTCTTGGTTAAGAAGTGTCAGTGAGTATATGAGTTGGTGAGTGTATGTTTTTGCGTGGGTCTGTCTGGACACATTTTTCTCCCAAGATGACTAGCAGTGACAGGGCCAGCTAATTCTGTGTATATAACACACAGATTGTTCATATATACACAATATTCTAAAATATACATTATATTATAAAAACCTGAAAAACATGTGTTTTTTCCCTATCCTTTGTGTAGTGTTCCCTAAGAGGACATAACAGAGGTTTCCCGGTGTAAGGCACACAAAGACGATGTGAGCAGTTTTGCCTCAAAGCCTTGCAGAGTGTAACGGGTGAGCTCGTCTATGTGTGACTGAGTGGATGTAAGTCATACTGTGGGGAAGCAGTGGTGAGTAATAAGCCTTGCTGTGAAGCCTCAGGTGCTGTCACGTGCAGTACAGTCCCGCTGCCCCTCTGTTAAGAGCCGTATTGATGTAGCGTGTGCTGTCATGTCCCTGTCACAGGCATCCAAAAACACTCTCAGAATGACTTAATTATGCATCACCGCCTCCTCTTCTGCCCCCCCCACCACCATACACACACACTCACACACACTCAGAACCACTCCCTCACCCCCTTGTACAACAAGCCGCACTTTAGACAGTAGACCTCAACTAAATTCACTGCCCAACCTCTGCACACTCCTTGTGAAGTCTGGTGTTAGTGCTTTGGTTTTGGTTTGCACAGTGTTTTAACAGTTGCACCTGAGTCTGTATCATGTTCCAGTACCCATTATTGCACCTGTGTCTGTATCGTGTTCAGTACCTAATCAATGCACCTATCTTTGCTCTGACAGTACCCATTGCTGGATTTGTTTTTGTGCCATTAAACTGTCTGAGACTGCACAATTATGTGCTTTTAGATTATCCTATATTATACAGCACCTGTTTCACTGCCCCATGGTGCATCTTGCTATATTCACTTGTGCAGTATCAGGTGGAAGTGAGCCTTTTCTGTGGAAGTAGTTCACTGAAAGCAAAGGTATGTGGAATATTCCCACAGCCATGGTATCCATAGCAAAAACCTCCTGCCGACCAAGAATTCAAGTTGTTTTGTAAAGATAATCAAGTACATTTTCAGAATGACTGTGAAGCCAGGCAGAATTGCACCAGGAGGACCTCGTAAGGATTGAAGAGTATAGGCCAGGAACACATTATACCGTGTGCATGTCTTCAAGGCTACTCCAAGTGACAAAATGGCAACAAAATTACAGGTTTCAGTCTATATTACATCCACACCTCATCCCTCTCTTTCTGTTTCTGTCTGTTCCTCCCTGTACAGGTCCGCCCTTTGATTTTCAAGCATAAGAAATCATAACACCCTCATACGTACTACTAAATGTAAAAGAGGCATAAAGTGTGTGAAGAAAAATATCTATACATATAGACTGATACAACACATGCAATTTATATAGGAGATGGGCCTGTGAAGACTTAGTCCCCATGTACACCATCGAGTATGATATAAGTATAAGCCTCCTGGGCCCCCAAGAAAAGCCCATAAAAGTTAATTAATAAACAAAGGCTCTTCTACAGTAACCAGCGTAGTGTCTCATCCAACCTGCTTAAGCTCTTTGTATCAGAGATTTTGTGTCGATTCTTCTTCTCCTTTTTAACTCCCTCCCTCCCGCTATAGGAGCATGAGCACAGGAAGGTCCCTCTTCACCCTCCCACTCGCCCTTCTCCCCCTCTTACTGTTCCACAGTCTGTGCCCCAAACAGCGAAAGTTCCTCTTCTCTCATTAAGTTCTTTTGTGAAGCCAGAGATGACAGTAATTGGTTTGAAAACTGGAGACAATGGGATACAAGGATTATCACAAGCTTATATCCCAGCGCGTGGCCGCAAGCCCATCAACCCACCCCCCACCCCCACCTCCACCCCCTCTGTCTTTCTCCTTTCGCCAAAGCGCCCCATGCCCTGTGAGCACTGGGAATATCTGATCCTTGCTTTATCAGTCCTTCCGTGCTGAAGTTGCATCCTTGAGCTTAGGAATATTAATGTGTTTGACTAAGAGTGGGTACTAGTTATCTTCCCCATTGAGCCAGACAGAATACAGAGGCTAGCAATTGAAAACATAGAAGTGGGAAACAATGATCTTGTCCTTGACTTATTTGTTGATTTTGACAGCCCTATTTTCTTCCTCCATCCTTCCTCTCTCATCTCACAATCTGTAATAATTGGTAGTTGCGTAGCTGTTAGCATAGCTCTACTTCCTTGGACTTTCGTGCTCCTATTCTGCAGTTATGAGTTGGTCATTTAGAATAATACCTCATAGAATAGGTAAATGGCCTCTGTATAGATGGTGACTTTGAGGGATGCAGGATGGGAGCAGGGAATGAAATAAAGTGCAGGGGCCACAGACAGTGAGATTTTTCTTGTTAGCACAGGTTCCTCCTGTAACTCCCAGAGAGGCATTTATGATTGAGATGTGAGTGCTTGAGGTGGATAAAACAATTTGCCTCTTGCAGAAATGATGCGGAGCAGGCTGGCTCATCTCTTTTCGCAATATTATCTCAGCTGAGGTTTTCCCTGAGGCAGGGAGGTGCTGACGATCTCGTAATAACTGCCCTTTTCACAATCAATGAACGGACTTGAGAAAGGATTTGTTTGCTTTTCGTACCCAGCGGTTTAATAGCATTCCATGCCGATGGGTTAGGATCAGTCTTTCCTCTAAGCACTATTATGGAAGGAAGGAGGTGACGAGAAGTTGACAGATTTTAATGAAATCACACATCCAGTGTGTCGATGCAGGGGTAGCAGCTGACATAGTACTGTAAATACCTTCATTGTTATACAGTTCTCCAAGGGAACTCACCTTTTTCATGTATTTTGTCAAATTCATGTAACTCTGAATTTCCCCGAATGTCGTCCGAACACACAAATGAAAATGTAGAGCACTCTGAGTCCTGCATGAATAATGAACAGATCCCATATGTTTTTTTTTCTCATAAATTAGATCACCAACTGTGGGCAATGTGTCAAGTGATACCCGGGGCTGCCCCAAGGCCTCAGGAGGTTTGCTGAGACGAGGGCAGGGATGGGGAGCATCATGTTTCCCTTTAGGCAATTTGGAATATGTGCGTCTATGCTCGCAGAGGGGTGTGTGTGTGTGTGTTTGTGTGTGTGCATGTGTGTTTGATTGAAGTCGTTACAGGAAACCAGAAGCAGTTTAGTGATGAAGCAGAATTAGGCAGACACATTCTGGCACGCAGAACCCCTCTGCAGGACCTCTGCTCGGCAGCATATGAGATATTGGATGGAGTAAGAGAATAAAAGGCAGACAAAATTGTGCATCACAAAGAATGGCGCTGGCACAAAAAAGTAAACTTCTGCAGTGTGACCCTATGTAACATTTTGCCTGTTAATTTGTAATTAATCAGATTGGAGCTGTAAAAAACAGCTTTGATGATTTTGATGTTATTTTATTGTAGCGGTGGCATGTTAGCTAGCTAGCTAGCTACCTAGTTAGCCGATAGACAGTGATATGAGCACCAACCAAACTGCCAACTAGAACCATGTTGTATAGTTGCTCTTCGATACCATTTAATACATCTTAATAACTGTCTTAATAACAAAAAATGATGCTACAAGCTTGCTTATCTGTCAGTAAATACAGGATGGAAACTGTAGTCACATTGCCCAGTTCATTCAGGCTCCAGCTGCAATATCAATGGCATCCATTAAAATATGAATGTTTAATCCAACAGTAATGATTACATCCTGGCATTTTGATTTCAAAATCATTCAAACACACACACACACACAGACACACACACTTGAAGTGAGATTGTCATTCTCCTTCTCCTTCCTAGCTCATCAATATCACACATCTAGAACAGGCCAATTCTGTGTTTTCTGTTGTTATTTTCTTCTCTGATAGAAAGACAGAGGGAACAGATTTACTTTTGGCTTGCAGAGTTTACTCAAACTTATGCTCTATTTTGCATCGCTACCAGGAAAATATGTAAATAATTACAACAAGAAAATATATAATAAAAGGAAATTATTTTTAACCATCAAAATTTTAATTTCACTTATGTAGAGAACAGTGAAAAATTCTTTCAATACAGAAAATTGGTTGTTGGTTTTTTTTTTTAATTTTAATTATTAACTTAAAGCATGAATGAAGGTCTTTTCACAAGTAATTTTTGAACAAAAGAAAGGGAACAATAAGAGGGAATATAAAAATAAGAAAATGAAGTAAATAAAGCCTTAAGTACTATGTTTGCATTTAACAATATTTTTTAATACTTTCTTTTGCTGATCAGAACAAATTTTAATTACAAAAGTCCACATGTACTCCCGGGGTTTTGCTAACTGCATGTTTTGGAAAAGTCTTGAAATTATTAATATAAACTATTTAACTATGTAAACCATTTGTAAAAAAAATATTTCTTAATGGAAAATATAAAATCCTGATTTTCTGTTAAGAATATAGAGCTATAATAAACCAAACCCTGTTCAAAATGAATTGATAGTCGTGTACTGATCCATTTTCTGGTATACTCCCTGCAACCTTCAAGATCATTCAATGTCCTCATTTATATGTTAATGTCAGTTTTTAATCAGGATTGAGAGCCTGGCGAAGTCCCAACATTTTTGCAACTGCAGTACATTAAAAGTACATCCACACTTGCCCACTGTTGCCCAGTGGTTATGGCCACTTTCTTATTAAAAGGAATATTTCATAGCATGCCATACTTCCAGTAATAGATAAGCCTATTCAAAATGATTAATTCAAATTTAACATATTTAGAATTCTAAAATTATGTTAGTTTTCAGTGCTTATTTTCTTTTTTTCCCATTTTAATTTTCGGGTATATGTTTTCTTTTCCTTCTAAATTTAGGGTAAGCCATTTCATTTGACATCAACGAAAGTGAGTTTGTCTGCTGAAACAGCAATGACAGCCTCAGAGTTGTCATGCTAGGTATTTTTTTCTTCCTCCTGGATTGGTTACACCAGTCCTCTCACTCTTGAAAATTACAGTTTTGTTTTATTGGCATCATACAGCAATGCCTTCCTATGTTTCAGTACTTCTACATATTTTTTCTTAGTTACTTTAAGGCAGTGGTCGCCAACCTTTTTCGGTCCAAGATCTACTTTTGAAATCTACATCTACTCAAGATCTACTACCTTCAACACATGCGTACATAAACACATTCACACACATACACATACATACTCACCTATTCTTAGTGTGATACCTGTGCTTGCACAGCTTCTGTGAGTGCAGTGAAGTCCGGTTCATAATTTGGCATTGCCAGTCTGTCAGATGGGCATCTGTGAGCCATTAGCGATTTTGTTCTTGATTATTTTCATTTGGAAAAAGCCATCTCAAACTTTCTTTGTCCTTTGCTGTGTCCACTGCTGTGTTCAAACAACTGCAGAAATGTTGATGTCAATGTCCATTTGAACAAAAGGATTTGAGATAAACTTGACTATATCTTGTTCATCTCCTGAAAACGTCAATTAAATTCATGTCCCAATTTATTTAGTAGCTCACAGAATTGTTTGGGATGGAGTCTTTTCTGTATGACCTGTTGTTGAACTTTCTCCAGATTTGAAAAGTGAACAATGTTGTTGTTTTTCAGCAGGGGTGACCACAGGGCCAGTTTAGACTTAAATGCTTTAATTGCACTGATCATATGAGACACGTCTCTGTCCCTCCCCTGAAGTTCGACATTAAACTTGCTCAATTTGGACGTTATGTCTGTAAGCAAGGCCAGGCCTACCAACCAAGCATCATTTGACAGCTCCCTATACACTTAATTTCTTGACTTTAGAAATGTGTCTATTTTAGGGAGGAGGTCTAAAAATCTCTGAACTTTGCCTCTACTCAACCATGTGAAATCTGCAGGCAGAATTAGGTCCCCGTATGCAGCATCAAACTCATTGAGCAATGCTTTGCACAGCCAAGTTGCAGCGTTTTGGCATGGATAGAGAAAGAAAGATCTTGACAATGATTGACACACAGAAGTCAGTGACTTTGCTAGCGAGTGCTTGTTGGTAGATAACGCAATGGTGGTTTACAAAAGGAGAGAATTACATCTCTACACAGTGCAATAAAGCCGGAATTGACACCTTGCATAGCGGGTACACCATCAGTAGTGATTGAAACAAGTTTCTTGATTTGAATGTTTTTCTCTCTAACATACTTTTGAATTTGGTGTAGATATCGAGGCCAGTTGTCCTGGATTTGAGAGGCAGGAGGATTAGAAAGTCTTTGAATGCCTTCAAATGCAAACATTCACTTATGTCGAATGATTCGTCAAACTGCAAGGAGAAACATTCGCACCCCGCAAGATCTTAGTGAATTTGCTGAACCACGTTTTCAGAAAGGGATTCCACCCTTCTTGCCGCTGTAGTATCGGCAAGCAGGATGTTCTTGATTGCTGTTGAGATTTCGTTTTTGTTTTTAAAGTATCTGAATAAAGCGTCTGCAGGTACCGCCATCGCTTCCTTGAGAAATTCACCGTCTGTGAAAGGCTTGTTATGTTTTGCCAGTAGATAGCTAATTTGAAATGAGGCCTCTGTGTTAGCTTTCCCAATTGGTACAGGTTTAGAAAAAAGTGACTGCTGGGCTCTCAAAACTGCCTTTAATTCCTCCACTGTCTTTGTGTGAATTGTGCTATTTAATGGGAATCTGTCTTCAAATTTGCCATGCATTGTGTTATGATTCCGTTTGAAATTCCCCCGTTTTTTCAAAGCTACACTTTGATGGCAAATAAGGCAAATGCTGTTGTCTTTGAAATTCGTACAAAAATTCTGTTTCCCATTCCTGATGAAAATAGTAGGTTTTAGCTCTCTTTTCGATGGTCCTTCTCCTCTTGTCATTTTTTCATTGACTTCTTTACTAAGGTGAACTGAATGAAAATAAATTCTAGTTTGGAGAGCACCTGCAGGCAGTTGCAATTGTTGCGATTCAGAGAGACAGACAGACAACTGATTGGTGTGTTAAAATAAAACTAACTCCTGATTGGCCCATTGATTTTTGTGCACACTGGTAGATTTTCAAATTCTACAGCAGTTTGCTTTGGCTGTAGGCAGTGGTTCTTACATATATACAATCACATACACAAATACATATACAACCACAACCATTGAGCACTCTAGCCATTTGCAATGAACTGCATATACATAGATAGAATGTAAGAGCTCTTTTTCACTGGCCCCTGATATGGAAAATATTCATTCATTCATTCATCCATCCATCCATCCATCCATCCATCCATCCATCCATCATCCATTCATTCCCACCATGAAGGGCAATTAAATTGTTTAGAAAGATAAGCACACACAGACTTTGCTATCCTCACTAGTACCTGTCTCTTTGTTTATGTCGGATTTGTAATATAATGAAAACTGCCCAGTGCTGACTACACAATATAAAAGGTGCAGCATGTTCTTATCAGATGTGCTTTTTGAATGGTTGCAAGACCAACGCACAAACTCTCTCTCTCTGTCTCTCTCTCTCTCTCTCTCACACACACACACACATGATGCGGCACAAGTGAGCCTGAAGTTCGATTTTCTCAGAGGCAACCATACTTAAGGGTGCGTTTATATTGATGCATCCCACTGTTCAATTTTGTGGGCCTGTATCAGATGAAAGGAGCGAGATGCACAGAGCAGAAAAAGAACATGAGCTCCGTTAAGACCATCTCTCCTTATGTATCTCCAGTGGGGTTATCTGTTCTTACTCATATGGTGGAGGGGGGCGAGACAAGGGGGAAACAACTCGCCTAGCACTGACAATATTCCTGAAGATTCTCTATAAAGCATACATGGAAACATCACCAGCATCCCAACAGGTGATCTTTGTCATTGCTGCTGGTTGCAATTTTAAAAATGTAGTCATGAGTTATACATTTGGAAAGTGGAGGTTGCTCACTAGCAAGAGACAAACGGTTGTGTGCTTACTGTCCATGTTGGGAAGCCCCGTCTCCTTTCATAAAGGAATATGTATTATTAAAAGAACTGACTCAACCATCACCAGATCAGTGCAGGGAGCTGGACTTTTTATAGTATTGAAATGACTTTCATTGTTAGCACTGCCACTACTCATTAGTTTCATTATAGGCCCTTGCAATGACTTTGCAGTGTGGATAATGAATGCATACAAAATGACAAAAGGTAACTGCTTCAGATTCACATCAGAGAGTAGGCACAATTTGCTCTAAATAATGGCTAGTATTGTAGCATATCATATTCCCCTGTATTGTAGTCAGGAGGTAATTTTATAGTTGGACCTCTCTTTTTTCCACAAAATGTTCTGGTGAATAGCTAAATTGAAGAATCCAGGGCATGTCTGTAGTGGGATTCAAAACAGCGGCTCTTTTTTAAAATCCCGACAAACTGCAGTGTGACCCAGCAGGCATTACTGAGGACGTCCTTTTCAGCCTTAGCGAGGGAGATGGACTATTATTGAGTAACAGAAAAAAAAAGAATGAAAAATCGCTCATTAGAACAGCCACATTTTCAATTAAATGAGTTGTGAATTTCTCATCCAGCATACTGTGCGGGCCTGAATAGAGGCAAGGCATTAATTGCCTCTTCAATTTGTAATTTCGTTTATTTGACAGCGTGTTGAACAATAGCCGTCGCCAGCTAATTACAGAATCATCACACTGTGGCCTCCACTCCACATAGCACATTTAGCGATGTGGGTTGCCAGGGACCCCCTGGTGCACAGTGTCAAGCGTTCCATTGCCCGCTGAATGTAGCTTCCACACGTTTCAGCGTGTAAATTGCAGCTGTTGATATCATTGACTTACTTGTCTATCGTGAGATGATCAATGAACGTTTTCAATGAAAAATGTACAAGCCAAAGCATTTGGAGATACAATTTAAATCAAGTATCAAACCTATATGTCTCCTCCTAATATGCCTAGCATGCTCTCTCTTTCACTCTCTTTCTCTCACATACACACAACACACACACACACACACACACACACACACACACACACACACACACACACACACACACACACACACACACACCAAATAAGAATTGCTTAACAGTTTGGGTTTCATGGATGATGGCATTTTAAAGAATAAACAGAAGGGAATAAAACACTGCGTATAAACCTAGGCCCAGTTGGTCAGGCTTAATAGCAAATGGCAAGTCATTCTGGTTTTCAAGCATGCATCTTGATCTTGTATCTAAAGAGGACACAGGTGGTAGCTTTGAAGCGATGAGTCTGCACCAAATTACACCAGTTCTGGTTCACTGAAAATGTAACTAGGTTACTCTGATTTATTCAATTTATTTCTTTGCAATATTAATTTATTTATAATTTTTAACTAATTTTTTAGTCCAGAATGGGCCCATGGTCGTCATTTCCAATAAAGAGAAATATGAACGACTGGCATGACAGCAGGACCTACCCTCCAGTGGGTGTTGATGCCAATGCAATCAGCGAAGCTAATGTCATTATTATTTTGATTGCGATTAATTAGATTATTTGGAGGGTGCGGTGACAAGCTGTTCCGTTTGATTAGAAATTACCTCTCCATGAAAGGCATGTCTAACAGTCCGTGATCCATAGCAGCATCTCTCCAAAATAGCTCCCCTCATCTCGTCTTCAACCCAACTGCCCCCCCCCCCATTCCCCACTATACAGTCTCATGGAGGCATACACAACCACGGAAAGTTGTTTCATTCCCCTGAAAAGAGCTTCCGGCACTTGTTATCACCTCAGAAGGCCCCACTGGACCGGGAACCACACACTGTTGAAGATTAGGATTCCTTGGCTGTCATTGTACTTTAGGGTCAGATTACAGTCTTGTACACCCCTGGGAAACGCACACACGATATGAGGTTCTGTGCCACACCACCCCCTCCACATTCCCTAGGATTGGTTCTTGTATCGTGCGTATACCATCTATTCAGATAACTACTGCTTTGTATGGTGTAGCTCTGCTTGGGGGACAGTGTGTCTTATTTTTCGGCTAAAATGGATAAATGTTTATGATGTGTATGTATTTCTTACGGCGTGAATATATTTACCGTATCTAATTTCCGTGAGATATCAGTGCAATTATGACTGTCTGCAAGGGCATATTTTCCTCTCTAACGCTTTGTCGGTTTTTGGATATCAGCTTTGAACAAATCTCTTAACGTTCATTCATGAACGTCTGTTTATTACTTGAACTGCTGAAAGAGTGTTATTGTGCCCAAAATAAAATAATGTTGTGAAGTGAAAATGTATTGCACATAATCATAACATAATTGTTAAGAATATGTTTAGTAATTAGTTAGTAATATGAGTTAATGTGTAATAGTTTATAATACACATTAATTTGTAAGAGCAAAATATTTTTACATAATACCCTTTATATTATTCTACTGTTGTACTCATATCTGAAAATGTCATATTTTTCTTGTTTTGTGATATAGGTTATCTGAATATTATATGCTGTTTTTTCATTGCAAATTCTGATGGTAACATGGGTACAATATCAGTTGACTAATAGGTCATTAAAAATTATATTAAAATAATTAGTAACACCCTGGTTGCTGTGCAAGCTCAAAATAATTGCTAGCTTTGAGTTTTTACTTCAGCATGAACCAAGTAGACCCACTGTGACCACAACTCCAGATATACCAATAATTTCATCTTGCTTGTTAATGCAATTAGTTTAAATTAGCATGAAATGTTTTTTAACTAGGTAATTCAGTAGATTTTTTTTTAAATAGAAAAAAGCTGTGTATTGGCACTACTGTTGCTCACTTGAACATTCAAATACTTATTATCATTGGACGAAACATCAAGGTCATTGTTCTTTTCAGCAATGGAACTGTGCCTGTTTTTTGAAAGGCAATTAACAAGTCCAATATGTAGATATATACCTCTCTTTCACCCCTTTAGGCTAAATCTGAAAAGTACCAGAAGCTTGATTTCAGTTTGTCAGTCAATTTGAAGTCATTGCTCATAAATAGAATTTTATTTTTAATTTGTGCAATACAGACATTTAACCTATGCACTTTTTCTGCTAAAACTATGGAAGATGGAGAAACGAAGGATTTAATACGTACAGCATTAATTAACAAGGGGGACACATTCAAACAGGTGCACAAGGAGAAATGAGAATATATTGGTCTACCCGTTTCCTGGAAAAGGTAGATACACTGTGGATAACATATTCTACCTGTGTAGGAGGGCTAATAATCATAATCTCTTTCTGATTACAAACTATTAATAATCAGCCAGTTTAAATCAAGTATGATGTTCTGTCTATTTACTGAGGGCTTTTTGTATGATCAGCTTGGTATTGCAAAACATTTCAAATTGTTTGCTTATGGCTCAGAACCAAATGGGCAAATTTAATTCCTGTAGCAAAAGTGCAAATAAGACTGAACATCTTTGACTGGGGAAAACATTTTGCAGATAATAGTTTCTAGTCAAATGAACCACTGGAGAAAAATCTCATTTGGAGCAGCTACATGCAGCGCACTCTTCTTGCAAATAGTGGAAGACAAAATTAGTAGATCTGGCAGGAGTTTCAATCAACAGTCTTGACTGCAGAGAAACAGTGAAATGCAACGCCCTGAAGCAAGCTTTTTGGTAGGCCTATATTCATATCAACCAATCACAGACAGCCCTGTTGTACTCTGTAACATGCTAAAAATACAATGCATTAGCCCTCCAGTTCTCTCTGTCTCAAAGTGGTTTCATGCAAATACAATTATGATTGCCTTACTGAGTAACCAAAACACAGAAGGATGGAACCCTTCAGGTCAGTCCTATGTTACTTTATACCTAAAGGAACGATCATATCTATCTCTTTATGATTACATAGCTTATTCTATTTCCTTTTGGGTGCACGGTTTCCCTGGGATATCAACCTCTCTCTTTCGCATCCTGTTGCAGTAAATGGACCATCTAGCAGTCTTTCTCTCTGTCTCTTTTTGTGCTACTCTCTCTCTCCGTCTGTCTTTATCTGTCCTCTTTCTTATCCCTCGTGTAATCATGTATTATCTTCATGATGAATGGTCGGAGAGCGGAGGCCCCCCGCCATATCCTTGGTGACGGGTGACTGACAGCTCCCACCTGCCTGAGCACACAGATCTATACGGGGGTGATGTGGGGTGGGGAAGTGGCAGCGGTGGCATTAAACACAAGAAGGCCCCATGGCTTTGCTCCAGCCCCGTCCTCCTGTCCATCTCCTGGCACAGCCGGCGCTCTGCATTAATCCCGGGACCGCGTTACACGAAAGATCAAGTTTCACACACGAGCACCACTTCCTTTCTCACATAATCACATCGGGGAAATGCCAGGGCCTGTGCCCATCTTGATAAACTACACACGCATGCTCACAAGCACAATGCTGCATATCGGAAACCGCATGTTACGTTCCCATAATGTTTCTGAAACATAACGCATCGCCAGTGTTTGTGGGGGTGGGGGGCAATGGTTGGTTGAAATAAGGAGGATGACATCAGCCATTTCCCTGATTTAAAAAGAGATACTATCAGTGAGAGGAGCAATTTGTCATCTCTCTGGCTGTTTCATGTTTCATTACTGCTTTCATTAAGCATCTCCAGGACATCATGAACTGGGCAGCCGGCATAAGAATAAACTGTCTAGAAATAAAAAAAAAAAAAAATTAAGTTCTAATGAAAAACAGCAGGTTTGAATTTTTATATGGGTTATTATTTTATTTTTTTTTACAGATCCCAGATTGTTCTATGCATTCAGAGTTACTTTGTTCCATTTTCGTTTTGTTGTAGTCTTTTTTTTATCCACTATAATAATAGTAAGAAGGTGAAATGGAATCTTTATTGAAGATCTAAGTTACCCTGTTGGGGTAGGAGGGTTGTTGGGGTTATGCAGAATCCAGGCAAGAAGTTACAGGAAGAGGATGTGAGGAAATTGAATGGTAGGAGTCATTACATTATTATTTTTCTTTATTTTTCAAAAAACTATTCTCTCGTGAGTGTGACAGAAATGCTGTGACCCAGTTCTGTTCGGACAGAATCCCTGTGCATCTCAATGTCAAATGTCAGTAGAGGCACCCTGCATCATGGTGGGACATTGGACTGGTTCCAGTCTTCATCAGTCCATGTGCATTGGAGGAGGTCAAGCTTTTGCTTTTTACATTTTTTTGCATATTTAAGAGGCAACATCTTGCAAGTATTAAGTGGAGCCTTTAAAGATTTCAGGACCTTTGAGCGAGTTTTTTTAATGAACGTCTTTTGAGCACTGCTAGTTCAGCATACATTTTTGAATTGCTGCAATATTTCAAGACTGCAGGTAATATTTGTGTCTATGGCCCTTGTAGTTAAGCTCCTGGGCAACACTTTATATTTAGTCTGTAATAACACTCATTAAAAAGTAAGTGCTGAGCATGTGAAATATAATTATGCCTTGTCACACAACTTGAGTAATTAAATGAATATATTTGGGATTTGGATTGAATCAGACATAGTGTTGGTGTTAACTGAAGAGTAGAATCTGCATAATTGTATTAACTGCAAACTCTGTCACACCAATATATGTGTTGCATGTGCAAAACATCAATTACATTATACGTGATGAAGGTACATTGTAGTAATACATGAGTGAAAGAACCTAGTTACAGCATCACTGTAAATGCAAAGCAAACTAAGTATTTATTTGTTGTTTAACGCCTGTATTTATTCAGAACACATTCATTCTCTCTTTCTCCCTCTCTCTCCATGGAAAAAGACACAAACTAATGTTGGTAAGGGATCATTTCTCTAATTAGACAGTTTTTCATGCCTGTTCTGTGCCTTGCGCAAATTTAAGTGGCTTGGAAACCTGTTTCCATCTAATTATACTGCATAATGACAAACGGTTGTGGCTATCCTCCCGCTGACAATATCTTCTTTTCCCCTCATCTGTCATCACCATCGTAAGCCTTGAAAAAATAAAAACAGTAAAAGCAGATGTTAACCACATCCAAGGAATCTGTGCTTATGAAGACAGAATTTACTGAAAGCCCAAAGAGGCAAACAAAGGTAGACACAAAGCAAGAATCCACAGCTGTGGCTGAGACGATGAAGACTGAAGAGGTACATTTTGCTTTCCGTTACTGAAGAGCAAAACTCCTTTGGTTGCCCTCTGAAAAACCGCTCTCACTGGTGCGCCGTTGGCTCTGTTTCATCGCTCGGTCCGACACACCATGACATGTTGAACGAGGACGGAAGATTCCCCAGCATGAAGTGCCTGTCATCTGCCCAGGGTTCCTCCTCAAATAGCTCAAACCCTTCAGTGCCATTAGACAAAAAGCTTCTGAAAAAGTAGCTCCTCTCCCTAGTAAAAAGACCAATCTGCTAACCCTCCGAACATCATTAAATGGTCTCTGACCATCGTAAAATGATGGCCATTCTCTTTGAGAGATGGTACTCCTGTGCCTAAGCCATAATCTCAGTTAGCTTTAGCACCTTTTCAGACTGAAGACAGTAGATGTAAGACAGGAGAGCTTAGTCTGAGGTGAGGGGTGATAATGATGGTGATGGAGAGATGATGGGTACATTAGTCTCTCCCTTTCCCTCTCTGACTGTTTTTATCATTCACTCACTGAAGGAGAGGCTTGTTGCTCAGGATAGTGACCGGGACCTACCTGGGTTTGGGTCACCCGATGTCTATTGTTGTCTGCTCTCATCAGTTTACTTTGTAACGACTCAATTAAAAGCAGTGGCAGTGATAAAGCAACTGTGTGTGTGCGTGTGTGTGCGTGCGCGTCTGTTTGTGTGTGTGTGCATGCAAGTGTGAAAAATACATACAATTGTATTTGCGCAGCAGATGTTTGATTCAATTCAGGTATGAGAGTAGTGACTCACATCTTCCTAATTATTTGTCAAGATCTTCAATCACTACATTGTCAGTAGAGTACACCAGGTTCTGCAGTCCTGTGGCTGAATAACAGAAGTTAAACGTTTACCTAAAAGTGCATAACTAAAAGTGCTGAACAGGCTGAATTAATTCCAGTAGTTCCCTGTTGATTCCTCAAAAAACGTTGCAGACACATTGGAAGACAGAGAGAACACCGTGCAACACGATGTTCAGGATTTAATTCTGTTCTTGATCGCTGGTCCGAGATCGATTATCACATTGGTGGAGGAAATAGCAAAGAGATGAGTACAAACTTGTTTTCTCTGCTTTCACCCATGTGTAAAGAGAGGGAAGGGCTAAATCTATTGGGAGCGGGGGAATGAGTCATCACGGCACCATGAGTGCTCCCCTCGGAGGAAACCGCACCGAGGCGCACGCTAAGGAGCAATACCCAACTCTGTGCTAGAAAAAAATGTGCTCTTCACTTTGTGGAATAGATTGCTTCTGTCACAAAAAATAATCCATAATGGAATTAGACACACAGCTTGCATGTCTGTGCACAGAATCCCTGGCCAAACTCATTTGGAATCTCCTGCTGAGGCTGTGGTCTGAAAGCCGGGCATCCAGGGATCCGCCCTCACATAGCGGGGAGAAAGGACACAGAGGGTTCTGCGGGGTTGCCATGCCAACATGCCCCCTGGGAGCACGTCGCGGGATTGCTCATGTGGCCTGAACCGCGCGGCCCTTGTTCGGCAAGCAGCGAGCGCGACTCTGGCTGTCTTAGGTCATGAGCGGAATTAGCATGGGTGACTTCAGCGTAAACTCTCCCAACAGGCACGGAGTTAGTGCGCATGACTGCTCTGCCTCACACACGCAATTTAGCACGATTTGCCAAGCAGTGTCCTTGTCCTCCAGCCCAAAGGTCCTGTAGCTCCAGGCTGACTGGAGAACTTGAGATCACGAGGGAAAAAACATGCTGTAATTGTTGGAGGCCATCGGGGTGAGGGACATCAGTCTCAACACACCAGACACATGTACACTCTGTATGACCCCCCTCCCCAAATGAAAATAAGACAAATTCATATAACAGGACCTTAAAACACTTGAAAGCTCTCATTGTTTGTGTTTAAGCTCCACACTCAAGAGCAGAGTGGCAATTCTCTATTGAGATAAGTGCTGTTGCCTGTCTGGCAAGCAATAGGAAAATTTCTATTGCATGAGTATTTTTAGGTACTGGAAAGGAATGGCCACATATTTGAACTTACTGGTTCTCATAATTTCATAGTAATCGCTGCCTTTTTAACGAAATGCAGTAAATATTGCTGTAATCTGATTGGCTGCATCTGGCATTGTTTCTTTGACGATTACCATTTCCTGTCTGTGGAATTTCAGTCCCCAGCATAGTCATGGGGCTGAAGAAGTACAGTTTGGCTGAAAGTGGTTCTTATGCAAATAAAGGTTGAATTAGTATAAGTAGAATTCTGCAGTATCCTGCAGTTGTTTCCCTAGTCACTGGTAGAAAAACCTTGTTGGCAATGTATAAACATGAGACATGTCATATTGGATCAGGCCCGGCCAGTTTAGCTTGAAGACCCTCATGGGCTGAGTCAGAATCCATCAGCGGTTTCACTTTCTTGCCACCTATACCCATGTCATCATCCATGACTCTTCTACTCTGCAGTCATCGTCTCTCTGGTCCTTCTCTGCTCTTATGTCATCCGAACTGAGCCAGATTGTTTAGCCTCACACAACAGCCTCTGGAGGAGGCAGCCATGAACACATGAATCATCCAATTCATGTGACCACAAGCCCTCGCTTCTTCATACACTGAAGAAGTACAACCAATTACATACTGCCTATGTCATCAATGGCTGATGAAGCCAGTATATACATGGCCTGGCCAACATGGATCCCCAGACATAGATTGTAATGGTGCAGCTGGGACAACCAGTCACAGGGCATACAGCTGCTTTCCAAATGAATGTATTTTATGGACCTCCTTTTATTAGTTCCAACAGCTGGTTACGCTTATGTCCTAAATAATGCCATTATGTTATAAATTATATCATATTTTGAATTAGAATCTTTATCAATGAAGATTAATTAGATATAGCACTACAAATAGCATTGCTTTTCCCAGCCTACAATAGCCATTATGTGTTAAACGTGAACAAACTTTTACTTTTTTTTATCATTTACTCTCAACTGTAAGTGAGGAAGAAAGCAGCTTCACTGCTATCCAGAATGTCTGTTTCCCTCTGACCTCACAGATTTTGCATGAATTCAGGTGAGAATCATTGATCCAGTGTGATCAGGCTCATCGTCTACTGTAAGAATTGTTAATTACTTGCCAAGTCTCACCTCTTCTTGCTATTCTGGGTGCTGTAAGTGCAAATGAGATGCATCATCAGGCCAAACTACAGTCCATAGATTCTCCCACCTCTCTCCCACTGTGCCTCTGTAACACACCAACAAACACAATCCAGCAGGTCCTTATCCACAGGAAGCCAATCAGAGCAGGTTTACCTCCACTTCCTCTCAGTGTGATCGCTCTCCCGTGGCCATTACCGGGGGCGATGGGGGAATTTCAAACAGCCTAGTTTTGTTTTGTTTCCTTTTTTTTTTAATTCTTTTAGAAGTAAACTGGCAGTAATTTTCTGTTGTTTTGTTTTTTAAGGAGGGGTAGACAAAGGCTCGTTTATATAATGAGAGGAATTAAAAAACCTCTCAGAGGAGAGTGACAGGAGACTCCCGCTGAGTCCCTGATTTGCTCTGTACCTCCAGTGAATGTTTGCATCCCTTTTTTACAGCTCTGTCTACTGTAACAGTGGATTTCGCCTCTCTGGTGACCCACAGTGAATGTGCACAGTAGCAATGTCTGGCCTCAGTGTCTTCATTTCGCTGAGATCTGGGCCTCTACAGAGGACTGGTACAATCTGGGTTCTGATATCACATCACAACAATGTTTTGTCCCCATGAGTCTTGGATGGGAACACCATTCTCAGGTGGGGGTACCAAGAAACTACATACTCCAAAAAGATATAATACCTTATTTCAAAAGCCTCTACCAGGCTTAGTCAACTGTAATATGGTGTACTGTTGAGAATTTGATTGGATACTGCTGTATTTGTGATTCGGCTGAAAAAAAATAACACTGGCAACAGAATTACCTCTACCCAGTAATGATGAGGGAGCAATCATTTTTCAATGATGTGTATGAAGGGGAAAGAGCAGTGAGCAATATTTTATACCAAAATGCAGCGGAATATCAAGCTATTTAGGTGCTAAATCTTTTATCTGGTGAACAGGCAATCATATCACAATTGTTCCCGCTGTAGATATTACTATCAAAACGATCTTTTTCATGAGAAAGACCTATCCAAAGGGTACCTCTTATATGTTCACAGCATTCAAATCAATTTCTTTTTTGCCTCCAGAAAGATATGACTCATTCTTTAGGGACCATCTCTCTGAAATTTGCCATCGGTGTTTACTACTCTTGCGAATTTTGTGGATTAAGTGATAACGCCGCTAATTTCACAACCCAAAGATTCTCTTTTGGGACAGTTCAATATTGAATAAATAATGGTGGTTTATTAGAAACAGAACTCTTTGGGAGGAAATGGGAAGGTGCCTCTTTCAAGTGGAACAGCATACATTGGACCATAACTATAACCGTAACCATGATTATAAAATCGTTTAGCTTTCAGTCACACCAGAGCGACAATTTCTCGCTCAGATGATTTCAACACACTTGACTGAGGAGTAGGCATTGTGCATTAATTCCATGGTTTATGTGGCAGTTAATGGCCTTCCTTATTTGAAACCTTATGATAAATTAATCATAGCCGTGTCTACAGTAAACAGACAAGTCATTGAAAATAAACAAACGTGTTTTAATAAGCAAAGTAGGTGATGTGATAAGCTAGTGGTCGAGCTGCAATTGTTCACTTACAAATAGCAGTTCAGAAAGACATGAAAACAAATATGATTGCAGATTAAAAACCTGAAAAAAAAACCTAATCAAAATCATCTCCACTACCAAAGCAAGTGAAAGATAGATGCACATGAAACATGGGAATGAATCACTAATTATGATTGTAATAGCTTCATTAAATATACATATAATTGTGTGAGTATGCATATGTTTGTGTTGAAAATGTCCTTTCTTCAATAATCCTTTCCATGCGTGTTTTTAACTAACTAACAGTCAGATACATGGACAAATACACACAGAGGCACACACATATAGACCAAAACACACATGCAAACATGCAAACACATGTTCATGTACACAAACACAGGTAGACCTGCATGCATTCACCAAATACATGTCTACATACACATACTGTACTGTACACCCATATCCCTTCACTTCTCTTCGATAGCTAAGGGCATGTCAGTTCAATATATTCCCTTTTTCATGGCCACATAACCACACCCTCCACCCCCACCCCCCCTAAGGTAGGCCAGGCACTGTAATAGCTTATGGTTCTTCCCTTTGATCATATGAAATATGCACTTACTTTTCATACAGCTTCTCTGTGAAATATGTATACAATGCACTGTATGTGGTGCAACCCTCCTTGTGGTAACCTAGCAACACTGGACAACGTCGCGTGTATGCATTTTGGCTTCCTGCTGTGCTGGACCCTGTTTTGAGTTCTGATTTCAAGCATCTGGGAGCGATTTGGTGGAAGAGGGAAGACATCACATGTACATGCAAGACTCCATTTTGGTCCCTTTCCATTCTTTATCCATTCAAAACAAAAGGAAACAATTGAACCAACTCAACTACATCCCAGGCTTTTGCGTCATAGTGTAAGAAGAAAATAATGCTGTAACTAGCCAATTAACAGGCAGGCGCCTGGGCTTTTGACTTGGAAGCCTGTTTCCTGAAGAGTCTGTGTACGCATGTTAAACACGTGCCGTCACTCTATGAATATGCATGACTGTTTTCAGGTCCAGGTAGTGAGGAGGCAGATCAAAGGGAAGGAGAGTCGAGGCAACAACATGGGAAACGTATCCCTCCCGAGCGTGGAGGAAGCATGCACACTCAGCATGACTTTAACCACAATCAAAGCCGTTTTTCCATTCCTTCTCCTCTCCATCTCTGGGAGGGAAAAAAAACACCAGAATCGTGTTAGCGAACGACCGTGAGAAGCTCGGGTTACTCCATGTTTGATTTAATGATTTGCCAGGAGAAAGAAATCATGAGATGGAACTGCCAACAAGAGCATAATTCAATTCCAAAGACACGTCCGGTGGAATTCAATCAAATGAATCCACTGATTCCATTAAATCTTTAAACGGTTTGGACGTTTGATCCATTGTTCCTCATCCGTGGCTCGTTTGCTTTTGAGACTTCCACCACAGTGAGAGCTGTCTTCAAAAGCCTTCCTTTCTCATGCCATTTTGAGTATATCATAAAATATCTGCTGTTATGACTTATTCAACAGCAAGAGAAAGCCTACAAACAGTGAAATCCCTTTATGTGGCATGCAATTTGAAATATAATGTAAAATGTAATATGTTGTATTTGGCGTTTCGATGCCTGTAAAGTACAGCTTAAATTGTTACCAAAAGTACTAATTGGACTCTCCACATTATCCTGAAAAACAGAGCCACCCACCTTACAAGAGTGAAGCCTGTATAGCATAGCTAACCGCTGGATGAAAATCATTACGTTTTAATATGGCAGTAAATTATTTTTGCAATTATTTGATTGAATGGCAGCATCCATTAAAATATTACTCTATTAAATACATTTTTCTGAGATCCCCACTCCTGCTGTTGTGAAAATTGGAGTTAGGCAGCTATTGCTGGGAAGGAGGAAAATGCTGCGAGGCTTCTTACGGTGACTTCTAGTTTGCTTAAGGGTTTATTTCATCAAGTCAGCTTGTCCCAGTTCCAGGATTGCCAGGTGCTGAGAAGTAAATAATTTTGGCACAAATCTTTGCTCTGAACTGTAGACAGCCCAAGTCAATCTGAGGTGCAAGAGCCACATGGGAGCTTCTTGAAGACGTATATCATATATATAGATATATATATATATATATATATATATATATATATATATATATATATATATATATATATATATATATAGGATTTTTTTTTAAATATATAACTACATTTCATTGAAAAAATAAATGGCAGTATCACAAAACTGGTATTACTTGGTATTTGTCCATATATTTGCAATATCGATTCTGACCTTGATAACATTGTTTCTTTACATTTTTAACTTTTTCAGATCCATATTTGATACTAATTGCATGTTCTGAAGGCTGGGGTACATTTTTGGTTTACAAATAAATTATGTCCTTGGAACATTTTTACTGCACTAGAGATACTAGAATTGAAGTGGTGTCCTTTTGCATTGAATCAGTGTTCCATATTATGATTCCTGTAAATGACTGTATTATTGCTTATATATTTTTTTTTTAGCCAGGAGTACTCCCATAGTGCTACAAGCTCTGGCTGCCCCCAAGTATAAAAGGACAAATCTCTATTCAATATGATAATATAAAATGTGGTTTAAAAATGGATAGCCAGTTCTATTTTGAGCATAGGGGTGAAACATCAGGTCCACTGACTCGTGTAGCATTTCAATGGCCAGTTTTCCAGTCTGGAGCATTTTAATGAGGGCTTTCTGGATATAGTCAGTGAACAAGAAGCAAGGGTGATTGAGCTGTGACTGCTTGTCTCACACCAGACAATTAGGGTGCCAGACACAGACAGCAAAGGTTTTCATTTCAGATCAATTCCAGATTAAATGTGTGCAGGGCGAAGGTACAAAGCAGCTAGCATAATAAACATATAATGGTATTGACCACCTTAAAAGCTTTGTCGTCATTCTTTCCTTCTTCCCTTTCCTTTCTCCCTCCCTCTCTCTCACTCTCTCTCTCTTTCTCTTCTCTTCCTCACTCAGTCTGAGTCATTAAATCACCATCCCTTCCTCTCATTCTTCCTCTCATCCCTTCTCTCTCCATTTATTTCCTTTTCCCCTTCCTCTCCCTCCCCTTCCTCTCTTTCTCCCTCTCAGACATGATTAAGGATAAAGAAAGCTCAAGCTTGCATGCTCAATCATGAAGAGAGCGTTTGAATAAATGAAGAAAGTGCGAGTAAATAAACAGGACTGACAGTCACTTCAGTTTGTTTAAGCAGAGCGCACGGCCAGCGCTCACCATGGAGGCCAGTACTGTCTTCCTTTGATTCTCCATCATGAATGTGGATGATAAATCTACTCTCTCCCCTCTCTCTCTCTCTCTCTCTCTCTCAAACACACACACAGATAAAGACAGCAAGAGAGAAGGAGGGGGACAAAATAGAGTGTGAGAGGGGGAGGGAGGCTACAGTTTCAGAATAGACAAAAGCTACAATTGCTTTGTGACAGAAAAGCAAAATCATATTCTGGTTGACACCCCCTCCCCCCCTTGTTCTACAGCGTTTTCTTTTTCTTGATGGGGCGCCAGTGCAGTTTTGGTTGCACAGATGACTGTTTTCTGTAATTAACCCGCAATGGATACATGACGTTCCAAAAGCACAATTAAACCACTGGAAACGCTGCTGTGACAGAGAACACTTACTCGGTTGCTGTTAGTGTTCCCATGTTAAACACACCACTCTTGTTTCTGTTGTGACAGATTGCATTTGGGCATTTTCCATGTGAAGCAGGCTTCCTGTTTACATTGACTCAACCTGGCATTGCAAAAGGAGAACAACCTGAGTCTACTGCACATAAATACAGCTCCTCCTCATAAATGAAATCCTGCTTCAGACACTCCAGAGAGGCAAACCAACCATCAGGCCCTGGCTTTGACTCATCCTTTATATTTTGATTATTATCAATATTATTTTCTTAGACTTGTTGCCAGAGGCTTAATATGAGCCTGACAAGTGGGGCTATTATTACCTCTGTGGCCAGGCCATACCCTGCATGGTCGTATCTCGCTCTCCTTCATTTAGAGGCATGAGATAGACCTCAACACTCAGAGGTAATCAGGCTTATCCACAAGCGCCAGGAGCAGAGCAGTTAATATGAAACTCTGGAAAAACTGATGGAATCAAGGTTTTTAGTCTATATGACCTGAACAGCATTTCAGGTTTGAAGTTACACTCAAGGGGTTAGCTCTCAAAAGTGTAGGCCCATAAGGGACCACAACTCATCATGTCACCTTTAGATTTGATTCTCAACACAGCCCCTGAGAAGTTCCAGTTTTCTCAGGTGTGAGAAAAGAGTAGGACATCGGGACAGGTACTTACTTGTATGTGGTCGTGTGATCAGTCCGGGGAGCTAGCTTCTGGCTCGACCGTTTGCTTTACTCATAAATGCATTGTGTGCCGTAATACATGTGAGCCCATGTGGATAAAAGGGGGGTTTTAGGACCTCTAGGTGAGAGGAGGGAATCATTGTGACACTGCAGGTGCCGAGCTTGACCACAGCTCCACCTACAAGCCCAAGATAAGTACTCAGACTCAATGGGAGGGCTTTTTCAGCTTATTGTACCAGTGAGATGGCAACCTCGTAACACCTGAGGACCCTATTAGTTTCAGAGACAAAAATGGAGGCAGTGGCATCATAAAGCAGACAGGAAGTCAGCAGGTGGCTGCCATTTTCCTCCAGCGGTGTCCATTTCCCAATCAAATTCAGCAATGCTGTTTGAGAGGCATTATCAAAGGTTTTAAGGGGCTTGCAGCTTAGACATGGCGAGCATAGACATCATTGCCTAGAATTTGCATTTTTCATAGAGAACCTCCATATGAACTGCTGATAGGTGCCCCACACACCCACAGCCACATAGGGCTTGGGCACAGGGCTTATGGAAGTCTCATCCAAAATGCATGTGAAAAGCATACATGCAGCCAATGACCAGGCATCTCCTTGCATTTTTAAAGCTGGTTAGCAGTATGTTCTTTTTTTCATTTAAAGAACATTGTCTTTACTTTAGTTCTTTACCCAGCTTGCAGAAAAAGGCAAAAAAAGAGGTTTTGCTGAAGTCTGTGTTCTCAAAGGATCTGATTGTGTGGATGCTGTACTTTGGAGACATCTTCCTCTGCTTGTTTCCACCATCGCTTTAGATCTGAAATGGAGCTATGGTGGGGTGGGATGGTCAGTCCTCTTCGCGCTGCACTATGATCTGACAGTATGGGTATGAACAGCGTACAGAAACATGCTCCAATTAAAAATGAAAGCCAGGCCTGTCTGTCTTGGCAGTCAGAGCAGGGCCTCGGCCATGCCTGCGTCCCGCCGAAGCCGGGCGCAGATTTTTTTTTTTTTTTTTGGAGGAGATGTGATTGCAGCAGAGCCTTGAAGGGCGTTTAACACAGCGGGACAAAGAGAACACATCAGATGCCAGTTGGCTCTATGGGCCTGATTCATCTCCCCATTTCCTCTCTTCCCCTTTGTTCTCGGACTCCTCCTTGTCCGAGTGCTTTTCGTCCGCGGTAGTGAGAGAGCAGGCAGCCGCTCTCATAACGGGAAGAAGGCTGCAGGCGAAACTTTGATGCGTTCCAGCCACGCCTGTCAAAAAAAAAAAAAACATTATGCTTTCATTATGCGGCCTCTCTCTCCATCTCTCTCTCTCCCTCCTTGACACTCTGATGGCAAGGTGGCACAGACGTTCCAGTATCTTCTGCCCCCAAGTGTTGCACTGCTTTGGAAACACATTGTTGTGACTCAGAAGATAATTATATCCTCATGAATTTCCTATTTTGTGGACTGTTGGTGGTACAATAATTGGACAGAGAATGTGGAAGATCATGTGAAAGTAAGATAACATTCTTGTATTTCAAAAGCAGTGTATATCTACTCATTGTCAGCATGCTTGTCATTTGTTCAGTTATTTTCAATGCTGCATATTTCCTAATCTTGCCCCACTGTATTCTTCCTAATGATGCCTGCCATTGTGTCCTGCCATTATGTGGTGGAGAATGAGCTTAATTTTGGGATAACCTAAAAGGCTGTCAGTGCCGCAGCTTAGCTGCTATTCTGTATGGTTATTCTGAGACGGCATTTTGTTTATCACTGTCATTCCTTTATCGCTGTCATAATGACTGTGTTGTTCAGAGGGGTCTTCCAAAAACATGAACAGCTGTCCAAGTTTCCTGTAAATTTTAGGAGGAAGAAAACTTGGCTAACAAACAGATTAGAAACTACAACAACATATAGTTTCCTGATGGTGTTGGCACCTATCCTTGTTTTGATGTCAGGGAGAAGCCAACCGATTAATGCACAGATTGGCTTTAAACTCAAAGCCATTGCTTCATTGTAGGCCAAACATAGTCCGATCAGATTCAAGTGAGCTGTTGCCTTGTATTTAGCGGCACACTGTCTAAGGTTTACACCAGCTGATGTTTAACACTAAGCTGCAAAGGGCTGGGCGCGCTCACCTCAGACTGATGAAGAATTGCTCGTGCCTGGAGAGTGCTCCATATGGCACGTGCACTCGGGTGTGAATGGGAGGTGTGGAGTGAGGGGGCCATGAGAGCCCACGTCTGGTCCATGGAGAAGAGCGGGCGGGCAGGAAGGCAGTCTCTTAAACCCAGAGTGAAAGAAGTAGGTCAAGCGCAGGGTCTGTTTGTGCCGGCTCACAGATCACGGCAGAAACGTGCGGGGAATGGATGATCCCTCCGCCTCGGCTGAGCGGGAGACAGAGAGAGGGAAAGATGGAGAGAGACAGAGGGAAGGACGGAGAGATGGTGGGGTAGAGAGAGGACAGAGACAGAAGGGGGAAAGATGTAAAGAAGTAAATAAAGGGGGAGGTGGAGAGGTAGGGATAGAAAGGGGAGAGACAGAAAGGGGGTTAAGATGAGTAGAAATAAATGAAGGGAGAAACTGAGACAGGGAAAGAGTGACATAAAGAGAGGCAAAGAGATACATTCATAAAGAGGGAAAGAGGGCGAGGCAGAGATAGAGAGGAAGAGTCAGAGGGTGCTTAATTCAGTCTGTTCCCCTCCTCTTCATTGTTTCACAGATACTTATGCTTCTGAACCTTCCACCTCCTCTTCATGTTGGAGGGTAAAGGGTGCTCACTCATAATAATAAAGACAAGGAGGATGATTGACAGTGATTGGCACAGAGCCACATGCAGCTGGTCGGAGAGGGCGACTTCTTCTGGCGAAGCTCGTTCAGGTTCTTCCCAATTAATAACATTAGAACAAGGTGCTTTTAAAGACTCGGCATCTGTCTGAACAGCGGGTGTCCTGGAATCAAAACTGAGTGTTGGCATATTCAGCTATATTCATCAAGCTTCTAAAGGTTCCTCCATTTTCAGACAAACTGGAAATATATATTGTACTGCACTGCAATGAAACGGAAACCATTCTCTTACTCTCCAAGAGCCTCAGTTTCTGTTTCTTGAAACGTTGTGTTTCAGAGTTCATTAATCACCCATTTTAGGGCAGCAGCTGAGCGGACTCCAGCGTCCTGCTGATCATATTGAGTGATTGTTTGTTTGTTCATCCTCTGTAGGAAAAAAGAAGTTAAATTGGCTGGATAAAATTACCAAGTTTGACGGCTCTCCTTGGAGAATGTAATGATTCTTGAGGCTGTATGATCTTCAGCTGGGAGAAATAAAATCTCCCTCTTTTAAATGTTAAATACTTGTTAAAACCAAGATTTTCTAACAAACAATAATCTGTATTCTGACTTAACTGATTATTATTTAGTCTGGAAAAAATCATTTGTAAAAGGAAATACCATTTTTACCATTCATTCTGTGTCTGTGTTACGTAAACTGAATCAAACTTCATAAATGATAAACTAGGCGATTGGTACTCTCCCTTTGAATTACATTTCAGTGTTCAAAAGTAACATGGTTTAGTGGTCACTGGTAAAGTGGTATTGATCTCTTACCTAAATCAAATTTTCACAATCCGTACAGTGTGGAGATATGAAAGTATGATGGCTAAAGTTCTGTAGTTTTGGTGATGTAAATAGTTAAGATGATGAAATTGATTTAAAAGTTTATTCTCAATCTCTGAAAAGTTCACAGAAATTATGCATGATATCACGATCAACGGAGAATGCTTTTATCGCTTTACAGCTCAATACAGTCCCTTCTGCTAAGAGCATGAAAGCTGAAGAAATCTAAGATGCAGCGTTGATGAACATGTCTGGTGTGATTTCACCCATTCTTTATTTAGAACATACGCGTGCATAGCTCTTTTTTAGGCTGTCAAATTTACTCATCACATTTCAGGGCTATTTCTGCATGCATTACTAACAGCTAGCAGACATCAGTAAAAATAGCCATTTATTTTAATGCAAAACCAACAGTACTGGAGATGTACTTTGTGAAGTGTAATATGTAGTATGAGTAACTGTAAAGGCTTTAGACTGATGAAAATAATTGGAGAAGCACACTCTTATTTAGCTCCTGATATTGCACACTTTATTCACACGATTTTGATCCATCAAATCAGGACAACCTTGAAGAAGCACCTGTATTAAATTATGATTCTGTATTGCAGGAACTACTTTGTGCTCTAACAATGAACTCTAACAAAGTGCTTGCTTAAAATAATAATACTGCCTGACCTTCGGAGGAGAATAGTGTTTGCTTGATGTTTTGTGGTGGCCTGCATCAGGTGTTCTGGAAATGTGATCTTAAACTCAAGGAGGTGTTAGTTACAGTGATAATAGATTCATGATGTTCTTAATCTTTTGTCTCACTCATGTTATCTCTTGCCCTCCCCACTCCAGGTGACTACGGCGGAGCCCTGTCCCGCCCACAGCGCCCCCTCTCGGCCCGGGCGGCCCACCATGCCCCGGCCATGAAGGGATACCATGTGAGCCGCAGTCTCTCCCAGCATTCCTCCGGGCCATGCCACTGCATGCCCGAGGACGGCGACGTGCCGCGTGATTACATGCCACATCCGCCGGACCACTACCAGGGGCATGGAGAGCACCCCTACTATCCTCCGGGGGCACCCCCGGAGCCCCTGGCGCTGCCATCTTCTGGGGGGGGTACCTTTCCCCGGGTACACCCGAGCCAACAGCCGTATGACTCCTGCGAGGAGTGCCTGTCCTCTGGGCCGGGTGGGCACCCCTCTTCGGGCAAAATGCACCGCATCCCACCCAACCTGTTGGACCAGTTTGAGAAGCAGCTCCCCTTCCACCCGGATGGCTTCCACACACTGCAGTACCAGCGCACAGCCAGTGGGGAGCAGCGCAGCGAGAGTCCCAGCCGCATCCGCCACCTGGTGCATTCTGTCCAGCGGCTCTTCGCCAAGTCGCATTCCCTGGAGGCGCCTTCGAAGCGGGAGTACAACGGGACACGCTCCGAGTATCGGGAGAGGGGTGGCGGCCACCGGGGAAGGAGCGAGGACTCCTCCCACCACTACAGCCAGCACGTCTCCCGCTCGACCCGCCGGAGCAAAATCCGTGAACGCAGCAAGAGTGGCGACTACCGCCACGAGTCCCGCCATGAATCCCGCCACCGGAGCAGGACGGCTGGCTGGTGGAGCTCTGACGACAACTTGGACAGTGACAGCAGCTTCCTGGTGACTGGGATGGGAGGTCGTGGGGGGCGTGGAATGATCCAGGCTCATGAGACTCTGGATGGGGCCATACAGGACCTCACACTCAAGACCATGAAGGCCAAGGGACCACCAGGGGGGGAATGCTTAGCCTGTACCACCATGGCACTGTCAGGGGAGGCCGGACACTCCCTCAAGAGGAGCACCTGGTCAACCATGACTGTCAGCCAAGCAAGAGAGGTGTACCCTGCCCACAGGGCCGGCTATGACAAAGCACTGGTACCCCTGGAGTCGAAGATCAAGGAGCGAAGCTATCACTACCTTCAGGTGAGGGTGTCTAATTGGGGCAGGTCTGTGAATATGTGCACCCAGCAATGGGCAGATTGTTAGCTCTTACAAGCACAGATCGTGCCTCATTGACTTGTAGATCGGCTTTCTCGAGAACAAACCTCCATGCATAAATAATGGAGGATGTGTGTTGGCTGTATTTAATTGCACGGCTCTGATCATGAAGGCCTCGATTTGCTACCAGTGGGCTCTCACAAAATCTGATGATGCAGTACATTTCTCACTGAGAACAGGATGCGGGTTAATTCAGTTGACACAGGATAGGTTGGAGATGATGAGGCTATTACAAGTGCCAAACTGAGATTTTTCAGTTCTGTCATAGCTACTACAATCATTCCCTCTCATAGCTATAGAATATATTAGTCATGGTTCAGGACCTTCTAAACAATGCTATTTATATACAACTCTTCATCCAAGAGAAGGGCTAATCCAGCAGGTTTTACAGATGCCTCTATTTCACTGGTCACTTTGAAAATCTTGAGTGGCAGGTATTGTGGTTAGCGCTTGGAACATCAGGCCTCAGGGTCACATGTGAGACAAGTGTTTTAGCCATTTTCTCCAACTGCTGAGGTAAAAAAAAATCCATATAAATGTGTGACAGAGCATGAAAGACATAAAATTTAATCAATTGAGTCACTGTGGGTAAGGCTGTCTGCAAAGCAAATCCACAACACGGCCTTAGGAAAACACTCTGATAGTGATCTTTTTGTACGACAGTATTTACCTCTTCCAAGGTGACTTACAGAAGCTATGTATTAGTCATTTAGACAGCTGTATACTTAATTACTGAAGTAATGTAGGTGAAGTACTTTGCATAGTCTTAGGATGTATTGTCTGTTCCTCAGCACAGAATCAAATCTGCTAGCTTCTGTTTATGACCTCTGCTCCTGAAGCAAGACACGTCTGCCTCTTCTGTAGCCTCGGCTGAATGACCAGTTCAAGTCTCAAAATCTATTAAATCTCATATTCTATTTTTCTAATTAATCACAATCACAATTGATGTTAACTAATAATGAATGGCTTGGATAAAGATGCTGTGGTTTTCAGAGTACAGACCACCCACAATGACAAATATACCCCTGCTTCTATGCTCCTGGGATGGGTCACAGTCTTTCTTTCTCTAGCTATTTTAAAGGGGACGGAGTTACATAGTTATATATCACCTCCTCACATGATGAATGAACAAGGACTAATTGCATTGTTGCACTCCTGTAGCTGTGGACAATACCGAAATGGTGTCCTACCTTTTTGCATGAACAATGTCTCTTGGAGATGGTTACTATTTCATTTAGCCAGTTACCTGCCTCACAGGACGAGGCAAATGTAGTTTCTTTATGCCATGACAACCAGTTAAACGAGAGCCGTTACCTCAGGGGAACCAGTGAAAGATGGGCCCTCTTATCCTCGATTCCCCCACCTCTTCATCACCGACCTTCCACTGCAGAATTGTCGGCTGGCCCCCCGCTAGTGTTGCTACAGTAACAGCAGGTGACCGTAGGTAACTGTCTTTATTGAACTCTATAGTGGATGTGTAAGAATGGTGCTGTTAGCAATGACAATGTTATTACAGGGAGAGGCCCAAGATACATTCAGGATGGATAAAAAGAGCAGAATTTCAGTTGAAAATAATTTGTAAATACAGTAAATGCAAAACTCCTGAAAAGTAAAACCCAAGACCCTGCGGATGAAATATCAACATAGCTGATACAGAATTGTTCCTAACCGCTGTGATGGCTAAGGGAAGGATTGGAACCTTATCTCAGATCTGTTCAGTCTTAGGGGAATCCTCTCCATGGAGCATACTCTTATCTCAAGTTGAAAGAAGGGTTTCTCATGATGCATCATGAGTGTAAAAACACAAAGGGCCTTGTGTATTAATTTGGAACAGTGTTAAGGCCACTTTAGTCAGACCTACTTCATTGCTGTGCATTATACTGTTTCTCTGTGCAAGTTATTGAGAGATAACCAACACCCTCCCCCACTGTCCGAATTGAGTATTTCATCAATCCATTGTGTATATCTGAAGTACCATGTGACCTGGTGGGATCTCAGAAGGAGAATCGGAGAAAGAAGATTTGTGTGAGTGTGGGAGAGATAAATTGTGTAGAATATTAAGCTTTTGTGCTTTATTTCTTTTTTACTCAGTTTAAAAAAAAAACTATTTTCTTGAGAATAATGCAGGCTCTTGCAAAACCTCACTGCAACCTGCTCATTGACATTCACTATTTTTATATTCACTTATTTGTTGATTTATCTTAAAAAAGCAAACTCTTACCACCTTAACCCTGAAGGCATGGGTGATAAAATTCATCAGTGACACTTTCCAATAGAACAACAGTCCCAGGTGTTCTGCAGTCAGAAAATGTCCCACGATGCTCAAGGGGGGTTTGGTTTGAAAGAGATGTCAGTATGGATGCTTCGGTGCTGAAATGTGGATAAGTAGAGAAGAGGGGGGTGGGGCTCTTCGGTAGAGTGATGGGATTGGCTGTTTTTTGTTATGTTAAACTGGCTGGGATCAAAATGTGAACGGCCCACCACCGGATGAAGGCGCAATGTTAGCAGTCACCTGGTTGCCAGCATGTTGTAATTAGTACGACCTGTTAATTATAGAGGAGCAGTATATAGAGGGTGAGAGGCAGATTAAAAGAGAGTTCGAGAAAGGAGAACGGCAGGCAAAATATGAAAGAAACAGGAAAAAAAAACGTCTTGGATGTAACGTGATGTTACCTGAATGGTAACCTTGGTGAACCAAGCGTGCTTTGTTAAAATGTACTCTGTCCTGCTCAGTTCGTGGGTGACAAATCTCTGCTAATCGCCTTTGATGTCATCTTATGGTAGAGCAGCAATTGCCCTGATCTGCTTTCTTACTAAATTGTCTTGCCGCGTGTGTATGTGTGTATGTGTGTGTGTGTGTGTGTGTGTGTGTGTGTGTGTGTGTGTGTGTTTGTGTGCATCCATGAATGGTAAATGGAATGGAGTGGACACAGTTAGCCCTCAGCTGAGACTATTCAAAGTAGTGACCTTTGAAAACACAATCAGTTGGTCAATTCCACACCAATAGCTCTGTCACACATGCATCCATACATATATGTGAGTTGTAAGATGTTATTTTTCCCTGGTATTGGCTAACATCATTGGCTAACTCAAACACTGGGCTCCTTGCAAGTGACTACAAAGGGTATGAATTATTTTTGTTGTCTGCAATGGAGCCAATTATACGATCATATCAAGTCTCAGGCATATTTTGCTAAGATAAAAGATTCAGTCGAATCCATTCAAACACTTAATACATTTATTTGGGGGAGAAAAGATCAGTGAATAGATAAGAAAGATGTCTGATACAAAGAAGATGTGCATTTGTAAAGAAGTAATGGATTTTTTCAGCAGTGTGTTTATCTCCATTTGCATGCCAGTGCATAGGTCAGGGGCGAGGGGACTAATGTAATTGGGGTGGCATTGCAGCATCATGCTTAATGAACTGTACTTGTAATTAGGAGATTGCATTCCCATGTAGAATACGACTATTGTCGCATTCTGCAAGCTAAATAACTCAGACTGCTTTAGTCAGTATCCAGCTGTGCAAATCAATATCATGTAATGCACACAAATAAGAATATGGAAAAAAATATGAAAAGCTGTGTAAATGGGCAATATGTGGAGTTAATAACCCTGGATATGAAATGAAGAAATATGTTTTTTTTACAATAAATATAATAATGATGTTTAAATTGCAGTAGTACTGACAGCTGTGATTAATGGACCGGTTCCACAACTGCATCTGCATGGAAACCCTTGGACCTTGGATGGGAGTGGTATCCTGGCTGCAGAGCAGCTGCGTCGCCATGGTGATGGAGGATGGGGATAGGGGGGAGGGGTGGTAACATTTTCTCCACACAGTCAGCTACTAGTCGGTCCTTGGTGCGCAATTCCAACTGCTTCTTCCACGGTGGAAGTTTGGCTTGGAGTAAGAGGACAGTTTTGTAGTTTCTGTTGTCTGTAACACACATATGCACACACACACACACACACACACACACACGTATACACACACTGTATAAAAATGCAAAGGCATACACATGATGCTTGTCTTCAAGCCATATTTACAGTTCAGGTCTGGGAGAATCAGCCCTTGTCTTAACCTGCCTTGAATTTTTCTATGTGGTTAACTTCAGTCTCAGTTATATTTTACACTGCCCTAAGTTTCCGTACAAATCTTTTTTTCCTGCCTCTCTTATCTGGGAAAAACAAGGGGGTGCAGCAGACTGCTACACTCCCCCCAACACACACACAAACACACACACACACACACACACACACACACACACACACACACACACAACACACACACACGGCCCGTCAGGGATCACAGACAAGTCACAGCCGGACCCATTTCTCACTTCCCAGACTGCAAGCAAGGGTAGCAGCCAGGCACTGGCATACAACCATGGTCCTTGTCCTTGTCAGTCCATCAGCACAGCGTAGTTCAATCTTCTATGCTTTACGAGCACCCAAACGGAATGCTCTGCACGTGTGTGTTGGTGCAAGTATGTACATGTATGATGCAATAATTGCATTCGTTCTTATGCCTGGTGTTACATTTGACTCGTGGCATTATAATTTGTACAAAGCTGAGAAATAACCTCTACGTATGTTGAATTACAGTTAATATTGGCTGTCTCTCAGAATGAGGGGACTTGAGTTTTAAAGGTTTGAGGGTTTGACCCGTGGACTCTCCATATGCTTTGCAGGTCCCATCAGATGACTGGGGTGGGGGATACCCAGGGGGCGGCACAGATAGCGGAGGGGAGATCCCGTGCAGGAGAATGCGCAGCGGCAGCTACATCAAAGCCATGGGGGACGATGACAGCGCAGAGTCTGATGCCAGCCCCAAGGCCTCGCCCAAGTCCGCCATCATCGCCCAGAGGGAGGCCTTCCGCCGCTCTGTCAGCATGGATCACCGCTCCTCCAGCTCCAAGTAAGATGCCTGCGTCCTCGTCATCATCCTCCTCATTATCGTCATCGTAAATCTCTTTCTTTTTGTTTACTTCTGCTCAGATAACCCTTCAGTCATTCCTTCAAGTTTTGCTAATTGTATAAAATCAGTTAGCAATGGTTTAAGCTCCAGTTAAAGTATGCTTCATCCTAATCATTGTCGTCATCACGATCTTAATCATCATAGTAATCGTTAACGTCATAATCAAATCACATTATGCATCTTTACAAGAATGAAATTCATTTACGTTTTGGGTTTGCTTATTTCACTGTCACTTGAACAAGTGTGCTCAGCTTGTTTGAGTATTGAAGTGATGTTTTTCTCCTCCCACCCCAGATACTCCTGTAAACAGTGCACAGACGCTTACACCAACAGCCGCTCCGCACCCAAAGGGCATGCACGCTCTCGGAGCTACACGCGTTCCCTGACCAGCTCGCAGGTACCATCCAATGGCCTTATCAATCATACGGTGGCAGTTGTTTTCATCACTGCTGTTGGTGGTCCCTCCTGAGATGTGATTAACCCGGGTGTAGGTCATGGTGGTAACTTAGCTGCCAGCATGCCAGGGGTCATGGGTCAGGGGTTATTGTTCAGATTGTATGTCTGGTGCTTGACCCCCTGCAGCTGGGGGACACACTGAATCGGCAGTTCGAGGCAGTGTGTGAGACGGTGTTTGGAGAGATGGAGTCCCAGGCTGTGGAGGCACTGGACCTACCTGGTTGCTTCCGGACCCGCAGCCACAGCTACGTACGCGCCATCCAGGCCGGCTGCTCCCAGGATGATGACTGTCTGTCCGTCTTCTCTCTTTCCGGCCCTCAAGGAGGGCCTAAGGGTGGATCTGGTGAGTCACAGGATGGTAACTCTCTCTCTTTCTCTCTCTCCCTCTTTCTCTTGCTCCATTTCTTCCACTCCTGTTACCTCATTGTGTCATTATCTATTAGCATTACTGTTATGATTATGATTATGATTATGTCGCTATCAGTGTCTCCTTCTCCCTCTATCTCCTCTCATTTCACACAGGCATTAGCACTGTTTCTCTTCCGCTCCATCCGTCTGTCTCTCACCACAGTGTAGGTGTTTCAACACCTTGAGCAGAGTTTTGAGAAGAGGAAGAGGAAACTTTTAAATTGTTTTCCATGCTCAACTCCAGTCTGAGTCTAAGATCTATCTTTCTGAAGTGTCTAAGACTCCCTGCTGTCCAAACCTACTCCCTGCTGGGCACAGTATTGCAGAAGAGACACATTTCAATTGGGGGGGGGGGGGACATCCCTTTACCTGAAAGAGAGAGGAACTGTGGAAGTGGGAGCGCATCTCCGTTCTGACAGCTCCTGCAGTCGCTGCAGTGGGCAGGGAGCGTGGAAGTCTGCGCAGTGGCTCCATGGCTTAATTCTGAGACAAACCGCTCGGCGTGACTCAGTCAGACAGATGCACGGGCGATCTCAGACACCTCCATCAGCCGAAGAGAGCTGCAAGGCACTGTCTTAACTGTCTTCAGCAGATATTTTTTTCTTCTTTTTCAATTCCCCCTTAAGAGCCGAAGATGCTCCATCCTTTTTCCTTTCTTATTCTGTTTTGTTTCTGTTGACAAGATTTGGTCTTTCAGTTCTGTCTTAGAATGGAGCAAAATCAAATTCACCAGTGCCGCAGACGCTATAAATCATGCACCCTTTTGAAAGTCAGGCTGTAGTCCAGCACAGGCTTCATAAAGTTCATATTTAAGTTCAGGCACTTTCAGATCCATGCTCTAATTCACCCAAATGCATTCTGTCCCTGAAGAAAGTCTCCCAGAGGTCGATTTTGAAGCTCTTTCTCTGTGTTCTTGTCAGTGTTTCCCCACAGGAAGGTGCCTCCCCCCCTCCCACCCCGGATGTCCAAGCCCCTGATATCAGTGACAGCACAGAGCAGCACAGAGTCCACTCAGGACACGTACTTCCAGAGCACGGGGCAGCCAGCTCCAGGCCGCCCCAAACAGCACAGCAATTCATTGGACGGCCTGGAGGGGGGTGGAGGCCGGTCCTCCAGGGCTGAGTACTACCAGGGGGCAGGCAGCGGGCGGGTCAAGCAGCACAGCAACTCGGCCGAGAGCCTCGACGGCGTCAGGGGTCCCAGGGAGGTCTCCTACCAAGGGGGCCCAGGGGCAATCAGGGCCAAGCACAGCAGCTCCGCAGAGAACCTGCTGGAGGCAGGAGGGAGGTCGTCCAGGGAGAGGGTCGGAGGCAGCCTGGGAAAGTCGTCTTCCCTCCCCCAGACCAGCATGTCCCTTAGCAAGGCTTCCTCTGGAGGGGTGGATGAGCTCAAACCAGAGGCACGCGGGCGCAAGTGGAGGCCCTCCATCGCGGTTCAGGTGAGTGGCACTCAGGTCTGGGAAACCAATGGTGTCATGGAGCTTTCATAGCCAACCTTTTTCTGACAGGCATGGCACAGAGAGACTGTCTTTAGTGAAAAACGGTCTCTGACTGGCAGTTTAATGTGTGATTAACCTGGACATCTGTGGTGAAATTTAGATTTAGCAAATAAAAGACTCCCATAGGCATATGCCATGTAACAGAAGGTATGCCAAAACCTTCTCATCTTAATCATCTAGCCATTACTTAAAAACCCTTAAGACCTTTTTGACAGTCTAAACCAATGGTACAGTTTTGTAAAGCTTTAATATGCTACATAACGACTTCATCACCCATTCTGAAAGATTTGTGTCATGGCATATTTTATGGTGGTTTGGAATGTTACCACTGCAGCTACCTGTCACATTTTACTTGTGTGAAATTGATGGCATACCTCTATTGCAAAAAGCAATATTTCGCTATTGCCCTATGAGTTCTGACCATTAAAACAGAGCTTGTGGTGCAGTTTTATTTCTTTTTATGAATGCGGTTGACATGTCTGCACATCTGCACACCTGGACAGGTGGACAGCTCGGAGACTCTGTCGGATTCGGATACAGAGAGCAAAGCGATGCGGGAGGTGCACTCCATCGGGGTCCAAGTAGAAGAGGATAAGAGGTACGTCCCATTTTTCATTCCCCATAATCTGCACCCTAACCCATGGTACTTGAGTTTGACCACTCTTCAACATTAGGAAACAGGGAAGAATAGGCATGTTTGAACTGTGAGAGGAACCAGAGCATGCCTTAGCCTGTCTAGATACAGTTAAACCTCAGAGACACAAACCTCAAAGTTATGGCCTGCTGAACACAATATGAACCTGGAGGTAGCATTCTAATTACGCCTTTTCAATTTCGAGCTGTGATACAAAGCGATAACCATTAAACCAAAATGCTATCACACTTTTGTATGGAAAAAAGTCATTCTTATCATACACAATTATTCCTTAATGAGCTTCTTATTATCACTGCTAGAAAAAAATATGTTTTGCTAATGTTGGATACCTAACAGTACAATTAACGACAGAGCACAGCTGTAGCTGCAAACTCAATGTAACTAGGACAGGCTTTCGCTGACTCTATGAAGGCTTCTCTGATTCACTCAGTTTGTGCTTGTAATGTCAAACAGCAGGAGAGCAGGTTCAAGCTTACCTAATGTTCTCCGAAGTCTTCAGCTGACAAACTCTACAACATTAGTTAGCAAGCTAACATAAGTTACCAGCTCTGCACTAGTTTTTGTTTTGTTTATTTGTTTTCTTAACCAGAGCCATATATTAAGCTTGTCCTAGCCTGAGCCATTTAAATTCACATTTCACTCTGGCAGGCAGCAACAGTAGCAGATGTTTCTAGAAACCAGCTGGAGCACATTGTGCTCATTTCATAGCCTGGAATGTTGAGGATAAACTGTTAGCAGCAGAACTAAGTCTGATTCTGATAAAATACAGCAAAATAATTCAACTGAATGAGTGTGCTGATGCCATATATGCCTGTTTGGTGGCCACTCCTTTAAGCTAAGTCATCCCTTCTTTAGCTATTCTGTCTTTGTTCAATGGAGGAGGCAGTATGTTCCTAGCGGGGGCTGAGTGATTGTCAGGCCCATGTGACTGTGGTGAAAGGGTATTAGCCCATAACTGGGGGATAATAAGGTTGCAGCGTGCCCCTTGCGTGATGGCTTGTACGTGTCACACCACTGTGTGAATATCACCCACGGGAATATCTCATACTGCTCAACTTCATCAGGCTCATGTGGCTTCTTTCTGACTCTGATTTAGCACTTAATGAATATCTTTTTGCAAGTGGTAACTGGGAGGTTGCTATGTCGCCAAGGATAGACAAGTGCGAAAGATTCATTGTTGATATCGAATGAAAAACATTCTCCCAGAGAGAAATGGCTGCAAAACAGCCTGCTTAAGCTGTCTGACTTTCGACTCCTGGGTGTCTGATTTTGCAAAACCTGTTAAGTATGTGATGTCACAGGCGGCAAATCTTATCCAAGTGCAAGATAGAGGCACTCTTCTTAGAAGAAGCATATATTAAAATCTATCGAGGAAAACAGGTTAAAGCCGAGAGCAGCAGGCCCTCATGTTTCAAGGACTCTCAAAAAACAAGCTTCTGCTGAAGTATAGCAGCTTTACCCAGGGCATCATAACAGGGTCTGTGACACTCTGGTTGATGGATGACCGGTACTGTCATACACCCCAACCCCCTACCCCTCCCTCATCTCCAGACGGGCCCGCTTCAAGCGCTCCAACAGCGTGACAGCGAGCGTCCAGGCAGACCTGGAGCTGGAGGGCTTCCCGGGGGTGGGCGTGTCAATGCAGGACAAAGCATTGCAGTTCGGCTGCTCCTTTCAGCGTCACTCCTCGGAGCCCGAGTCGACGGCTCAGTACGGCGAGTACCGCACGGTCCACACCCAGGGTCAGTGGGCCTACCGTGAGGACTACCACAGCGGATACGCCACCGAGCCGTGCGCCGCCGACCCCCGAGTACGCACCCACTCCCCCCTGCCCTGGCCGCCGAGCGGGGCTGGCCAGAGGGACCCCGCAGCCTGCCCGACTCCGGCCGTGCCTCCCCCTGCCTCCGCGATGGCGAGTTCTTCCTGCGACTACTCCAGACAGAAGTGGAAAGGATGGAGGGCTGGTGCCAGAATATGGAAAGAGAAGCGGAGGAGAATGACCTGCCAGAGGAGAGTGAGTTGGGGTTGTCAGGGATTTGCATGACGTGGTGGGAGGTAATGGGGTCGGGTTCTGCTCTTTATAAATGTTTTTTAAGGAGTCGCACACCATTGCTAGTTAAGGTGCCTAAATAGCTGACAGAAGGGGGATTTATTCAATAGGTTGTCGGCTACACTGTGGTCAGAGACTGTACTGAGATGAAATGGTTCAAATATGATTCTCTGCTTTGATCTTTTAAAGACATTTTCTTGTAAGACAGTAAAACCACAGAAGTATCAAAGTGTAACAGAATGTATAATTACATGGAGTCATTTATTTTGAAGGCTGGTTATCTTCTAAAAAATTTTAAGCCAGGCCTTCAACATCAGGAAATGACAGGATAGACATGGTAGTAAAGAAAATCAGTACTGATTCATCGTCTCCGCATGGGGTACGGTTTGTTGTAAGAAGCTGAGCACAGCTATTAAAGACAGTGTTGCTTGTTGATCAGTAACTTTGCCACTGCTAGCCCGGCCAAAACAGCAGGTGTGCAACGAAACTCACCTTTCTTCTGAGGTGTCTCTACGCTCCCCTGTCTGCCCCCTCCCTGACCTCTTGCTGTGACCCCCTTTTCAGTTTTGGAGCTGATCCGAAGTGCTGTGGGCAGTGCTCAGCTTCTGATGTCCCAGAAGGTCCAGCAGTTTTTCCGACTGTGCCAACAGAGTGTGGTGAGTGTCTGTCAAATCACCCACCCAATGATACAACAAGGCAAGCAAAGAGAGAACGAAGTCACCACAACATCCCCATCGGGAGACTGGGGTGTAATTCTATCTGAACACTTTCTGGCCATTTGGTCTGAATAACACATTTTAATAAAGCCTTACTTTTTGTTGCTGTTATAGGTGATGTAAGTGTTTTGGTCATGGTTGACACTGACAGAACCTTTTTGTCCGTTTAAGCAAGGGAAAGTCAAAAGAAAAAGTGTTCAAACAACTCATAAAAAGAACATCCTTTGAATAATATATTGTTCAAAGTTAAAGCGAAACATCAGGACCCAGTCCCAATTCCCCTTGTAAGCTGTTCGTTCTTTACTAAAGATCCCTGTCATCATCTGTGTCAACACAGCCCAATGTCAGGGATTCAGTGCTCTCTCTCCCTTTGTCCTCTGTGCCTGCTGGTTATTTGTCATGGCATCATCCAATAGAATATAAATTACATTCGGGTGCCTCTCTGAGCCTAAATGTGCCAGCAGTGTGGGTTTACAGTTACGGCATTGGGCCAGAGGGTCTTTGGTTCAAATCCTGAATGGCCTACTTTTATTGTTGCTCTGAAAGTGATACTTAGACCTCCATTTCTCTGCACTTTGTTTATTGTTTGGTGTGGTATAATTTGAAGTAACTATGGTTCACATACTGTGCTATCAACAAAGATACCTCAGGCTTTACAGAGAATGAGAAAGCTAATATACAACAGATTAATGGCACTTGTTTAGGCTGTCCCCAGTGCTCAAGCAGTGGAACCTATTAGTCCATCTGATCAGTATAAATTTTATCTGGTTAGTGTGGAGAGCAGCCTCTTGCTGAGTCAATTAAACCTCACATTCTTTATCTATAGTATTAGTGCACCAACTAACCATGATGTGTTAAATTGCTGTTAGCAGTTTTTAGCAATTGCACATGCAATGGTGCTTAACATTAATAATGTTCATTACAAATGTTGGACTTTGGACTTTTATCATTTACTACTGGTACTATGGGCTTTTTAAATATGAATTTATGAGCATATTATCAATTATTATGAATTTGTAGTTCTTTTACCTTGTACCTGTGATTGTCTTTACTATTTCTACAGCTGCATCCAAATCTCCTACTGCTGAAAAAACTAAAGCATTACTGAGCAAATCTGAGCTGAACGTTGTGCTGTAGGTTGTAGGTTGGTCCCTCTGAATGCATACTTACTGTGTAATGTAATGTAGTTTATTAGATGAGAGTGCACTGTGTAATGGACTGTGGGATTTTGCCCATCCATCCCCCAGGATCCCGCAGCATACCCCCAGCCCACATCTCAGGATCTGGCTGGGTTCTGGGACCTGCTACAGCTGGCCATGGAGGATGTGCGGGTCAAGTTCCAGGACCTGCAGAGGCTCAAGGACTCTGGCTGGAGGCTGCCATCTGAGAAGAAGGTGAGAGGATTTTGGTCAGCGCGGGCCAGACGGGGCTCTCAGTCCACCCCTAAAGCCACTTTGGCTATATGAGGAAGAGTCACACTCTGCACAATCTCTGAAGAACTGAGTCAAAAGTGATGAGAAACAAAAAACAATCAGAGCCAAAATGGCTGCATGCAAAAAAATGGATATATTCAGATAACCCCCCACCCAAGTCTCTGCTATCACTGGATATCAGCACAGCCAGCACCAGCAAATGAACTAACACTTATTCTCTTTTTCTGCCCTCTGCTTTCTCTTTCCCTGTTTCTCTCTATTTCCTCTTGTGTGCTGTGTTACCCATCTAATTTCAATCCACTGTCTTCATTTTAATATCCAATTCTCCCTTATTTTTCCTTTTTCTTCATGACTTCCATCCTGTCTGCGTTCATTCTATCAAATACATCTTTGTAATGATTCCTGCTCATCACCTGACCCTGAATCCCACATTCAACCAATCACCACTTCCCCCTCACCCCCCAGGAGGAAAAGAAGCCTCCTCCCCCTTTACCAAAGAAGCCAAGTGGAGGTGCGAGTGTAGGCATGATTGAAGGCCTGAGTCTAGAAGGGGTCGGAGCTGGGGGAGGTGGGGTTCTGCTGGTGACCCGTGGTGGGAGGGCCCTGCCCTTGCGGGAGAAGTCTCTGGACCTGGGCGACCGGCAGCGCCAAGATGCCCGCAGGAGACTGCTCCAGGCCAAGCGGGCTGCCTCCTTCCGGCAAAACTCTGCCACCGAGAGCGCTGACAGCATCGAGATCTACATCCCTGAGGCCCAAACCAGGCTGTGAGCCCCACCCCCATCAGCATCCAGTCACCGCCCCCAGCCCCTTCCCACCATACAGAAGTACAGGAGAGGATGGCATTGTACCCTTTTGGCACTTTAAATCATGTACAGTTTATGGTGTGAAAGATATGCCAATGATAGGGGTTGCATTTTCATATTACAAAATGGGGGGAGAAACAGTTTTGTTTGAGACATTTGCACACTGCATTTAAAACCACACAGTAGCATTTCTGTTCCTTTCTCATAAGTGTCACCTACACAGGTAATAGTGCTGCACCAGCAGAATCATATTATGTGACTATAAGATGGCAGGAAGGGACTTTGTTGGGGTGCCAGAAAGCTAACTGTTTACTTAAACAACTGTTAACTTAACCAACCGTTTGAAACTATGAATATGTGTTCTAATGTGTGATCACGTTTACAAAGAGAACTAGGCAAGTCAGCCTTCAATGTGGCAAGCAAAACCTTATTTATTTGTTTTTAATTAATTTATTTTACTTTGGTGATGATGATTATTCAAGTTCTGTGTCCTGCTGTGACTTCTCTCTCACTGTGAAATGATTGCGCCCTCCAGTGGCCAAATCATGCCACGACTACAAGACTGACCCTAGATGCTCAGGCCTGCCTCAACCTTAAAGTGCAGTAATTTAACTCCCTCTGCCCAATACCAATATGAGGACTGTCATAAGATTATAAATACAATTCAAGTGTTTTAGTTGGTATTTTCTCCTCTTACACAAAAGCCGGATGCTTGTTGTTTTATGCGGTTTACAAAAACTGTGAAATGACAACTCCTAAAGTCCTCAAACAAATGGAACATCAGAAACAGCCCTTGTTTCCAGTGTGTTAGCCTTAGCGGATGTTCAGTCTGTTTTGTGGCAAAGGGCAAATACTGTGGAGTTAGTTATACAATTGTGTAACTTTTAATCATGGGAAAGCTTAAAATAATGTGTGACATGCCCATTTCCAGTCGTATTTCATTATACCTGGGTCATCAGTGAGTGCAAGAATAGGGATTGGGTGTTGAGTTGAGTTGAAATCACTGTATACTAAAAGGCAAATCACTTGCTGGCCAGCTTGCCAAATTGTTTCAGAGTCTCAAAATCTGTGTTAGACTTGTTCTCATATTTTCCTGGTCTTTATTTAGACAAATTGTATTTTGCTTTGTTAATAACAAAAAGTAAGTCAGAGGAATGATGCAAGTAGCTGTGCTGGTGAATTTGAAAATGGATGCATGTGTTGCTTTGGAAATCATTTTGGTATATTGGCTTTTAAAATTGCCACGAAAAACCTAATTGTAAATATAATGCTGTGTTGGTAAGGAAAAAAAAAAAAACTCTGGACGACGTTTCCTCAAGTCACTGTGGGGTATTATTATATCTTTTGGGATGTGCCAAAAAAAAATCAAACCATTGTATTTGAAATCCCATGCAGTGATTTCAAGAGGCTTTTTGCTTCAGTGCTGTTTGCCATCGCCCGCCCTCTTGTGGACAGAGTATGTCACAAAAAAATCCACTGCAGTGCCAGCGTCATTTTTGGGAAAAAAAAAAAAAAAACAATTAGAATGAACAAAATGGGACGTCTTTTATAAATTTGAAACTCAAACTCAAATGGAGTATTTTAATGGGAAATGTATATTTTATATTGTTATCTACATTTTTTAGATTAGTATAAAATATATGAATATGTATGTATAAAGAAATGTAACAATTATTAAACACAACAGATATATATATATGTAATTTAATATTAGCCAAGTGAAGTAGTTCTTATTCCATGGCATATCCTGATTCGGACATGCAAGAGAGCAGCTTGGCTATCTCTTTTGAATGGACGGGTATATATAAGTCATGCAGTTGTCCAGGTTCACAGGGTTAAACTGTGCCAAACCACAGTTGCCAGTCGTGCTCTCTGCTTTACGCCTCCTATCCTCTTTCTGGCGCGCTCTTTTTTTCTGTTTGATGGGTTGTAGAGTATTGACTCCCAGAAAGAGGAGGAAAATGAACCAGGAGGTCATCACTCTGTGACTTACTACCTGTAGCTTGCACTGGGATACCTTTTGTTTCCTTCTCATATGACAACACGTGCCTGAGGACAGCAATGTGTGTGGCTTATTTCATATTGATATAATAACTTATATTGTGGCAGAATAAATATGTATATAGACATATAATATTTAGAGCAATTTTTAATAGAAAAAGAGATATTTTATTGTATTGAAATTCTTGTTGTGAGACTTGAAACAAACACACTATTCACACATTTCCACACACACTGAAATACCTTGTCAGCTTGACTTTATGGCGAGGCTTGTTAATAGTTGGCTTTTTGTATCATGCACCTTCCAAATCTAGTTTACTGTGCATGCGTTCTGTAAGTTTGTGACCACTCCTGTTTTTCATCATCCCGCCCTGTTGTGACCATATAAACAGTAACATAGCTATAATCTATTAGACTGATTCTATAAAACATTGTTTGTCAAGTTAGTATGAAATGTAGTGGAAAAAAAGTTTTGCCCTATTGTACTTTAGATATAACAGTTCTCCTCCTATCCTACTGAAAAATTGATTTAGGACTGAAAAGAAGACTTTCCTTTCAATGGATGATGAAACTCTAAAATCAAGCTGTGGAATCTACTTATGTATTGAATGAGTGGGGTTCCTCAAGGACCAGTTCATGGATCAATAGCTTGCCACGGTTACAAAATGAAAAACTGTGTATCTCTGTGACCATGATCTCTTATTACCTGTTATTTTATTATCTGATCTTATGTGCTACACTGCTGAGTTTCTTTCCCAAAGATTCTGCAGCTATCTGAGCTTTCATAGAAGAGCTGTTTTCTATTTCATACCGCAGACAATGTTTATAAAGCAGTCTGTACTTTTACCCATGCCAACATGTATGATACTAACAGATGCTGCAGTTGAACAAGCACAATGATACTTTGCCAGTACTGTTTCTTCACTTCCTATAAGAGACTTGACATCATCATATCTCCAATGTTTTGGAAGACTCAGTGAAGGAATGTCACCTAAAGGACCCTAGTCTGCTGTAACTTCATTTTGTGTGTAAAACAAAAAGGTTGTAGAAAACTGAAGTCAGAAAACGCAGGTCCTGAACTACCACGCTTGCTTTATTTTGTCTTTTGTCTTTTATCTTTCTCACATCTTCAATAATTCAACTGTACCTCTCCGGGGTTATGGGGGAATTGAAGTGTACTATTAAGTCTGGGGGGTTTCAGTGCTCACCGACACAAGCACTATTTGCCTTTAACTAGACCTGTGGCCTGTTCAAAATACCAGTTCTTAAGTAAATGACTAGCTAGGCTGTTTGATCAGAAACAACAGAGATACAGAATTCATTCAAATGTAAGCTCAGCTATAGTATTTGATAAGCTCTCATGGCTATTGTGTAACCGTTCATTACACAGCAAGCACACAAGGTAGTCTTTGATTGGGCACACAAGAGGCTAAACACGTTCTCTGGTCTTGCTGTGCACTTCTAGTTTTCCTTGGAGTCCGTTTCTCCCTTGGTGATGACAGATAGGGCGGAAAAGGGCAGACGGAGGAAACGATCTGACTTTTCCTCTGCCAATGACATTTTCACAATCCTATTGCCATTCCTCACACTAGCCCCCTGCTCCCAATTTTTATTCATTTTTTTAGATTAGATCCTGCACTGAGTCTAATACTATTATCATGTATCCTGTGTCAGAACAGGTGCTCCTAAAGCAATGATTGCTTCTAATACCCCTTAGGTGAGCCATGACTGTAAAAAACAGTATTCTAAGTGGGTAGTACTTGTGCCACAATCACTGATAAGAAGGATTCAGTCACACATAATTACTGCACTGTGATCTTGGCCTCTGTTATTACACGCTGCAGAGATACTGGGAATTACATGGGTCACACACTCAAAAGTAATTACTGTGTAATTACATTTACTCTTCACTTCCCCCCCACCCCTTACAAAAAAAACACACTCAAAAACACATACACACTCACACACATACTCACATCCTCACTTTTATCATGTAAATATCTCTGTTGCATTGGAAATTACTATTATTAATATTACTATGTATTGTTATTATGATTATTAATAATACTATCACTGTCATTATGAAGAGTGTTGTTATTTAAATGATCAGTATTAGTAACCTAATTCAATAGTCAAGGGCGAGTTTGTAATGGGGAAAAAAACTACCCTGTTTGTGAAGATCACTTTTTCCTAATGCTGCTACTTAAGGAGAGAGTTTGGAATTTGTAGAGGACCTACTTTCATGCTGGGACTGTGTTGCTGTGAAGGGTAGTCCACAAACTCTCAGCTCCATCTTCAGATAGCTGCATGACTGGCTCAAGGCAGAGGACGTTTTACTAAAGGTTGAACTGAAGAGGTCCTACAACAGGGCTGCCATAAATGTCATTACAAATCTCTTGGATCAACATCATTCTTACATGAGGAGGGAACCAGGACAAGGAATTATTCACTGATTTCCCACCCTCCCACCTCCACCCCAACAAAATGTCAAGACATTTTTTTTAAAATGGGTGATTTACAATGTAGCAACTCATTTTCCACCCTTCTCTCTCATTCTTCCTTATCAATCTCAACCGGACTCTGTGAACCCCCCTTTTTTTCAAGTGGATCGACTGATTCATTTGATATCCCCTTGATTTATGCTGTTTTAATTCATCTTGATCTCATTTTTTTGAACATTTACTTGCTATTTGTTACAGTGCCAATGTACCGACTCAACGAGCTGAAAAATATAGTCTTCTCTTGCTTATCGGTTCGAACCAAGACTGAATTGCTCAAACTAATAGCAATAGTGACGTCATAGAGCAGAGCAATCCTGCAAAAGGTCTGCCATAGGAAACAACGGTGTGACAACCCAGGACTAAAAGTAGTAGCTAAACCAAGGGTAAGCAACAACGCACCATGACACACTTAAAGTGTAAATCAATCATGTCAGTTGATTCTGTTGAAGTCATTGTTTTCTTGTCCATGGACATGTACAGGTCAATGTCTACTAGCGAAAAAACCCAGAGAGATGGCACACTGTGATGTGGTTTACCTAACACAGAATGTAACACTGTTGACGTTGTTAACATTTTCTAATTATTATTATAAAGCTATTTTTAGCGAAAAAAAAGTCTATGATTCCATTGGTTTCGCTCTTGTCTGCTTCCTTATTACCTCCTTTTCAAATCACTGGTGGTCAGATGCTGGTTATATTTATACAGCTGGATGTTCTTCTAGAGAAAATCAGTTTAAGCACTGCAATAAAAGATGTCTAAGCTGCAGTCTATCACCCAGGACTAGTAACTACTGCTCCACACTGTCATCTGTCATCAGTGTGACTGAAAGCTAGAACAGGAGCCATCTGTAGGAACTGGATAGATTTCCAGTGTGTAAAACTCCACAAGCAATATATCACAGTATTTTAGAAAGCAATCACTTTTCACTCACCAAGGGGGTCACAGTAAACTGAATGCAAGACAGATTATCAGTCGACTGATTGATTCCTTCCAACCTCATGCAGGTTTTGCCCCCCTAGACCCTCCTGTGCTCTGGACAGGTTGTGTGGGGAAAGTACAAGGAACCTGATTGGAGATAAATCTTACCCAATCTGCTCACCCTGGGCCCTCGAGGATAAAGTATTGTATTTCACTCCAGTGTTCAGCCATCTGAATCTAACCCTCCTCACCACTTCTGCTCGATCCAATGAAAACAGCCTTTGGGGTTGGGGGGGGGTCTCTGAGAAACCGTAACCTGGGAAATCATTTTGTTACATTCACCACACATATACATCAGCTTGCGGGAGCCTAGTTTATACTCAGTATTTCCGAAGGGAGATGCTTTTCTGTCAGGAAAACTGAATTCATTTCATAATTCAATGAAATATTCATGCTCAATCATCTGTGTATTTTTATTTATTTATTTATCTCCTCTAACTGTAACTCCACAGGCCAAGACCAAAGATTGCAAGGAGTACTGGAAAAGCACAGCTCCCAGGACATGGAGCCTTGCTCTTGTTCTGAGACATTATTTCCATGTACCACTTTAAGAATAATATATAATAAAATCTGAGACGTTTTAAAGATTGCTAACAGGTGATATACAAAGTGTATGTGTGAGCTGTACCATGTGACCCAAGAAGCACATAGATCAGGGAAATTCACATAGAGTTTTAAAAATAATTGTTACAGATTAACAAATCTTGGCTAAAATGCAGGTTTAGCACCATGGTAGGTGTGGGAATCACAAATGCTGGGGTTACAAGATCAACCAAGTGATATCTTCCAATTTGAAACCATAAAATATTACAGTGTCCTCATTTCCCTTCAGCTCCCCCGCCCTCCCCCCAAAGTTTAAATGTGCCATATGCTAACAAGACATGAGTAATGTATTCTAAGGAACAGGGAACAGCAGTAACAGCCCAGAACCAGAGGAGCAGGTCCACAGTAAAGACAGGTGTAGCCATCAGTGAAGGCTTCTCCTGTGGGACAGATCTGATCCCTTCTTAAGGATAACAATTCTGACAGTCACCAACAGGGAAAACAGCATTTCAGACACTTCATCGTTTTTTTTCCTTTCTCCTTTGAACAATCTGGTGTTTTGATGGTAATTAAATGATGTTGGAAGTCTAGCCATCTGCAATCTTTCAACAAAAAAGGGTAGTCTGCAGAGACTCCAAATAATAGCCAAGAGGAAAATGGGTTCTAAATATTGCAAAAGACAAAAATGTTTTCAGTTAATCAAAAGGTTTTGAAAGCAATTATTTTTATTCCTCTGCAGCAGTGGGATGTCTGAGGATCTTTTCAATGACGAGTGTCTTATCTGGGCTAAACAGAAAACACTCAAGAAATTAAGCTACTCCAAGTTTTAAATGTGAAATAATGACTACTTTGCAGGTTTCCATCAGAGGAGTGTTTCTAAAAACATTCTCTCCTTATTTGTATTGCCACCGGCATTGATTTCAAATCTTTGGTTTCTTAAAAAGTGAAAACATTGAATTTTTGAATACATTATTTTTGCTTTTGACAATTGTTTGTGTTATCCAGAAATGCTGACAAAATATCTACATGATCATATGTTATTTTCAAATTAATGGCACCTGTTAGAAGTGATTTTCATGTATTTGTTGGAAAACCCCCAGCAGTAACATTGCAGCGTATTTAAAAGACAGCTCGCAATAGCATGCAGGAAAATGTCTTTCAAGGCAAAATACGACCTCACAGCAGGTCATAAATACCACCGAACTCATTTTGATTACAGACTATGAAACAAGGCAACTTAATTATCTTAATTATCTCTTTATTTCCTCACTTTAAAAAATGTATACAAAAATAGACAATTACGGCTCTCCAGGTATCATTGTTCCAAAACATACTTTCGCACAAATGAAGTTAAGTGAAACAGAAGTTAAGCGAAATAAGTACTACAAATCTGTGGTCTCAGCATTGAGTGCAAAAAGAATGGGAAAATATGGCAGAATCAACTTGATATAAAATTCAATTTTAAAAGCAAAGAAGCCCTCTCATCTCATCTGTTGCTTCATTTAACGTTGTCAAGCCTCAGTGTCCACACAAGGTCACCGACAAAAATCTCTAAAGGCAGAGAGATCATCAGTCCACCTGACTGGATGGGGGACCACTTGAGACGATTCGGATACCCCAATAACATCACCTGTGGAAAAAGGCGGAGAAAGGTATTCAGGAAAGAGTCACAGGTGCTGCTGCTGCTGTCACAGGTATGGCTCTTCCGTTGCAGATGATACATGGGCTGGTTTTAGAACGGAAACCTAGCCCCGCTATTGGCACAGTTTAGTAACCTTAGCCACCTAATTTACCAAGATTGACAAACTGATTCGGTTGGAAGTAAATCTGGCTCTAGCCTTAGCTACCAAACAGCCAACGCTTATAACAAATTCAGCATGGGTGGTCTACATTTTTGCAGAATGGAAAAAAATGGAAGCATGGCCTCAAAACTCCCATTACCAAAACCTGATAGACGCCATACATGCGCATTTGGTCATCATTTGCAGCAAAATTCTCATCGCAAATCTCAAATAATGCTGACATAGTTATGTTCACATTGAAAATGTATTTTACATCCTTTCCATGCTGTACTGTAACAAGAAACGCATTAAAGTGCTGCATTCATTGCACCATAAGCCTCAATCAATATCTGTCTACAGCCCACAAGACAGTTATTGAGTGGGGCTTTCAGCAGTTTGCAATTTACACTGCCTGTAACACTGGTTATAGAGAGTGCATGCAAAATAAATTACAAATAAACTCAATCTAGAGAAAGAGTACTGTATTCCCCTAGCTCAGATTTCCCTAATCCGTGTCCTTTGGGAAGCCTAGCCCATGCAAATTTTTGCTCCAACCAATATCTTGATTAATTAAGGTTGTTAAAAGCAAGCGTTTCAGTTCCATACTTTTAAATGTCCCAAGTTACAACTTCACCACACTGCTGGTTTGACTCATTACCGTTCCTTTGTCTTTGAACCCGTTGCCACAGATGGTAGTTTCAATGACCAGTTGGTCACATTTTTAATACATTTTCAATGACATAATGTAAAATTAAGACAGTAAATTGAACGAAAACATTTAACAGCTTGTTCTACATGTGGAATCAGTATTACGACAAGCATAGGCAGTTTTCCACCAGGACAAGGGTTACGAACCCCTGCCGTTATATGAGCATTCAGTGCAGTTCTGCGCAGTAGCCTGTATCACATCAAACACAGTGAAAATACAGCCCCGGCAAAGTGGGGTTCACATGTGCAGCTGAACTTACGTTAGTCGAAGGTGACGTGATGGGTGCAGACAGCTCGAGAACAGGTTTCCAAGGTCTGACAAAAAGGAAGGCATAAACCGTGGAACCTTTTGAAGTATACCTGTGGGGGTGTACGCACACATTGACTGACACTTCATCTCACAAGCATCCCTGAGGATTACAACTGAATGTGTGCTCACTCCTGTTGAGTCAGAGCCAGCCTGAGGCAATAAGAAAGCAACAGGCTGGGTACATGCACTTTTTAAGCATATTCCACTCAAAAATAACATTATCATTCCTTATGCATGCATTTGGATATGTATGCATATCTTATGTGTGAAGGGTATGTTTTTTGAATGGGTAAATTTTGTAATTTATGTTCAAAACCACATGACCTCAGACAAGGACACATACCCTCTTGCTCTCTCTCGCTCTCTCATACATATACACATACACGTACATATACATATACACACAGAATCTGACAAGCCTTTTCATGGATAGCAGGGCTGTTACCATATTGGTAGAGTAGAATTCTCAGTCTGCACTCTCCATGGCTGGGAGCTGTACACAGCCTCTCCGTTGACCTTAAGCCAGCTGCCCACTCCCCGCAGCCTCTCCTCAAACACGGGTGGGATCGTGCCCTCCGCTGTGGGCCCCACGTTCAGCAGGTAGTTACCCCCAAGCGCCACGGTGTGAACCAGGTCCTGGCCACAACGAAATATGGGTAACATGTTTAGTAAGCTCTGCTGCACTTGTTTACTGAAAAACAGGATTTTACTCGTTTGACAAAAACATATTTAAAGGAAAATTTAGTAAATATTTAAGTATTTATTACATTTTGTAAACACTAAAGTACAAAAAGTAAATATTCCAAAAAGAACACTGTGTACTAGTCAAACATACACTTCAGGCTCCATTATAATTCACTGAACCAGTGTTTGATTGTTATTTATACATCCTACTACAAAAGGATCAAGTAACAGATTGCAAATCTGTGGTGGCTGCATTGTTCAAATGTGTGTACGTGTACATCATTGCTGATGGATTGCATTAATTTAATCTCAATTCTGAATATTTTTTGTGGGAGAATGACACCCTACCCTGACGAAGGCATGCAATATCAAAACAGAATACAGGGGTATACTAATAGGAGTGTGTAACTTCATCATCTAATAGTATTCCGTAAGTCAGCGCCTTGTTAAATTGGTTTCACATTGCTTACTTTTTCCTAGGTGTATTGCAGATGAGCGGTTTTTGTCAGGTGGTTATAGGCTCCACCCCTCGTCCTCACCTGTATGATAATGGGCAGATCCAGCAGCTCCTTCAGCTTCATGTTCTTCCTGTAGCCCCAGGAGAAGGTGTCCACAGAGGTGCACTTCTCCCACTTGTGTTTGAGCAACTTTCCCGGATTGTATTTGTCCTCACAGTTGTAGTACCCTCCATGCCTGCAGCTGCAATCCGACCCCCAACGGTCATTGGTCACCACTGTATCCTGTGGGAGGGGCATCTTGCTTAGGATTTTCAGCTTTGTGTCTCCTTGTGCCTTGTTTTTACATAACAGACACACTCTGCTGTACATGGTTCCAGTTCCCATTTCTCCACCCCTATAATGCTCACTGGTACTAATACAGTGCGATTAAACAAAGCGCTGCTGGCAGATATCGTTTTTGTGCATATTACTCAGCAGATGATGATTATGCTAATAATTACACCCTCGCTTCTGTCGGTATGGATTGCTGCCATGAGACCCCACTTCTAGTCCATTTCGGATGAATTGGCAGCAATGGCATGCAATTAGCGTTCAAATGCAGTTTGACAATAGTATGTTTGTTTGACATGGGTTTAAAATAATTCTCTCATTCAAGGACGAAAATGAGTTGCTATTAGGTAATTTGTTAGAGACATCAATACTTTAATGACCATTCCCTGACTGTGTGAAAATGCAGGCTGCCCCTGGTGAGATTTAAACTGCACTGTGTAGCTGTAGTTCAGTTCTCCATCTGCAAACTAAGCACTACAACCAAATACAAGATTTTGTAACTGGCATACCCTCTGAATACTTCCATGAATGAGATCAACAGATTCTACAGCAGCTGGAACTTGAAACGATGCACATTTCCAAAGAATCCACAACAGCAACATTTCTATGTTTTGCAGCCAGTGTTTCTCACATGAATAAAACAAAAATCAAATACATTTTTTGTACACAATCCATTTATGGGAAGTGGGTGCACAAGAAAACCTCATGATTTCCGAGTCGGTAGAAGAAAAGGAAAATGAATTCTATTTCCTGTTTTTCAGTCAACTCCTGTTAAAGTAAAGTAGTATCCTGTTGGACATTGCAGCCAAGGGATTTTCCTAGCCAAACCTGAGCGCTGTTCTGTAACCTGTAACAAACAGCAACAGAAGCACTCCTAAAACCATAAATACCTGGAGGCACGATGCACAGCAATCTAATGCAAACGCTGCATTATACTGTATGACTGTATGACTCAGCTCCCACAGAGGTTGTGAACTCTCCATGAACCACGAGACTATAGCCACAGTGCTGAGGACAGCAGGAGTTTGTCAGTTTGTACAGGAGAACCTCAGTAATCCGAACCCTTCCGAACAGGGTGTGATTTGGAATACTGAAAGTTCCAGTTTACAGAAAGTGAAACTTCACGACAAGAATTTTAACCCTTTGATTTAAACCATAACCTACATAATTGCTACCCTTATTTTAAATAAGCTTCTCTTACTTTTTTAGTGTTCCTGTCAGTTAAAGGCGCACACAAGGGTTCAGTCAACTGAGAATTCGCTGTCACTTGCTGATGTTTAGAAGCTCTGACGGAACATTCCACATGCCATCCATCATTTTGACAGAATAAAACATTGCTGGTGTTGCAATTGGGTTAAGCATGTACGGCAGCAGCCAACAGTTTTATGAAACAACGGTGTCAACAAATCCACTACAGCGGTCCATATAGTGCTAGCCATATCTTGCTGTGGTACTGTCATTGCGATTGACATTCATTCTGCCTGTTCTGTACATATTAGAGAAGACAACATGGATGTAGTTAGTTGTGCTAGCTGGTCTGTGTTCTTAGCAGTTGCAAACAAACCTAGTGCACTCATCCGTAGGCTACTCAGATGACAAGTCACGCCAACTTGATGAGTTCATTATTTTCCAGGAACAACGGTTAATGGTTAATGACGGACTTCTCTGTCATATTCAACCTAACAGTTTCCATTTATGAATAGGCTTGTATGTGTTAGAATTAAAAAAATATTATAGAGGAGACAAATATCCCCAAAAGCAACACAACGTCATAACATCGACAAACTATACATATCAATAAATGACAGTTACAAATAGACGTTTATGGATTTTTTTTTCCAACCCCATCTGACACGTTGACAGATTATGATTTACTGTAGCGGAACCACTGGGCACACATCTCAAATATACATGTACTAGTTGCTGATAACTGCAAAAAAAAGTACAATGACTCTTTAACTCTCAAAAATGAACATGTTGCAAAACATAACTTGAAATGACAAGACATTACATGTATGTTTCAGAGAAACAGAAAGCTATAAAACAAGGAAAAATCTAGAGAAAAGGATGAGTGGACACGTGGGGATCTTTCAAATAGGAGGCAGTAGCCAAAAAACAAGCAGCCTTTGGTCCATTAAACACAGCACTAGAATGTGTGTTTTTCTGTAGCCTGCAGGTGTAGGTAGATACTGTTGTTTTTACTGAATATGTCAAACCCTGCATGACATGATAGATCTTTGTGGTTTACTTTCTACAGCTAGCTAGTTAGCTTCACATACTTGATTTTTAAATTGCTTAAACAATTTTTCATCTTTGCTAGCAAGACAACAATTTGCCTCATAACGCCGATTTGTAAAAACTAGTTCTTAAATGAATTTGTTATCCAGTTTGTTAATTTTTCCATACACTCTTTGAGCAAGAGTGCAAAGAATTCTCTTTGTCTAATTAAATTGTATTTTGCATTATTACCAATATGAAGTGTTATAATATTTCAGTTTAAATGCTCACATTTTGCATCAGTGTTTCAAATCAATAAAGCAAAATTAAAATGGTACAGATACCTGTTCTGAATACCAGTGTTCCAGGGTTACTGAGGACCTATTGTATCTCAAAACCTCTTTTTTCTTTCTTCTTTGTTTATCAATTCTCTGTATGTGCGAATGATTCACCTTCATCAGTACATACCTTGACAGGGCTGTCATTGTAGAGCCAGGCCAAGAACTCAGTGGAATTCCAGTAAGTATCTGGCGCTTCCCAATCTCCATCCGACCAGATCACATCTGGCTTATACCTGGAGGGCAAACAGTCATCTTACTGCCTTGTCTTTAAAGCCAACATGACAATGAGTAATCCACCTCAGTTATTTCATTCACATTTACAGTCAAATATAACAGATCACATGATTAATGTGGAAATCAGATACCTGGTAACAAGATCATACAGCTCTGGCAGAAGCTTGTTGAATACAAACTCCTGTTTTTTGAAGCCTGACTTCTTATCCGACAGGTACAGGGGGTGGAACCATTCATAAAGAGAGTTATACAGTCCATAGTGTAGGGACCTAAGAGAAGCAGATTACAGTAAATGTATACTCATAAGACATCCACATCAAAATAAACCTAAAATGCCCACAGTTTTTTATAACATGAATACTTTTACAGTGCAGTTATACTTTGGCCTTAGAAAAGCAATTAAGGCTAAGTGCACACCTTAACGGTAGACAAACAAGTAAAATACAACCAATACATTCAGTTCTCCAACCGCACACCTACACTACCATCCCAGCAAGTGGTATCACACAGCACGTCTATAACACTAGAAAATAATTATTTAAAGTATGTGTTTCATTTCATAAACTTTGCTAGTGCTTTATAAACAGCAACGTACAATGTCCTCACCTTTTCCGTACAGCCGTACCAAGGTCTCCAACGAGGTCCCTGTGAGGACCTGTATCCACGGAGTTCCAGTTCCAGGAATGTGGGGAGCCCCAAGTTGTGAAGCCTTCGTGGTGCTTGGATGTGAGAACTACGTACCTGACAGTGACCAAACCAACATTTATCAGAGCCCATTTTATATATGAGCCAACAAACCACTTTATTAATGCACAACAGGCAATCAAGCATTATATATTTATATTTGTTAGTGCTTCTTTGAAACCAAAACTTGTCCTAAGGCTTCCCCAAATTTGCTGTTATTTTGTACAACAAAAATTAAAATTCATGTCGAGTAAACCGGCTGTTTTTACTCATGTTTTGTAATGAGGGATGATGAGCCATATGTCTGATATCATGTTACATCAAATAGATACTTGGGTCACAAAAAAATCAATGTTTCATATTATTTTCATGAATTCTGTTAGGCGGTCTGAGTAGTGATGTGCTAATTTATTAATTATAAAAAAGGAGGTATATTTTTAATTGATTTCGTCAAAAATTGATCTTACAACTTAACTGATTTAGGTTATCATCGACCTAGCGTGTGGCATTTGGTATAAATCGCAGTTGTCGTATCTCACAATCATTAATTATAATAAAAAACAGTGACTTACTTTGCACCTGAGGCCTGGAAAAGTTCAGCCCATTGCTCTGGATCGAAGAATTGGGCACGGAAGTCGGGTGCAAACTGGGGATAAGAGAAACCTGGAGGGTAATTTTTGTTTATGAAGTCGACGTAGGCCGGGAATGGCTGGCCTTGCCAATGCCACCAAAACCACTCGCTGCCGAACGCAGGAACCGAGAATACACCCCAGTGAACGAAAATCCCGAACTTTGCTTCATCGTACCAGCTGGGTAGTGGTCTCGAATCAATGCTCTCCCAATTCGGGAAGTATCGAGCTCCGATTACTAAAGGCAGGGTAATCGCAAGAAACAACTTCTGCAATCCTGAAAATTCTCAGACATTTTCTAATGAAGACAGAAGAATTACTACTAAAATGACTATATTCCGCAGCAAACATTCATACGACTCTAATGTGTTGATGATGATCACAACTGCAGTTCAACCCAAGTCATCCGTTTGCAACTGTCATATGATCCAATTCATGTGACATATCATCTGTTGTGCACAAGGGCTGATGGGAGATGGAGTCTATACTGTGGAAAACGCACTCAAAATCTCAAACTGTGTTTCACCAGATATTATGCGTTATGTGAAATGTGTTGTGGTATCCAGTCAATGGCTTCAGCCATGGTTTGTAATTAAAATGTTGCAATTGTAATTAAAATGTAGCCTAGTAGCTTTAATACGGTACAGGCAAGTCGAATGTTAATTAACAACAATGTTCTCTCTATCGTGTAGTAATCAAATCAATGTTCAAATCAGGTTCAGAATCACATAATTTGAGTCTGGCTTAGAGTGATGACGGCTGGAAACTCTGTCACATGCATCATTCCCGAATGTTCCGTTAAAAGTGGGTGACTACGCATGTTATGTGAACAGGGGAATTATTGTCCTGAAAGATACTCCTCTTTTCAGGTAAAATATTTGAACATGGGGCGAAAGATGATCACCCCGCACCATTAAACCAGGAAGTAAATGTGTCTCATGTCATACTAGAATCCCTTAAATTAGTAACAGCTTTTGGAAAACAATTTTTGAGTCACTACCCGCAGTAACAGGTGGTAGAATATGGATGAGAGTTTGTTGTTCTGATGGCTGCAATTACTTCGTTTCAGCACTAAGGGGCAAGCAAGAGGAGATGATGCTTTATGATTCAAAGGAATTGCAGAGGAGCTAGGCAGGAACTTGTGCAGTCTGCATCATTTCCGTGGTCTAATAATTAGGGAAATGTAACTTATAGGAAAGCAAAAAGTGCCTGGCTTTGAATATTGTGATGTAATTGTTGTGCTAGACATTGTTTGAAATGTACTTAACTGAATAATCCAAACATAACATGCACATAGAGATAAAATTATAATGATATATTATGAACCCACATATAACATGTTTTTCCCCATGAAAATGTCCTGAAAAAACTCACCTTATTTTCAGACATCCAAAGATCTATGATACTGCGTTAAGCAATTGCGCTTGTCACAAATGTGTAGGATGATTTTTTTTTTTAATTTTGTATGGAGCTGGACTGAGTAGCAGACTGCTCTGGCTATCCTGAAAAATGGAAATCAAACTCTTGACAAGCCAAAATAAATAAATAAAAATAAATAACAAGCAAATTAAAGATGCAAATGTTAGAATTGTGATGATCAGTTAGGTAGAGATATTTAAAAACTGCTATGCTGCCAAGAAATGTGGTATCATATCACAAAGTCATTTCAGGTAAAATTAGTTTGTATCTGCTGATAATTACTAAACAACTACAATACACCTCCAACTGTTTCTAAAACCAAATAAATGTAAAGACACAGGAACCATTTCTTACATAATTTTTATTTTTAAGAGAGTTGTATTTCACAGTAAAAACTGCTTTTCAAATCAAGTATAATTCAAGAATAGAAAAAGAAATTGCAGCAAAATATAAACCATTACCTGCACACCACAATAAATATTCATCCTATTCAATAGAAAATTACATATTACAGTTGACTTCTGTACAAAGGGGAACATATGACAGGTCACACTATCCCCATTAATGTAATTTTATGTACACACATGTGTTTCCCATGCCATTTACTTAATTTTCTGACTGCCTTTTCCAATTCTCTGATCGAATGCTCGAATCTTTGAAGTGTATCCATTCTTGTGTTTTCATTAGACTGAGTGGGAAACCATTCTTACACAGAACATTCAGGAAAACAAAGGGTTTGCAATGGCTGCTGTGTTCACTCAGCACCTTCATCTGTTCATAATGTCAGCAAAAGAGTCAGTTTATCAGAGGGGAGACGGGTGGGTCATTTCCCTAACACAATGAGAAAGCTGTTTCCATCTCCAGTTATGGAGATGCATGAGGAAAAAAGAGAAACTGTGCCATGAGGCAGCCATGCAGAAACTGTACAAGCAGCAAATTAGTTTAAAGTACGTTTGGCTCCGATACGCCTGGAAGCCCCACTCCCCAGCATCTTTTTCTGCTTTAAATGCTCTGCTCATGCACACAAGAAGCCTGCTGTTGGATGCAAGAGACGTAAGATTTTCACAAGTACAATGAGATGTTTGACATTTTATCTTTTTGTGGCTACTTGTGCATCTTTGTAAGGTTGAATGAGTGGATGAATTCACCTTTTGCCAACAGGGACAGCTGTACAATGTTTCATAGGACACTTCCTTAAACACAGTGATATCACTGCTTTGGCTTAGGCCCCTCTTATACTCTCATTCCTGGATAAAGGAGCTGCTATTCACCAGCATTCAGTCATACCATGAGGAGGGGGGGGTATGGTACACATGCAGAATGAGTTGGTCGTTCACTGCAGACATGGAGCCCAGGGCTTTCAGTATGCAACTTTTCCATTAGAGGCCTGGAAGGCAGAACCAGCTCTGCTCAAGTTATGGCATCATACCTCGGCTCTCCTCCACAGCCCTGAGTGGACTCTTTCTGTGGACCCCCGCCCCACACCCAACCCAAGCACCCACCCAAGCACTTCTCCTCTCCTCTCCTCTCCTCTCATCTCCCCTTCCCTTTCTGCCCCTCATGGATGCTGCCAGCTTCATTTTTCCATTTAATGAATGGAGTATTTGGTAGCAGGAGTGGGACATGGAGGAAAAGACGATAACCGCCTCTCTATATTAGACCCTCGTTCTCTGTGATCTGCCTTTGAAGTTCCTGCTTGTCCTCCAGGTCATCGTCGCCACCACTGGGCTCCGCCTCCTCCGCATCATCCATGTATATTGGCCAGTCGCCATCCCCATCACTCCGCTCCGCGCCCTCCGATTGGCTGCTGAGGTTGATGGGGGTAGAGTCCTCTTGGGTTGTGGTGACGCATGTGCAGCTGTCGCAGAGGCCAAACCTCTTCAGACCGTGGGACACGGCCCCCGTGAACGTGCGCCGGCACCCCTTACAGACAATGGGCCAGCTGGAGCGATGCACCTGTGGGCAGTACACATGGATGTCAAGATTCATTCAAAAGGTTCATTACTGCAATACAAAAGGTATTTTTGGTGCAATTTTCGGTGCTTCCACATGAACCCCTTTGGGCAAATCCAGAGCTCAGCTTGTTTCATTGAATGGTATCTACCTGAACATGCTGTTAGGCAGAGTTCCAAAAGTAGTACTTGGAAGCTCTCCAAACTCCCAACTTTTTATTCAGCTGACAGTTGACATTGAACCATATTTTATTATACTGTTTCTCAAAGACTTCAAGGAAAACCACAAATAAACAGAGCAGGTGTGTTTGTTCTTTGTTGTAGTGTATTGCTTTATTAAAGTATAACATGAGCATAGACTTCCCAAGACAACATGGAAAGTAAAAGAAAAGGAAAAGCTAAGGGAAACATCGGTAGGCACTGCATTCAGACTGAAGTCAAAAAGAGTGTTTAGCCTGAAAGAATCATTTCAGCCTGGCAGTCAGATAGGCTGAACGCAGAAAAAAAGGAACAGCGGGAGGAAAATGGGTTACAGAAAGAGACAAGATCATGCAACATGTGACACACAATCTAGAATGCTATTTGTTGTTATGAACACAAACATCTGAAGGCCATCTCTGTTTATCATTACACAATGCAGGCAATCCTGCCGTGTGGGATACATAAGCACTGTCAGATCAGATGCACAGCGAATCTTAAAAGTTCACAAAATTACGGTTTGAAAATGAAATTTTCAAAAGAGCTGCTTATGAAATGCAGGATGGAACAAAACCACACAAGACTACAGATGTCAGTACTACAAAGCCAGCTCACAGAGGCAGAAAGGCATGTATACAGATACCCTAGAGAGACAGAAATATGAATTAATTGTGGTCGTGTCCATTAATTTGTCATACGGACACACACACGCACGCACACACACCCAAACACTCACGCTGAGGGAGTGGCTGCGCAGATGCTCCTGGCGGGTGAAGCGTTTGCCGCACGTCTCGCAGGGGTAAGGCCTCTCGCCCGTGTGGCATCGGATGTGCCTCTTCATGATGCCCTTCTGCTTGGCCGTGTATGGGCAGAAGGGGCATTTGTGCAGCTTCACTGGCACCACCAGTCCATCCCCTGGACAGTTAAAACCAGTGTGAATACAGCAGCCAGCACAAGGGATATACGATGTGGGCTCAAATCCCAGCACAAACCAGGCCCGAGCAAGCCTCTTAATCTTCCATTATAACATCTGCCTCCACAGCCAAGGGCATTTCATACCCATTTACACATCTGAAATCTCAGAGAGAGAATTCATTCCCAGGCTCCTTGTGCAGTGACAGCACAATGGTAGTCATCAGGTATTCAAATCCACAACTGTCTGGTCGATTGGTGTACAAGTCTATTTTGCACAGGGTGAGATTTTAAGCAGGGACGGTCACATTTAGACAACAGAAATACTGCCTCAATCTATCTGTCGGACATTTTGGCTCAGCTTCATTCACTTCATCTAGAGAATTGGCTCTATTCACTTTTCAGGGCAGGTTCATTGTTGCCAATGAATACTGTTTACAGAATTATGTGTCTTCATGCTTCATGGAGCGCAAAGATTATAGTCATTCTATTTTTGCTTTTAAGAATATTCAACTCTCATTGAACTACTGAATTACAGAGTAAATCCTACATATGAACACAGGATACATATGAACCTTGCAGACTCACTGGTAGTTTGTTGAGTACACTTTCACTGTCTTTGGGATGTAACTGTGTTCCCAACATGTCCCACCCTGTAATTATACATCTGTTCCCCCCATTAATAACTGCGTTAATAATTACAGTACCCCTCTTGCGCCAAAATATACTGTAAGGACACCTGGCTGACAGATGACAGGTAAAATCACAACAGTATATCAATAAGTCATAAATTCTCTCATCTACTGTTACATAATTCCTGTGCTGTCATAATGCAGCTGTTTTCTGTAAATGGTCAATAAGCAGAATCAACAAATTTTCCTGCCTAGGGGTATATTAGGTGCTTCCATTTGTGGCTGTCTGTAATGGTTAACAGGTTGGGTATGGTAAAAGCAATGGTCAGAGGTTTATTTGGGAATCACTTATTTTGTGGTGGGAGGGATCTGAAACAGTCAGCACACTCTAATTTATTTTAATTTATTTTTCTAAGAATTTAACATTTTCAGAATATTAAATTTTTTGTTTGTTGTCCAGAGTCCTCATTGTCACATGCATGCATTTGTTTTTTTTTTTTTTTTTAAATTCCAGCTAAAATGAATAAAAACTACTACAATTAAGCAATCTCATCAGCTTAAGTTCTCACCTGTGTCTTCACCATACCATTCGCTCTGGATCTCCATGATGGAAGATCCGCCTAGCCCCAGCCCCTCTTCCATGCGGTTGGCCCCTTCCCCGCTTCCGAAACTCTGGGCAAAGTGCTGGACTAATTCTTCCCGACGTGGGTCTGACCCTCCCCTCAAAAACACCTCAAGGAACTGTTTCATGTGATTGTCATAGTGCAGGGAGGAGGGCTCACTGCCAGGAGTGAGCATGGAAGTGTGGGGTCTGTCGTCATCATCGGGAGGGGCGTGAAACAGAGGCGTGTCCTTTCGTTCCGGGGAGCCCTCCCCCTCTTCGTCCGGGTCAAATTCTGTCTTTGGGTGCACCAGGCCCAGAAGAAACCTGGAGGAGGAATTGGCTTTGTCCCCTTGGCTGCCCTTGATAGCCAGGTCCACAGGGTGGAAGCTGGGGAACTCACCCCGGGAGCTGTCACTCTCTGAGTCCCTGCTGGGTGCGAGGGGAGTGGACGGGGCGAGTGGGAGGGCTGAAGCTGAGCAGGGCACGGCTGAGCTGGGTACGTCTGACCCAGAGTGCTCACCTCCGTCCGTCTGGGAGGTGGAGGTGTTGGAAGCCTCTGCAGGAGAGCCACTGTCCGCCAGACCCTCCCTCTCCCTCTCCCTTTCCCTCTCCCGCTCCTTTTCCTTTTCCCGATTACAGATCTCCAGCGAGGATCGGATATAGGCCTTGCAGAAGCTGACCACGTCGGTCATCTGCAGGTAACTAGCAGCAGACATCACCTCGATGACATTGTCACTGCGCAGGTCAAGCCGGCCCGAGTACAGGAAGTCCAGGATGAGGGAGAAGGCCTCGGAGGTGACGATGTCCAGGGAGGCTGTGCTGTGCCGCTGGCCGCTGTCCTGCAGGTAGTGGACCAGCAGGGCCCGGAAGTAGCCACTGCCAGCGAACAGCACGTTGCGGTGCGCCTTGAAGACCCGCCCCTCCACGATGACGCTGCAGTCACAGAAGAAGTCCCGCTTCCTCTGCTCGTTCAGCTCACACAACAGCTTAGACTGGTAGGATGGCACCTCCATCTTGATCCTCCCCACACACAGCTAAGCAAGAAAGGGAGGGAGGGGAGGACAGAGGACAGGGAGGGTAAGAGCACAGGAGAGAAATTACAAAGATAGAGAAGCTTAGGAAACTGGCAGTGGGAGAGGGAGATAGGCAGACAGAAATAACAGGGAAGAAAAAACCATGTACGTAGCATCACGGTGAATACATTTCCACTGAATCGCAAAACCTCAGTGGAAAGCCACAGCCAAGCAAAAGGACATTCAGACTCCCATACTGTGTCAAAACGTCAATGGCAAATACAGCTATAGTGGGTCACTGGAAACCTAGTTGAAGACACAAGGCTACACTGACGTGGCAATAATTTAAATTGCAACCAGTTCATTATAAGAAACATACTACAGACGTATTCTACATCAACCCAGATCCCTAGTCTAGTAGACACACTGTTGCAAGTGCTCCTATGTCAAGAGCACAACCCCCTCCTCCAACATTCCCCTTATAAACATACCTAAATGGCCTCAACCCTTTAGCTGTACACCCTGCTGACTCCTCACAGTCAAAACCCATGACCCTGCCTAACCTTGTAGACCTTTAGAGAACCCTACCCCCACAGAGGGATCCACACACAGAGGCAAACCACACAGTCCCTCAAGACTGACAACCAATTAAGTTGTGCTGTGGTGTAAATAATCAAAATGGTGCACATAAAGAATAAATACTTACCTGCAAAGGTTAGCTAAAGAATTTGTGGATATTTTCCACTTTGCAGGGTTATGTCTAGTTTTAAAAAAAAAAAAAAAAAAAAACAACAACAATGTTGCAAATAAGCTGATTTGCTGTTTGGATTCTGTTTGTTAAGGTGACATTGTTGCAATACGTGTTACAGGATAACGACAGTCTTATGTTAGGAAACGCTATGTTGATGATGCCAATGGAAAAACACTGATAAATGCTCCTTTTTAAAGGGGTACGGGAATGAACACCCTTATCTTCTGCCACCCAAATCGTTTCTATTACAACAACCGATTTGACAGTTCTACGAACATTGTGCAAGACTGTCTCTGAAATCTTCCATAGCTACGCAAATCGATATCAGAATACGTAAACACATGCTAAATATTAATACAGTCGTAAAGAAACGGATTTCCTACAAAAGAGGAGCCTATGCTTGCTAGTCGTATGCTATAGTCTACAGGAGAAGGGAATGGACTATGAGCATACGCTATCGTTCTCTGAGCGACTTATTTATCCGTTACAATACATTGTGAATGCAAGGGTAACATTAAACGCAATTACAAAGACTTACCTTCGAGGTGAGGGCTGTCTAACAGTATTACTCCGTCGTCAGTCGCTAGCTAGCTATATTACGACTTCCTCTATTTCTCAAACGCAACGCTATGGTTGACATATGACACCATTCGTTGTAAGACACGGGATACAACAAGATTGTCCAATGAGGGAGGAGAGAGCTTGTGGAGGGCAGGTTCCAAAGGAAATAAGACCCAGTGGATACCTGTGAATTGTAGTTTATTTATCTTTATTTCTTAATTGGGATGGCAGTGCCATCCTCCAAGTCCGGGATTTTCAATTAATATTGTTGGTGGGTCACTTTTACATTTGTGAAAAGAGTGGCGGACCAGTTGGGCGTGAAGCATAGGCTATAATAATATTATAGCTATTATATCATAGGCCTATAATATAGCCTAATATAATATAGTTTAATCTAATATAATGAAATGTATTATATTATAATACTAACATTTTCATTCATAGGCCATAGACAGTTGTAAATGTAGGCTTGTAGCTCACAACGTAGTATCAGCTTAACAAAATGAGATGTGTGCATTATGATTGAGAAAAAAGGATATGGAATTTTTAATTAATCTGACTATGGTATTTGTCTGTTAAATTCTGTGTGTGTGTGTGTGTGTGTGTGTGTGTGTGTGTGTGTGTGTGTGTGTGTGTGTGTGTGCGTGCGTGCGTGCGTGCGTGCGCGCGCGTGTGTTTTAAGTTATGATACTTCACTAAACATATCGATTGCACAGTTCTTCTTCACCATCTCCGAGTCAACAAAACACATTTTGCTTTTGGCGAGGTGCCAGGCCACCCGGAGAGACGCAGCCATCGTGTTCTCTAGAGCAGATGAGGTTTTGTGGATGGTAAGCATTGATTTGTTGAAAGAGGTTAACAGGTCTTAATTTTATCTTTACGTAGGCCTACCGCAGACTTGGGTGAGAAATTGGTATTGAAACCCGTATGTTTGGTCCGGGAGTGCCGCTGCATGTTTGCAATTACTAGCAATTAGCCTACATAAATTTATTTTCACTGTCCAAATAAAAGTTTATTCAGTCCGTGTGTATCAGGCGCTGCTCGTTATCGCTCTGTTTCGGTAGCACTGGGAATCACAGAATTTATACGGACTAGTTTCACAATAATAGTTGGAAAAGAGACTGCTCAACCAGTGCAACGCTCGCGGGCCAGATCTGGCCGCCTATTAAAAATCTACTAAAAAAATAAAAAAATTAAAATAATATTTTTTCTCAGTAGCAGTTTTAGAAGGGGCAGTGCACGTGGTCGTTACTGTAATGCTTTTTATTCATCCTTGTCCTCATGCTGAAATTCAGAAACAATGCGCTGTACTTAATGTGCGTTTCAAATAGTAGGCAGAAGAGGGCGCTACATCTCCTCAATTATGCTCTTCATGGCACACGTGAGAATACTGTACGTAAAAATGACACTTAGTTGAACCACCCTGTTTCACACGTAGCATTTTCACGGGGTAAATGTTTTGCAGAAAGAATATACCAGCAATAATTAATTTGCGGTAAAAAGCCGACGTTTTAAAACAAAATTCAATATATAATGGACCACTTTGCAGATTTCTGATAAATCAATTAATTTTGCACTACTGTTTGCACCATTACAAGCTAACATTTCTTCACAATATCCTCTAAATAATATGTTTTGTATTAAATTATGTATGTCTTAATTGCAAAAAATAAAAAACGTCCAAACTACAGCATTAACAGTAAAATCGTGCCTTTCCCAAATGCGCTCTGAGCACAGCGTCGACATGTGTTTTAAAATACAGACCGCTCTGCTATTGTACAGTTGCAGATTGATGTGAACCTGACAATGGCCCTCGCCTCATGAGTCCCATTCAATGTGCTTTCAGGCCGTCAGACTGTTCGCTCTTGCCCACATTGTCTACAGCGGATGTGTGTTTATTTGCTTTCGCTCTGAAAGAAAATTGTTCTTTTTTATTGTCAGACTGAAAAAGTAAACGCAAAGTTCCTGCACACCGCGCCCACACTCCACAATCCGTCACTCTCAGAAGTTTTGCTTAGAGGTCATGGGGTTACTTATTTGTTTTAAGGATTTTTTTTCCCATGGTAAACTTGCTGAATACAAAGGCTTTGCGGTGTTTCTACAGACTGCAGAATAGATACACATGGATAGCCATAATTGCCCTTTTGTAAGCGAAATTTATAGAGCCCTTTTTATGCCCTATTCATAAACACAGCCCTAAATATAAACCAATTGCTTCCCATGTCCTCGCTCCGATGTTCATCAACGAGTTTAATCAGCACTGTCAACCCTCCCATCTCTTGTGACTTCACAGGAAGTCAAAATAATGTTGATCCCCTTTTGCACACATCAATTTTAGTTTACTTCTTAGTTTAACCTTCATTGTTAGTTCACCCTCCTATTGTTAGGGCCCTTTTAATGGAGCTTCATTTGGCCATATGTGTCTTTGACACCTCTGATTCTGCGCTGGCCTGGAATGACGTGCACATCCATTGTACATGTGCATATTCTGTTCATAAACTTGCATTAGCTCCCCTGTGCTTCCTCAGTTAGGATCCCTTTGTTTTTCATTTATGATCTGGGATATGCAGAATATTTGTCTGTAGTTGAGGTCTGTAGTTCTGGTGTAATTTTGTTTGCGAGAAGATATATCTTATTGTAGTTTAGAATTATGCATATTGACACTTGTGATGTCATTCAATAATTCTTGCTCTATCATGGCCAAGAGCTTTCAAAGGTTTAAGAAGAAGAATGGTGCTTGGTCACCTTTGGAATGAACATTTTTTATTGGAGGTTCCAAATAAGAAACCTCTCATGGTTCTGTGTTTTTCCAAAGCTGAAACATACCGTGGTCACATATTGAGCGGCAGACAGGTCTTGTTAATTTGAAAGATACATTACAGACAGCACTAATGCACTGTGAGAGAGCTGGACCGCTAACTCTGTTCCATATCTTCTTGTTGTCGTTCCTCCCCTACTGGATGCTGAGCTCAGCTTTGAAACGCCAAGAACGATTGCAGAATTGGAAAATATTATTTGTCCTCAACGTTGTCCAATCTTCCAGTGATTTAATAGTTTGTGACTGAGTTTTAGTTTGCGTGTGTGCGCTAAAAGGATTAGAACTGACAGAATGATTGGAAAGGAGCTGGGAGGGTAGGCATGTGTGTGCGTTAATGTAAGAGTGTGCATGGGCATGGAGGGTGGTGAGAAAAGAAGAGACACAGAACTGAGGGATCCTGGGTAGTGGGCAGTAGGACAATTGGAATGAGGTTGGAGGAGAGAGGGCCACTGGTACAGTCCCACCATTAGATAGTTAATACGCAAGGCGCCCAGTGACAGTCTGAAGACGGCACTTCCCTCTGTGGTCGAGGAAGAGAGGGGAAATCTCTACTCTCCCTCTGTAATTACCACTTAATGTACTTTTGCAATTTGGAAGCAGCTCTTTTTCCCCCCGTCTTGTCTTTCTCTCCAAAGCTGACGTCTGCCAGAAATAAACAAGTCAGCCTTTTTATTATCTTATATTTAGAATGAGAAAAGAATAATGATTCGAGCTCTCGTGGCCACAAGCTTCCGACAGGGTCTGAGGAAGAAGGAGCAGGGCCTTATTGTCTGGATTTGCCTTGCCTCAGGATTCATTAGATCCTTTCTTCACTCCCCCCCCCTCCCTTCATCTCGAATGTCACCCAGCAACAATCTACTTTGAAAAACTCCCCACATCCTCTTCTTCTCTTTAACCCTGTCCATAAGGAATACAGTCAAACATGTCACTGTTGTGAAACTCTGCAAATACCCTTGTGCTTCAGATATTTGATGTTCAGATATGAAGTTCAGTTCTGTCGGAAGACTGTGATATTGGTGGCACTGAACTGTGCTCTATGGTTTGATTAATATTACAGAATATTAAAAAGGGGTTAGTTTGTACCACACTGTGTTAAATTACTATGCCGGGGAGCCCTTTATAATCAACATTATAACATGTTTGATGTTCACAACATCAGATATATTCCAGCAGCATGACTGAATCATTATATTTGGAAGTTCCACAACTTTAAAATATATCAAAGTGAATTCTGTCAAGCTTGTAAATTTTAAATTTGCTCAATTTTACAAGTATAACAGAAAGCCAGGACATGGCTTTTTGAAAACCTCCCTGAAGACAGAGCGGGAGGGCCTGTGTGTTTTGCTGCATTTTTTTTTCTTATTCTTCTGTATTTTTTATCGGCTCCCAACTGCCAACGACGTCCCCTACCTACAGCCCGGCCGCCGCTGTGCCATGCAGTAATTACAGACTCGGATCGTTATAATTAAGTTCAAACATAGCAGCGTGGTGGCGGAGGCCGGAGGCCGTAATCCCTCCCTATCATACAGACTCGCCGCAGACTGTCAACTCTCCAACACTCGCCAAGCCGCCTTGTTCCTGGTCCACTTCTCACCCACCGGCTATCCATACTCACGCAACACACTGCACAGGGCCAGAGCGAAGACGGAAAATACATCATCCTTCACCCTCCACGGCTTTCACACACGCAAATACGGGCCGACATCCTCTCTGGGAGGTAACCAGCCGACGGCTGTAAACAAGGCCAGTGCCAACCAGAGTCCATGTTTTGGCAGATAAAGCAATGGTTTGCTGTATATTAGTTTCTGCTTTTTTTGTAGAGATATTGTTTCTTTCACACAGCAAGCCATTCAATTCTCACCCACTCCCTTTCTTCTTCTCTTCCTGCACACCCCACTTAATCCCGTTCTTGGAACTCTAAAATTAACTCGCCTTTGGAATGCCGCTACACGTTTTATGACCGTAACGAGCTTATTTATTCTCTCTTAAAATTCCATCAGGCTAAAGTGTTAGGCCAATGAAGATCTGATAACTGTGGTTTTCTCGGAGAAAAATAAATTATTAACGCCTTTATATATCCTATATGAGGGCCAGTATTGATTGCCCTTGTGTCTGAGCTTTTATAGCCCCAACTAATTGTACAGAGTTGGAGGTACCAATAAAGGGCTTAATGAATTATTGATATCTTACCTTTTTATTTCTGTGGTATGTAGCCGTATATTGTGTCCATGTGGTTTGCTTGTACACAATTAATCTCATTAAACATGGGTACAGGAAGGAAAGATTTTACATGAGTTTGTTGGCTACCTCTGCAATAGATTTCCAATAGATTGATATTTTTTTGCCTATGTAATAAGGTTTCACACGGTTTCTTACAAGCTGTGTCGCCAGTAGGCCAGTTCACATACATAGATGAAATGTGTATCAGGACTAAACTTTTGGGATCTGAACCAACAAATTTAAGTTCATTAATTCAATGCTGCTGTGCATAATGCTACTCCGGCATCATAATGGTGGGAAATAGGCAAAGCCTTTATGGGGTAGTTCAACAGACACTGTGATTTACACCAAATTTCCTCATGCTTGCACCACGGACATAAAATAGGGCTGTTAAAATACCACACAAAAAACACGGTTCCAAAGTTCACCTACTCAGGGAGACATGACCCATTTTCGCGACAAATATTAGAGCAATTTCTAAACAAAGTAGCCAGAACGGCGCTGTGGCGTGAGCTGAGAGGACGGACAGAATTATTTTCACTCTTTCATTTTTTTTTCCTTTTTCATTTTCCTATTTGGCCAATAAAAGTTCCTGCCTCATCTGTGATGTGGTCAGGAACTTTAGTCAGAATGAACTGATTACCACTGCGCTGAAAATCCTTTGAGTCATGGCACAGAGCAACATTCTTTAGGACCTTAAAAATAGTAACAGTTTTCTGTTTTGTTTTTCTCATTCAGTGTCTGTGGGGCATCCTTTCTTGGTTTTGGAGACCAGAATCATAACCAGATCTCTCTCCCTCTCCTCTCTCTCTCTCTCTCTCTCTCTCTCTCTCTCTCTCTCTCTCTTTCCTTCCCTCCCTTGCTGTCCTTCACTCTTGTTCTCTCTGTCTCCCTCCCTCACTGTCCTTCAGTCTTGTTCTCTCTCCCTCTTTCTGTTTCCTTCTGTCGTTAGAGCTTGTTTAATCTTGAGATGAAAATTGGCTTAGCGTGGGAAAGACAGAATTCTTTGAGGATAGGTTTTGTTGTTTTAGAGTCGCATGTTTTTTTTTCATCCCTGAAAAAAGGGCAGTTTGTGCCAAAACCTCATAAAGTCAGTTTTAAAAAAAATGAACAAGAGAGAAAAAAAGGAAAAGCCACAACACCACGACAAAGATAGGGCCTGTCTGCAGCTAAAGAGCTTTACAAATGACAGTCTTCAAAAAAAAAAGAGCTAAGGGAAAAAAAGAAAGAAATGTGGATGGGTTGGGGGAAGAGGGGGAGGAAACATTCCCCAAGCCACATTAAAGACATAAAAAAGAAAACAAACAGAAAAACATGTCTGACATGAAGACGCTGGTTTCTGTGGCGACGGACAATGCCTGCTTGTGGCCTAGTGAGGCCTACCCTTCCCGTCTGGGCCCCGGCACCAGCGAAAGTTACCGCAGTCGGGCCCGTGTTCAGGGGGTCTGCTCTGTGGGAACGGGCTTGAAAGGGACCTCACCCTGGGCCACAAAGAGCCATTCTGCTTCCTCTCATTGGCTTTTACCCCCTTTTATTTATCTTTGGGGAGCCAGATGAGGCCGCCCTCAGTGGCTGGGTAAACAGCGGTGTTTTCTGTCTTTCTTTCTCCATCCCATTATCTTCCATGTTCTGTCTCTCTATCTATCTATCTTTCTTTCTATCTCCCAGTCTATTTTTCTCTGACACCCAGCCGGAGTTCAGCCATAAGTTGCCCGTCCGAGGTGGTTTGTGAGTCTGTTGCTTGGGTAAGCTAAGACCCCGCCAAATTCTGCTGCGCTCAATGGAGCGAGTGAAACATACAGCATGTATATCCTACTGGAGGCTACTTACACTGAGTAAAGACAAATTCGCGATTTGATTTTTTTTATTGCAATTTTAACTTTAGGGAGGTTCAGTCTCATACATATCGACCACATTGCTCTTAAGAGCTCATTACTAAGTACTGAGTACTAAGTGACACTGTTAGCATTTGATGAATGACAAAAAACTTGGCTATCAATATTAAGAGTTCTGATATATCTTTACCTTCAATCATGCAAAAATGTCTACAATGCAGGCAGCATCCATACAATTTTTATTTTATAAAAAAATAAACATGCACGATATCAGTACAGTGTCAACATACTTTGACGATAATATTGAATATGCATAAAGGCAGGCAACAATTTTCAGCCTGGACATATTTATTTTAATTTATTCAGCGAGTGATGTGAAGCCATACATTAAGTATTTCTTACATTATTGTCTTGCTGAACAATTTGTATGCATGGCAAATTCCCTTTTCAGAAGTGAAACACCTATCTATTATAACCTTTGATAATTCAAAATCCAATTAATTGTTCTGCATTATAAATCCTTTTTAATTGGATTTCTACACAGGCAGGTCGCTATGATTTCATTCAGTTAATGGCATTATAATAAAGGTGTACTGTTTTGTGCAATGAGAAATCAACCATGGGACCTTCACTTAATGTAAAAGCGAATAGTAGGATGGATCTAAGGTACAGCCTCTTGTGTGTTCTACCCACATATACGCCCATGTAATAGAAGAGGTTCGGTGGCCTCCTTGTCTTTATGTACCTCTCCTCTGTTTGAGTACGCCCCGTCATGACCTCCAAATGTTGTCACATTGTCACCCCACATTGTCATTCCGCAATCAGCGCAAAATTGTCAAGGGGAAATGGATCCCACTCTCACCAATGCTAATATCAGCAGTTCCATTTCATTAAAGTCTTTCTTACTGATTGTTGATACTGGTTGTTGCTGAAGGTGTGAATCAATCTAGCTGCAAACCATCAAGTAATTTTGTGTAAAGTGCTAAGTCACACTTGAAAAGGAACAATTGTTTATAAAGTTTCATATAACATACATTAAGTATTCAAAACGTGATATAATGGCTTCGTAAATGTTATACCTCATAAGGGTCATAACACCTTCTCATGCACTATGTTATTAAAAATGTGAAATAACCAATTATGTCACCTCACAAAAGGTTAAATGCTATGAAGGTTTACATAAAAATTACTCTGCTGGATGCTAAGATATATATCAGATATATATATAAGTGATATAGCAAATGATGTCACTTGATGTGATGAGTTTGATGTAAGGTACTAACCTGCCTGAGAGAAATTGATCCCCATAACTAAAGATCTTTTGTCTGAAAAAAGTGCCATGTAGCTCTGATAGAGTAATTAGTGATTGAAATGTGGGTATTCTAATCACTATGTGGCGAACCAATCATAATAATGTATGTCCTTGGAAGCTGTAGCAACAAGTAAAACTTCAGCAAACACTACATAAAACATATACATCTAGGCAAATAAAATAATAATTAATAATAAAATGAAATATTAAAAATTTGCTTTAACATCAGTCTGTACTGCTAGGCTATGTGTTCCTCTTCTAGAAATACTGATAGAAAAATGACTTGTTTGTGATTCTTTTGGAAGTGTCTAATGCAGTGTCTATATCTAAAACTTCCCCATCTCACATTGACCACAGATCTTGTCCTTAAGCTAATTTTGCTGCGGGTTTGTGGCCCCACCCTGCTCTCTCCCAGTGTAGCCAGGTTAACCCATTTCAGTCGCCGGCCTGTGGTCATTGAGTCTGTTGACCTGCTCTTCATTCCTACACTGTATTTGTTTGTGCTTCCCCTTTGAGCCTGTCTGTGTCCCTCTCCAATCAGTCTCTCTGACTCTTTCCTTCTTCTTTGTGTCTCTTTGTCTTCTGTCTTACCTATCTTTCACCCTGTGTCCAACTCTCTCTTTTTACCATCTCTGTCACTCTGTCCTTCTCACCCCCCTCCATCTACTTATCACTTTGGTTTTGTCTCCCACTTTTTCCCTATCTTTTTCTGCCTGTTTTTCCCCCTTTCTCCATCTCTGTCTGTGTCCCTCTCTCAGCGCTGATCCCTCCGTGAGAATGACGGGGGCCAGAGCAGCATCTTGCTATGCGGACACGCAGTGGAGGTGGGGTGACGGTGAGGCGGGGGCAGGGAAGTGTGTGTGAAGTGGGAAGGGCTTAAGATAAGGACTGGAAGATCTCTGCACTTTTCTGCGCAATCAGATGTACGTGTGGCCACAACATTTTATCTCGCCAAAAGCTCCTCTACGACAAAATCATCTTGTGGGACAGTTACATGCCCAAGGACAAGTTATAGGAAAGCAAATTGATTGAAATACATTTTTAAATATATTGTTTTCATTATTGAATATCATATTCAAAATAGTGTGTACCAGACGTATGGAGTAGTTTGCAAATTATGCTTCACCGTGATGTATTAGTGTCCTTCACTGAGTTAAAGCTTCCTCAAAATTCTATGAAGGAGGAGCATAATTTTGTCTTGTAGACTGTGCTAACTGTAGTGACACCATGTTGCTATATACTTCAGCATTTCATGTTTTATATGGAATAGCATATAGTCTTGCTACTGTCCTCTTGACTGGGTCTCCCTTTAAAAAAGAAAGTCTCTATTGCAATGGGCGTTTCCTGGTGGACTGAATTTTAACTAAATGAATTAAATAGAAATATGAAATATAATAAAAAGTCAGTGTATAATTATTCACTATACAAATAACACAACAAGAAGTGAGGTTTGGTGTTGAAGGTATTTGCCACGTTTAGTGCTGGCCACAGCAAGAGAACACATGGTAAATATGTTTCTATGACTATCAATGTCATCATTCATTGACTCACTCAATGGTTTTGTATTAGGTCAATCCATTGGCTGAAATCACTGTGACAAACTGAAATGGAAGGCTTATATCTCATAAAAGAAGAGTGGTCGCAATTGTAGCTAAGTGTGAAAAGCTGGTAGGGTGGGCATATGTGGAAATAAAACCCAAGGACGTACCAAGAATTTATAAATCACCCTCTCTGGAGCTGCGGCTTTGCTGTGCTCTTAGCACATCCAAGCTAACACCCTCCCTGGAGTTAATTTTAAAATGTGTGCTTTTTCATGCAGGAATTCAGTACACAATATAGATGGCTGTTGTGAAATAAACTGCTGATAGATTTTCATAGTGTCTTAGGTGGCTTATAGTATGCAGACCCTGTGTGGGCCCTGGCCAAGTTGGCGCCTTTTCTCTCAGAGGCCAAAGCTGTGCATCGAATGAGACAGCGTAATCAAGAGTGCAACACTCCTGTTACAAACACCCTTGTCATTAATACAGCCAGTTTCAACTCCTCAGGCCACACTAGAGTCTCATCCAAACCTTAATCCTCTTCCCTGCAGTGCTAATCTTCACCGTAATTCTACTCCAGAACCTTAAGTCCAGTATTGGAACATATATCGGAGCAGAGAGGATCTTTTACTCTGGCTTGTATGGAAAAGGGAGACTAGGATATAAAGCTCACAAAAACATGGAGTCCAAGTGAGGGGGAGAGAGAGAGATGAAGGGAGACTCCAGCAGCCATGGTTATTCCTGGAAGGTTTTAAAGTGGATACATCCAAATTCATCTGTCACCCCACATTCCAGAAATTGCAGGAGAGATAATTTCTTCTGGAATAAAGAGAGTGTTCCCAGTGCGGTCTAAGTGTCTCTGGGTTGAAAGGCCTTCATTGTTTTTTAAAAAGAAGGCACCACTTTCTTCTTCTGTCTTTTGCATTTAAACCCAAGGAGAGATAGATGAAAATATAAAGGACGCTAATTTGAACCACAATGCGTGTATATGTATTTTTGCACATGTATCTGAGTGTGTGTGTGTGTGTGTGTGTGTGTGTGCATGTGCACATAAAGGCTTGTGTGCGCACGTACGCACGCATGTGTGTGTCTGCATGCGTTCGGTGTGTGCGTATGTGTGTGCGCACATTTGTATGTGTGTGAGAGAGTGTGTGTTTCTCAATAGTAAAAATATGAGCTTGTTAATTTCAGTTGTGGAGGCTGCCTTGTTGTGGTGGAGAGGGAGGAACCTTTGAAAGGACTGAAGTGGCTAACAACATCGAAAGAAGTTTCCCAGAGTCCTTCCTTTATTCGCCGCCAGCTTTCTGTTTCTTATACCCCTCTCTATTTTTCCCTTTTATACTATTTTTAAAATTAAACTTATTTATTTATTTACTTAATTTTTTTTTGTTGTTACATTTTTTCATGTTCTGAGAAAGTTTTTTTCTCCATTTGTTGTCAGGGAAGGATGCATGCCACGGCAGAGATCAAAAACTGAAAGAAGGAAAAAAGGCTTGCAAAAGAAAAATAAGCAGAGAGGGGAGAAGAAGAAAGCAGGCCTTTGAAGTAGGGAACGATACTGTAAAAATAACAAGAGAGACATGATGAAGCCCTGACTTCATAGATTGGTTGTTTCTTTCTGCTCTTTTTTCTCTTATTTGATGGGGGGGGGGGAAATGAAATCCAGACCCGAATTAAAAAGCACTGGTAATGAAAGGAGCTGGATTTGGAGGGGGCTGGAGTAGGGAGGAGGGGGTCTTTGCACTCATCTTGACTCACACACTGCGCTGAGAACTCTGGCGACGGCCACACGCCACCCTCCCATCTCTCATGTGAAGACATTTGCTATTTGTTTGTCGTATCTGCTTAAGCGTGCATGTTTACAGGCAGGCGGATGGAGGAATGCTCCACACAAATCAATAAACAAGCGCGGTCGCAAACACAGGGACGCACACATGCACACGCACATTGCACACGATCCAGCGCTGGGATGGGACAGATCCTTTTTTTTTCGATGTCCCATCAGTCCCACGGGTTGCTGTGCATCGCGTGAAGCATCCGTTGGGACTGTGAAAGCCTGGCGCTGATGCTGGCTCAGCGGTCCCACAGTGACGCCCCCGGTGTACGTTCAGTCTCCCGTTCTGTCTCCCCACGCCAGAAGGGAAGATGGTGGGTGCCTAGCTGGGCATTTGGAGGGAAAGTGCTGGCTGGGGGGGTTGGGGGGCTAAGTGCACTGCCTGCTGGCCACTACTCCTGACAGCAGCCCATCGACAGGCGCCTGGGGCTCCTGTCACCATGGAAACGCTCACTAGGGAGCTTCCCACGGTAACAGTGGGACCGGGCGCTGAGTGTCGTAGCGATGGTGGTGAGCGCAGTGTGTGTGTCTGCGCGTACATGCGTGTTTGACAGGGGGTGCTCTCTGGTGGGGGTGAGTGGGGGATGTGGCATGGGTTGGTTTAAGGGTTGGGGGGGATGCTGTGCTGCTATCATATACACTTAAGAGACCCTCTGTTCAGACACTCACCGACTGATTTATTTCTTGACCTATTAGCATCTCTCTTTCCTAGAGGCCTTTATCACCCCAAGGTTCTTATCTTGCACCGGATTTCTTTTTCAAATCGAGCCAGATGAACCGGGAGGGAGATAAAATGTAGATCTGATCAGACTTGCCAGCAAACAACTCCTCCTAGAAATGACTTTTAAACTTTCTTCCCTTTCATTGCAACAAAATACTGCAGTGAATATATTACTGTCCATCTGCTCAGCCTATTGAGAGAAAAGCGATCAATAAATCATTCATGATCAGGTTAAAGACTTCCCTGAATGGCCCTTGTGGCAGTATGGTGTCCTCCAAAATGATTGGCACCCTTAGTAAAAATGAGCAAAATATACAAGAAATAATGAAAAATTCTTGTAAGATGTGACACCATCTTTTGTAGAACATAAATGATCACGGAACTGATTTCTAATTGTTAAAAATTAATTATTTTTTAACATAGAACATAGTTCATTACATGCAATTTTCTTTTTTTATAGTCTTTTTGATTAATCTGTACTAATGGTGCCCATCCAGAAGTATTGTCACCCTTATTAGAGATTAGCCAAAGCAGACTGTAAGGACTGGGTGGTTGTGGGAGGACATAGGTACCTTTTTTCACACACTCAAGAGAATATAGCCTGTGCCTGGGTTCCATTACTACCTACAATTCCCACAGCTTACTCTCTTCATTACTGTGGGGGCAAAGGAAGACTGGAAAAGAGAAGAAGACTAATTAAAAGAGCAGAAAGAGGGAGGAGGAGAGAGAGACAGAGAGAGAGCAGGATGAGACAGAGTGAAAGAGAGAGAAGAGGCTAATTGAAAGGAGAGCAATGACAGGGAAGGAGGGAGGGACAGAGGGGGAGGAGGTGGGTGGGAAAGGAGAGGGAGGGAGTGCAGGATGGAGGGAGGGAGGAGAGAGAGAGAGAGCCAAAAGTGGCAACTCTGCCAAAGTGCCCAAGTGTAGCATTGTCAGAATGTGGCCGCTGAATAGTGTGTGACAGAGCAAACCAACGACGGAGTGACCCCCCTCCCCCAAGGAAGTGAGGGAGAGAGAGAGGGATAGAGAGAGGGAGAGAGGGAGGTGGAAAGGCAGAATCTGTGGGTAAAAGTTGGTTGAATGCCAGTGGAAGCCAAAGGAGCCAGGGGACAGGCTGAGCAGTGAGAGGCCTGGGGGGTGGTGGACGAGCAGAGACTTCAAGGGTCTCCCGAAACAGAGGAACAGAGTGTGGAAGAGGGGAAGACAGAGAGAGAGAGAGAGGGAGAAGGGAGAGAGAGTGAGTGAGAGAGAGAAACTGTCACACCGAGGAGTGCGGAGGGAAGGAAGGAGGAGGGACGCAGCGTTTGTTGACAGGAGGCAGAGGGAGAGAGAGGGAGGCACAGAGGGTGGGCAGTGGCACTAGAGAGTGCCCACTATCCCAGATCTGCATCGGGAGGCCACAGGAGGGAAGAACCCCTGAGACAGTCCTGCTATTTGCCAAAGCCTGCTTCCTTCCCTGCCCTCACCTGCCTTTCCATCTGCCCACCTCACCCATCTGTCACTGAGGACCAGGACTCGGCCTAGCCATGAAGAGACCCCACGACTACAGCTCCCCGGACACGGACGTCGAGGAGCTGATCGACGTAGGACAGGAGGACGGCTACTGGTGAGGAGGGCAGCTCGCAAACCCTGACCCCGTCTAACCCCTTCTTAATCCATACATGCTATGCCTTCGCATTATGACACCAGGTTAAAAGAGTCGAGAGTGACGCGTACACATTACTTTGCGAGCAAGTGGCTTTAACTGACAAAGATGTGTCGATGTCAACTGATTGTGAGACATGACACATTTTCAAATCTTAGCTTTGAGTTAAAGAAGTACAAGAACAATTTTTGGGTAGATCTGGTAATCCAGAATGATCCATGATTTTTTTTTTAATCCAGTAATTGGCTGTAAAACAGGTGCAAAGGTAGTGCCGAGAGGACCTGTCTGAATGTGTTCGTCTGTGTTCCCTGGTACATCTGTGTGTCTCTTTACTGCCTTTATTTTCAGTTTGAGAGAATGAAAAATTTAGCCAGAGTTGCATTCTACAGAATAACACTTATTTAATCCTTTTTCCATATCAAAAGTCGTACTACACACAGCTGAACTGCTCCATATGTTATCAGTGAAACACCTCAATTCAAATAAAGTAATAAAGACATATTAATGCTTAAGCTTACAGAATGGCACATTTGAGGCAAAAGGACTATTGATTTATATCCAGTTTTTAAAGGACATTTTTGATGATTGGAATGGAATTGTGTTTCCCTGTCTTGACAAACAAATTGCACATGTCCTATAATTTCATCAGAGTTTCCATTCATTTCTGTTTCCATTTTGTCTCATTCGGTTACTTTTCAGTTTTATGAAATCTTATGACGACTTCATGAAAATCAGGAACAGGCTTGCATTATAAGTTTAAAGAAAGGCTTTTAAATTTTGTTGCATTATGGGCAATCACTTCTTTTGTATTTTAATATTCTATCTTTCTGTTAAATATATTTTTAAAGATGAAGAGTACTTAAAGAGAGACTATGTAAACAACCAAAAATATGTCAATCAAAATCTAAAATTCCGTATAACTCAGTGGTACTGAGGGAAATTGTAACTAATTACAAGACATTTGTCAGTTTTTTTTTTTCAAACTGAGATCAACCCTAAGTAAATAAGTGCTCAGGGCTTTTACAGAAATATGACTTTGGAGAATATTATTTTTGTTAATGCTAAAATGTTCACTGTACACTGATATATTCACTATGATCATATAAGCATATTAGAATTAAATGACTTTGATTTCACTTTTTATACATCAAATTATTTTTAAATTTAAAAACTTCAAAAAGAGTTTCACAGTTTTTTTTAAAACAACCATTACGAGACATATATTATCACCAATGAAGGGTATTTAAATTGACAATGCTCACTCAAACTCTTGTGCTTGTATCAGTTAAACAATCATGCCACAATATTTTTTTCATTATTCCAATCAACAATAATTTCTGCCATGCTGAAAATTTGTAAATTATTATTTGTCTTTTAGACAACTTTCATAAACATCATGACAAAGTGCCACAGTCACCATGTCTCACTGCTTTCCTTGGGTCTGTGCTGGATAAAAACAGTTAACCATGACCAGCTTTTGTCTCAGTTTTCAAAAATGCTTTTTTTGCGCAATACTGATGAGGAGCATACCATGGCAGTTGGTCCAAACCCATGTCCAGAGCGTGTAATGTAAAACAACCATTTTTTGACAGCTGTATCTGGTGGTGCGCAAAGACGAATCAAGCAGACCCTGCTAATATGCACCAGTAGGGAGTTTCTGTGTCACATTAAAGATGAATGATGACAATATGCAACCATGTTCTGATCAAAGTCCCCCGTTTGTCCCCCCCTGTCTCTGTCTGTCCCACCAGCCCTGTCACGGGGTCCATGTCCCCAGGTAGTACCTCACAAATTCTGGCCCGCAAGAAACGCAGAGGGGTAAGATTTATTTTTTGTCTATTTTGCATGTTTTTTTATTGTAAGTGTAAACCCCAAAAATCCATGAACTCTCCTTCTGCATGTCCTTCAGTGTGTTTTCCAGTCCGGTGCAGGCTGAATTTGTAAAACTAGGGAATATTGAGAAGCAGAATAGACTTTATGAATTTACTGGAGCTAATTCCTGAAAGTAGGATGCTACATACGACTAAAATATGAAACTACAGTAGTTGTGTACGTGCAAATCTGCCAATTAAACTGTCATGCATTGGGCTTGGGTTTGATGTCACACCTGCAGAATCTGTTTGAAAGAGGCAACAATGGTCCAAATCCCTTTCATCTACATCCTCCATTGGCTACCCTACCCCACCCCCCACCCCCTCAAACTTGTACAACTACACTTGTTTTGATAGAGGCTGGTTACAAGTCCATTTATAATAGGCGACTTTCTTCCCGTAAACCCAACCCACCTCCACAACTCCCCCTCCCCCCCACCGCGCCTCAACAGTAGAACAAACATCTCATTCTTTCTCACCTCTCAAAGTTGGCAGCCTTTCACCCATGCAGTCAAATTCTATTTAAAAAAGATGGCTACATGTGTAATTGCTTTGTAATTGAGGTTTTTCCACAGAGTAACTACTTAACAAGATAAACTCTTTTGCAGTTGTAGGGGAACGTGGTCAGGGTGATGTAGGGGGCCCAAGAGAAGTGACAGTTTAAGATGTTTCAATGTTATGAGGCTGTACAATTCTACACTCTCAACTGTTTTCACTATGGTTTTACAGTAGAGGCCTCTTTCACTGGTCTTCAGCTTCAGTCTATTGATTTGGAGGGGCTTATGTAAATACCCACCTGTATTTAGGTGTGTACGTATTCGGTCTACTCTAAGCCACCCTGTTTTTTCCAGGGTGCACCATTCTTTCACGTTACATTCTTTTAACTTGTATGTCAAATTGGATCTTAGATTTGAATCTTTTTGGAGAACAAAGCTTTTGGAAAAGTTTTTGAATGTTGATTCAGCAGTGGATGACTAGTTCACCTCGCCTTCTCTGACATGGCCATGTTTTCCCTCCCATCTAGATTATTGAGAAGAGGCGGAGGGACCGGATCAACCACAGTTTATCAGAGCTGAGACGTCTTGTTCCCAGTGCCTTTGAGAAGCAGGTAACCCTTTGTCCAAGCTTGTGACTTACAGTGTATGCTCCAATCATTCAATCAGTCAATCAACCAATCATCAATCAATCAATCAATCAATCAATCAGTTCATCCATCAATCAAATGTTCATTCATACAATTAGGTAGTTTGGTGAATGATGAACAAATTTGTCAATCAAGAAATTAAGAGGTAAATCACAATGTCTTTGCTCTGTTGTCTACTTTATTTAATTACATATTTGATAATCTCACTCTATGTTACTTTGCGATGTACTGCTGTTGCAGTTTTTATCTCGCTTTGCCCTGTTCCTGTTATGTGCCTACTTCAGTCAAATACAACATCTCTCACGGTCCCAAGAATGTCATTATCAGGAGACAACTGTAATGCCATTTTTGTCTCAGTGCCACAGAGCACTTCAAACAAACTGCAGAACACTGGAGAAAATAAACTGCGGGGTAGTTCAATCGCGCCTATCGTTCGCAGACTTCAGCTCATTCCGTGTGAGAGGCAGTGTCAGGAAATTATCTCCAGTGAAAATAAAGACAAGGACACACTCAAAGCATCTGCTCCGCTGTGTTACTGAGGCCCGGAGTCAGCTGTGGTTATAAGAACGGACTGAGTCTGTAAAAGGAGAACTCTATGTTCCACAACACATGACATCCATATGTTCACATGCATGTTGCGCGCATGTTGTTAGCGACTTAGGGTTTCCTGCCGTGTGCAGCAATGCTGTTTCCTGCTTTACCCAGGGCTCGTCCAAACTGGAGAAGGCTGAGATTCTGCAGATGACAGTTGATCACCTTAAACTGCTCCACGCCATGGGAGGGAAAGGTATGATCCTCAATCCTCAGGTGTGATAAGCAGAGCGAGAATGAAGAGGAAAGTAACGTGTGAGCATGTGTGTGAGGGTGTGTGTGTACGTGCATGGCCATGTGTGTTTGGGCTCAAATTATATAATCTTTAAGTGTTTTTGTCCTCCCTTCAATGGATTTGTTCCTGAGAAAGCAGCACCAAGCACCTTCTCAGGGGAAGGAAAAAACACTGAGGGAGAGAAAGAAGGAGGAGGGCAGAGGGAGAGAGGGGGAGGAAAGGGAGGAACTGAATGAAACAGTGTATAGAGAGATATTGTCTGAGAAAAACAAGGACCTCTCAATACGTCACTAGTCTATGGCACCCACCTGAGTGAAAATCCTCAGCTTGTTCTTTCTCTTTTCTTCTTCATTCTGTATCTCCACCACTCTCAGGGTACTTTGATGCCCGTGCTCTGGCAGTGGATTACAGGACTCTGGGATTTAGGGAGTGTGTGGGGGAGGTGGTGCGGTACCTGAGCTCCCTGGAAGGTTTGGAGGCACCCGATCCCATCGGAGCCCGGCTGGTGTCCCACCTGAGCCACTGCGCCAGCGAGCTGGACCCCCTAATGCAGAGCCCGGCTGCCCTTCCCTTCGCCCCCTGGCCCTGGGGCTCTTTCCCCCACCTCCCCACTCCACCCCCTGCCTCCTCCACCCCCTTCCCAGGGGCCTCCCGCAGGGACCTCCCGCCCCATGCCGCTGCCCTGCTGGCCGCCTACCCCTCATCGGCCTTGCGCACCCCTCCCATCGGCTGCCTCCCACCTGGCCAGCAGGCGGCAGTACTGAGCCCCGCCCTGGCTCCAGTGCGTAGGGTGCCATCCCTCCCCTCCCCCGCCCACAGACTGTCTCAGCCCTCCCCCGAAGCCCACGGCGCCCCACCCGTGCTGGCCGCGCCACCGTCCTCTGCTGCGTCACAGGTGTCTTTCAGACCCTTCGCCCCGTCAGGATCCACCTCTGCCCAGCGAGGGGGGAACGGGAACCCCAGCAAAGCACCACAGTCCTGGGGCACAGAGGTAGGGGCCTTCTGACCCTCCTTCCCACCCGCTCCCCTCATCCAATCAACAAGGTTTCCAGCCCATGGATGTCAAAACAAGAAACCACTGAGGAGCACAGCCAAGGCTCCCATCTCCCTGTCATAACACAATCAGCTAAACCTGCTCAAGAGAGATTTTGTGCAGAGGTGACATGAACTATTAAGACACGTTATGGTTTCTCAACCCACATCCAACACCATCACCACCTTAAAAATGTGCCTGTGAACTGTGCCGTAGTATGGGTGGTATGGGGGCCTCAGGGCGAAATGGACCAGCTCTTCTGACAGACGCCGGCAGTGGAAGCTCAACACCTGCCTGTGGAGCGGGCTACAATAGCCAGACAGATTCCTGCCAGTGCCCTGTAATGGGACAGCGCCAGTCATGGGGACATAAGACACGCCTTACATGGATGCCAGGCGTCAGTGTGGACCAGATGCTTTGGATTTTGGAATGTGGGAAGGAAGGCGGTGTACCTGTGCGTTTCACAGATGCCTACACGTATCAGCAGTGACTGGACACTGATTAAATACAGGTTTCCAAGAACATAGACGTATCTCAAAAACAACCATGTATCATGAAGCATATATCGCTGCCATTTTTTACTTGTTTTTTTTGTTTGTTTGTTTGCTCGTTTTATTTTTGTCGTGATGCTTGCCTTTTCATTTTGTTACAGCATTTAAACACAATTTATCATGGGGATTGTCCTTTTATACTTTGCATTGGTTTAAGGGCTTTATGCTGTTGGGCTGCTTATGAGGTATTAAAAGACATTCTTTAAAAAAAAAGGTGATTTTAAAAGATAAAAAAATGTGTTGAGTGGAGTCAATGAATATGCATGTGAATGTATGTTTGGGTGTGCCTGGTTTGTGTGTTTATGTGTGTGTTCCTTTTGTGTGTGCGCGTGTGTTTGGGTTGTATGTTTATTTGTGCGTTATTGTGAGTGTGTGGTTTGTATATTGTGTTCACTGTTTATCTATGTGTGTTTGGGTGTGTTTTTGTGTGGTGTGTAAGAGAGACAGGATGACCCTGTTTTCAGGATTTTCACTCCCATTTCTAAGAGAGTTTAATATAGATGTTTTTGCCTTGAGGTGGCATTATTTCAAGAAGCAATTCCTGAAATCATGCATTGCGTGATCTGAAAAATGAAACATAAACCACTGATCTAGGAACAGTGATATGAGCACATTGTATCACTTAACCATGTGAGATCATCATTCTCCCAGTACACCAAATGAGCCATGAAAACAGTGAGTGCACAGGAGGACCGGTGCAAGCATTCACACACAAATGCTAAACAGGAAATAAAAAGTCGGACAGGAATCTTTAATGGAGACAACCTAAATATTCACTTGGTCAGTAATGAAAAATAATTTGGTAATGAAAAATAAAATTTGGTTACACACTAATCAGCACTTTGAGGTTTGATTCAGTAAGATTTTTTTTTTAATATTGATTATGTGTGTATAAATCGGTTTTAAGTATTGATATGTAAGTATGTCGATACTTAATAATCATAATGACATAATAATGAATGACGTTTTTGTCATTATTGAAATTGGCAGGTTCCAAATACTCTTAATAGGTACTTTACAAAGTCCAAACCGTCCAATGTCCTGCTGACCAGAAGGGCGTGTGTGGGCGTACCATCACTGCACATCTCCCTTCATTGTTTTGTCAAAAATGTTTAGAACTAAACATTGAGAGAATGCTCCACAACAAAGAGATTTCTAGCCCTGTGTCCTCTGTGAAGGATCATTCTGAAGACCAGTGTTTTCCAGTGTGTGATGCAATAATACTGCATGAGTATGCCTATGCCTATGTTTACTGAGCCTGTCGTTGAACCATTGCAAATTATATTTTAAATCTCTCCATTCTTTGGCATTGTCCAACAAATAAAAGGTACATAAGTTTATTTCTTGTTCATATTTCAAGAAATTATGGGAAAATTTGTAACATTGACCGTCACACAGGATTTGGAGAAGACCAACATGGTAGATGCTGTTCCCACACATTAGCAGTGTGTCCCCTGCACAGTTTCTCAGTGCTTCCAGGTTTGGCTGGTCCATGGAGAGGCTCTTGGGAATGGCTTTTCTCACTGGCCACCGGGCACACTGGCGTACCCTGCTTTTATGAGTCAGTAAGGGTAAATGGATTGCTGTGAGCCCTCTCATTGCATGCACTGTGTAATTAGGTTAACCCAAGTGTCTCTTTCTCTGGTGAGAACCCATCACAAAGGCAGGCTGTCATATCCCCACGCTGCTGTTTGTTTATTTGCCTTATTTGAACGCTCCCATTTTGAGATAAGTAGACGTCCCAGAACAGTGTGTGCAGAAACACCAGAGCTGATTATATGTTGCGCGGGGCAAAGGAATGGCTTTCTGTCAACTCATGGCTCTGGTGGAAGTTGACGTTTGTGCAAACACTCACACGCACAAACACAAACATGCACCTTAGATACACACACAGACACATGCACACACACAGATGTATCCAGGCACACACATATACACATACAATTGGCTTGATGCAGTAGCCTGAAAGTGCAGAATGTAGAGAAATACCCAAGCCATTTTGTTATCTTATAACCAGACAAGAAATGGTTCCTACATAGCACAGAATGTGTTCTATTCTATTTCCAAGCAAATTGGCTCCATATTAAAAATCTTCTGTGTCTGGAAAAACTTCCAACATCTTCCAACAAGAATACTTCTCAGGAAAAAAAAACTGTTTTTCTCATATTTGAACTACATTCATGTTGTACAATCTATAATCACAACTAGATTTTAATATAAAAAAATATTGTTTTCAAATATCATATATCCTGGCCAAAGAGCAATTGAAAAAAAGTGATAATAATATGATGGACAAAAATTATTATTTTATTATTTTATCAAGTGTGTTGAAAAAAGTTTGTATGAAAGAGAGAGAGAAAGAGAGGGAGTGAGAGAGAGACAGTGATTTTCAAACACCCTTTATTTAACACTAAATTATACGAAGGGTATGTGTCACTGAGTGAGAGTGTGTGAAGTGGCAGATTTTGTGGAATGAGGTAAATCTCCCTATGCCTTTGTTTGCCTCATGTGGGAGGTGTGAATTAATGGGAATGAAATCCCATATTTCTTTGTTTAACTGTACAAGCATGTCTGAAAGCTGAAATTCATTTGGATTTTTCCATTTGCACAAAAGAAATGATTGTTTTAAAACAACAAAGACATTTTATCTGTATATATCTTGCATTGTGATTGTATCTTTTGGTTATGCTTTACATTGCATGATAGTTATTTAGCTGATGCTTTTATCCATAATGACTTGCAGTTGATTGGGCTAGCAGGGGGCCATTCCCCACTGGGAGCAGGGTGGGGTTAGGGACCCTGCTCAGGGGCTGCAGTGGGGCTTGAGCCATCGACCCTCCAGGTGCTAGTCCACTGGGCTACAGGCTGCCCCCTCAAGATTAAAAGCATTAAATTCCAAACAGCACTAAAACATTTGTTGTTGCATAATGTCACTCACTGCTGTTCCTCAGCCTCACTCATTAGTACAAGCCTTTGGGCAATCTAATCTTTTCCATATCCAACAGTGATGGCCAGTAAATATGCACTAGAATGGTTTGAGCGGTACATTACAATACATGGCATGGTAAACCAAAGGTTTCCGTTCAGCTTTATTGATGAACCATAGTGTTCATAAATTCATCTTCATCTCGGTTTGTTTGGTTTTTTCAGCACCATGTGATTGTGTGTATGTGTCTGTGTGTATTTGTGTGCTATATGTATGCAGTTAGGATTACGTGTGAGTGTGAGCGAATGTTTATGTGTCTGTCTGTTTGGAGGGGAAGAACGTTTTTGCCTGGGGTAATATATCACTGCAACGAAGGTTGTAAAGTGCAGTGACGAATAGGACATGCATTCACCTAAGAATATACTCGCTCACATGTGAGATGGATTTGGACATGTACATTTATGTACGTGTGCAACAGGCTCTCTCTCTCTTCTTTCTATATATATATATGTATGCTGTATATATGTGCATGTGTGTGTGAGTGTGAGTGTGTGTGTGTGTATGTGTGTGTGTGTATATACATGCAGTATATACACATAGAGGCAGAGAGAGAGATTTGCTGTGAGCATTGTGGTGGGATACTGGGTCTTTGAGGCTGGAAGTGTTGGTCCGCGAGACTGGCGTCGGGGCAGAACGACCAGCCGCCCCAGGACTCTCGTGCAAGCGGCATGCGGAATGTTTGCGGACGTCTCCCAGCTTGGCACTGCACTGGCAGTGGAGCCAGCAATGGTACCACAGCTTCCAGGAAGGGCGACCACAATCACACAAGACAAGCTTTCCCACGGGGAGGGGCCATGAAGCCCAGGGGGCGGGGGTGGGGGGCGTTAGAGGGGGAGAGAAATATGTATGCCCGCAGACACACACACATACTTTCTTTGTCGCTGTCTCTCTCGTCCCTCTTCCCCTCTTCCCCTCTTTCACTCACACACTCCCAAAAGCAGTCAGGCTACTACACAAGACCTGGAGTGCAATGTATACTTTCACACAGCTCTTGGTTTGGCTGTGAACACTCATTCTGAAACCTTCATTAGAGAGTGTGAAAATTATAATCAGAAGAAAAACTTCCTTGCTGGAAAACATTTTCTATTTCAGTTCAAGAGCTAACATTTAAATGTTGAAGGGTGATTAACAGCTTGGCAGAGTTTAAAAAACTTGTTTGGTCTTTCTTTGCCTAATTATCTGTATGGGTCTCTTTGACAATGTAGCTAATGGTATTACAGCTCATGGAACAGCTGTAAAAGCTTCTGAGAGTGCCAATGAAGCAATTGTCAGAAATGCATATGCAATTGTGAAGAGATCTGCTTTGGGCTACTATTCACACAACACTGACCTCTTGTGGACACAGGATACATTTTATTGTTTGTTCATGTTCTAAACCAGAAGTGCCAGAGTATCTTAATGTGCCATTTGCACAATGGTTTGCGCATTATGGTTTAGCCTGGAAGACCACCACTTTTTATGCAAATGGGGTCCCTTACTCTGAGAAAAGCAGACGATACAGATCGACCTTTTTGTTTTTATTTGTAATAGGTCTTTGAACTTACTGATTACATTCTCATCTGTAACGACAGGTAACTGTACATTTCCATTTTGAGGAGAGATAATGCAGTTTTTAATCATTTTATTTATTTTTCCAGAGATTTGTGAAGTTTTGCCAGAATGGTTAATAGTGTCATGCTTTGTATTTAGTTTTTTTTATTATTTTTTGAGAAAATGACATATAGTTTCAGAAAAACTGGTGCAACCAGTCAGGGGGAAAAACTAAGTAATGAGCAACAGCATTGCAATGGTAATGGACCATGGAGTTCATGTTGCTGCAATCTAAAGCAGCACACTTACGAACCCAGCTGATCCATTATGTCTGTTTTATAAATTTTATACTGCTACATATGACATATATTCAATGCTTTTTTCTTCAGTTTGATAATTTTATTATCCAAGGTGCAAGTTGTTCACCAGGAAATTCATAAAAGAAGGCATTGCTAAATTTGTATTTTTACATTTTTACATTTGTTCACTTCAACCACAGGTCAGTTAATGAAGACATCAATGGTAATTATGTTGAGGAGTAGAAAATTGATTTCCATTCTTTCTGTCTCAAATCTTTTGGTTAAAAGAAAAGTTACTGAACTAGGACTGTATGCAATACATTAGCATCTGCACATTTTCCATACATGCCAAATTTACTGTGACAGTATGACTGTGATGACATATGACATATAAACATGAGTGCACACCAACACAGCCTGTCTGCACTTTAATATAAGGTATGTTCCTCAATAATGTGTTTTGCAGCAATTACATTGTCTGTGCTGAGTTCCTGCACTTTCAGCTACTTGTTATATTTAACCCCAAATACTGTTACAACCATCCCTGGGTGCATGGACAGATAATTTCGGCATAGAACGTAACATTTCTATTTGTTTGTGTGTTTGAGATTAAATTTAACAGTCTATTAGCATCGATAGATAATTTCATTTTGAAGTATGCATATGTGGGTACTTTGTCTCAAATTTTGGAAGATGTAGCACAATATGCTATTGCCTCTTACAACATAAACCAGGGCTGTATTTACTAAGAGTGAAGAATTACTAAGAACAGCAATAACAGCGCTCTTACAACTAAAAATACCCCAATTAAAAGTAGGATGATGAGCTATTTATCAAGTTTCTGATAACTACGCTCAATGTGGAAAATTGTCACCCTAATTCGCCACACCATGAGTACTTCAAAGCAACACATATTTTTCGTTCTGTGGTGTTCCAGCTGGAGGACAAACACCCCATTTAACTAGCTTACCCCCAGTGGTCAAGCATTGGCAAAACTATACAATACCAGTTACATACAAATACTTGGCCATTGCACCTAAATTGTGGTATCATTTTAAATTTTTTGCAGCCAAGTATTCATCAATAGTGACAAAGTTTTAAAAAAAAAAAAGTTATAATTTACGCATGTTCATATGTTGATGTTAAACAACTTGCTTAAACTTGTCTGCATGTCTGTTGACAAGTGACTAATCCCAGTTGATATTGGTCCTTACTCTACGCTGTCCAATCTGCAGTAACTTGCGATTTAACCAATTCCACATCAGATCAGTGAGCTGCAGGGGCAGGAGGTGACTTTTACCTGTCAAAGCAATGTGCCGCGGTAATGACCCACTGAGCGCTGATGATAGAGCCGCCGCATATGTGACCCGCACCCCTCTTCTGTATGGACACCTGCCAGGGCCATGAATTGGGGGCTGCATCTTCCCCCCCAAAATTCTTCCCTTGATGCTATTCAGCTCCCCACAGTCTAAACCTTCAGCAGAGAAACTAAACCTTAGCACATCTAACATACAAGAACATGCCTGACACATTTTGAGACTTATCAGAGAAAATAGTGGCTGTTGATATGTAGACAAACATGTGCTGTGTTCATGAAAATTGATATTATTGCATTATTATTGAAATATTGTGTTACTACATGTATTGATGCATTCTTCTTACCCATAATAATAAGTCACAACAATGACCATCATCACCATCTTGTTTTATTTCACCTTAATCATATATAATCACATACATATAATATTATTTCAATAACTGTCATAATAATGATCATTGCATATCATCCTGCTTATGAAATTAGAGGCAGAGCATAGTGATTTACTACCAATTCCACACACAGTACTGTAGTCAACAGCACCACAGCCTCACTGTTATTTACCTTCAAAGTACTGAAAACTGGATTACTCAGTTTCGACTTATAGGGAGCTGGCATGCACACCTGTCCTGTCCGCATTCAATGAAAACATTGCCATTCAATCAAAATTGTCCCTATTTCTCCAATTTGTTGTGCTATAAGCCAGCTTTATATTTGGACAAACTGGTCTCCTCCAAAAATGTATAAAAATCTAGAACATCCCACTGGTAGTCCCATAGTATCAGGTAACCGGTCTCTAACTGAACCCCTTTCTCAGTTTGTTGATGCTCACATTAAAGATTTGGACGGACAGGAATCATTTTTTGCTTTTTCATTGTATGCGTCCTTCCTCTTTAAAACGTGGTTTACCGTATAGTTAGCTTTTCAAGCCTCTCCAAGATTTTGTTACAAAAGAGCCCCTAACCTCAGGGATCACCTTGTTAGAGCCAATTGCATGACAAAAATTGCCATTTTTTCCTTTTAAGATTTCAGCAGGTAATTTTAAGTGTTATAATTGTGTTGTTTGCAATGTAACATGATTACAGTAAACAGGGCTGTTACTAAAAACACACCATTACTAAAAAAAAAAAAAAAAAAAAGCCTTCAGAGTTAGGGGGAGGAGCACGTTTATCTGCTCATGTTGTTTGTCTAGTATTGTGTCCATGCGTTCTCATGTATGTTGGTAAAACCAAACGTCAACTTAAAACAAAAATATGTGATCATAAATGCGCTATTAGAAATAGAGACAATCAATCACCAGGGGTTGGACACTTCAATAGCATAGGTCATGATGACAACTCATTGCGATTCATGGGCTTGGAAATGGTCAATTAGACATTTAGGGGGTGGAGATCGTGAGAACTGCCTCTTACAGACAGAGGCATGGTATATTTTCACTTTAAATACTGTTATACCTCAGGACATGACTGAAGATCTATCCTTAACTTGTTTTTAGTGAAATGTTTTTTGATTTTCAGATTTTTTTTGTGAGTTGTTTTTACTTTTGTTTACTTCTATGATAATGGTGATAATTTGTGAATTCTCCTTATGGTTGTAACGATAAGTGCTTAATTGATGCTGCTTTGTTACCACAGGTGTTCTTGATTAATGTTTCATGATCTAATTAACAATTAATTTTCTGAATTGTTTTCAAACTCAAACCATTAGTTGGCGGGTTCTTTGCCTATTGACAAATTATAACACCTGATTTGACATCTGTTTGAGAAGTGGTTCATTCATTTATTTAACTCACTCATATGGCATCACCAGTGGAAGGGTTTAATGCAATCAAGAAACGCTTTAAGATAAATTGGTGGTTGCAATGGTTCTAGCATGCTGAATGAGTCTGTTGAGTTGAAATGCATCTGTGCTGTTGTGTGAGACACTTCTATTAAATTTTCTTAAGCAAGTGCTGTCTAATTCGCACCCTAAAACGGTTTATATCAGGAGGGTAGTGTGTTTGTTCTTTTGGTTCAGCACAGATTTTTTCCCTGAATGTTCAGTTGGAGCTGGTGGTTCCTCATAGCTCAACAATGAGAGGGTGTCTGCTTCTGCTGTGTCTGGCTTCTCTCTGGGCAGACTCTTTCAGTGAAGGTAGAATACCTTATTCAAAAACAGTATGTGCAATAAAAAAGTAGCATGAGAAAAGGGCAGAACTGAAAGTGTGTGCTTTGGGACTTGTAGAAACACAGTGTCTGCTGGAGTATTTATGGCTCTTGAGTGCTTCCACACTTTTTTTTTTTTTTTTTTTTTTTGTCTTTCCACAGAGTGTGTGCGAGAGCTCCAGGAGGATAGAGACTTCCCAGGAAGTGATGTTCTTCAGATCTCTCTCCCGACGTGCAACACTGTCAGATGGCCTGCACTCAGCACCACTCCTGTCGCTTCTTCACATTTGTCCGGCCTGACTGGACCAGGGACAAACGGTACTGCCTGTTACCCTTATTTAAACATGAAGTCTCCTTGAGATTTAAATGTCATTTATAAATAAAACCTGGTGGATGGGACACTAACTCTTTTTGGGTGGCAGCACTGGGGCTAGCAAGCTCAATTTAGGAACATTGTGCTACAAATCAGTCAAAATTTGTCATCCATCCCCCAGAAACTGATCTTTGTTCCCTTCACTTGAGTGTCCCATACTGAAGGAATTGCGCAAAGCAAATTTTGTATGGTGCTTGACATCCCGTCCATTGGTGGATGTGTTGAAGAATGCATTGAATTATCCTATCTCGGGAAGACTCACAAGGAAACTTTCAGGTGTAGAGTTTGGGTTTTTTGGGACTGATCATGTGAACTGGTCATTCTTGGAAAAACATCATACTAACTAAAAACGTTTTGAGCCTATTCATTTGGCCAGTTTAGCAACTACACCATTTGCTGCAGCTATACCTACTGTACTTCTGTGTCAGTATTAGGTGAAACTATATCCAAAGATAACATTTCTATATAAGCAAAAATGTATGAGGCAAAAGGAAAATTATGTTCTGGGATTGTCCAGGTGAACTCCTGAGGTAGAAAATTATAGAATATAGCAAATTATTTGGGAGAATTTCTAAATGCTGAAAATCGATTTCACTCCTTGATTGGTTGTGGAGAAAGTTTCATGCCAAAGCAAGTGCAAAGGTGGATGTGATCCTCTCCTCTCCCATTCCCTTATGGGTGCAGTTTCCTACAGTGGAATCTAACCAATCACAAGAGAGCATGCATTGTGTGATGAGGAGTGATCTCATTCACTGTGTTCCTCATTCGTCAGGAAATTCTACTGCTACCTGAAGCACACTAGCTCTGGAAAACCTACCAAAATTACCTACCTGCAAGGAGTCACTTCTGGCTACTCACTGAAACCCTGCAAAGACATCAGCAGTGATGGTAAGTAGAGTATCCAAAGACCCATTCTATTTATTAGTCAATTCAAAAAAGGTATTTACACTTAGATATACAGCATTTATTTAAACAAATTCTATTTTTCTACATTGTTATTCACCAATTTGCATGAAGCTATTTTTGCAAGGATAAAAACTGTATTGATACCAAATCATTCCATTTAATTTTGCTGCAAGGGGAATATTTTAAGTTGACATTTTTATTTTGTAGCTATTCTTTGAATTGTGCATGTATTGTTAATTGGGTCAGTAATAATCATGTGAATTTTATTCAAAGTGATGTTTTTTTATTTATTTTTTTGTTAAAGCTTGGCAACTAGACTTTAGATGCATTTGCACTTTAGACCTCTGAAGGATTTCTGCACAAATATCAGCACAGACTCTTTCCCTGAATGTTCAGTTGGAGCTGGTGGTTCCTCATAGCTCAACAATGAGAGGTTGTCTGATTCTGCTGTGTCTGGCTTCTCTGGGGAGACTCTTTCAGTGAAGGTAGAATACCTTATTCAAAAACAGTATGTGCAATAAAAAAAGTAGCATGAGAAAAGGACAGAACTGAAAGTGTGTGTTTTAGGACTGTAGAAGTAAAGATTGTTTGCTGGAGTATTTATGGCTCTTGAGTGCTTCCCTTTTTGTCTTTCCACAGAGTGTGTGCGTGAGCTCCAGAAGGATACAGACTTCCCAGGAAGTGATGTTCTTCAGATCCTCTCTCCTGACGTGCACCACTGTCAGGTGGCCTGCACTCAGCACCACTCCTGTCGCTTCTTCACATTTGTCCGGCCTGACTGGACCAGGGACAAACGGTACTGCCTGTTACCCTTATTTAAACATGAAGTCTCCTTGAGATTTAAATGTCATTTATAAATAAAACCTGGTGGATGGGACACTAACTCTTTTTGGGTGGCAGCACTGGGGCTAGCAAGCTCAATTTAGGAACATTGTGCTACAAATCAGTCAAAATTTGTCATCCATCCCCCAGAAACTGATCTTTGTTCCCTTCACTGAGTGTCCCATACTGAAGGAAATAAGCAAATGAATTTTGTATGCTGCTTGACATCCCGTCCATTGGTGGATGCATTGACGTATCCTATCTTGGGAAAACTCCCGAAAGTGTATGAAGGTGAAAAATGTAGGGGGAAAAAAAAAAACATGGAAACTTTCAGGTGTAGAGTTTGGGTTTTTTGGGACTGATCATGTGAACATGTCATTCTTGGAAAACATCATTTTTTTTTTTTAAAAAAAAAAAAAAAAAAACAGTTCTTTGAGCCCAAAAGGAAACGATTTTGATCTGGAATTGTCCAGATGAACTATCTGAGGTTGAAAATGATAGCATATTTTAAGTATTATACCCAAAGGGAATTATACAGTAAGGGAAGCAAAGCTGTGATGAAGTAGACATTTTTCATTGGGTATGATCAAAGAGGAGAGTAGTAGGGAGTTCATGTCATCTCTGATGGGTGGTGTTGGCAACACGCTCAAACACTGAAAAAAATAAATGGGACTGATGGACTTCTGGAATAGTTCTTTCATTTGGAATTTATGTATCATATTTAGAAGAATTTCTATAATACTGTAAATCCATTTCACTCCTTGATTGGTTGTGGAGAAAGTTTCATGCCAAAGCAAGCGCAAAGGTGGATGTGATCCTCTCCCATTCCCTTATGGGTGCAGTTTCCTACCATGGAATCTAACCAATCACAAGAGAGCATGCATTATGTGTGATGAGGAGTGATCTCATTCACTGTGTTCCTCATTTCTCAGGCATTTCTACTGCTACCTGAAGCACACTAGCTCTGGAAAACCTACCAAAATTACCTCCCTGCAAGGAGTCACTTCTGGCTACTCACTGAAACCCTGCAAAGACATCAGCAGTGATGGTAAGTAGAGTGTCCAAGGACTCATTCTATTTGATATTAGTATTTTTTCATTATGATACGTATTGTTGAAATAGCAGAATTTTGATCTCAACAGCCTATCAATTCAATATGACATGTAGCTATAAACATCTCACTATGTGTAGGTATTGTAACACTCAGGTTCACTAAATTTCTCTGAGAGGCTAGTGCTGCCTGTGGGGCATTGGAGATGGGAGTACAGATGACAGGGGTTTGAGGATTTATCATCCCCAAAATCCCATTCTCCAATACAAACTGACAATGAATTGACGGCACACATAAGCTATATCCACTGTAGGACTCAACCTAACTTTTTGAAAACAATTCTTTGTTTACAGGCTGTCTCTCCAGTGTTTATGAGAATGTGGACTTCTATGGAGAGGATTTTGAAACCCTGTTTACAGCAGACTATAAGGAATGCCAGAAAGCCTGCACCAAGCACCCCGGCTGCCAGTACTTCACCTTTCTTACCCAAGATTTTCCAACACGGAAATATAGGTAAAAACTTGAACCAAAATGTTGGTACCCCATCTTTAAAACAAAGATTTGTATCTAGTGAGTAACTTTCTCTGTTCCTGATCTCCCCCACAGCAACAAGTGTCACCTGAAACACAGAAGAGTCTTTCCCAGTCCTCCAAGAGTCACCAGCCTGAATGGAGTGACAAGTGGGTTTTCACACAGAATTTGCGAAGGCAACATCACTGATGGAACAGGTATACACACAAGCACATCACATACAGTCTTCATTTTTGGAGCATTCAGAGCGTTGATGCTCTTTATCAATGCTAACTTTTGAATGAAGGAATTACAGGACTAATGCAGGCCTTGTTGCAGATTACCAGCACAAGATCCTGACTGACACAGATTTTCCTGGGAATGACTTTGAGCAGGTTCCAGCCCCTTCTGCTGATTACTGCCACTTTTTATGCAACATCCATCCCCACTGTACCTACTATTCATATGTGAGGTATTTGTAATTTTGTCATTGACCTGTTTAATCAAATTAGTTAGTTTTTATCCTTTCACATAATTCACTGTAAGGTCCCTCTGGCTCAATTTTAAATATTACATGCAACATGGGGAAAATGAAATGAACTGGCTTTGTTCTATCCAGGAAAGATTTGGTTTGCTTCCTGAAGCACAACCCAAATGAACGGCCCTACAAATCAAAGGAAGGAATTATGTCAGGGACCCCAACACGCTTCTGTGAGCCCTTGAAAGGTGAGGTGTATGCTGGGAAAGTGCCTGGAGATCTACCGTGAAATTTCTGAGGCGACCTTTGTTCTTGTCTGCAGGTGACTGTTCCAAAAGTCCATATGACAATGTGGACTTCCCAGGGTTTGACAGGCGTTTTGTTTTGCTGGATGACCCAAAGTCCTGCCAGGAAACATGCAATGCTGATCCTGACTGCCAGTTTTACACCTACGTCCACTTGTCCTTTTCCAACCCTATTCACAGGTCTGTATAGTCTTATTATCAATTTAAGCACTCACAATCATACACACATGCAGCATACAAGTACACACACTTATTCACAAACACATGTTCATGCTGTATACATTCGCTTGTCCACAAACACATATGTCTGCATGCTTACACATGTGCACCTACAAACATGCAGTGTCATGGGAGGGTGTTTACCTTGTCTAACTTCCTGAACTTTTTCCACATTGAATTTGGTCAGGATTTGTTTTCTTTTCATAAATGTGCTGCATAGGAAATGGGTTCCATGTTTTTGGTCACTTTTATGCTGGGGTGCATCAGGTTTGGGAAGTTGGTCCCCTAATAAGTATGCTCTTAACAAGTGCATGAACATTTACAATAACTTCTGGTTTCCCTCTCTTGCACTCCACGTCATTCGCTTTCTCCCCCAACACCACTTTATACTTTGTATAGAATTGCTTCTCGTCTCCGAGTAAGATTTGCTCTCTGTAAGAATGGCATCATGATATTGTCCTCCTTATGTGACTCTGTAGGAGGAGATGTTACCTGAAGCAGGTTATCACACTTCCCATGCCACGTAGGGTGGCCATCTTTGGGAATGTGGTATCCGGGTTCCACCAGAGGGGCTGCCAGCAATGAGCAAAAGAGCCCTGTGTGTGAAATTGATAGTCACTCTGCCTCTAATCATTTCATAAGCAGAATGATATGAAATGATCATGACAGTAATAGTAATAATACTGCATGTATGTGATTATGGATGATGTGAAATAAAACAATATGGATATGATGGTCATTGTTGTGACATTGATACATTCTTGTTACCCATAATATGTAGTAACACTATTACAATATCAATTTTCACGAATGCAGCACATGTTTGTCTACATATCAACAGCCACTATTTTATCTGATAGGTCTCAAAATGTGTCCGCCATATTCTTGTATGTTAGATGTGCTAAGGTTTAGTTTCTCTGCTGAAGGTTTAGACTGTGGGGAGCTGAATAGCATCAAGGGAAGAATTTTGGGAGGGGAAGATGCAGCCCCCAATTCATGGCCCTGGCAGGTGTCCATACAGAAGAGGGGTGCGGGTCACATATGCGGCGGCTCTATCATCAGCGCTCAGTGGGTCATTACCGCGGCACAGTGCTTTGACAGGTAAAAGTCACCTCCTGCCCCTGCAGCTCACTGATCTGATGTGGAATTGGTTAAGTCGCAAGTTACTGCAGATTGGAGAGCGTAGAGTAAGGACCAATATCAACTGGGATTAGTCACTTGTCAACAGACATGCAAACAAGTTTAAGCAAGTTTAACATATGAACATATGTAAATTGTAACTTTTTTTTTTTTAAACTTTGTCACTATTGATGAATACCTGGCTTGCAAATAAAATGATACCACAATTTAGGTGCAATGGCCAAGTATTTGTAACTGGTATTGTATAGTTTTGCCAATGCTTGACCACTGGGGGTACAGCTAGTTAACTGGGGTGTTTGTCCTCCAGCTGGAACACCACAGAACGAAAAATATGTGTTGCTTTGAAGTACTCATGGTGTGGCGAATTAGGGTGACAATTTTCCACATTGAGCGTAGTTATCGGAAACTTGATAAATAGCTCATCATCCTACTTTTAATTGGGGTATTTTTAGTTGTAAGAGCGCTGTTATTGCTGTTCTTAGTAATTCTTCACTCTTAGTAAATACAGCCCTGGTTTATGTTGTAAGAGGCAATAGCATATTGTGCCACATCTTCCAAAATTTGAGACAAAGTACCCACATATGCATACTTCAAAATGAAATTATCTATCGATGCTAATAAACTGTTAAATTTAATCTCAAACACACAAATAGAAATGTTACATTCTACCCTGAAATTATCTGTCCATGCACCCAGGGATGGTTGTAACAGTATTTGGGGTTAAATGTAACAAGTAGCTGAAAGTGCAGGAACTCAGCACAGACAATTTAATTGCTGCAAAACACATTATTGAGGAACATACCTTATAATATTAAAGTGCAGACAGGCTGTGTTTGTATGCACTCATGTATATATGTCATCACAGTCATACTGTCACATAAAATTTGGCATGTATGGAAAATGTGCAGATGCTAATGTATTGCATACAGTCCTAGTTCAGTAACTTTTCTTTTAACCAAAAGATTTGAGACAGAAAGAATGGAAATCAATTTTCTACTCCTCAACATAATTACCATTGATGTCTTCATTAACTGACCTGTGGTTGAAGTGAACAAATGTAAAAATGTAAAAATACAAATTTAGCAATGCCTTCTTTTATGAATTTCCTGGTGAACAACTTGCACCTTGGATAATAAAATTATCAAACTGAAGAAAATATATGTCATATGTAGCAGTATAAAATGTATAAAACAGAGATAATGGATCAGCTGGGTTCGTAAGTGTGTTGCTTTAGATTGCAGCAACATGAACTCCATGGTCCATTACCATTGCAATGCTATTGCTCATTACTTAGTTTTTCCCCCTGACTGGTTGCACCAGTTTTTCTGAAACTATGTCATTTTCTCAAAAAAAAAAAAAACTAAATACAAACCATGACACTATTAACCTTTCTGGCAAAACTTCACAAATCTCTGGAAAAATAAAATGATTAAAAACTGCATTATCTCTCCTCAAAATGGAAATGTACAGTTACCTGTCGTTACAGATGAGAATGTAATCAGTAAGTTCAAAGACCTATTACAAATAAAAACAAAAAGGTCGATCTGTATCGTCTGCTTTTCTCAGAGTAAGGGACCCCATTTGCTTAAAAAGTAGTGATCTTCCAGGCTAAACCAAAATTCACAAACCATTGTGCAAATGGCACATTAAGATACTCTGGCACTTCTGGTTTAGAACATGAAAAAACATTATAATACGATGTGAACATTATAATATAGTGGTACATTATAATAAATGGCATGATAAACTGTAGGCACGGATGTTTAACTGGCTGAATTCCTGAAAGGCAAACATAGATAACACAATGATTTAGGAGACTTCCCCAGTGTGCTGAATGACAATTTTAAAAAAAAAAAAAAGCTTCCAGACGGGAGTTTAGATAAAACCAAAGTTGTGTGCAAATGTTGCATTGATGAAATGCCTTTCCACTGTAGCACAACAAGTCTGAAGTACCTTCTTTGGGCAAAGCACATCTTGCTGATGTTAGCACTAAGACAGGATCAAGCCGTGTTCATCAAACCACAGCCAGGGCACGTCTGTCAACAAAGCGACAACAACTAAGCTAACCAATGCAATCGCTAAACAATTTACAGGCAAGCTGTTTACAATCACTGTGTAGCAGACATTACTTTGTAACTGTTGTTTATGTGGTTGTCTGCTAATTAAATCTGCAATTCATTGTGGATGATGTGGGCGATGCAAAGTACCCCCTGAGACTTTTTTACTCAGCAAATTAAGAGAATCTAATTCTAATTCAGAAATCATCAAAACTAAGCTAAGGTGATATAATAATAATAATAATAATAATAATAATAAAAACTAAAACAACAACAAAAAACTGATTCCTCTAAGTAAATACGAGTATTTCAAACTTGTGCTTAATCATGATTAATCACAGCCTATTATTGTGATTAAGTTGATAAAATTTTTCAATCAATTCACAGCACTAATATATAAAATATATATGTATATTTTTCTGTGTGTGTATCCTTGATGCTTTGTCTGTGTTTGTGTGTGTGTGTGTGTGTGGTGTGTGTGTGGGTTGTTATGAATTTTTTTTGGCATGTGTATGGTGATCTATTTATTTAATTCTGACAAGACCAGTCACAATAACCTTATATACTTAATACGACTCTTATTATGCACAATATAACTTCACCAATCACCCAGTAAGGTGGAGTTGTATTATGAAATCTAACACACAGTGGCTGAATCAACGGCTTACTACGCCCCTGATCCAGTTGTTGTAGCTGGACACACGAGTGTACACTCCAGGCTTCTGGGCCTCACCACACCCCATTCCCCAGCTGGTTATGCCTGTCAGGTACCACCTGCCATCAGCCTGGCACACCAGAGGACCTCCAGAGTCACCCTGTGAACCAGAGAGTACACCCTGTCACCACCCAAAAGGCTAGTCATTTCATTCTAAAGTATAGGAGCTGGTAACCTCCTACCCCAGAGACACTCCACCACTCCCTTACCACTCTGCTGAATCAGACTGACATCCAATGAGCGCCACATCAGTTCAGTGTATAGTTTTTCAGAAGGAAAATGACTGAAATTAGCTTTTCCATAGAAATCATTAAGACTAAATATTTGTACCTCTGCTACTATCCAGCTACACTGATTGGTCTAAGGTATAAAATACATTTTTCTTCACAACATAATTTTTTTCTTCACAAAGCCTTAAGACTATATTTCTAAAATACTTCTACCCATTCACACTTATACAGATGCCACTACAGCCCCAGAGGCTATAATTGGATGGAACTCAGAGATACAAAGCAAGGCTCTCTTTATGATCAGTTGTGAACCCAGGTACGAACCTGACAGGTGTCGACTCCTCCTTCAGGGACTCCAGCACACACCATGGTGTTGGAGACCAGTCTCCCTTGTAAAAGTGGATTACAAGTGTCAGGTTTTATAAGGGGAACCTGGGCTTCCTGGAGGACTTTGGGGAACTGGCCTAGAGCAGAAACACAGGGCAAAGCCGGCCTTTGATGCTCCATTGTGACAAAAGTAGAAAGGGGAATTGTGGGAAAGTGAGTCACTGACTGAGGTAAGGGGGAATGAGAATGATAATATTTACCAGAGGATAATTTTCCCCATCCTGTCACCCAGCACTTCTGATCCCAAATTCCTTCTTCCACCTTCATGTCTGCGAGGCAGACCGGCCCTTCTGCTGCTAAAAATACAAAAAAAAAAAAAAAAAACCTTCACTAAACAGAGCTCAGAATAGGACCAGTAGGCTGAAGGCTAGCATCTGAGGGGTGACAGTAATCATATGTGCTTGACTAAAGTAGGGGAGACCGGGGATAACTGTAATACGGGAAAGTTGTAACACCTTCAGTTTCTCCAAACAGAAGCAAGCCAGAATAATGCAATCATTAGTGTACAAGCCCCCTCCCTTCCTGAGCTCACGCGTAGAGTGACATGCCCCTGTGAGCAACTCCCACAGCTTTATAGTCAAGAAACTGATTTTGAGGTAAGAAAGTGAATTTTTTTGACCATATCTATTTTTGACTTGGAATGCTTGTGATTTAGCTGGAATTACACAATTTATATTTGATTAAACACCAGTCTTTCAGCTTATATTTAATGAATTTCAAGTCATCATGCTACAGCAAACTGCTATGGGTACTTGGATAACAGCTTTGGGGATAGTCATATTTTTTAAAATCAGGATTTATTTTTTTTTTTTTTTTTTTCAAAAAGTTTTCAAAAATTTCTCAACTATCCCCTTATTATGATTAAGTTTGTTTCTTGTATTTTTTCACTATTCCAAACAATGGAGATGAAAAGAAATGACAGTGGAGTGCCTGCAGATATTTTCTAAAAAGCTTCAAATGAGGTTTTTATATGGTGCATCTGTGTGGCCTGTGACAAAGATTTATGTTATTTGTCATGTAACTCTTTGCAGATACTATAAAACATTACAGCAGCTGCAGGAGAAAGGGTCCAGTGAGTTTCTCAGAGAAGGCTAAAGCAGTGCCAATAAGGTGTTCATGATCTGTGATGATGTATTGTCTCCTCACGAGGTAAGCGAATAACAGGCACAAATGATAGGCATAAGAGAGTTGGTACAATGATAACATCTGATATGTATTCAGATTGATGTAGAGGAAGACTGAAAAAAGATCATTGTCAAATGGAGGCACATGCATATATACATGAGTGCACACCAACAGAGCCCATCTGCAGTTTAGAATTAAAAGGTATGCTCCTCAATAATGTGTTTTGCAGCAATTAAATTGTCTGTGTCTTTCAGCTACTTGTTACATTTAACCCCAAATTCTGTTACAACCACCCTTGGGCGCATTGAAAGATAATTTCATTTTGACGTATTCATATGTGGGTACTTTGTCTCAAATTTTGGAAGGTGTAGCACAGATAAGAGCAGAGTAATAGATGCAAATGTAAAAATCGTTAGAGTCATTCCTGGTCTCACCTACTTCATCTCAATTTCCAATAGCCAAACAGCTACAACATGTCTGAAGAGTTTTACATCTGTACTCACCAGTGAAATTGATTGGTCGCTTTAGTTTTAGAAGGCAAATATCATTTTCAAATGTGAACTCTTTGAAGTCTGGATGCTTTATGATCTGGTCCAACTCATGTGTCTCATTGGCGTCTGATAGATCTGTTGTCCCACTTGACACTTCAAAGGCAGAGGGGTTGAGGCTACATGTGGACAGATAGAAAGATAGAAACACAGGTGAGTTCCCAACAGAGTCTGTAATATCAAAAGGGTCTGTGGAGACATGGGGATAGAGAATCTTGGCAGTGCTATTTTAACGTAAAACAATATGGTCTTGCCTCTTACAACATAAACCAGGGCTGTATTTACGAAGAGTGAAGAATTACTACTAAAAACAGCAATAACAGCCCTTTTAACTTACAACTAAAAAATACCCCAATTAAAAGTAGGATCTATTGAGCTATTTATCAAGTTTCTTACAACTACACTCAATGTCTCGATGTGGAAAATTGTAACCTTAATTCACCCCACCCTTAGTGCCGCAAAGCAACAAATATTTTTTTCTATATTTCTCCAGCTGAAGGACAGACACCCCATTTAACTAGCTGTGCTCTCAGTGGTCAAGCATTGACAAAAATATATACTATACCAGTTACATACAAATACTTCAGCACCATAAATCGTGGTATTTCATTTGCCAGCTAAGTATTCAACTAATAGATAGTGACAAAGTTAATAAAAATCTGTGTTAAAAACTGTAGTTAAACTTTTTCAGTGTAATTTATGCATGTTCATATGTTAATGTTAAACCAAACAATTCGCTTAAACTTGTCTGCATATGTCTTTTGGCAATAGTAATTTGTTGATATATTCCTGCACTTGATAGAATTTATATAAGCCTTTATGATATTATGAAATATGATATTGAGAGACCACCTCTCAAGGTCTCATAACCTTTTGGGCCTTATGTCCACTTCTGTGTCTTAGGAATTTTGGTAAATTAGTAGGACTACATTTTCGTCACTCTCAGAACTTTAAAGCAGCCATGACGGATTCCCTGCTTTTAAAACCTTCGCCAATGCAGCAACTGGTTAGTTTGTGTGCATTTCGACATGACATCAATCCAACTGTCATAAAAACTACATTTTCCATCTTCCATCTTACAGCAGCTCTATTTCTGGATGCAGCTCTTGTTACTAATCCCAGTTGACGCTAAATACTCTACGCTCTCCAATCTGCAGTAACTTGCGACTTAACCCATTCAACATCAGATCAGATCAGTGAGCTGCAGGGGCAGGAGGTGACTTTTACCTGTCAAAGCAATGTGCCGCAGTAATGACCCACTGAGCGCTGATGATAGAGCCGCCGCATATGTGACCCGCGCCCCTCTTCTGTATGGACACCTGCCAGGGCCATGAATTGGGGGCTGCATCTTCCCCCCCCAAAATTCTTCCCTTGATGCTATTCAGCTCCCCACAGGCTAAACCTTCAGCAGAGAAACTAAACCTTAGCACATCTAACATACAAGAATATGGCTGACAGATTCGGAGACCTATCAGATAAAATAGTGACTGTTGATATGTAGACAAACATGTGCTGTGTTCATGAAAATTGATATTATTGAATTATTATTGTACTATTGTGTTACTACATATATTGATGCATTCTTGTCATAATAATAACAGTCACAACAATGACCACCATAACTATATTGTTTTATTATTTCACATTAATCATACAAAATCACATACATATAATATTATTTCAATAACTGTCATAATAATGATCATTGCATTATTTAAATGCATATCATCTTGCTTATGAAATTAGAGGCAGAGCATAGTGATGACTATCAATTCCACACATAGTAGTGTAGTCAACAGCACCACAGCCTCACTGTCCTTCGCCTTCGAAGTAGGTGAAAACTGGATTACTCAGTTTCAACTCAGTGGGGGGCTAGTATGCACACCTGTCCTGTCCTCATTCTCTTTTGTTCTTTGGTGGCAGCCCCTCTGGTGGAACCCGGATACCACATTCTCCAAGGTGGCCACTTTATGTGGTACAGGAAGTGTGATAACCTGCTTAAGGTAACATCTCCTCCTACAGAGTCACATAAGAAGGACAATATCATGTTGCCATAGTTGCAGGGAACAAGTGTTAGGTCAATAGGTTGAGTTACCTATTAGTGCATAAACATTCCACACCTGATGCACCCCAACAAATAAAATGATCACAAACATATCTGACCCATTTTCTATGCAGCACATAAAAATCCTGACAAAATTCAATGTGAAAAATGTGTGGTTGTGAAAACATGCAGAAAATCAGACAAGGTAAACACCCTCCGATGATACTGCATGTTTGCAGGTGTGCATGTGTGTGTATGCAGGCATATATGCTTGTGGGCAAGTAAATGTTCACAGCATGAACATCAGTTTGTGTGAAAGTGTGTGTACTTGTATACTATATGTGTGTATGAATGAGTCTACATGTATGCATGCGTATACGAGTGCGAGTGCTCAGATTAATAAATTAGAATATACAGACCTGTGAACAGGGTCGAAAAAGGACGAGTGGACGTAGGTGTAAAACTGGCAGTCAAGATCAGCGTTGCATGTTTCCTGGCAGGACTGTAGGTCATCCAGCAAGACAAAACGCCTGTCAAACCCTGGGAAGTCCACATTGTCATATGGACTTTTGGAACAGTCACCTGCAGGCGAGAACAAAGGTCACCTCAGAAATTTCACGGTAGATCTCCAGGCACTTTCCAAGCACTCTTGGACTAATTTCCCAGCATGCACCTCACCTTTTAAGGGTTCACAGAAGCGTGTTGGGGTGCCCGACATAATTCCTTCCTTTGATTTGTAGGGCCGTTCATTTGGGTTGTGTTTCAGGAAGCAAACCAAATCTTTCCTGGATAGGACAAAGCCAGTTCATTTCATTTTCCCCGTGTTGCATGTCACATTTAAAATTGAGCCAGAGGGACCTTACAGTGAATTATGTGAAATGATAAAACGAACTAATTTGATTAAACATGTTAATGACAAAATAATTACAAATACCTCACATATGAATAGTAGGTACAGTGGGGATGGATGTTGCATAAAAAGTGGCAGTAATCAGCAGAAGGGGCTGGAACCTGCTCAAAGTCATTCCCAGGAAAATCTGTGTCAGTCAGGATCTTGTGCTGGCAATCTGCAACAAGGCCTGCATAAGTCCTGTAATTCCTTCATTCAAAAGTTAGCATTGATACTGACAAAGAGCATCAAAGACTGTATGTGATGTGCTTGTGTGTATACCTGCTCCATCAGTGATGCTGCCTTCGCAAATTCTGTGTGAAAACCCACTTGTCACTCCATTCAGGCTGGTGACTCTTGGAGGACTGGGAAAGACTCTTCTGTGTTTCAGGTGACACTTGTTGCTGTGGGGGAGATCAGAAACAGAAAGTTACTCACTAGATACAAATCTTTGTTTTAAAGATGGGGTACCAACATTTTGGTTCAAGCTTTTACCTATATTTCCGTGTTGAGAAATCTTGGGTAAGAAAGGTGAAGTACTGGCAGCCGGGGTGCTTGGTGCAGGCTTTCTGGCATTCCTTAAAGTCAGCTGTAAACAGGGTTTCAAAATCCTCTCCATAAAAGTCTACATTCTCATAAACAGTGGAGAGACAGCCTGTAAACAAAGAATTGTTTTCAAAAGGTTAGGTTGAGTCCTACAATGGATATAGCTACTGCGTGCTGTCAGTTCATTCAGTCAATTTGTATTGAAGGATGGGATTTTGTCCTCTTGATGACAAATGTTGTAATTATCCAGTAAAATCAATGTGACATTCTTAGCATTGATAAGCTCCAGTTCTTTTGGGGATGATAAATCCTCAAACCCCTGTCATCTCTACTCCCATCTCCAATGCCCCGCAGGCAGAGCTAGCCTCTCCAAGAGAGATTTGGTGAACCTTAGTGTTACCATACCTACAGATAGTGAGATGTTTATAGCTACATGTTGTATTGAATTGATAGCTGAAGTTTGCTCTCAACAGTCTATTTCAACATTACGTATCATAATGAAAAAAATAAATACTAAAATCAAATAGAATGAGTCCTTGGATACTCTACTTACCGTCACTGCTGATGTCTTTGCAGGGTTTCAGTGAGTAGCCAGAAGTGACTCCTTGCAGGGAGGTAATTTTGGTAGGTTTTCCAGAGCTAGTGTGCTTCAGGTAGCAGTAGAAATGCCTGAGAAATGAGACACAGTGGATGAGATCACTCCTTTTCACACATGATGTATGCTCTCTTATGACTGGTTAGATACCCCTGTAGAAGACTGCACCCATACATGAGTAAGAGGAGAGGAAATAAACATATCCATCTTCATACTTGCTTTAGTATGAAACACTTTTCCAACAACCGTCTACGAGTGAAAGGGATGTACATCAATCAGAAACTGAATCAAATATTTGGTCCAAAATTTCTAATGAATGGTTTCAAACAATCCTGTTTTTAATTGACTCCTTCATTTTTAATTGAGACCTGACATCACCTATGCCCTGCAGAGGTTAGATGAATTAGGCTCAAAATGAACTGTTATGTTTTTTAGAAGCATAAATGATGCTTTCCAAGAATGACAGGATCACATGATCAGTCCCAAAAAACCCAAACTCTATACCTGAAAGTTTCCTTTTTTTTTTTTTTTTTTTTTACATTTCTTCACCTTCATACACTTTCGGGAGTCTTCCCAAGATAGGATACCTCAATGCATCCACCAATGGACGGAATGTCAAGCAGCATACAAAATTTGTTTGCTCATTCCTTCAATATGGGACACTCGAGTGAAGGGCACAAAGATCAGTTTCTGGGGGATGGAGGACAAATTTTTATTGATGTTGTGTATGCTTCTATTTTTACCACCATGTTCCTAAATTAACTGAGCTTGCTAGCCCAAGTGCTGCCACCCAAAAAAACTTAGTGTCCCACCCACCAGGTTTCATTTATAAATGACATTTAAATCTCAAAGGAGGCTTCCTGTTTAAATAAAGGCTAAATAAAGTAATAATATAGGCAGTACCGATTATCTCTGGTCCAGTCAGGCCGGACAAATGTGAAGAAGAGACAGGAGTGGTGCTGAGTGCAGGCCATCTGACAGTGGTGCACGTCGGGAGAGAGGATCTGAAGAACATCACTTCCTGGGAAGTCTGTATCCTCCTGGAGCTCACTCACACACTCTGTGGAAAGACAAAAAGGGAAGCACTCAAGAGCCATAAATACTCCAGCAAACACTCTTTGCTTCTACAGTGCTAAAGCACACTTTTTCAGTTCTGTCCTTGTGGTACTTCATGTTTTTAGTGCAGATACTTATTGAAGATCTTCTACCTTCACTGAAAGAGTCTCCCCAGAGAGAAGCGAGACACAGCAGAAGCAGACACCCTCTCATTGTTGAGCTATGAGGAACCACCAGCTCAAACTGAGCATACAGGGACAGAATCTTTGCTGATGTTTGAGAAAAAAACCTCTGGAAGTCTAAAGTGCAACTCCATGTCAATTGAAAACAAAACAGTACCCTGCATAAAATTCACATCATTGTAAGGAAACTGATATTGTCTGTCATATCTCTGAATTCTAAAGCATGCAAAATATAATATAAACTGGAATGGGTTTTGCATAACATATTATTAAATTCACATATTTTTTAAATCAATTTTTATTGTTTTTTTCTAAATAACAAGTTAGACAAAATATTGTGCTTACACAGAACATAGGATCAGTATCATCTCCTCATGAATTCACATACAACCCCCTTACGCCCTCTTCCTCTCCCCCATCCCCCCCAACACCCTATCAACCCCCCCCCCGCCCGGCAACCCCATCACACGATCTACCACTTATGCAAAAATAAAGAAAAAACACATATCATTCAGAAAATTTTAAAAATTAAAGGGCATCATTCGGCATGCAAGTTATATAACTTAATCAGAACTTTGTCTGCAGTTTGCATTTTGGATATATATTTGGAATTGTGCAACTTGAAGTAGGTGAACACTATCAGGTTTCATCAGCCATCAGTTTATCAACCTTCAAAAGGGCAGTAACCCCATTCTTACTTTAACAAAAGATTCTCATTTTTAAACTAGGATTGAATGGAATATTCAATGTTGAAAATTAATTACCAAATTAATTTCTATAGTTTACAAATCAATTCATCTTGCCACCGCTCAGTCAGTCCTGTGTTTTTACTTTATTTATTTAGAGAGATATTTAGGAAATTGATCCCTGAGTTTAAAATAACCTTCTATTTACATTCCTGTTTGATGCAATTCAAATAAAAGGACAAACTTTGTACTTTGAACATTATCGGCCCTCTGCTGACTTCACCGTAATTCAGGCTTGGTGCATAAAATGGAAGGCCATTCGCTATCTGAGAAAATGCATCCAGACTTCAAAGCCCAAATGAAGCATTATTTTGTCTTAAGTAACTATATCTATACTTGTAGTAATAGCAATGCATCTTAATTTAATATAGTTACAGAGAAATACAACACAAGCAGCATAAATTATTGAATAAACATGGAATATTGAACCAAAATAGAGTTTACAACTTTGGAAGCTGATCAACTGAACAAGCTAAATAAATGTGAGCAGTTGTTTTGTTTACTTTGTCCCAAAACAGGCAGGTCAAAAAAAAAACCCTCTTAACATTAGATTTAAAAGACTGGAGATCTACTGTCCAAAAGGATTAAATAAGAAAATGCTATATACTGCCTCCATCATCAGCGAGTCCACTACACCGCAGGGATCCTGTGTTTCTGGTATTCACATAAATCAGAGTATCTTAATTTATCATAATTTAAGTGTGGAATGTCTGACCTGTATATTTTTGTCATGATCTCTCAACAGTGATCCTAATCATGATATTTCTTTGCAAGATAAATTTTAAACAAATTAATAAACCTTCTTTCAGGTAACTGAACAGCAAATCAAGAAGTGATACAAGATATAGAATGATTTAAAACAATAACTTGAGCCATGAACCCAAAAAATGTAATTCCCTGCCAGCTATTTACATTTTTGCATCTGGATCTTTTGAAAGTATAGATCCATGAGTTGGACAAATTTAACAACTGGTGCTTTATTCTGCGCTTCTGAACTCTTTGCCTCAGTTAACACACTTTCACATATATTTCCCATACAGAAAAGACATTTACAAAGCCAAATATGGTTTTTATAATGTGGCTAACTTCCTACATGTCACTGGTGCATTCGACTCACATTCGGCTTATTCCACCATCAACGCAACGAACATGTGCTCAGAAACAGAAAACATCCCCTGAATGTACAGGTTGTGTGCGATGCAACACAAATTATCACAAATGTTGTTACAAAGTACCTTGCTTCAAGTCATGAGTTTTATTTTCAGGAAATACTTCTATCTACAGAGGGTGTGATGGTGGAGCAAGTTCTGTAGACTTCTCCCACCATAAGTTCATTTGTGTCAGTTCCTTCCACCCGTACAACTTCTTAATTTTGCAGGGATTTGTCGACCTGTTGTTCTCCATCTGGTTCTTTCCTTTGTTGGATCATTAAATGTGTCTTTTGCTCACATTATGTTGTAAGAGCATGTTTCTTTTTTACACTGCCTTATATCATGGTATATTTTCTTTACTTCAAATTCTGTTTGTCGTTCCCCTCTCTGATGGTGTTGTACTCCTGTGCTGTAATACAGCATTGTGAAACGCTATCTCATTGACCATTACTTTTTATTTCATATTATATAGTATAACTTGCTATGGAATTTATAAAATGAACATGAACGCACAATTTATAAATAACAGATCAACAGTGATACAGCAAAGAGAATGTATTGCTTTATCTTTTAGAGTAATTACTGGAAAACTGGATTTTTTTTTGTTAAAGCTTGGCAACTAGACTTTAGATGCATTTGCACTTTAGACCTCTGAAGGATTTCTGCACGAATATCAGCAGAGACTCTTTCCCTGAATGTTCAGTTGGAGCTGGTGGTTCCTCATAGCTCAACAATGAGAGGGTGTTTGCTTCTGCTGTGTCTGGCTTCTCTCTGGGGAGACTCTTCCAGTGAAGGTAGAATACCTTTTTCAAAAACAGTATGTGCAATAAAAGTAGCATGAGAAAAGGACAGAACTGAAAGTGTGTGTTTTGGGACTTGTAGAAACAGTGTCTGCTGGAGTATTTACGGCTCTTGAGTGCTTCCCTTTTTGTCTTTCCACAGAGTGTGTGCGTGAGCTCCAGGAGGATACAGACTTCCCAGGAAGTGATGTTCTTCAGATCCTCTCTCCTGACGTGCACCACTGTCAGATGGCCTGCACTCAGCACCACTCCTGTCGCTTCTTTACATTTGTCCGGCCTGACTGGACTGGGGACAACCGGTACTGTCCTTTAAAATTCTGTGATTTTTATGGTGAGAGTGCAAATGAGAGCAGTGTTACATGAAGGATGAGAAGGAGATATGTTTGGTAGCCTTTCAAGCCAGCCCTCCTTCATATCCTTGCAGATACAACACTGACTGTAAAATAACTATGTTCAGTGGTAAGCCTTTCCGTATTTATCATATCGTTGCCAACCATTTAGTATGAAAAATCATTATTTTTATATTTATAGGTTGTACAGTCAGCTAGTGAAAAGTACTTCAGACATCCTGAAGCAGAAGTAAAAAATATCACATTTTATCAAATAACTTCAACAAATAGTTTTGCAAGGGTTTATGAATATGCCATTGGATGGTAAAATTCACCATGCACAAAAACACCATGGTGGGTAGATGTTGGATACTGAGTACATTTTTAAATAAAGGAGTGTTATTTAAAAATGTTATTTTTAAATAACACGTGAACAAATCATTTAATGATCATTTATCATATGATCTGGATACATAGATTAATCAAATAGTGAAAGTCTGTGCTTTACAGGAAAGTTCAGTTGTTGTAGTTGTTGTTTCGTATTGTCCTATGATTCAGTTTCACAATATATTTCATTTGTAGTACATTGAAAAATATACAGATGTTCCCTGTCTGGAAAATCAAGTGTTAGGGTGTTCTGGGCAATCAAATTGTCATCGTCACTCTTGTACCACAGACAGTTCTACTGCTATCTGAAGCACACCCCAGACGGAAAGCCCCTGAAAGTGAATTCTATAAACGGGGCAACTGCTGGTTATGCCTTGAAAAACTGCGAAGGCAGCCAACAAGGTAGGCTGTCCCTGCACAGTAAATTGAGGTGACCAGTCGGTATGAAAGATTTGTTGCTTCTTAATCAGTGACTTTTTAACTCTGTGGAAGTGTTCCTCTGGTTGGTGCTTCCCTGCTTGTGAAGTCAGAGTTTGGAGAGACAAAGAAGAACCCGCCATATGCAGTGTTTGACTCATTAATTTGAACGATCATCTTGTTTCACTGTCGAAAGTTAAACTGTTGTGTTCCAAAAGACCAGTGGTTGAAAGATAATTGTGGCTTCACCCATTATGAGTGGGGCTTATGCAAATTTCTTCTCATGTGACTTTGGAGGCATGTATCAGGTATTTAAGTGTTATTGTCAAGGTGCTGTTGGTACTCAGTTGGTATATATTTGTGAGTGACAAATTATACCTTAAAAGATTCCTTAAAAATTTTGTATTATAGTATGATATAGTTAAAGGGAAGTGCCAACAAAGTGAAACATACATGCATCAAAGACAATGAAAACTATTAATGCTAAAATACCACTGCACAGTGATGGTTGTAATTTGCTTTGCACAAAATTGAGTTTATGATTATAAAATTGCTCAAATATCAAAAAGTTGACATAGGCATTTATTGAATCAATACTTCCTTGGCCCAAATTGCCATAATATACTATATTTACATGCTGTCCTAAATACATTTTATCCTATTTAATCAACTATCATACTCAATGCATTTTATTTGATAAGATTGCAGCAAAAGAACACACTGAATTGTAGAGACCTGTATTGTAAAAATATCACAGGATATACTATATACACTGCATTAACATATTATAAATGTTTTCCCTTCCCTGTAGTCTGTCTCTCAGAAGTCTATAAAGATGTGGACTTTGCTGGAGCAGACTACAAATCCCTGTTTACAGACAGCTATGAAAATTGCCAGAAAACCTGCACCAAGGATCCATATTGCACATTCTTCACTTATGTCACTGCAGATTACCCAGAGATTGAATTCAGGTATGCATAAATAATTCCTTGTTTCTCCTCATGGAATGCAATTGAATATCCTCATAACGGCACTGCTGGTATGGATGAAGGCGGCTGATGTTTTTGAGTGATTACCCTTCCATCAGGCATAAGTGCTATTTGAAGCACCGAAGGACTCTCCCTAATCCCCCAGCTGTCATATCCAATCAAAATGCTGCATCTGGCTTCTCAAAGGCCATCTGTAGTACTACATCAACAGGTAAGAAGGACACATGCATGCACATATACACCCACCTGAGTGTGCACACCCAATTCACACATGCTTACCTAGATAGACAAACCAGAGCGCACAAACAGCCAGGTTTGTATATGTACACACAGACAAACATGCACCAACTTGAATATGAATATTGACAAATCAACATACACACAATCAGATGCATACAATCACTGTATGAGTGATCAAAGAAATGAAAGGGAACTAAAGTGATATCCAAACTTTACATGACTCTGTCAGCCTCTTGATTTTGGAAATGCTAAATCCTTCTGTAGACCAAAGAAACAGGAAGGGCTATTTAACTTTGTAATCAATTACATCAATTAATGGAGTAAGCACTTTCGAGGACCAGGGCTGAGTAACCTGGTTCTAAATCCTATGGTTTCCCTTGTGATCAATCCACAGAGTGCACTGCTGTCCTCCACAGAGACACAGATTACCCAGGAAATGACTTTGAGACCGTACCTGCCCCCTCACCTGAGTACTGCCAGGTGCTGTGCACTGCTCATCCACGCTGTACCTTCTTCACATACAACAGGTATGGCCTTCTGATGGCTCAATCAGTAAGTCACTTTGTTGAGGGTCCTGGGTTCGGATCCCAGTATTTCCAAGTCACACTCATGATGTGTTTAGGCCCTGTGAATTGCTGCTTGTGTGCCACCAAACATGGTATATACATTCCAAATCACCGCACTATTTAGGCAACACAATAACAACAAATTTTATGTTTTGGCACATAATTCCAAAACCGTAAGCTGAAATTCTGTGTAACATTTTTTTCCTGGATTCCATAGGTCAAGACATATCTGTCCATGTAAGCCACACCTATTTAGGCCTTGGAAGATTTTTGACAATTTTACATTTTGTCCAAATATTTTTTTTTCACTTCTTCTCCTACAACTTTAGTCCAATCATCACTAAAACTTTTCATCATGGATTTGCTGCAATGCATTTTCAAAGTTTACAGGAAATGCTAGTTTTCAGTAAAACAGGCATAACCCACCAAAGGTTTGTCAAATCAATGCAAAAATCAAACCATGTGTATGGTCTGTACATGTATGCAAAGGTGCTTTAAGTTCCAGCTATAGGTGGCACTACAATCTTACAACATTTATGTGTCAGAATCAGCTGCATGGATTTTTTGTGATTTTTTTTTTGCGCAAGTTCCAGGCTCATGTCCAGATCTTGGTATACAATGTGGTCATGATTGGAGAAAAGGGGCATGGTGTATAAACAAAAACACACCGTTTTATTAAGAATGCAGGCAAAACTTCCAAAAATCATTACATCATCCACTGATGTGTGGCAAACGTTTGCCTTGCTGCAACCTATGGCCAATTCAGAGTGCCATCTCTCTATAATTTTAAAATTATATGAATCAATAAATATCTTGATCTCCATTAGGGCAGGCAAGTCTCCCCAATTAACACTTTTATTGTCCAAAAGTGGTCAGTTAATTCATTCATATTAAGGCCAACAAACATTTTGGAAAATCACTTTGATTTTAAAAATAAACATTCACTCAATAATAGCCTATACCCACACACTCTAAAGCTTCTACAGGGATACATTCTGTCTTTGTTCTTTCTTCTCTTTTTCTCCTTCTTGAGTTTCTTTTCAGGATTATATCACCAACATTTTAATTATTGTAAATGCTTTACATATATCCCCGCAACATAGCACAACCAGTAAATCACCTTCCTCAGGACACAATGGTTCTGGGTTTGAATCCAACTATTTCCTAGTTGTTCTTGGATCTTGTAAATTGCTGTTTACAATTTGTGTTAAGATCATTAAAGTAGTTGTGGATGGTAGCAGGGTCCATGGTAAGTTGTTCATTAATGTATTCTTATGAAGCAACTTTTTTAAATGAAATTTGTAGTTGTAAGACTACTTTGTTTAATAAGTACTTTGGCAATAATCCATTTCAAGGCTGATCAGGGCTCAAGATGTTTGCCTGGTGTCTTTTCCAGAGTCAGAAAAGTCTGCTTCCTGAAGCATAACACAGAAAAGCGACACACCAAAGCTGAGAGTGAAGCGATTTCCGGTTTCCCCAACCGCCTCTGCGGCCCTCCTTCTGGTGAAGAGCATCTTTTCTTCACAGCTCACATTAATCATATACATCTGTTGCATGCTGATTGTCTCTTTTTCAAGGCTGGCTGGGGGTCACTGAAACTACTAGTAGTTTACAGAGCTTTGCAAGTTTCCTTGAGTATGCATGTGTCTTTTAAAATGTGTAAACCTTAGGTCACTAAGTTTTTGATTACTTTGCCAGATGTATGAAACACCACCCAAGTAAATGGCCTAAACAAGACTATTTGTACAATACTGATCAGTAATTGACTCAGCAATTTCATATTCACATATGCCAAGTACAGGAGATTTGAGCATTCTCTGTGTCTTGGTAACTGTACACAGGATGCATGGAAAAGAGGTTTGAAGACACAGACTTCCCAGGGTATGACCGAAAGTCGCTAAAGCTGGGTACTGTGCAGGAGTGTGAGGATGCCTGCACCGCGGATCCCAGCTGCCATTTCTACACTTACGCCTACAGCACGTTTCATGACCCAGCCTACAGGTCAGTGGCAGCCTTGTCTTGATCCTGTCACAAAATCACCCAAGACTGAAAAACCCAAGATATGAACTGTGAAGGAATTGTGATGTGTGAATACACCATTGTCAATGTTCTCCATGATAGTCATTGGCTCTCCACACATACAATTGTTGTTGCTGCATTGAATTTGTTTGGGAACATAATATAGATTGTGCTTTTATTATGTTTTCTTTTGACCATAACAGTTACCTCATTTCATTATTTGATATATATTTTGTGTATCATTAAGAACTGAAAAATAAAAGACAAAGACATGTCCCAACACACATTATATAAATGATAATGTTTATTTTATTTTATGTCTGCCACATAGCTCTTTAGATTTAACTCTGCACCACAACAGTGTAGAACCTTCAGAGCTGTATGTTGAAAGCAGCATATAAAGATGCAGGAAAATCGGATATCTTGAATGTACAGCCCTGTTGGATGTGAAATGTTATGTTAACTCACAGACATGTGTGTCATCTCTAGGCAGTATTGTCATCTGAAGCAAGTTATTACAATTCCATTGGTCCCATCAATCAAAAAAGTGAAAGGGGCAATATCTGGATTCGGCCAAAGTGACTGCCACACAGACAGCATCGTAGGTTTGTATTTACAAAGACTGGATCTCACTATAAAAATGACCTGAGTAATGTCATCATTGTTAACAGCACATACACTAAATGTGATGCTAATTGATTGTTAGTCTGTGATAGAGTGCCTCTGGGGTAGGAGATTACCAGCGCCTATACTTTAGAGTGGGGTGATTGGCATTTTGGCCATTGACAGGGCATTTTCTCTGGTTCTCAGGTTGACTCTGGCGGTCCTCTGGTGTGCCAGGCTGATGGCTGATGGTACCTGACGAACATCACCAGCTGAGAAATAGGGTGTGGTGAGGCACAGAAGCCTAGGGTGTACACTTGTGAATCCAGCAACAGTAGCTGGATCAGGAGTTGATTCAATCAATCAGCAATTGATTCAGTCACTTTAAATTACATTATCAATGCTGCACATTCAAGAGATTTGCTCACCTCTGCTTTATAAAGCCTTAAACTTTCAAATGTATTACAGTTAAAATCTATTTTACTTTGAGCAACTGTTTGATGTCTTCTTTGAAGCCAGCAGGTGAGGATTTACAATGACAAAACATGGTAAAATAGCACAAGATGCCTGCATACAAATAAAGCTTTATTCTCAGTTGATTGTCTCCTCAGATCCAGATGTAAATGCATGGTATATTGTAATGGCCGTTTGTAAACCCATGTATTACACTCATGTAGGTTGGCTAAAGATCATGAAAAATGAATGGAAACAGCACAATAAGTACTTTCAGCATGACTAAATGTATACAATCATTACTTTACTATCCATTTCCATTATGAGCTAAATGAGAAAAAAAATTCATATCAACTTCTAGATATCATCTAGGTTCAGGTAAAATTTATTTTTTTCTGCATCAGATCATATGGGTGGTTCTTAGGATATATTACTATATTCTGATGGGATGTGGTCCAGTTTGGCTATCTGCACACAGAAGCACTGACAAACACAATCAGATTTCATTTGTTTGCAAATACCATTAGGCCTACATCTGATCAATTATTAATTACTATGGCTGCCATGTTATTTTAAACTGTTTAATTTAAATAACATGGCCTGATGTCAGAATGTCAAATGATAATGAACACTAAAATGTATGTAACACAAACTAATAGTTTTAGGTTTTAAGCTTTGGTACTATGCAGGTTATATCACCTATATATGATATACTGGAACTAAGCAGGTCCACCAATGGACAAAGAAGAATAAGATAATGGTTCCAGTCCCCACTGCCATTGCCCTCACAACAAGACAGTGACTGTATAGGCCCCCAGATATCTGCTGCAAAAAGGTTTGAGATCCCTATTTGTCTTACAAATCAATGCACTAAGTAGGTCTGCAATACTGCTGTCTAATAAATTCTCACATTACTTCTCACAAGCTCGGTAATCATAAGCACAACGTTTTTAGATTTGAACTCTGCTACTGACGTCAAAGCCAGTTCTATTTCCCCAACGAAATAGCATATATCATGACAATATTGGCTCCACTGTGTATCTTTGCCATGCACATGCTATGAAGTGTACTACATTGATAACACTGCGGGAGCAGAGTGAGTTTCACAGTTCGGCCCATTATAGTGTCGTGAAATTATGATCTCGATTAATTCACTGACTAAGGGTAATTCAGAGCGGTCGCAGTTACACGTGTGAGCAAGAAGACATGGGCTCATGTGGTGCTACATGTTGGATGTTCCTTTGGAAATTTTGCCGTATGTACTTCGTATGGCCAGAAGAGGCGCCACTCATTGCCATACTTGCTTGTTATCGAGGTCAAAGTTGAAAGTGTACAAGCAAGATGGCAGCCGCCAAACGTGTACTTTATGTTGGTGAGTTAAACTTTTTTTTCTCTGCCGTAAATCAGATTTTAGATATTATTTTAAAAGTACTGGTGCGTTTTCATATGCGCCGAAACTATATTGATCTAGTCTGTTATTAATACATAGCAAAGAATAACGTTTTGATCGGGTTGTTTGCTACATACCTGCTAGCATTGCTACAGGTCAGTTAACGTTTCCGCAGTTTGACTTACATGGACTTACAATTTGTCTGGTATAGTTGGCCGATGTTTTTGAGGGACAAGCATAATTATAGAATGGTCATTACCTGTTTACGTGATTAACCCAGTTACTGTATTGCTCACCTGACTTTGTATAACTGTCTTGTGTAGGTGGGCTGGCGGAAGAAGTGGACGAAAAAGTTCTTCATGCAGCTTTCATTCCCTTTGGTGATATCACTGATATACAGATACCTCTCGATTATGAAACTGGTGAGACAGCTGAATAACCTGAAGTCGGTATTAGTAGTGTGCAAACGAAAATACTTTTGTCTTTCGTGTTTTGCCATTTTAAAACGTTTGTTGTAAATTTAGGCACAAGTATGGTTGTGACGATGCAATAGAGGTTCAAGAAATTTTGAAAAGCAAAGTTTGGTTGCAAATTCAATCAATTTGTGTATGCGTATCATACATATGTGTCTGCAACTTTTCTATTTTAGAAAAGCATAGAGGTTTTGCCTTCATCGAGTTCGAACTTGCAGAGGTAAGTTGTTTTTTTTTTTTTTTTTTTTTGAACACTTGGTAGCTAGGTCTATTTCAAAGTACTTCCATGTTATTGTCCAAGTTATTTGTTTCAGTTTTTTTTTTAACTTATGTGGTGCTAATGTGTATACTGATTAAGAAGCCGTCATTAACAATATTGTTTAATCTTATATTTTTATCTCCTCACCACCCCATTTAAAACAGGACGCTGCTGCTGCCATTGATAACATGGTGAGTTATACTTTTGTATGAGTGCTTTTGCATGCCCTTGTAAAAAATGACCGGTATTGCTTAACGCAACTGGTTAAATCATGCAATTATGAATGGTGTGCACTGACTGAAGACCAAGGCAGAATATATAAAAGATATTTTTGCTGTTTTTCATGCCTTTTCTCATAGAATGAGTCAGAGCTGTTTGGCAGAACAATCAGAGTGAACATCGCCAAGCCCATGAGGATCAAAGAGGGCTCTTCTCGACCAGGTGAGAAGTTGAATGACGTTTTGTCAGTCTGTCATACATGTTGTATGGACAAGATGTAGGTGGCCTTGCAGACTACACAAACCTGAAGTTTAACACCTTGACTGTGCCTTACTGTGTTGTGCAGATTTATACATTTTTGCAGCACAAAGTTCATCTGTTTCTCTGTGCAAAGTCAATTGATAAACCAAAAATTTGTGAAATGAAATTTGAGTGTGTGGTGAGTCTGAGCTCTGCCTATGAAGCATATATCCCTTAAAGCACCACATTGCACAGTTTGACTAACTACAAATTATCTTCTGATTGTTCCATCCAGTGTGGTCAGATGACGACTGGCTGAAGAAGTTTTCAGGGAAGACCTCAGAGGAAGCTGAGGGGGCAGAGCCTGCAGGAGAGGCAGGCAGCACAGAAGCACAGGAGGTATATTGTGCTGTAGCCACATAGAGTGTCCTGCAAGCATTCTGTGTTTCAATGTTCTGGCAATCAAGTCTTGAAGTGTAAAAGCCTAGACCTTATTGTGCTTTAGCATGTAAATAGTGAGCACGTTTGGCCATGTGTAAATGAGGCTGTCAGTGTACTGAAATCATGGATATTTCTGACTTTGGTTTTGTTTATAGGGTGAACCTCCTGCCAAGAAGGGCAGGGCCAACCCTCAGGTCTACATGGACATCAAGATTGGCAATAAGCCAGCAGGACGACTACGTTTCCTTCTCCGAGCTGACATTGTACCTATGACAGCAGGTAGAGAGGCTCTGTGTTTTCTTCTGATAGGTTGTGGTGTAGTTTTGTTGGTAGAACATTTGGTGTTGTGTAGAACATTTCATTTTAACACAGCAGTAAACAAAGTAACTGAGTATGTCTTGTGATAGTTAGTCTATACATTTATCCTTGATCCTTACCCATAATGCCCTGGTGTCCCTTGACAGAAAACTTCCGTTGCCTGTGTACCCATGAGAAGGGTTTTGGGTTCAAGGGCAGCAGCTTCCATAGAGTTATCCCACAGTTCATGTGCCAGGGAGGAGACTTCACCAACCACAACGGCACAGGGGGAAAATCCATCTATGGACGAAAGTTTGACGATGAGAACTTTGTCCTCAAACATACTGGCCCAGGTACTGGGACGCTGATCTCCAGTATAAATTTTATAGATACAATTATGAGTGCCATGGCTGTAAAGTTCATGTGTTGTGTTCACGTGCTTTGCTTTAAATTTCCATTTGGTGATAGTGTGCATACGTTAATCTGTCTCAAAAATATAGGCCTACATTAAGGTAATGGTAGAGATTAATCTTGAGAGATGCAGGAAGTACTGGTATTTGTGGAGGCATAGCCCTTGATTAGTCTCAAAAAGTACTTAAAAGTTACCTTGTTTTAATGTTAAATCCTGCTCCGTCTGCCCAGATGCATTACATGTAGGGTAAGGGTGAACTACATCAAAGATAGAGGGAGATGTATTGTGGGTAACACCCAGTAATTGTGCTGCATCTCAGAAAGAAGACTGCTGTCCAGCCTTTTCAATCTGTTCAGCATAGAGATGCTCGTTTAAGGTGACACTGCTCCTCCTCCATTTCAGGGCAGCTTTCTATGGCTAACTCAGGACCCAACAGCAATGGCTCACAGTTCTTCATCACCTGCGATAAGACGGACTGGCTGGACGGCAAGCACGTGGTGTTCGGTGAGGTGATGGACGGCATGGAGGTGGTGCGCGCCATGGAGGTGAGGGACTGGGATGAGGCCACAGGGGTGAGGGGAAAACGGGGAAGAGCTAACAGGGGTGAGGAAAGAGAGAGAATGGGCCAGGAATGGGAAGATGCCATAACTTTGTATGCTGTTCATATATTTCACCGTAGTGTATTGTCAAAGTTGTAATGGAATGCCTTGTTTGATGCTTCCATTGCTGGCTGGGACTCTCAAGGAAACTATTTTTAGCTCTGTGGTAATTTGTTTTTGAAAACTTGAGGTTACAGTCAACCAAAATATAGAAAGGTAATTTAGGTATATATGGAGAGGCTAAAGGGGATGAAGAAAGGTGGAGTAGATGCCTCCAGCCATGCAGGAAATGGAGGCAAAGTGGATGGAGTGAGACATAAATGTCTTTTAGGTAGCTACCATGATATTTAGCATAGTGATGAATGAGTGATGTTTCACAAACCTCATAATGGTTTTAGCAATATTGAGCTGGCTATCACATTCTTGATTGAATGTGGAGGAAGAGCCTCCTCTGTGAATGGAGAGTTGTGTGTGATGGACACACCTCACTGTGGGTGAGGAGCACAGGGGGCAACAGGTTATGAGGACAGTAACTTTTTGGGGGGTCTCAGCAAGCTGAAGCCACCAAGTGACTGTTTACTGCAGCGCCCCTTTGGGGGTCACGACTTGATCCATTTCCACAAACCTTTAATAACACTGGTGTAATTATCTCCATACCATCAGTACTGTCGTCATCAGTAAATGTAAAAATGTGCTTTAGTTCTCTGTCTGTGGTTATTGAATGAGTAAATGCACAAATGCAACTAGATGTGTGAGCAGTGATACTATTAAAGGGTTTTTTCCAGAAGGGAACAAAAATAAACGTCACAGTGATACTCTGGATTCTGGGATAGCATTTCAGAGCTTGAAAAGGCTGAGCAGCAGCAAAGTTGTTGTTTAAGGGATGCTGCAGTTATTAATGTTTATTAAATTATTAAAGTTATTTAATGTTTAAATTCCACCTTTCTGTTTTTACATTTGTAAAAATTTACATTGCCTATCTGTGTATCGGTGCTGATTTCAATTCATCGTCTTCTAAAAACGGTTTTGTAATATGTATAGATATTACAGATCAATATATTATCATTGTGTGTTTTCAGGCTCAGGGTTCTAAAGATGGAAAGCCCAAGCAGAAGGTGATCATCTCAGACTGCGGGGAGTATGTTTGACAGGCACACAAGGAGAGACACCCCGCAATTCAACAATTAGCAGTGCTGAGCCAGGGACCAGTTCTGAGTGATGTTACAGATGACAAGGGTTGGAGCAGTTTGTATAGATTTGAAGGGATTATTTCATGGTTTCTTCCCTTTCTTTCCCGGTTACGCAGCAACAAACCCACCTGAACCCAAGGCTGTAGCCACAACTGCTCACCTGTTTTAGGTTTCCTGAGTATGCCCGATTTGCCCTCCAAAGTAACGTGGTGACTTAAACCCCTCGTGAGGCCAAGGCAGTGATGTAAATACTATGTGAATAAATGCTTTTTTTACAAGGAGAACCTGTGTCAGTGTTTGCTCTTGGAAACCAGTTTTCCATTTCCCATCTTGAGAGTAAAGCCAAATGTTTAGTGAAGGGCTGCATGATATATCACATTTTTAAAAATATTGCAAATGCATTTGTCGTGATAATCATATTGCAGTCTGTTGCGATAATGTAATTATTGTAATTGAATGAGCTGACAGCTGTATGAAAACATAGAATGCAAGGAATACAAGCAAGCACAACTGGCTCTTTATGAAGCTGCATGCACATCGATGACATTACGTGCAAGATGAGCAGGGAGAAGTGAATCCAGTGTGAAGCAAAGAACCTGCATAAGATGATCTGATTACTAAACGAAGAAGCACCTCGGTTACGTGGTAGTATTTTGGCTTTACACATGACGACCACGCTGAATCAGAAGTGATGCGCAGTAAAGATTTACTGGTCACTGAGAAATTGGGAGTGTTTTTTTACCCAAGAAGAACAGGAAACATATTTATACATAAACATAATTACATTTGCATATTGGAAATGTAATTATTTCAGGTTTTAAACTAAAAAATAATCTAAACTGATCAAATACATTAATCACCGTCGTGATAATCCATAAATTCATTGCCTATCACATTTTTTCTCGAGCAGCCCTATTAGTGTAGACTAAATTCTGTATGTCTTTACCTAAATCTTCCAAAACGGTTTTCCTAAGCCCCTTCCTGTAACTCGCAACCCCAGTTTAAGCATTTGGAGCCTTGCTGTTGATGTAGATTATAAAGACATTTTCTGTGTCTGTATAATGTCTGTAGCATGCTCGACAAATCATGGGGCAAACATCTTCACTCTGTGGACTGGACCACTGTCATCTTGAAAGCAACCCTTTTCTATAGGGAAGAAATGTTTTAATGTTCATCTCCTCCCTTTTTCCATTGTCCCACTATTGGAGGAGAGAGGGAGGAGATGACATGATGGTGGAGGAGTATTTAAACACACCTATCAAGTGATATCAACCTTTCCTTCCCAGGAGTACCCAAACTACATGAACATGGCCCACACAATTATCGAGTCACCAGTGCCCCTCACCATTGGAACCCTGTTTTTATTCATTTATTTAGTATTTTCCTGTATCTTAACATATGTGCTGGGAAAAACAGCTGAACTGCTGATTGAAGTTTGCAGTATTTTTCATGGGCAGAACATTTAACTGTCCTAACACTCTGCAAATGTAGATGTTGTTAAATGTTATTTTGGGATCTGGAACTCGAAAAGATAAAGGTTACTGAACAGGGCATATACAGCATTTTAGATGAGTGGTAATTTGAATCTCAGTGTAATCCCCAATCCTTTTTTCTTTAAATAAAAGACATCATTCCAGTTGCCTATATTGGTTTTATTAGTTTTCAGATAAAAGCAGACAGAAAAGGGTCTTGCCCACATTGATTTACAGCACTGGAGCCTGTGTTGAATCGGGCTTGTAATATAGTAGAATACACAGCATTAAGCTGTCCCTTGTCTTGTTCTACAGTCATTTATTCAATGAATCTCTGTCATTAACCATATATGACTGTTATTGACTCTTCTGACGCGGAGTCTGTGTGAATGTAACCTGGTTTGGCTTTGGCTCTGGAGCTTCAGATAAAATGACTACATTTCCAAAGGTGGATGACTTAACGTGAAAGCAGCTCGATGCATAATTTTTAGAGTCAGCCATGTGTCTTGCGGAAGTGCAGCTTTGCAGTCATACAGCATTAGCTTATCAAAATGGGCTTAGAACCAGAAACTTGGAACATCATAACACTTTCAGATGACCTTCATGTATTTGAGTTCATTCTGTGTTCTTTTACCTTTTACCATGTCGCTGTATCAGAAGAGTTAAACTATACTGAAAGCGGAGCTAAGAATACAGTCGTCTATTACTATTGCTTTCTGTTCACAGGGGAAAAGCACTAAAAATACCTTGCAACCGACTAGCTTTTCTTGCTGACATAATAATAGTCTTCTCACAGAGATTAAGGTTTTCACTGAGTATAATTGTCCTTTTAAAATGTCCTCTAAATTAGCAGTGATTTCAGCCAGCTTTTTAAGCACTTAAGTGACAATAGATTTAAGGTAAGTAGTCATTCTTGATCCAAAAAAAGATGCTGGACTGTATGCTTACATTTAATGATTGTTATTAATGTTTTTAATAGATTCCAGGTCTCCAAAGGCCTGAGAATATGTTAATGTCCCCATCAACTGTCACAACCGTCGAACAACCCCCCTTCCCCCACATCTTGGCCAAAACCTTGCACTCTGTGCCATGGCAACCCTGAAGTTATACCTCATACAATTCCTGGCCCTGCAGGACCCATTCTCCAGTTTCAGCTGAGATAGTCATACAGGCTGCAGCCATTTTTGTAGTAGCTGAGATTTACCGAGCTTTTAAAATGAAAGCAGCGGAAAAAGGTAGAAATAAATGCTTTAGCTGTAGGGAGTGGGGTTTCCTCTACTACAAACACACCTTAACACCCTGCTTACCCCGCCTTTCCGGGAGGTCTCTCATAAGACTTGTCTTGGAATGCACTATAAAGAGATTAATATTGCCATTAATATTAGCGTAATTACTGTTGATACATACTGTGGCCTCCCTACCACTAGGGGGGAGGGGCACCAGAGGATTCCCTCATACCACCCCTGGCCTTGACCTCACCCTCTGAAGCCTTCAGGTCAGGAGCTTTGAGTCACCAGTTTAATCTACATCCTTGCTTCCCTGAAGTTCTTGTCCATGAATCACTCCTCATCAGCTGCCTCCTCCCTTTTCGAGTCTTCTGCTTTTTGAGCTATAAGTTGAGGACCAGGGCTTGGGAGGGCTGCTACTTCAAGGGCTAAAGAGCTAGCATCTTGTTCAGTGTCCTTCCTGGTGGATATTTCCTCCTATGAACGATGGGGAAAAAAAAAATCACCATAAGACTCACACTTAGCAGTGGTAAGCTGACAACATGGAAACAATGCCTTGCATCGATTGGTTAATGGCCGTGTGGACACAAAATGACTTACTTGCTCACAGAACTCTGGTGCCTCGATCTCTTCTCCATTTGAGTGGCAGCTAGGGCTTGGCACTTCGATTCCGTGGCTCTCAAGGATGGCGGCCTCTAAGCAATAAAAGGCAAAAGTGCTGTCAGCCTCATATGAATTAGATGTAGTGCCAATTGTAAATAACCCAGGATTAGGAAAGTCCACTCAGCAAATAATGATCATGGTACAAAGCCAGAGGCTCAGAAAATACAGCTTTCATTTTTGTGTACACACACACGCACACACACATATGACTGTATCTTACACAACTGTAACATCACTATTCACAAGTTAGGACTAACTACAGAAAAGGTTGCAGAGCAGATGTTCTAGAAAAAAATCCCACAGATCCATTCGTGCTTTTCATTAGGGCTGTCTTACCAATGTTGGCCCGCCTCTTCATCTCCTTCCTACGATTGGCAAACCAGTTATACACTTTGAGGGCTGTGACTCTTTCAAACTCGGACAGCTTGCATCCTGAGAAATTTAGCAGAGACAAGCAGACAGTCAGAAGTGTATGGTCTTAACCCTTGATGGAATTCCACCTGTCACAACATTCCACCTAAACATGCATCCAGCGGAAATCCTGAATTTTCATACTAATATTTGAGATAAATGTGTACTAAGCTAAGCCCTGTCAAGAAAAATTTTATTTTTGAACATTACTTGATCCACCAAAAAGTCCAAAAGTCTACTAACTGACCTGGTTTCTGGATCACAGAATTACACGCATTAGCGATCTCCTCTCTCTTCGCTTCATCTGGGTATTGGTTCTCAATGAAGAAACTGTAAAACAACAACCAGCTTTTTGAGGGAAATGTAACACTAAAAACTATACAGCTTTACTGCATATCTAGCAGGGACACGAGTAAAGTGATAAGAACACTGTTATGAAGAACAATGTAAGGGAAGACAATTTCCATCTGATCCATTCTGCTTCCCTCAGGAGCGATTAGCTAATTTAATTTTCCTAATTTAGTTAGATACCTTTTTACAGTAGGCATCAATTGCAGTTTGTAGAGACAAGTGACTCAAAACTGCTTGTGCAACAGCAGTGTTTCTTGTTACGATTTTTTCTGTGTAAGAATACAGCATTTATCCACAGCTGAAAGGTTGAAAGGTTGGCCAGTTTCTTTTGCCTCACCTCTCCATGATAGACTGGCACTCCTTCCTCCAGGTGAAACGGCTTCCCCTCCGCAGCCGTAGTGGACCACCCCCCACCCCGTTTATGCCTGGACTGCCACTGGACCTCCAATCAGGCTCCTCTTTCACAAGGGAGCGCACTGACATAGTGGTTCCTGTAGAGGGCAGTAAAGGGTTCGAAATTTTCATTGCACGTTAATCATCCAATCAGCAGAAAGTAAACACCATTGTTTTGTCCTGGGTGTGTAAAACTTTTCATGTATCCATTCCTTTGTTGTAAATATAAACATGGCAGCACATTTCTTTCAGATTCACAAACAAGTCCATCATATAACAAAGGAGCCTTGTGCAGTTTTAATGAAATCCCTTTGCTGTTACCTGGTTGCGCTTGATGGGCAGGGTACCAGGGGAGCAGTTGCATCAGTAGCTCTCTCTGTCTGTTCCAGGGGTTTTCCGTCCTTGTCCTAGGGACCTGTGTTTGCTGGTTTTCGTTCCATCGGAACCCTTGATTTTTTCCGGGCAATCAAAAAATTGTTTCAGTGACCACGGGGTTGCGTTTTCGCATTAGAACCGTGACAGGACCAAACTCATGGGGCCCAATCAGGAGGCAAAGAAATACCACTTTCTGTAAAAGCTGAGAGTACATTTATATTTTAAGGGCATAAATTCATTACCATAAAACATGCTGAAATGCAAGCCAATAAATATTGATTTCTTACATCAATGAAATACATGCTTGCAAATCAACATTTACTCATAACAAGAGTTCAGTTTTAAAAAAAAATAATAATATAAGAGTTTAGGGAACTTAAGAGCCGCACAGGAACGAAAACCAGACAGGGGAATTCCAGGACTAGAACTGATAACCACTTGTGTCCACCTGGAGTAGTATTGGGCTAGTCCTGGAGTGCTGCTGTGTCCTCATGTTTTTTCAGATGAAATGTTTAGCCTCAGTCCTGAGTGTGAGGATTAAACCTCCTGGGGCTTCCATCGCAAAAAGGAGGGGTGTTACCCACAGGATTGTCAGCCAAATTCCCAATATGGCTCTTTCCATTTGACCAAAAAATATTCCATTATTTTAACTAAAAGGAAAAACTTGCCATAGTATACCAGTGATTCTGGTATACTATTGTAGCCTTGCACTACCCAGGTGGCTACGACTGGTGGAGACTAAATTATGACCCCCTTCACTGGAATGTTATATTTATCTGACATAGATATACTTGTGTACACCTCCCAGAAACGTTAACCCATTATAATGGCATACACTAACAGTACAAAAGTGAAAAGACCAATAATAAAGTACTGCCACAATAAAACACCAGCTTACACAGCAGGAATCAACTCCCTTATTACTAAGACCATAACATACAGGGGCCTAAAAAAAAAAAAAAACAGAACAGCTGAGACAAATCCCATAAGTGGGGCACACTTACAAGCTGGCAGCACCCCAGGTTTGAAAACCGGTGACCTAGGCAGAGAGTGTCAGTGGCGCTCATGACGGGAGCCCCACACCTCACCTGGGTTGTTACGCTCCAGCAGGTACCAGCGGTAGAAAGCTCTCCGCTTGGGGTCACTCATTTCCAGGCCTTGCTGCAGTAGCCACTGGGAGATATAGCTCTGGCTAATTCCTGACAAGAGCAAAATGGACAAGAAGAGACATTTTCTGTGTATATCAGCGAGTAAAAAGTTGAAATCAAATGAGAGATGCATATTTTTACATATTTAAACAGTGAAAATGTAATCATAGCATTATCTGATCTAAGAATATGTTGTTATGTATGACATCCTTTAAATCATATTTGGTGTGACGCTAAACTGGGTAAAAACAATGTTGCCAACGGTATAAATAGTGAACATAAATCCATAGTACAGCATGCCCAGTCTAACCTATAGTAATTACAGTTTCTTCTCCATATTCTTCTAAATAGTTTGGGAGTTTAGGTTTTAAATAGATTTAATAACATATTGTTGACCTTTAAGAGAAAGGCTATGTTGCTGGATTGAAGCGACTGACTGGTTAGTCAATGTACCTGTGACCTGCCCCACAATGGCCTGTGAAATCCTTCGGTTGTTGAGAAAAGCCTTGATCTCCTCCTTCACCAAGTTACTGTCCCTCCTAGGACAAAGGAAAGTGAATTCACATTATTATTAAGAGTCAGATATTAAGAGTCATGCAAAATGTATGCAGCTATTACTTTTCCATATGCTTAGAAACTCTCCATCAGCTTCCCCTTTCTCACTGAATCCCTGTTCAGCTTTTACCATGTAGTCCCTGCACAACTGACCTATTTTGGCTCTTCATTCCTCCACCAGGGAAGTTAACTGTCACAATCCAATGTTATATTAATCAAACCCTTTCTCTAAATCTTAAAGGGCAATTACACCAAATATCTACACTAGAGTTCTACATCTCTTAACTGTTCCTTCCAGCAAACAGAGAAGGAGTCTGATAAGCCCTAGTAAGACACACACCAAAAATATGAGTGAAGTAAAGACAACATTCTCTTACACTCTACCAAAACTGACCTTTTTCTCACTGCTTGTATATTAAATTGGGTTATGGAGCTCTGTCTCCACACAATCTAAACGGAGTGAGAACTTCTTAGCTGTTAAACTCTTGACAAAATGGTAGAAAAGTGAGATAGCATACCAAACATTTTATCAAAAGTTTCCTCTAATGAATTATTATACATAATGCTCTTAAAGCTCACCTCATGTACTCCTCAACTTTCTCCTCAATATCCCAGTCCTCTTCTGGCATGTCATAGTTAAATGACCTCTGACCCCCACTGGTGGGGTACAGGGGTGGGGGTGATGCCTCATAACTGTTACTTGGTGACGGGGAGGTGTCCAGATTGGGGGTCTGTGTGGTGGTGGAAGTAAGAGAGGAGGAGGAAGAGGAGGAAGATGGGGCAGCGGCTGCAGGAGCATTGGCAGGCGTGGCATGCGGGTCACAGTAGGGCGCCCTGTGATCGGAGTCTAGCCTCTCCAGGGACTCCAGAGCCTGGACTATCTGTGGCTTTGTCATCCCGGACAGACGCAAGCGTTGCAGCAGGTCAATCTGCTCAATAGTGTAGCGTGGCTCAACCTCACAACACTCCATCCTGGCATCTGAGGGAGGCAGTCGAAAACAAAGACCATGTAAAACAGTATGAAAAAATCAAACATCACTTAAGTAAGGAAAACAGGAAACAAAGCTCACATAAACCTAGGGGTGAGGTAGCCTTCTTTAGATGCTGGTAGCTGGTACCGAGCACTCAAGGAAATGTAGGACCCAGACTGAATCAATATAGGAGTGAAAAAATCTCAAATTGACCATTCTTACAGAATCCCAAATGAAAGCATTGCGCTCCTGGCTTACTGTGCGCCGGAAAGTATTTGCTTGGTTTACAGTGAATGTGTCTTGACAGGATTTGGTCCTAGGAGGTTTCAACATGTCAGCTTAAACTATTCATAGGCTCCTATTCCATTTCTGATGAGAAGAAGGTTTAACCCAGAAACTAAAAAATATTAGACTATGCTATTTTAGTTAGATAGCAAGTATTTGTAATTTAGCTAAGCAGCTTGCTTGCAACATTTATTCATAGCCTAACCAAATTGACTGGCTAAAGTTACTCCTAAAAACTGTAAGTCATTTCTGGTTTAGCTTACTATCATGACCATGATGAGACATCAATATGGGATTTCAAGAGACTTTTAAAGGAGAAATATGATCCATCCTGACGACTAATGTACAAACTGTGAAGCAGAAAAGTTTCATTCTACAAATGATTTCAGTAAGTTTGTTAAACAAAAATAGCTATCAGCTTTAATATGCTACTCGTGCTTGATATTCGATTTGAGAAGAAGCCATAAATAAAATATTTTCTGAGGAACTGGGTTGTATTATAAGAGGAAACGTCTCACTGATTAGTAAAAATATCACAGCCAAACCCCTACATCACAGTTTTGGCACAGCACCAGCATCTGGAATGTAGGGGGTGCTGAATCCATTATCTGGATGACAAAGGGCCCTGTTGATGTTGGAGAGTGATTTTTCTGAATTAACTGATGACTGCTAAAATTGTGTTCTACTGTTGATGGAACATCATGAATAAAATGTATTACTACCCATGTGATTTCAAAGGCCTTTTGTGTGTGTGATGTGTTACAGCAAATGTATATAACTTAACCTAATGACAGTTAAAGTGTTTGACTTCTGCACAGAGTTTACTAAGTCAGGCAAGTTATACAGATGTTAATACAAGACATCTGAATTTTTCTCAGAGTCAGTTTATGATACTTGCTGGCAAACATTACATCGTTGTACACAAGGAGTGAAAAATCCAGATTTTTTATTTTAGCTAATAACATAAGCCTCAGCCTTAGTATGGTCAGACATCTCCATAGCTAAATCTGAACAGTATTCATCAAAAAGCTGCAGGGGTAAGGACAGGAGGATTAGCATGACACAGAGAAGCACTAGAGGCTTACCATGGGCTGCTGCTAAAAGAGGGGAAATACTAGCAATTGGCCTGGTTTTTCATTGGTCAGCTCCTAATAAGGTTGCTTATGTTTCACCCCAGCTTACACACAGTGTGTTAGCAGGTCTGCTTTAATGAGGTACTTATGAAATAACTATGGAGAGCCAAAAGTCCAGATTGTGGAATTGTTTGCGCGCCACTAGCTACATGTGTTTATATAATTAATAATGACTGTGCTATAATGCTATCCAAATACACGGTACAGAGTGCTTTTGTTAACCTCATAGCAAAATCCATCAACTTCTGAGGTCCAAGGTCAGATATCCAAATGGATACATGCATGTCAAAACTTAACAGTCGGTTGTGGAAGAGCTTGAACAGAAGACAGAGTTCAAGTTTAAACACTGCTACTTTTGTGACTTAATGTAATGACTTGTATTTATGTGTACATAGGACAATGTTTCAATCAAACTGGAAATATCAGCCCACCCAGAAACAATTATAATGTTAAATGATTAATGTGATGGCTGGAACATGTGATCCATGGGACGGCTGCAGCCTGATTCAGTTTGCTGTTTTATAAACAGTATACATGTTTAATGTGATCCTTGTGTTATACTCCTAAAATCAAAATCACATTCAGCACCATCTGATGTTCAAATGCCAAAATTTGCACCGTACAGAAAGCATATCTGACAGACAGAAGGCCTGAAGACAGTGTCATACTATCTTTATTGTCAAGCAAGTGTAGCATTTACTTGATGAAAATTATCTTTGCAGAACCAAATAAACTCAAAAGTATCAATATTCTCTGTAATGTGCTTTAATACTTGTGCTTTGGCAAACCTGCAGCAAGGGTGGGCCTCTGGGCAAGGTGCCACAAGACTGCAGCTTTGCAATTATATAAAAATGATCTAAATTTTAAATTATCACAGTTCCTTATCCAGGACTGTTTTAGGCTCTTTTATAAGTACTGGCAATACAGGGCAGTTAGTAAGGTTCTGTTTGACATTCATTGCATCAAATTCTTAGAGGGACAAACAGCAATGCACTCTCTTTTTAGGATTCATAAAAAGAGGGTGCATTTCAAATGTTTTCTGTGTCAATCTAACCTGAGAAAATTATTATTATTTATTTATTTTTTATATATATATATAAACAGCACATCTGTACGTGACACTTAATTGCTTTAGTGGCGAATTTAATTGTGTTCTGAAACAACAGCAGCGAGCCTCAGGACTGATAGCAATAACTTACTGTACCTGACAACTGTGGTGACAGTCGGCCAGTCAGGAGCGGTTCTGTCCGTGGGGCCACAGCCGGAAGGCACCACTGTCGCATGGCTGGTTAGGACCCAGGAGTTAAGTGACAGTTAGTGAGAGGTGTGGACTAAAATACCTGGAATTTAAAACAGGCAATACTGACGACAGAAAACTTCAAAAAAGCGTAAACCAGAGTACCTACCTTGATAAATAGCTGTTTACTGACTCTACTATATTAAACCAACGTTCTTTTGTAGCTGTAGCTAGCTAATAAAGCTAATTCGAAGTGGCTACGTAGTGGTTATCATAATCATTATTCGCTTGCTACCCAGCTACATGGTAAAGACAAACTAGTTACACTCGGACCCCCAAACAGTTTTTGTTTTTCCACCAAGTAGTTCGCTTGTTCGCCAGTCAGCTGGTAAGCACCCGTTTCTCCCCTTTATCAATGGTGCAGCCTTAAAAACGAGTTGACTGTCTAGCTAAACTTGCTAGTTAGCTAGCTAACCTTAGCTAAAGTCGCAGTTTCTTGCTAGCTTGCTATTCCATGTAATAATACACGCATGGCCAATTATGTAGATAGCATATCAATAAGAAAGAAAGTAAAGATAACCCACAGTGAGCGCATTATAACTCAAAATAAACAGTGTTGATGTTTGATGGGTCTCTAGCTAAACTGTCTCTATGAAAAACGCTAACCAGGGACTTGTCTTACCTCCCTTTGCCGTAGCCGCAGCCGGAGTGATGGATTGTTCGGCAGGCGAGGCAGTCGGAGTCCTCCCCGGGAAATTATGGCCCACTCGCCTGTGCACAGTGTTCCAACTTGCGAAGCCGCAGCTGGCTATCACCGGTGCACGTTAAGTGGCGATAGGACAGCGGTCGTTCCAACCAATGAAGGTGATAGCAGGGTCACATTGTATGGGATGCTGCTGTGAAAGGAATCCTGTCTCCGGGACTCCGTTTCTGTCTCTGACCCCTCACCCTCTCCTGTCCCGAGTTGATGCAGGAAGTACTTACTATGCCGGGAGGGAAAATCAAAAGTTGAAAGCCAAGAAAAAGTTTGTTCTGGAATTGTTTCTTAACGAATGTAGCTTTGATTGACTTATTGGCCAGGCATGCATGACTACAGCTTGCAAGTCATGCAGATATGGCTATATCTTGCACAGCCAATAATATGGCGAAACAGTTTCTCAGTAAATAATATCTGTATGTAGTACAGCTACACTTAAGTCAGTAGTACAAGTTTTTACTCCTTGAATAAACTATGGCGGTGACGAAGTATAAACTATATTTAGAATCAAGATCACACACATTTTTTGCGGTCAACACTGAAAGGTGCCAAGTAATATGTTACGTATTGCTCAAATCTAAAATTGAGTTCGACAGTAAAAATGATCTATATTTAATAAGTGTTAACTAGGGATATATGGGTAAAACCTTGTTGTGTACATGTGTGTGTGTACCTGTTTGTGAACCATTACTAGCTTTTTCAAAATGCAAATTAATAATACATATTTTATCTCTAATATCTGCTGCCTTGTCTATAATTCGTTGCTGGAGAATGAATGTAGTACTGCTTTATTATGTGCACATCAAAGTTGGACTGTTCATTTAATGCCCACAGTATTATGACAAAAATGACTTGTACCAAGTCAACTCCCCTGTACCAAGAGGAAGTGTGCTCTGACTGCACAAGACTGGTCCCTGCCTGAAATTTGTGAATCACTCCTTTGTGCTAAACAAATAGGCGTTTCTGGTAGCACCTTTTCCCTTTCACCTAAAGGGTGAAAGTAAACATTGTTTTTCTTCTTTTCAAGTCATTGAACTGCTGCAGAAAGTCTTTGAGGTCTTTACTCAGCACTCCTCGTCATCTGTGCCTTTGTCTCGGTTTAAAGACTGGGTCTTTGCAATCTTGATTCAGTCAGGTTGGACAGACTGGGACCAAGATGAACTGGTTGTTCCTCCAGGGCCTCCTCAGTGGGGTGAACAAATATTCCACAGCATTCGGCCGTGTCTGGCTCTCGGTGGTCTTTGTTTTCCGTGTGCTGGTGTTCGTGGTGGCTGCAGAGAAGGTGTGGGGCGATGAGCAGAAGGACTTTACCTGCAACACAGCTCAGCCAGGTTGCCACAACGTCTGCTATGACCACTTCTTCCCTGTAGGCCATTCGCGCTTGTGGGCTCTGCAGCTCATCTTTGTCACCTGTCCCTCACTGCTAGTGGTCTTGCATGTGGCTTACCGCAAGGACCGGGAGCGCAAAAACTGCCTAAAGTATGGTGAGGGATGCCCTAGGCTCTACGCTGACATGGGCAAGAAACGTGGCGGCCTGTGGTGGACATACTTTTTCAGCCTAGTTTTCAAGCTCGCAGTGGATGCCATCTTTGTCTACCTGGTCTACTACATCTATGAAGCAAATTTTTTTCCTCTGTTGGTCAAGTGCCGAGAGGAGCCTTGCCCTAACGAAGTGGACTGCTTCATTGCACGCCCCACAGAAAAGCGCATTTTCACCATCTTCATGGTGGTCATTAGCCTAATCTGCATCCTGCTCAATTTTAGCGAGATGCTTTACCTGATCGGCAAGCGCTGCAGAGAACGCTTTTCACCAAAGCGAAACAGCCTCCACTTTGCAATGACTTCACTGGCGGGCAAAGATAACACCTCCTTTTCAGAGACGCACTCACTGAAGCTGGCTAACCATGATATTAAAGACGGCAGAGCTCCAGCGTACAGCGTGGCCGTTTCCTGAGCAGGAAGGGCTGGTTATTTAAACTGAAGAATGAAGATAAGAAACCACAAACAATGCTTTGGCTAGCTTATTCTTTTTATTTTCACAATATCTAGCCCCATTCATTGCATTGAAATTTCAATTTGCTGGTAAATTTATGTTACATTCATTGTAATATCACTGAGCAATATCACTGTTAAGTCTGAACATACTAATATATTATTTGTAGCACACAGAGAGTACTTTTAAGTCTGAAATGATCGTCAATGTCTAAATTGACATATTGCACAGAAAAATTAATGACTTCTGAAAATGGAACATATTCAAACATTGCTCTGAAAACTCATAATTTTTAAAATCTAATTTCATCCTATGCCTTATTGCTGTTGTTAAAATTAAAATTAACAATGGCCCAATTGGTAAACTGTAAGCCATTTTAAAGGCTTATGTATTCATTTCATTTCTAACATCATTGCTTGACAGGACTTGAGAACATACTATCTGTAATGTATTGTAAATAAACTGGTAATCAATAAATTATATTTAATTAATTTGTTTATGGTCATATTTGATGCATTTATATGCATATCATACATATATTGAAGGGAGAGTGTATTTTCTATTAAAATATACACAAAAGGGTGACATTGTTAACTGATTACAGATTTGAGAATCTGTATTTATTTTTCTAGGGTGCATTAACTGAATGTTTGTATTTCATTATCACAAGCTCAAAAAGGTATCCTGTTTTGGTTTGAGATGCTACTTACCTTGCATCAAATTAAACATTTTTGTACCTTCAATGATGTATGCTGTCGTTTTGTATTTTATATGTGAACTACAAGCATTAATATAGATTTCATTAACTCAGTGCCTTCAAAATACACCCAATATGTGAAAGAAATAATGACATTACAAACTGTAGAAACCGAGTTTAATGAAACAATCGCTGTGCCTCTGCAGTGTCTCCTCTCATTCATCAGAGTTGCAATACCAATATTTTAAGTTCATTGAAACATAGCAAGCAAGAAATGCATGAGTTGGTAAAATAATTAAGTCTAAAAAAGTGTATAGTTTATATTACTCATTTCTATTGTCTGGGGTCCACCATTCCAACCATTGACACTTGTCTCTCTTCAATAGCCCACATGTTTTAAGACATCATTTAGTCTGCTGGCCAGTCCTTGTCATAATGAACATATATTTATTATTGGGAATGAGAGTAGAAAGCATTGGCATCATTATGTATATTAAACAATTTAACAATGAAGTATAGCACACAGAGTTAACATGCATCTTTGTGATGCAGCTGTACATCCTACAGCTGAGACTTAAAGTCCTAGCCATGCTGTTTCTATTTTCTGACTCAGAGGTCTACGTTGGTGAGGAAAATATTGGCTCAGTTTCACCAGTGCAAAAATAGTGTGTATATTGGTTGCACTCATTTTCTTTATTATGCTCCAGTACATCCCTTGGCTTATGGGGCACCTGCAGATTTGTGAACTTTAAATATATTGTCTCCATAATATTATCTAATGCCTTAGGCTACATATGACAGAAGAAGGCACAAAGCAAACACAAGATAGATAAAGATAAAACCAATATAAAGGTAGAAAATAGCCTCATTAGTTTTGTGGGGACCATCATGTGCAGCAAAACTAAAGAAACAAAGTACAAGTCTGACAAATAACTAAAGATGTAACAGATTCTTGTATTCATTACAATTTACAACAATTGCCCTGTACACTTTACAAGTTGCAATTTGTGTCTTGGCTGGTTCAGAAAACAAATGCACACACCTCATCTAATTCAATTTAAATTGCTGGCAACAAAAGAAAAAGTAAATAGCATGCCTTGTACGTTTATCGTGGTAATAATTTGCACAGAATACAATTCTCCACTTTGATTGTATAACCCATAATTAGTTGAAGCTTCCCCTCTCTATAATTTAACATGCTTCTGCTCATGTAGTTCTGCTCTGCTGAAACAAACAACATTACCATGGATTGAGTAAGTGGTATTCTCTCTCTGTCTCGAAAATCCATAAGTTGGCTGGCCTTTTTTCCTCTATGACCAGTTCAGCAAATCAGTAACTCTTTTTGAAAGGTGAGGTGATTTAAATTTGTAATAAACTGCTATAATTAATCAGTTAATATCTGCCAAGGGGAACAGTGAATACCAGTAGTTTAAATAGAGGTTATTGGTTTAGTAATTTGCACAGTAGATGTCTGATTGAAAGCATATATTTTTAGCTTTATGGGGAAATCAATGAACATGAAGAGCAATTTTGATTAATTTGCAGGAATTTCAGAAATTAATGTCTTCTCCTATAGTTCTTTCTTATGGAATACACACATTTATCCTTGTAAATTTTACAATGTATCCAAGTAATATATGTGTTCAATTTTTGTACACCATTGTTTTCATTGAAATACAGCTTGCACAGAAAACATATGGAGGAATGATGTTCATCTAGTAGTAAGTGACCAGAGCATGTGAATGTGCCTTGTGCATGTTGTCATGGAGCTGTTGTGTATTTGCACCAAAACACATAGAGAAATATCAGAGAGAACTACAGCAATATCACAATCTCAGACTGGACCACCAAGGGTGGGGTTGTTGAGGGAATTGTGGGTGAGTCCCAGCAAAGGCAAACATGTGTGGAGATACCTGGCAGCTCCATGAACTAAATCACAATTGTAATTCAATCATGTCTCATAGAACTGATTATTAGAAGGACTCAAGGGTTCCCAGTATGTCAAGGGTTCCCAGTATGTCATAGAGGCTGTGCCCATGAGATACACGAGTTAGTGATACAAATCACACAACCCAGCCCCAAAACAATGTTCTCCTTTTGAACTGTACCAGGGATTTGAGGCTCCCAAGCAAATAAAGGATTGGCCTTGTGATGGTCAGCCAATCCAATGTGCCAGGCAAAGTAGGAGGGCATCCGGGATATGCGCCATACCACGTATTTTCACAGGAAATATATGTTTGTGTGACATGGCCACTACTGATGACTAACTGGATGCAAACATGATAATGCCACAATGTCCAGACACCTTGTCACTCTCTGTCTAGTTGAACCCTCTGCGAACCTAATCAGGCTGATTCACTTATGGTGCAACAGTAAGTCAGTCACTGAGGCAAATGAATAAACATCTTGATCTGGGTAAGGTCAATCACCACAAAGAATGTTTTGGCCACTGAAACAATATTCTTGTTGGTTTTTGTCCCTTTTTGTTTTTTTGATAGTACTGTACATATGTATGAAAACAACTGGCAAATGTGTCTGCAGATTGTGTGGAGGCAAATTCTTAAACCAATACTAAGAAAAAGAAGAATGGCACACACAGCAATACAAAGATGCAAGCTACAACCTAGAGTTGACTAGATTTGAATATGTGTATGTAATTTGCAGAGTATGCACAGGAGTCACACCCAATACCCATTGAAAGGCATGCACATGTCTTTGCCTTGCCTGGAAAAGTTAGCCAAGGTCTTCTTGGGTCACTACTGTACATTTACTGTGCAATTACTACCAACAATACTGCTGCAACATTTCACTTCTCCCCAGGCACCTACATGTTACCAGTTGTCATCACTGAGACATATTCATCTGCCCTGATAGGTGCAGGTTTGTACACTGTATTGAAAATAAAAACCAATTCAATTAAATATTCTTGTTCTTGGGAGAGTGCATCAGAGGACAGCAGATGCTGTTTACTGCCTGGTCTGAAGTAGCATGCAAATAAAGGTTGTAACTGGACAATAATGAGGAATGGAACTGAAGGGTAAATGGGTAACGTGATAGCAACAGCTTATTATTTTTAGCACACAGAGAGTACTGATGTCAATTGCATTTAATTGTGCTCCCTAATCAAATCCTCTATACCAAGAATTAAAAGGTACAGATTTACTCCATGACTGTCAAATGTGTAATCAAAGGGAAGCAAATTACACAATAATAATTCCTATAGCTAATTTTTTTCTCTAGTGGTATACATGTTTTCTCTTGTCTACATGATATAACAATAAGGATACATTTTCTCCTTTAATTGTCTTTTCATAATATAACTACTCTTCGTGAACAACTAAACACTAAATAAATATTTAAACGTATTGGTTTTAATGTATTTTGATACATTTAAACCCATTTTAATCTTGAGAGTTCAGTAGGTTTTGAAATGTATTCCTTTTTAATTTCATCACATTCCCCTGGTTGTTAGAGATTTTGGGTGGGGGCACAGTTAATCATGCAAAGGTACAACCTACAGGCCAGTATCAGTAATCAGTATTGTAAAATGAATAATCCAAGCCTTCATTGTGTGTTTTATGTTACCACACCTTCAGACTAATGACAAGGCTGGTCTTAGGTCAGTGAATGGGCACAGACCGGCATACCTGCACAGAGGTAAAGTAGAGGGGTGATCAAACAACACAGAGCATACCAATCACATATGATACAGAGGAGCAGCTGTGAGGGTGAGTAAGGCTGTTTTCTGAGTATAAAACTACTGTTCGGCTTACAACTGTTCGTATTTAGATTTAATCAGAATCTAACAGATTTGTATCATTTTTTATTAGTTATTCATTTGCATTACCAATTATAAATATAAGATATGTAGATATCCATGTCTATATCCATATGGGAGATTCCATCACATAATTTTCCTAGACCAATATATAGTTGTATATTGAATTTTAAAAACATCAATGATATGGTTTTCTTGGGGTCCTGCATATTTTTGTATTTTCATTAAAGTTGCAGAGGTGACAAAAACAATGGTTTCTTCATATTTCAATTTTTACAGAAGAGTGTACTGCAGCTAGAATCTTAGATTGGATCTTAAATAAGCCTGTTTTGTTTTGCTGTACCAATTAATTTTGTTTCTAGATGTATAAAGCATTTGAGAACAGATACATCAGGAGTACATTGATGTTATTCTTTCAAATTTCAGAGGCATAAGAGAACATGTACATTTCAGTATAGGAGCCATAAAGTAAACTTTAAGCTGCGGCACAACATTGTATGGCTTTTAGTACATTTATGTAGGCCAACAGAAGTGCCATAATTTTTCCAATATTCATTTTTGTTTCATGAATAATGCTCCTGACTGCCAAACTGCAGGCACTTTTAAGACATTTCTCTGGTATAAAAGCATGCTATACTACACTATAGCCCTAGGATACATTTGTATGGGTATTATAAGATACATATTTAAAAACATGTATGATGAATGTTTTCAGCTGGTCTTTTATGAAAGTACAAACAAATCAGAAGGAGCATATTTGTAAGATAAGTTACACAAAATCATTCAGATTTATTTCAGTATAATTTAATGAGATGAATTAAATCTGATCACATTCTAAGAATGCATATATTGTTTTGTTACTTGAAACTGTAACAATATTATGTATTTAATTATTCATTCATTTTTGTATAAAATTAATTAGCCACTTTCATTCTTTCTATTTTCTTTGTGATTTTAATTCAAATAAGATAAACAGTGCATCCATTCAGAAGATGAAGCTGTGGATAAATCTTAGTATGGTTCAGATGAATTCCTTCTTTAATATGAGGATTTTTGTTTGTAGAGCCATATCACTTTATAACATCTGGAAACAAAAAAGGACTTGGCACTGCCGCAGGTGTGGCCGTTTACTCCTGGCTCCTGTCCAGTGCTTCCATTTAAAGCCTCAAGCTGTAGAGCGTTTTATCGTAGTGAAGGCGTCACTGTCATTCACAGATATTTTTAAGTAAGGCCTCTCCTATTCTTGCCTTATTAATGACTGTAGAATTCTCTTGTGCACATTAGGACTTCACCAGAAAGAGGAGCATTTTAATTAAAGGAATGTTCTCTGAAAGTTTGCCAGTTATTCAGTAATGGAGTTTTTGTTCCTTGTCAGGTTTGCAAAAGCCACTGCAGTGGTGATGAGAACTGACTTCACAAAAAAGGTATGTTATAACATACAATCAACACAATTAGCAGCTTTTCCTTAAAACTTTGGGCAAAGTAATCATGTAAACCTTTTAGAAAGTTGTTAAACTCTTGCAATACTCATTTTTCCTCTCAGGGTCTTGATTGAGTTGAATCTTTAACAGAGTCTGACATTCAAGTAATTTCGAAGTTGAAAGAGGAAGAGAAAATCCAGCCATCATGGATTGGAAGATGTTCCAAGGTGTCCTTAGTGGGGTGAACAAGTACTCCACAGGCTTTGGGAGAATTTGGCTCACCATAATGTTCATTTTCCGGGTTCTGGTTTTTGTGGTGGCGGCCGAACGGGTGTGGAGCGATGACCAGAAGGACTTTGACTGCAACACCAGGCAACCTGGCTGTGCCAATGCTTGCTACGACTACTTTTTCCCCATCTCCCATACCCGTCTCTGGGCCCTGCAGCTCATCTTCGTCAGCTGTCCCTCCCTCCTGGTGGTGATGCATGTGACCTACCGTGAGGACCGTGAGCGCAAGTACCGGGCGAAGCACGGGGAGGACGCCAAACTTTATGACAACCTGGGCCAGAAGCACGGAGGCTTGTGGTGGACGTACCTGTTCAGCCTCTTCTTCAAGATAGGCATTCGACGTTGCCTTCCTCTACCTGCTCCATCTCATCTACAACAGTTTCTACCTGCCCCGTCTGGTAAAGTGTGACATCAGTCCCTGCCCCAACCACGTGGACTGCTATATCGGGCACCCCACTGAGAAGACGGTCTTCTCCTACTTCATGGTGGCGGCCTCGGCCCTGTGCGTTGTGCTTAACATCAGCGAGATCATCTACCTGATCGGCATGCGCGTCTTCCGCCTGACTCACAAGGGCAGCATCATCGTTCCCCCAGAAAAGTGCAAAGACCATGACTGCAGCCAGTGCAGCCTGGCCGTAACCCGCCTTGACTTTAAGTCAGCCTCTCGGTCTGGCGAGGAAATACGAGCATCAATGCCCAACCTCTCTTACAAAAGCTAGATCCCCCATTCTCTCCATAGACACAAAAACAGCCTCTTTCATGTTTAAGAAAAACAAAATGTTATAACTCTGTTGTTATAATATATGATTGTAATATGTTTTATAATGGATGAGCTTTTTCTCTTCCCTTCTCTAGTGCCCCTGCCACAACAGAGGAATGTATAACACAGTGTCCTGGTCCCAGAGAGCTGCAGGGTGTCTTTGTTTTTACCTTCAATACCACAAAGTGTCTGACCCAAAAAAGAGTTCATTAACTACATCATCAATAGTTTTAAATGCTTGGTTTAGCACTGAGTAACAAAAAAACAACCTGTGGCTGCCCTTGACTGGGACTGAGGAGCACTGATATAATGCGGAAGACTGAGGTTTAAATGCTTGCTGTTATACCGGTAACAGCCAGTGCAACAGAGTTTGACTGGTGGTCTATTAAATAGATTTATATCTCACTATACATAAATAATTCTGCATGAAGAGCAATTGGACCATCTGATTGGTATATATGTTTAGTTTGCCAATCCTCCAGTCATGAAGTGTTTCATTGGTTATTGAATATAAATGAGTTTTTATTATTAACTGCATGGATTAAGATAATCATTACATGTATGCTTATTGTAGCCTAATTGGTTTTATTAGAGGGGGCAATCATTGTATTTGCTGATAATTTAATTAGCAATGATTTTTACTTTTTTCATTCGTGGGAGGTAAAGGAAAGGTATGTAGAACTCAGAAGTAAAGATGACAACTTGTGTTTTACTCATTGTTATAATATGATTGTCAAAAAACTATGAAACCTTGTACAAAATAGAATTATGACAAAACAATAGCTCTTTTGGGTTTATGAATGTACAGATTTTTATTTTTATTTAATATGAGGAATATTCACAATCTACTGTAGGACAAATGTACATAGAATATGTTTGTAAAATAGCAATCCTTTGACAATAAATGCCCAGAACCAAGTATTATTTTGCTTATGTAAAAAGCCTTTCATGCAAAAAGTATCCGAGAACAGGCTGACCCCAAAGCAGCCTAAACTAATCATTAGCCATAATTTCACAATTTGACTTCACATGTGCTTGCAACGCATGCATGTGCCGTCCTTAACTGTTTCACCTTCCTCTGTGCCACGACTAACCTTTGTAAACCACTCTGAATGTTATTCGATTTCACCTTTCTTTTCTTTTACTTCATTTTTTGAAATTCCCTATATCGAAACTCGAATGCTTAATTTTGTTTAACAACTTTAAATTGTTTGTCAAGTATTTGGATTTCGACCCCATGATTGTACTGTTGAAAACTCGAACTTAAACATCGGAAGTTGACAGGTGTATTGATGGTGTATGCCGATATTTTGAGAATGCACACGTTTTATGCAGCTATTCACCCAGAATCAAAGTGGCTCATCCGTACAATATCCATTTTGTCTGTGTGCAGTATATGGGATCCTTAGAAAGCAATGCGCATTTTAACAAACTGATTTTAGCGATATCGTAAAGATAGCGACACAAAAGAGTAAGAACAAACCATAAAGCATTAGAGGAAACTTACCCGACAATGTAATGCAGTTTGCAATCCTTACTATCATTAAAGAAATAATCATTTGTATTATTCATGGATTCTCATTATCCATAGAGCTAAATGCAAAGTGGTTATCGATTGACAAGTCATTCGAGATTCAAGCATGGGTCTGTCTCTTTAAGTTCAAGAACGTAAATCGAGTTGCTTCGCCTGTGTAAATTGATGCTCCGTTGTTTGTCACCCGATAAAGGTAATAGTCATCCGATCATGGTGAGTAGTTTTGTGCTGGGAAGAGAAGAGTATGGCAACTGTGAAGAGGAAAGCTGATGAAGTGCAGTAAGAAAACATGCACTTACTATGACTTAACCTGGGTTTTATACAGAATGGTCGATTTAGGTGAGTTCCCTTCTGTAGTAAGTAGTTTTAACGTGAAGACGATGGAAATGTTACAAGTGGCCTAATTAATTAAGACTGTGAATACGTGAACAACGACCATTTACTCGGAACAGTAAGTTCAAAGGAGAGGTAAGTTTCAGGAGAGAGGAATATTCTGTGAGCATTAAATTGACCAAAGTCAAGTAAATATTTTCTCTTAATTCAGGTAGTACTTATATCAATTACGATCAATTTTGATCTTATTATTGCACCAATAACCTAAGCAGTGTTTTTTACCATACATGCATACAATCTATACACTGAAATTTTCATATATTACCACTTTACACTGGATCTCGATGACAATAAATTAGGCAGAAATCGGTCGTGAAATTATTAATCCATTTTTAAAAGTCCATGCCGTTATTAAACAAATAAGCAATACTACCACCGTAACTGATGGTATTTAAAAAAAAAAAAAAAAAAAACTAAACTACATTACAGAGATCACACCATAGAATTCATGGCTTCTTGCTGATGTACATTTTGGGAATGTAACATAGCACATACCATGAAATAATGCTGGTCTGGGGCCTGAATACCTTTACACCTATTTGGAAGTGGTTTGTGAAGCCATTCTGACTGGGGACTATTGTGTGAGATCCACTGCAGCCTGGAATAAAAAGAGAAAGACTTTGATTTGGGACATGGGTCCAATCAAATCAAATTTCTGAGCAGAAATCACAGATGCATTACATGACAGCTATTTTTCTAAACTGTGATTAAAAACATTGTAATTATATGTCTGCAAGAAGCAGACATGCATCTGTAACCATAGAAACTGGAAATATCACAAAAAGTGAAAGTCGGAATTTTAAGGCAAAATTTGCATACTTTTGTCTTTCAAGGCATGTCCCAAATGGAAGACATCAAAATGTATTAAAGTGTATTTGCTCTGCACAAACTTGAAGGCAGCATAAATTCTATCAAGATCCATACTGGAACTCAGAAATCGAAATTTCCATAATAATGATGGCCGCACATATGTAGTGTCGACTGTAACGAATCAACTACTTAATGTAGAAATGTCTAAAAATTAGTTTTAGGTGTTTTACTTGAGTATTTTGTCAAATGAGTTGGAGTTTTGAAACTCACCAAGCTAGTTAGCCCAGGTCATGATCCAGTGAGTCATCCCCAGTCTATGGAACTACTAAGATAGTTGAGCAGTGGGATGTGGGTCTTACTGTGGATTGCAGCATTTGGCATTAACCAAACATAATAGGATCCATGTTTCCCAAAAAGTTCTTTTTTACCTCATCTAGCCATGGCACATGATGGCTCTGAAGGACCATCCTCAAGACAAGCAATTCTGTTCTTAGTGAGGTGTGGTTTCTGCCTTGCTATTCTGCAAGAACACTCTTTTTTTGTCCTGTGTCTTTCTCATGATTAAGTCATGTGATTGTTGAAAGAGAGGTCTGCAGATCCCTATATCTTGTGCTAGGGCTCTTTGTGACATCCTGGGTGGATTTACACCTTGCTCTAGGAGAGATTTCACCCAGACAACTGTTGTTGAGAAGATTCTCTGCAGTCCAAAACTTTCTACGTGTCACTGACTGTGTTTCTGGCTCTGGGTTTTTTAAGGTACTGTAGCTAGTTATCATCATGCCAGCCCATAGACCTAGTTAATATCAGTTAGTCAGCAAACTGACAGTGTTGTGCTATGCTCAAACTCTCTCTGGCACAATTCTACTGACAAAGTGCTTTCCAAATATGTCTTCCTTTTGAAGTAGTTCTTCAGTAATGCTGCCTTCAGAGACAGCTGGCGGCAGGCGCCTTTCCTCCTTGAGACACAGTCAGAGTGTTAAATATTATTCAGACAGGAGTCTGCTGTCATGGTCACTTTAGCATCTCTTATTGAACAGCTTTGGCACTTGTCCACCTATTAAAAAACATGGATCCATCCTTAGATTCAGGTACTGCTTTTTGGAGAGAGAGAGGTTGCTTTGTTGTTTGTGTGGCATTACTTTCTTGGTCGTGTTCAAGGTAAATATCTGAGCCCAACCACCGGGTCCATGCATGAACCTATGTCCACTATCATACATCACATGTACAGTGATCGTTATTCTGATGAACCTCGAATATCATCCCTGATTACTTACATGCAATGCAAGTATTTGTGATTATTAATACAGAACAATTATATTGTCACAAAGCATAAAAATCTTCATAAAGCATACATAACACTGTTATGAGCTTGGTTTTATTATTAACAACTTCATAAACAACCGCAATGCTTTGTGATAGCTTTGAATGAAACACATGTTACAGCATAACTGAACAAAACAGCATATATCTTATTTAGCATTCTATAAAAATGCCTAATTTGCTTAAAGCTGCTTATATCTGAATATTCAAACATTTCAGTTGTGCTGCACATGTTTATAAATATGTAATATGGGGATTAGTCTTGCATTTTCCTTTCTTTTGTTCCTACTTTACATTTTTATGTTTTTCAGGGGAAACTAGTGTGTCTCTAAAATTTAGGAACAGGCCTTACATCTGAGGGGTATTTCCCCACATTGGCTAGCGCTTTTGTGCCCTTTTTTACAGAGGAAAGTTAAGCTGAATGGATTCACTACATATCTTGTCCTTCAAATGTATCCTGTATTACTTGGTCTTATATCATGTGAGCGATTAATTTCATAGATGGAGACATATTCCAAACAAATGTGTATCATAGACTACTTACCCCACTTTTTGAAAATGTCATCTTTAAAGAGGGGAGGTAATTTTTCAATCCACCTAACTAATGACAGAATACTCACTTGTAACTGTTCAATGTTTTATCTATGCTTTAACCAGAGGTAGTTATCAAACCTCTGCTAATTATTCAGATTTACTAGTCTTCATCAAATAGTCCATTCGCAAGGAAGACCAACTAAAACCCCACTCAAGGCACAGGTACAGTTGAGGCACTGGGGTTGTTACACAGTAGGGCGGTTGCTGCAGTAGAAGTTGGACATGGTGTTGTAAGGGTGTTAGAAGCAGCCCAAAAAGTAACCTTACCTTTTCCTGTAAGCTCGATCTAAAACCCTGCCAGTTTGGCTTTAAAACTGGACCTGGTTATATCATCCGTCTTACCTTTTGACACACGGACAACCTGACCATCTGCTGCATTAGCGCTGCATTCATGTATTCAGTGTATAATCATTAACAGGCGCACTGTCTCCGCAATGGCATTTACCTCGACCCAAAGCAAAACAGTCAATATCCACGGACCGTTTTTGTCACTGAACTCCGAACATGAATTTGAAAAGCACAAGTGCCTCGTGAAACGTGAACTTAGAGAGGGCTGAGACTGAGAGAACATGAATAAATTATAGGCTATATTGGTATTACTACTTGTTCCAATACCAGAGAGGGGGTTTTCTTGTACTTTAAAAATCAGAATTTAGCATGTAATGTATGAGGCAAAATATTTCTTTTGGTATATGAATAATAAAATATAGGCTTGGCAAAGTATCTGAAATGGAAGGAGTTTGTAAGAAAAAAAATACCATTTTGTGGCAAGTTTCTTTGCCATGGTGTGGAGTTGGGGATGTGTACGGTGTATAACGGCACACTGTGTTGTTGAGGCTCTAAGATTGCCCACAGATTTAGTGACGGGTGTTCATGTCTTTGTGGCAGAAGAGCATTGAGATTTGGCAAAAATTCACAAACTTGGTCATTTTAGTTGGCAATATAATAATGGTCATTTTATTAACACTGACTGGATAACACTTGTGTCCATGATCTGCAATGCTAGGTTTGTGCAATGCCAGCCTGAAGGATGACAGGACTCTGATGAAGATGGGACTGAGCATGGTGCTGGTGGGGCATGTCAACTTCCTGCTGGGCGCACTGGTGCATGGAGCAGTCCTGCGTCACATAAGCCTGCACAAGCAGGCCCGCACCATGGAGTACGCCATCTCCAACGTCATCGCCCTGGTGTCTGGCATGGTGGTGAGGGTGCCTGGGCTTACACTAGTCATATAACTCTGCTGCCACGCTCACTCACAAGCTGCATTTGCACAGCTTGCTTTGCTGTTTCGTCACAGTAGTGGTATCAGCTGCAACAGGTCTGACTGTCTGGTATGGCCTACAGGGTGCCATCGTTGGGATATCAGCCATTGTCCTGTCCAAGAATAAGAAGAACAAGTTGTTGGTAGGTGCACATATAAAGGATGCTTTTGTTTGTCTTTTAATTAAATTACTGTGGTAGTACATGCACATACATTTTGTATGTGACTTTTACTGCTTGATTTTAAGTTGCCTGCTTGTCTTGTAAATACATTTTTTTCTCCAATTTGGGTATTGTCGCCCTCTAGTGGCGAAGGTTGAACGCATCATGACTTATCTCTTCCTTATCTCTTCCCGAGATTTGGCTCTCCCTTGTGGACTGTCTAATGTTTGCAAGTTTTTGTTTTTGTGTTTGTGTGAATCATGCTCTTTTTGCATATGATGGAAGAAAAGTGGCTCTTGTGTGCATATCTGTGTGGGAAGTTGGGCTTAGTGTGTACGCCCTCTCACTCTTTGGTTGCCAGATGTGGTTGCTGCTGGTAGCCAGCATGGTTTGCAGTCTCCTGGCTGCTGCCTCGGTGATGGGACTGACCGTGTCCGTGTCGAAGGCCGTCGCCAACGGAGGGAAGAGCCTGCTGACCCACTGCAAGTTCCCTAACGCCGCCGGCTACTCCAGCATCACCAACGAGTGCCCCTTTGACCCTACTCGAATCTATGTGAGTTACGGGACGGGAAAAACCGGGGTGGCAGGGGGGTCCTCAGGTCAGTTGTCAGAACTGACCGGAAGCAGTCACGGAAGAGTGAGCCAGTGTGACAGTCGCTAAAGGCCCCCACTCTCGTAAGAGCATGATTTCCAAGCTGTGACGGAATCGCTGATGTGACGAAATGATTATCTGACTCTTCCTCTTCCTCGGGGACACTAATGCAATTTAAAAAAAGGACATTCTGTCCTGGTTCTTTTTTTTTTCTGCATACACTCACTGAACACCCTTACTGAATTGAACAAGCTGTCCATGTAATTTGTCATAAAGGATATAGTATCTAAATACAGCGTCTTTACACAGGTAGCTTGCTCATTGGATTCAAAGTGACAGTCCCAATTTGTCCTGTGGTTTGAGGACAGTGCAGAAGAAGCGGCATGCTAAGTTTCTGGGGGAAATCCATTTTGTAGTGCCTAGTATGAAGCAGATAGGTGGCACGGACTCCCTGATCATAGGTCCCTGTAAGTGACAGACTGCAGCGCAAACACACACACGTACACATGCACTTATGTACGCTTACACATAACATGCACACTCACACACACACACACGTGGCCGCTTAAAAGGACGGTAGGTGACCTGACAGGACTTGACAGAGATGCTGATGAAGGGTACCACAGTTAATACAGCATCAGCGCTTTTCTGATGAAAGAGGACGTTTCTGTCATTGTCGGGGATTTTCATCTGTGCGCAATGGAACATTTCTGCTGGCATTAAACCAAGCACCAGAGCTCTGAAACCAAATCCACACTGAACGTGAATTATGTTTGCTCACAATGTGACGCAAGAGGGGGAGGAGTATCTGTCATGCGTAATATTGGATTTGCTACGTAACTGATATGCATATTATACCTACATACCTATATATATACACTTATCTTATTTTACACCGTCCTCATACATGAGCATTAAAGTAGACATTGAATCATGTGTATAACTAAAGGCTGAATGTACTGAATTAGAATTTAACATCTAAGTGTATCAGGGAGTTGCAGAATTATTGAATGTATTGTGGTTATATGCATGTCTATTCATAGACAAGTCTATGTATTAAACTAAAAATATGCATTAACCTGATCTGGTGGGGTTAATCATGTGATTAAATGCATAAAATTTGTATTTATACTATCTCACAACTTATGGAAGCACAAGCAACACTGTAAAGATTTTTATTTGAGTTAAAAAAAACTATGAACGAACTGGTTTATCCAGGACATAGGCCAAGACTTCATGTATTCACAATGTATTCATGTATACAGTGAAAAGGCTGTTTGTCCTTTCATGATTATTTTATTTAAATGTATGACTTCAGTAAATCTGATGGTAATTACTTCTGCAGACAGAGGTTTCAAGTATCTTGAGTTTTCTTACTTTTTGGTAAATTCCAGGATTGGTTTCAACCCTCAGACTCAATCAATAAAAAACACTTTAAGGTTTGAGTTTGAGTGCCTTGTCACTGTATACAAAGTAACCACACACCTGTGCTCCACCCACTGTCTGTAGGGTACGACCATCTTCCTGTGGATACCCATGGTCTTCCTGAGTGTGGTGGAGTTGGCTTTCTCTGGGAGGTGTGTCGCAGCCTGTGTGTCATTCCTTCACCTGCCCTGTGCCATCAGGAGAAAGAGGAGAGGGATCAACATTAAGAGGGTGTGGTTCTTTGTGTCTTTGAAAATGTTTGTATGTTATGCTTATTCTTTGGCTCAATATGGCTCAATAATTTCGATGAGTATGTGCATCAGCTTGTTTTTACTCCTTCAGAGCTGTATGTTTTCTGTGTGTGTGTGTGTGTGTGTGTGTGTGTGTGTGTGTGTGTGTGTGTGTGTGTGTGTGTGCTCAGGTAAAAGTATGGCGACCAGAGGAAATGGTATCACCTCCTCAGACAGAGAGCAGGTATCATGAGCCATACTTTCAGTACCAAGAGCCTGAACTTCAGTACCAGGAGGTGGAGCTTCAACACCAGGAGGTGGAGCTAAATCAACAGGAGGTGGAGCAACAGCACCAGGAGGTGGAGCAACAGCATCAGGAGGTGGAGCTTCAGCATCAGGAGGTGGAAATTCGGCACCAGGAAGCAGAGCTTCAGTACCAGGAGGTGATTCTTGAATTCCAGCAGATGAAGCTTCAGCTTCCAAAGGTAGGGCTTCATTATCAGGTTGCAGAGCCTCGACAGCAGAAACAGGATCGACCAGAGCATCATGAACTTGTCAGCCATGTACCTAGGGCCAGGGTCAGCCGGGCCAGACAGTTCAACAGAGCCAGCCTCTGGATCTGAAACTCCTGACTGGACAAAGTACAGTTTACATGAACCAGAATGCATTCTTCCTCCGGATGACCCATCAACTGTGGCACAGGCTTCTCAGAAAGACGTTGCCTTGACAGCTTTATTGATTTAAATGTTGTTGGAGGAACTTTAGTCTATGATCACTGCCTCACCTCCCACTATGATAATAAAGCATCCTGAAAGAAGTGAAGGTTTGAAGGCTGTACATAAAAGACCCTCTCAGCTGACAACTGCGCTAAAGGGTCCTTTGCGTCACAGTTAATTCTCCCAACACCTTATCAGTGAAAGCAATAAAATCACTGGAAGTGAACAGGAAGTTTGCCAAGTGTCTGCATATATAATCCTGAAAACGTATTGAGCACCAGTGAGCACCGATCAGAAATGAGGGATGTGTGGGCGGACAATAAACTCTGTATTTGGGCTAGGAATTGCCAAACTTTCGGGTAGAGCATAGAACAGTATTGTGGTGGAAACGATGTCAGCTCCTTTCTCGGATATTCTGACAGAGATTAATCTGTGTGTGCATTTGCTTGTGTAAGAAGTATGTCCACAAAGCCATTAGGTATAGTCTTCCGCAACTGGCTTTGTTCTGTTTTTTTTTCATGGGGGGAGAATTTGGCAGAATTGATGGAAGTTCCTTTCAGTTATCAGTGTAGATTCCTGTTCCCTAATTAGTTTTTATTTGAATGATTTAGCACTCTGTTTTTCCACTATGTTTACCTTCCTGTGGTAATTGGCTCTATTTGGTAATTGCAAGTAGGCGTGTGGTTCCTGATTACACTACTGTGATGTTGGTCCCGCCCTTCCTACTTCATTAAAAAGCCTAAAATCAGGTGTTCTATAGATTCATTTATTTCTATTTCTCAAAGCTGTCATGACAAAAGGTAGCTCTGCCGGTGTTTCCTCAGTGCTACAGTCTGATCAGAGTTTGCTTTTGTTTCATTGGGTCTTTCATTTATATCTGCCTTAAACTCAAAGTTGAGTTGATTTCTTTTAAATCAAGGTGAAGTAACAAGAAATGAGACTGGATTAATTACCTTATTCAAGGAATCCAAGTCCTAAAAAGGACATTGCAAATGGGAAAGGGAGTCTCAACTCCTTTGGTGATATGTATTTTCACTGTTTCATTCTAGTGGCATTATTTCTTAATAGGCATTATTTCTTATTATCACATGGACATGTTTTGGCAAACCCCATATACTTCTTGCTTTCCTTGTTCCCTTTTATTTATCTGATGTTGGAGGTGTAACATGTCCCTACAAAATAAAATATTCCTTGGGTCAGCATTGCTACTGTACTGTTTTGATACATTTGTATTGTGAATAAACCTAGAATCATCCATAGTGCCTTTTAGTATCTTAACTTCTTTTGAGTCCAGCATATGAAATACATAAAGCATCATTTCATCAGTAAATCCCAGTGAATAGGATGAGCTACTTGTCACATGACTCACAGGCCATCACATGACCACTTATTTCTTCCAAAACCAACATGGCCATGCACAAACGCACAGTTCTCTGTTCCCACATGAGGTTAAGAAGAACAGACGGGAAAAGATACAGGAAACCATGAATAAATATGCATTCAATCCATTACAGTAAAAACACTTGCCTTAGTTTTCAGTTTTTTTCTCATGGCCAAAAGAAACTAATGGAAATGGATTTATCTCTAGTTTACAAGCAACACTTAAATTAGGACTTCTTGATTTCTTGCACCATCTGCTATTATGGTACTTGGCTTCTACTTTCTCTCTTAATGTAAACACAAAGCTTTCAGCCCATATTATTCTCCCCGATTGAAGGGCTATATGGATATTAAATACAGCAGAATAAGCCTGATGCTGTGGTTTCCTGTGTGGAAATTATTTTATCAGGGCAGAATCTAGAATGAAAGAATAGTTAATTATGTATGACATGTGGATACCCTCTTCCCGATCCTTTACACAGTCACATAGAGAGTGATATGTGGTGTAAAACAGCCTGTCCTGCTTCCGAGGTTCACCATTACTCATTTGTAGTATGAATAAATTGTCACAATGGAGAACAGCTACCTGTCACAGCGATAAGATCAACTGCCAGGAGATAAATTTTGGAAGGACACACCAGCATGGTGAAAATGTTGTAGAGGCTATTTCTGCCTGGAATTTCAAACTCAGTGTTGTTACAACTTTGTATGCTAAGAGTTGCCTTGTTCATCTTATTAGTGAAACTCCTAAAATGAACTGTATTCCTGTTCAGCTTGAACAGATTTAATTTTTATAAACCCTTCAAAAGATGACAAGTATATGAAGCTCAAGAGAATTGTCTCACATTCATTTCTGCACAAGGGAAACGTAATTTGTAACTGTCAGCATCAACAAAAAAAAAGTGCCCATCTTTCCCTGTTGAACGATTGGCTGTTAAACTCTCTCCCACGATGCAAAGACACAAGAAGGCAAACAAGTTATCAGCTTGGCAATTTAGTGCTGCCTCTCGCAGGCTTCTCGCTTTTTAATGAGTATAAAATTAACTTTCTATCACAATCCCCTCACCCTCATGTCACAGTTTTAAATCTTGGGCTTTGGCCTCTCATTATCCAATTGCTGTCAAGAGGAGTTAGTATAGTTAGATGTTACTTAAGCGCCCTTGTTTCAAGCTGCAATAAACTGTTTTGTTTCCTTTAATTCATCCCCTTTTTCTGCCAGTTTACAGGTCCAGTCTATCAGACCGTTCTAGCGATGGGTTTTTCCTAGCCTAATCTGTCTGACACCACAGATGTACTGCTCAGATGTGATGTTAATGCTGGTGGTGTAGTGTGTTCTGAACATTCTGCAAATTGCCTGACTGAAAATATTTTTCTTACTGACTTATGGAACAGCTCACAAAAAATAATTTGAGGGGTGTTCTGGGTGTAACAAAAACAAGTAACAGACAGTTTCAAACACATAAGTATATTTTTTTCATGGGTTTGGGTAGAAGGGGACAAAATGACATCCTTGCGTGAGGTTTTCATGTAACAAAAAAGGAGTGCAACATAAAATTTCAGCATCAAAATTTGTGAACAGAACCCGAAAATGTACAGTGGTGATGTGATGACGACAGCCTTTACAGTAACATGAAAAGGTAATCTGCAGTCAGGGTCTTTTAGCAGAGATTTGCTGAGTGAGAAGTGTCCTCTAGCAGTCGCTTTGTAATGAGACAATAGCAGAAGCAAATGTCAACATTGTCCAATGCCCACCTTCTACTGAGTATGGAAATAAGCCCTTACTGGTGGCTTTTCCTCCTTCTGTGGAATGAAAAGGACAGGTTCACCCAGAAGGGAGAAAAATACATGTGTAAACAAGACATTAAATACATTCTCTTTGTGTTTGTCCACTGGAGTTGTAACGCTGAGCCTGTGATCTAATATAGTCAAACGACTGAAAGTACCTTAAGTGTTTTCGCACCATGCATTGCATTAGAAACACTATGACACCACTGCACAGTTGTAATGATCTTAAAATTAATTTTGAATTCTTAAAAGTTTAAGAAACAAAATGCAAAATGATAATACTGTTACATTAGCGAGAACTCACATGCATACACATACACACACAGCATCCTCGTCTGATCTATGCCCTATCATTTCCTTTGATCCTGAACATCTCATTCTTTCCCACAATTCAGTGCAAAGCTTAGTTTAGATTCCTGCCCCAAAAAGCTACGGAATCAAAACATAAATGTCAGTGTTCACGTTTTTCACTCTCTCTTCTCTTTCACGCTCTCTTTCTCTCTCTTTCAATCTAAAAACTGTGGTGTGTTCAACATCCATGAAAAATCATGAAGGAAACAAAATCAAAATATACAAAAAAAATAAATAAATTGAACAACTGGATCTTCAGCCTTTTTTATCTTTTGTAAGAAGATCATTAGTTCCAGTCGGGGAGAACTCCCATCTTTCCCAGTCCATCCCAGTACCAACATTCTATTGGTGTCTACTGGCTTGGGGAACTAAGCTATATATACCACGGTGTGTATAATTACATACGCTATTCTGTTTATACACACATATATGTGTATGTATATTATATCCACGTGAATATGAATATAAAAAGTGTAAGGAGATTTGTGTCCTTGGGAAAACAAAAACAAATTAACCAAAAAAAAAATATACATAAATTATATATATATATTTATATATGTATAGCTGATCATTCAGAGTTCCCAATGTGGAATGTTCCCTTCTGAAATTTTGGTTCTGAAAGACACTGTCCGCCTGGCTTTCTGATCCGTGGATGTGGGTGACTTCCCAGATTTCCCAGAAATCCCATTCTCCATGGAGTGACAGATGATGGACAGCTGACAGTTGATGTCTTGGCAGGTTGTGTTGTTTTTTTACTTTTATGAATGCATGTCCATTTTCTTAAATTAAAATGAAAAATAGTATGCGTTTTAAAACTCTTCCCTCTGGTACACAAAAAAGACAGGAACCTTCATGCATTGTGTGTTTGTTTCCCTACTGGAGGTGGGGACCCTCAGAACTGAGACGCGCTGCTGGGATCGCATTGCAGTAGCCGTACAATGGAGGGGTCACTTTTGGCACCTTTGATGAACTCCTCCAAGGATAACTTGCCTAGGAGAGGAAAAAGATGGTGTGAGAGAGTATGTTGGAACAAACACCAGAATCAATGAAACTCCAAAAAAATACATCTCATACCTCAGACTACCCAATGGCAGAATGTTAAAGTTTAACTGAGCTAATAACACATTTCTACAAGTGAGAACGATTTGTTTGTGGCAGTTGATTTTAAAGATCTGAGATTTGGACTCAGCCGTTGATTGATGTGGTGACATCACTCACCGTCATTGTTTAGATCCATCTGTCTGAAGATCTTGTCCGTCCTTTTCTCGGGTGTGGATTCATCTTCTGGCATCTTCATCACCGAGGACACCATCTTGTAGATAGCCTAAGAAGAGGGAAGATAGGTAAGACAAACACAAACTCATGTATAAGGCACACAGGATGGACAGGGAACTGGTGGTTGGCTTAGACCAGAACTCATGTTCATGATCTTAGAACATCTGCTCATGCCATGCTACAATGCTCTCTTAAATGTTGTCTAAGGAAGGATCATCACCTGTTTTAATAGACCAAACATGTAACTAGTTAAGAACTTCAAGTGGATTGTCAATGTCAACTTGCCTGTGCCCTTTTCTTAAAAAGAGCGATTGATCTTTTGTCTGTCTGGATTAACTCATTCAGTGTAATGTATGTTCTTGATAGCCAATAGAGCGAACTGAGAGTTTGACCTCTGGCATTGGATTACTGAAGGTGTCCTCTCATTTTCTGAATGAGATGAAGGAGATAGAAAGTGAGGGTGAGAGAGAGAGAGAGAGGGAGAGAGACACATACACACACAGAGAGAAACAGATGGGGGCGGGGGTGCGTGCATTAAGAGTGTGAGGATTGGATCCTAATGAGTCCAGGTCATTAACCGTTTATCTGCACGTCTGTTTTTAACCACTGAGGCGATGCAAAAAGCCCTGCAATCCCCGGGTGCCAGTGAACCATAACCTCGATTAGCCCTTGGATAATCCGCCTGTTCTGCACACTAAGGGATAAATCCCGGTTAAATTTAACTTGATAATCCGAACGCACACAGCACCCCTGCCTATTCCTTGCCTATCTTCCGCCCTTCCCCCCTTTCCCAAGCTCTGCTGGCTCGGGGATCACATGGAGATGCACCCTGCTGCCAGGCAGCGTGCTTGCATCGTGCCTCCCTCCCCTGTGGTGTTCTCCAGCAAGCATAGGGGAAGGCAGGGCTAGCAAGCTATGACTGCATATAGACATTCAATGCAATGGTTCAGTACCCCTTGTTTGCCACAAGGGGCTGTTGTTTTTGAAGTGATTATTATGACTGTGATTGTAAAGATGTCAGGTTTGAATCTTCACACATTTTTTCCAGTCTATTGTTCCAACAAAGTACGGTAAGTTTAAGGTGACCTTAAGAAAGAACTCTAGTAGCTCAGCTTGTAAGCATGGCTATGGGTGTGTCTTTGATTTTTATTATGGCAGTTGTACCACAATACAGCTGTCTCCAGTGAAATCATAACCTCTAAATCTAAATACTTCCATACTATATCTATTGTGTTACAACTTTTAAAGTGTGTGTACATATACAAACAAAAATATTGTTTTCTTTTTTAAAAAAGCTACTATTGTTGTATGTATTATAGACTTGAATCTTAGATATTTTGTGTGCTCTTAAAGCATCTTCATATTTTGTTTTGCTCTGGTAATGAAATTCAAAGAAGATGAGCTGTGTTGAACCTGAATCAAATTGACAGAGCACAATTTAAAATAGTGCTTCCCATCTATTTTACTACTACCTAGAAACATCAAACATCAGTGTTAAAGGTTTGGTGTTCCTACCAGCTATGAAGCAAGTGCAATCTCTTTGAAACTCACTGCAACTGTATCTCATGATGCCAAAATCAATTTGTTGCCCAAAGTCAGCAAACAAAAAGAGGTGCTATGCATGAGATAAACAATAGCCCATGGGCACAGCGGCTAAGTTGAACTACAGTTCCCAGCATGCACATTTACCTGCACAATTTCCAGCATTTCGTCCCGACTGATGTAGCCATTGCCATCAAGGTCATACATGCTGAAGGCCCACTTCAGCTTCTGCTCCAGCTTGCCACGTGACGTTACGCTCAGCGCAATGATGAACTCCCGGAAGTCAATGGTGCCATCATTGTTGGTGTCGAAGGTCCTGAAGACGTGTTCAGCAAACTTGGAGGCATCACCGTATGGGAAAAAGTTTGCGTAGATCTTCTTGAACTCCTCCACATTGAGATTGCCACTGGGGCAGTCCTTTAGAAAGCCCTGCACAGCAGACAGGTTGTTTAGAATTAGAAGAGACAGGTGCGTGACACATTTTCAGAAGCTTGTCCAATTATGACTTTATCCCCTGGAGCAACTGAGGACAAGTCTTTAAAAATGACAGTTCAAATAAACAATGGTCTATATAAAGAGATTGACACATGTAGTTAATCATCCCTTTGTACTGTTGGAGACTGGTTTGCCATACTTATTTTATGCCGTGTAGAATTTTTATGTTATATAACGGTACACCACACTGCATAGCAACTATAGGCGATTCTCACATCCTGCTATATCCGTTTGGGATATTGTTTTAGCCTTTGTTACTGATCTCATTCCTTTGAACTGCCCATGCTGAACTTTGAAAGGGATTGCTCAACTTTGGTGCAGTTTTTCACTGAAGTAGACTCTCAAATATCTGTTTTTAATGGCCAAAAACATTCCATTGCATTGCATTTAATCTCTGTGTCCTCAAGCCATGTGCTTACCTTGTACCACTCCTGCAGCTCGTGGTCAGAGAACTCTGTGTTCTCTCTGAGGTCCTGGAGCATCTCTGGCCTGAGTTTGCTGTTCTGCTTTCCCATGGTCTTTGTTTGTGCGACGATGACACCGAGGCCCCTGGTCAAACCTGCAACCAGAAGGGCGCTGGATCAACGACTAATCACAGTCCCCAGGATAAATGTGAAACCATGACAACACAGGGTCAGCAATCAATCGCATTCCTTGGTCTAGCCTGTATCTAAAGGCAATCCAGGATTAGGCACCATTGATCAACTTGATTGCACATCTGTCAATGACATGCAAGTAAAGATTGGGAACATCAACAAGCCTGCAAGTAAGTAAAGAAACACGCATGTGACCCCTACAATTGTATGCAAAGATATTTTCGTCAATATTGATGACTGTATCCTAAGTGTAGCTTTCTTGGCTTTAAGTGTAAATAAAAATTTGGTATAGTGCACATAAGGCGATGAAACCAGGAACTCATAATGTGACTTGCCAAGAAGAAAAGTTTATATAATAAAAAATTGTTTTTAGAATGATCTAATTTCCCTTCTTGAAACATTGGAGCTAATAAAAGCCGCATGTTTTAGCAAAGACAGCTCTCCCAGGAGTGGCTAAGGATAGAAGAATGAAAGGAATCTCACCACTGGTACCACATTTCCCTGATGACAATGTAATTTATGGCAAGCAAGCCAGTCAAATCCCCATGCGATACAAATTTATGTAAGGAACTTCCGAAAAATATAAAAAAACACAGGACAGATATCTATATTCTACCATCTGAACATTTTTTATAACCATAAAGATATCAATAATAACAGTGATGATGATCAACAAAGTAGATATTTCAGGGAGGTCTTCATACTTGGAGCATGATGGGCCTTGGAAATAAAATCAGGAAAATGTGGATAATTTATTTTCAAATTGTCTAAGGAGGGGCTGCTTTATGTGAGTCGTTCTTCCATAAGGACCTGTTGTTTTGGGGAAGCTGAACTGTAAATCCTTGAGTCTGAATATCTGCAGTAATTAATAACATGCTCGCCCACACATTCTGAATGCCTGGCAGCTACCAAATTAAGGAGCGAACACTCCAGGAGCGTCAGTGCACACACGCGCCCAATCTGTTTGCGCTCGCGATGTCAGAAAATTACTTTCAGCACATATTTAACCAATGCCCACTGAGTACGCCGCGGTGGATGAAAGGGATTCTTCATTAAACAATAATGGGATTTCACTTCTGGCTGTGCACAGGAGCCTTATATAGTGCAAAGTAAAGAAGTCTGGTTATTGATATGCACCGTGCATTTTCTCTCGATTAATTCTGACCTGATATTGCTAGGGCTAGCTATGATGTCACTGCTGTGACAGGACTGTCACTGGGGGGATATTGATGCCAAGATAACTGTGTGTGATTCTGTTTAATTTAGTTAGCATTGCTATATGTATACAAGATAACGAGGCAGCCTTTCCAATGTAAAACTGAGAGACAACTTGGTGCAAGGGGTACAAGATAAACCAGAATCAAAATCAGAACCAGGCTGTCTACACTGCAAAACTAATGGTGTTGCCTTCCCCTCTCATATTGTGAGGTGCAATGCTTTGTCTTTCCTGTTTTTGGTACTGCTTTGCTCACATTGTGAGACAGTACAGAGACTCATGGACAAAAATAATGACCAAATAAGGGTACAGCCATACAGCCACTTACAGATGGCTCAGATGTCATGATTCCCATTGTTTAACTCAGGGCTCTAAGCTAATGCAGATGAACAAAGGAGAATACAGCATGGCAGCTTGGCCCATTCTCAGATGTGGACATCAAATCTCAAATCTTGCCCTGTGGTTTTCTGTGTGATTCACCCTTCTCTCTGTGATCAGCTGACAGCACAGAAGTATACAGAGGTTTGCTGTGATAATACTCTCAACCCGCTAAAGACATTGCGATTGCATGTCCATGCATGTGCAGTGCGCAAACTCTTCACAGGGCCACTTTTTTCATGTCACAGCACCCCTCGAGGTGATGCTCCACCTCTCTTGCCCAAGGCACCAATTAGCCACTAATGCCCTCTGAAGTGGGTCTATGCCATTATAAGGAAGCCAACATCCCTTAAGCTTAAGAAACCTGAGAAGGGAGGGGGAGGGGCGGAGGAGATGGGCATGACTGGGGATACACTGAAAAGACAGAGGAGGAGGAATGATGAGAAAAATGTAAAGAAGTAAAGGTGTATAATAGACATTAAACAATACACATAATGCATATATACAGAGAAAGTGTGGTTGGCAGAGAGAATCAAAATAAATGAATGGATAAGTCTGAAAAATAAGGGAGTGAGAAAGAGACTGAGAGGGAAAATGAGGAAAAGAAATCTAATTAGTCCCCTGTGAACCATTATTACAGACAGAGATACAGAGAGGGAGACAGAGAAAGAGAGCGAGAGAGTCCAAACACAGTGCCAGCTTCTCAGGGCACTCCTTAGTTCCCATTAGTGGTTCTCATTTAAAACCACACTTAGGGATTCTAAATGACATCAAGCTCCAGAGCGCTAAGCACAAGCCCCAGTCAGCCTCGCTCTTCTCCCCAGCTCACCTCCTCAACAATTACCTTACCGCCACTGTTAGCGCTCATCTGCTGGAACGCATCTGGTCAAGCACTGGAATTCACAGCATTGTAAATCTCTTGATTCCAAACCAAGAGCACACTAAGAACAAGACTCCAGAGGACTCCCTAGCATAGCAGGGCTAATCAGGCATTTAGCTAATGTCAGTCCTGTGTTTAATTCATTTTTTGTTTTACAGTTTTTTCTATGCAATGCAAAATAGAACAGAAAAACACTCTGGGCCGGATGAGGGTGGGGTGGAGGGTGGCATGGGAAATGTCCATCCGCAGGCTGTGGCTGCAAGCAGACATGTTTATCTTACTCTCTCTTGACATTTGTTTCCCCTCCCAACTTAAAAATAATCCCCTTCCCCTTCCCACTGTTTCACTCGCGTTGGTTAATATCCAGTCTTGTCAAATCCAGGGTGAAATCGACAAGTATCCCAACCCTCTTCTCTAACATCTGTCAGATTCCTTTTTTTCTGGGTCACAAACAGCTGCGCTGAAAATCCCGGGATCAGGGGAGGGATTCGGCGACAAGGGTGGGGGAGTAAGGGTTGGGTGGGGGTAGGGGGGGATCTATGGGCTCAGAGGAATAATAAAGTGTTTTCTTATGCAAATACGCGTGTGCAAGCCAGAGGGGAGGACGCCGCAGCTCAAGTGGACCGCATTTCCAGGATGGCTGAGGGTCAAGGGCCCAAGGGGGCCCAGGCGCTCCACAGTGTGCCTGCTGTACGAGCCTCAAAAACCGCACCGCCATCAGCACGGGCTTTGAGAGGGAGAGAGGGAAATGCACTATACATGCTGAAAGCTCACTTCAACATGAAAAAAGGAAGATGAGAGCATTGATTTTTTTTTTTTTTTTTTGCTTTTAAACTCCTAGCATCCATTATTTTTTTGTGTGAAACATTAATAACCAGAGTGGCTACTGTATCAGAGACAAACACGATACCGCTGTTTGATCACTCTCCAGGGCACGAAGCGTGCTTCAGTCTCTACATCAACACTCCCACTCCTGACTTTCTCAGACAGGAAGGCCGCCCTCTTCGACCCTAGCGCGTGACGTCCCTAGGGTCCATGTCGCTGACATTGCAGTAACGTTATGCTAACGTTGCTGGTGAGTAGTGAGTCAGGTGATTGATGCTGGACATAGCTGTCTGTGATGACATAATGGGTCAGGCCCTGACCTAGATTGATGCAGAGTCTATTTCACGCGGGGTCTCGAAAGAAGTACGAGCTAATCAAGGTGGTAAAAATAAGAATGAGGCTGTGTCCTCGGTGAGAGATATGTGTCCTGGCTGGTGAGAACATCTCATAATAGTCAAGTTTTTTTCCTTCATTCCCAACAGAAATGAATGCCAATTTCAGCTCAAACGTATACTGCTGCTATATTTCTTGACATCACAGCAGACAGCTCAATTGTAGCAATTACTACTGAGTCTAAACAACCATTATGGCATATAATTACCACACCGCAGTGATCATAACTTCAGTAAATGAACTGCCTAACAGATTACATTGTCTAACGTGTTGTTTTTGTAAAAAAAAAAAACAACATGACTGATCTTAATCTCCACTCCACAGATGTGTGCGGCTTACAGACAGTTTTCAGGGGGATCATTTTGAGCCTCCTCTTGTCTGGGGATTTCAGAAACTGAATGATTTTCTAACACAGCTATCACGTCTTTGCTTTAGCTTTCAGTGACAATGTAGGGCGCTTCCGGGGTTCGGGGAAAGGAGGGGGGGCGGTAAACCTGTGCAAGAAAGGCCCGCTTCCCTGAAAGAGTGCAGTGTGATTCTCTGTCAGAACAACGATGCCAACATCGCTCAGCTCTCCCCATTCGGGCACCCCAGGGATCTGGCAACCCTCTGCTCTGTTTATAGGCAGGGCAGATGTACCCACTCAAGCACTTGGTTGAATCAAACAGACATTTTCTCATCCATATTTACAAACTTTGCGCAGGGCTTACTCACAGAAGCATCGCAGGCATAGCAATGCTGGCGTCCCACTTTTGAACACCCCAAACCACCAGATCAGAGTCCTGCACTCTGCAAGACTGCCACCCATCTTAATCCAATTAACATTTACGGCAAAAGGTGGAAGTTCACATTCTAATGAAAATTATCACTCAGTATCGGTTCCGTTTGAGCCCCTTGTTCAACACCTGTCCCATATATAATTAATCTATATCACACTTTAGTCATATTGTTTGTATGATATTGTTTGAAAACTGCTGTAATCATGGTTGGCTCTGATGCAACCTTGTGAAAACAAGGACTGAATGTTCAATTTGTCTCTCTTTCTTGCACTCTCTCCATCCACCTTTCTCTCAGTCATACAAACACTCACACATGCACACAAACATCCATGCACTTGAACATGGACACAAAAACAAGCAGCATCAAACAAAAGCCTTGAACATTTTCCATCACCAGTGAAGCAAATCGACCCACGGCAGACTTCACGGCACAGTTACATGTGGCACTGCTCGCCTGTAGCGTGTCAAATCACAGCGACAGCAGGTCAGCTTGGTACAAACCTCACAAACTGAAACCAGGGAACAAATGGTCATGTATATATTACAGCAGGAATAATGTGGCAGAATGAAACAGATGGAAACCCGTGCTGCGCACACAGACTAGCGCTCACGGTGGAGCCGTGGAGGAGAGACAATATTATTTATCTGCATAGCAGATGCCCTTATCCAGGACAGCTTATACCTCTTTAACATGGCAGAGGCATGACCCAGATCAGCCTTCTCCTTTTTCCCCTGCACTGCCCACGAGCACAGCTCAGCGTGTGGCCTCAAGCTAAACAGCACCGTCTGCACTGGTCATGGCCGCTGCCTGGACTTTGACTACATTCCAAGGCTGTGGTTTCCCACCCTCCGGGATGGGCACTATTCCAAATGCGTACACTTGAAATTAGTGTTGTTATGCATGTGTTTTGAATGCAATACAGGGTTTTCAACTCTTTTTTGTAGTTTATACTTCTGTGCCACATCGAAAGCAGTCCTACACCATCTCACATTAGTCTGGGATGGGCAAAGGAAACCGAATCAATTTTGTTCCAAAACACAAAATAACTCTGAAATAAATGTATTCATAAACTGGAATTAAACTGGTGGTGGCAGAGGCTGTTTTGTAGATTGTAAAAAAGTATAAACCCATATCACATATGAAGTATATACAAGCAAATGAACATTTCAAATATACTAAATACTGCTAATTCATGACCACCCCACAAAATGACTCTGCAGAACTTCTCTCCATATCTGATTTCTGCAGTTACTGACAAAGATGGGCTCCTAATGTTATACTAAGTACCATTAGTATAAAATTAGTATAGTACTTCTGCTGAGCTGACATGAAAAAGCAGTAATGGAAGCTGACTATGGAGCACCTTAACAGGGCAAGCCAACCTGGTTCCAGCTCCACCATGGTATTGCATATCTTGCATTTGATATGTTATCCTTTTATATGGCTGATCATTATGGCTTGACTACAGTATGATTCAGTACAATGTTTTGCTTTCTCAGCACAGTAATAATAAACCATATCGAGATCTCTGGCTGCTGGAACCCAGGGTAACAGCAAGGTGATAAAACAGAAAACAAAAGGTCAGGGCTCACTAGGCTCCATGGTGTTTCTTAGTAACACACATAATTTACTGAGGTGATTTGGCTTGTGTGCATTGCGACAGTATATATGGGTAACATTCGACCCGGAGGACTCCTGGTTGCTGTTCTGTGCTACGTCATTGCTGCGCCACACCGCCACCAGCTGAATGAGATGGAAGGGACATTCTAGAATCTTTCTCATCACTGTGTGTGAGGGAGCAGGGAAGGGAAGGAGATAGAGAGATAAGACCACTTGATGCCTCAAGCTCCAGGGTGTGCCAATTTCAATTACATAAAGCAGCCATTGCTTTTCACATCTCTCTCCTGTCCTGTTCATTCAGCTGCTGCAACAGTGCAGATGATGTAGACAGGCAGGATAGTTCAGCAGCACAATGCAGAACACACGGCGCGCAAGCTGTGGTAACCATTGCCTCACTACATTATTCATTTGTGTGGTCGGCAAAACATTGCTTCATGTCACCCTGTCACACAGTTGAAATATAGAGGCATTTTAGACATGTCCACAGTACACAGACTTTGATACAAGACAGCACCACAAAGATGTAAGCTTTCGTGCATGCAAAGCCACAATACCTCTGAGCATTAACCATTCCACAACCAACCCCTCCTCCACCCCGTTCCTCCATTCACGAGCACCAAGACAGTCTCTTTTCAAAAGCCTGTTTGCTCCAAAATAGGTCAAACTGAACAAACATTCCATCTAGACCAAAGGCCTCTCTTCACAGAAAGAAAAACAGCTTGGGAGAAATAGTCAAAAACACATTTCGCACCTGCTAGATGCATACAAATTAATTTGACCATGAGTTACCAACCCCCCAATGACTCTTTTCTCATGCTTGCAGGGACAGTGTCAGGGCCCAAAGACATCCGAGAACCTGGCATCTTAAGTCCAATGACAGCTGTTTAATTACGCTGAGAATCAGCAAAGCAAATCCACTGTAGCTTGCAACTTCAAGATCCGCCAGACCAGCTGTAATAGTTGGAAATAGATTCACAAAAACAAAAAAGCAACAGAGACTGATTAGGTGCGTCTTCACAGCTGCGGGGTGCCTAAAGAGTAGAATTCAAGAAACAAAGATAATTTAAAAAAAAAAAAACACATTTATATTTTATTGCACAGTGAATTCATGCTTTCCCCATGAGGAGCTGCCTCTAGACATCTGAAGCTGAAATTTTTGGGGCTCAATAAAAGTGTAAGCAGCAAATACTTCTGCAGAGAATCCCTTTTCATGCCTAGCATTTGTCATATGCTCGTCACATTAGCACACATTACATTAATTATTCACTTTGCTCATGCCTTTATCTAGGACAGCTTACATAGCTTATACTTAAAATACTATCCATTCACAAAAACTGTGCAGGTTTTGTATTTTTACTCAATGCCACAGCCTGAGCTGCGTATCACACCTGCAATCTTTCAGCCCAGAACCTTACCACCACAACAGCACAATACCCTTCCAGTCCTGTGTCCTATACACACACATACACACACACACACACACACACCATATATAATGCAATTCCACCTCAGTTCATTGATTTGTTAAATTAGAGCAAGTCAATAGTCAGTTTAATTGCCACACATATTCAGGTCACATTTTCATTTACTTTATTTCAGCAGTTTCCCACAGACACAATCCCCCTGATGAGGTTCAATCCATTTTCACCTGATTGAAGCACCTTAAATCACATGTACTGCTGCACAATCCTTTTTAAATATCAATGGGAACACATTTTCCCCCTCATTCATGCAAATTCAAGTCCCACAGGAGGGGGGACTTTGATTAACAGGAAGATTCCGTGAGATGCCTCATAAAGCATAATTTGCAGAGAGACAGTCACGACCCCCAGCCATGCCGGTCGAAGGGCTTTCCGCTGGTGAGGGAGAGTTTTGGAAATCCCAGGTAAGTTGGCCACTGGCCCTGATTTTAAGTTTGTCAATGGCTACTTGATGGAAAGTGCCGAAAATGCAGGGAACAGGGGGACGTTTCTTAACTGAATCTGGAGTTTAGCTTAGATCCAGGGTGAAATATGTCCATATTGGTTGATTGTGTGCTTTTGAGGGTCCTTAACGGGATCTCAATTCAAGAGGAAAATTGAGGCAAGATCACACCCTGCAGTCATGTCTGCAGCAATAGTCCCAGGGAATTTTAATGTAATGTGCCATCAGAACTGTAGGCATTCATAAAGCACTCTGAGATGTTTGCAGAGAAATCCTCTGCACTGGCAATTATGAGAGATGGGTCTATTATTTCCCCACAGCCTGTGTATCAAATTGGTTTATTTTCTTCACTTTTGCAGAAAATTGTCTTGTCTGAAGATTGATTAAAATCTCTTTGCTTGTTACAATTTGATAGGTGAAAAGTACATTTGAAATAGTCACAGATGTTTTTTTCTTCCAGTACATTTGAAATAGTAAACCATTTTTTTTCATTTAATCTTCAGACTGTTTCAGTAACCATGACGTTTGTTTAAAATCCCTGTATGATTGCCACTTCAGGTGACGTCTCCTTAGCCAGCAAATACGAATCATGACCCTGGTCATCATAATTTATTAGCTTATTATAGTTATCTAGCTAGAAAAAATGCCTACCTGTTAGCTCCTAAAAATTAAATGTATTTAATATAGCTAGACAGCTAGGATCTCTGACTTGTTACCATATCAAAAAGTGAACAGTTAAAGATGAGCAGTTATAGTGACCTCTGTCATATCTCTGCTTTTCAACACAGTGTTACTCATATTTTTGTCCAAATTACAATTGCTCTCCCATGCTGAGGACTGGCACACTGAAAGCTTCAAACCCCATACCTCTGCATCCTTATATGTTGAGTATACGAGAGGCAGCGTGGTGTAGCACCCTCGAGCAGGGCGTTTAATCAGAATAGCTTCAGTAATTATCCTGCACAATAAATGCCACAGATATGCAATTACTCTGTGAGAGGCTCTGCTAGAAAAGATGAATAAAGCATCTAGTATTTTCTGCGACTGTGAAATGCTGGGATAAATAGCTTACACGTGGGCTGCCATACTTCACTTACGCCTTGTCTATATCTGGTTATTTCTCTGGATGGCCACTGGAACGAATGATACATACAGAATGTCAGGCCTCAGAACAAAACACTTCCTCAAGCAATTTACAGCTAATCGTAAGTCAAAGATAGAGTGTATTCTATCAATGACTATGTTATATGTAGTAAAACAATCTAAGTGATTATAATCTACATGGTAAATCAACTGGTTTATCACACATGTTATTACTGTTATAATTTATAAACTTCCCTTCATACTACAACATACAATAAAAGGATAATTATTCCCTAAGCTCATGCAAGCCCAGTAATAAGAATAAGAATAAGAATAAGAATAAGAATAAGAATAAGAATAAGAATAAGAATAAGAATAAGAATAAGAATAAGAATAAGAATAAGAATAAGAATAGATGTCATTCTTAGCCCTATTATTATTATTATTATAATTATTATTATTACTGAGCTGGCATGAGCTGAGGGAATAATTACTCTCTTACGTCAGCTCAGCAGAACACCCTGTGTGCGAAGGCCATTCCTGGAACAGATCCCTCTCTCATCAGGGTGCAGCAGCTTTAATTCAGCCCAGATTACACAACCATTTAGCTGCTCTGACCCCTCTCCCTCCCCTCTCCAGCCCTTTGCCCCTGCCCCCCACGCTAACGGGCTCACAGTTCCGCTGGCAGCCAGACACCGGCTCCTCTCAGAGACACGCGGGCACACCCCTGTTCTGACCCCTGCTCTCCAACTGACCACCGGGAGAGAAGGGGGAGGGGAAAGACAAGGACAAGATGAAGGAGAAACTTGACACAATGAAAAAGAAATTGAAAGAAAAAGAAGGACAATGATGTGTGCTTGAGAGTGAGAGGACAGTGACAGAAAAAGAGAGATAAAAAGAGAGGGAAAGGTGAACACGAAGATGGGTTTATTTGTCTTATTTAATTCTCCATACTAGATGTAGCTATCATATACAACCATAGTGGCTTTTTAAATGTTTTTTGTTCCTTAGACAGAAAAGCAACAACAAAAATGCTACAAATTTAATTTGCCCTTTCAGAAGCACGGTTTTGGCTTATCATCTCTGAAATTAATATGCAAAGGTCAAATTTTGCATATTCTCTGGCACAGATACAAACATTTGAATTTCATTCAGAGCCAGCACACTGCCAATTATAAAAGTGCCACTCACAAATATTTGCATTGCCAAGTGTATGTTATGCGGTTACAGGGGCCTGATTGCATCTTCCATTGAGGACCTGCATGTACTAAATCTCAATCTGTTATGTGACATACAGCTTATATTAAAACAGGAAAATAGAGAACTTGCTTTATTAAATTATATTATCTTACATTATATTAATATAGCTTTAATCATAAGGTGAAAAGAACAAGCTTTATTACTCATACATAGACAGTACATAAATGACGATTTTTGGATGAAATTTTCTGTTCATGTATCAAACTAGAAAATAGAGATGCAAGATTTTTATGATACTTTCTAATGAAATTCTGGAAAGGTTTTGACATTTTGAGATTACAAGCCATGTTAGATACTAACAGAGGCCCTGAAGACCGATACTGGTACAGTTACATAGTGTGTGTGACATGAGCTGCTTCACGCAGGGTTTTAAGACGTTCTTAGCATTCACCCCAAAAAGTTCCACCCTTCCTCCCTGTCTCTCCTCTGGGGTTCTTACATAATGGCACTGCGTCTACACTGAAGCATGATATCTGGATTATCTCCTGGAAGTACAAGCACAGATTAAGTCAGCTAAGACCTTTTCTCACAGCAGAGTTACCAAAAACACACACACACACACACACACACACACACACACACACACACACACACAAACACACACACACACACACACACACACACACACACTCACACAAACATGCATGTATGCTGTTGCACATGTAAGTGCTCACACACACAAACAAACAAACAAAAAAACACTCACCAAATAAAGCCCTTCTTCTTTTTTAACCACATTGTTTTCAGTGCTAGGAGTGAGTGGAAAAGAGGGCTCCACAACAAGACATAGTGGAAAAAAACTGTAGAGAAAAGCTTCCGCAGGATATAACCACATCAAAGGGTCCAAGAGACTAAGGCTAGGCTGTTTCATCAAGGTACAGGGTACGTTCCTCATGTGTACTGGTTATTTAAAATTCACTTATCTTTATCATCTCACTCAGACTCTAAACTAGATAATACCAAAGATACAACCAGTAACCTTGTGCATTTCCCATTCAACGGCAATGCACGATTTTGATCTAACTTAATTGACCGCTAATTATATAATTACCTGCTAATATGTCGGGTGGTTAAACAATAGGAGATTAACCAAGCTTTATGTCAGAGCAGTACAGCATTGAAGGTGGGGAGGGGGTGGGAGCAATGGTTAATATCTTCTCATACTGACACAGACCCGTCAGCAATCAGTCCCAGTGATACGAGAGTGCAAGCCAACTTCAGATTCCCTACAGCCTTCCAACTAATCAAGGTGGCTTTTGAACCGTTTCTTCTTTCATTTCTCCATTCACAAGACTAATGACCATGGGCTTCTTAACTAATCCAATACGCACTCTTGCTCAGTGGGTGGCAGTAATGCACCTGTAATTTGCTTCAGAAGCCACTTACAAACACCGAAAAAGAAGAGCGAGAAGCAGGTGGCTGCCGCTACTAGGAAACTGGATTGTTATGGATTGGTATGGCAGCACCACCACACGCCAGGGAAATCTTTACGTTTAATCACCTCTCATACTTCTCCCCTCCCCTCCCCTTCCTTCATAACCTCCGTTTAAACAGTTGTTGATTTCTTTCCTAAAAGCCTGCTGTTTTGCTGGATTGAAACACCTGCTGTGGGGGGGCCCATGGGTGTGCGAATATCGAAAAACCACGCTGTCAACCGCCTGCCAACGGACCTGGAAACATTCCACTCTGCGCTCCCTGAAAGGAGCCATGTGCTGGAGCGCACCTGCACTGCTAGATGCCATCGCTCTGATAACATCCCAGGTGAAGACAAGTAAGCAGGCCTCGAGCAGCTACCCCAAAGATTATCATTTGTAAAACTCACAGTCACTACATTTGTCTTTAGTCAGAGCTTCAACTTAACTTGACATTTTCAGGAGAAATGTCACTTTACCATTAACCCCCTGGGACTGCATTCTTTGTTCACTCAAACACCTTTTCTGATGACATTTTTTCTAATTAAATCACCTCAGGCGCCTAAGAGTGTGGGGATTTACTGACAGATGAGGTCCACCTCACGACCCCAGCCAGTTCAAAGGTTAGATGTCTTGTTTAACAGTGTCGTTTGGAGAGGGCTGATCACCTTCATCTCCCTCTCCATTTCAAGGCTCATAAATCCTTGATACCAGGATTTAGAGACAGACATGTCTGTACCAGGAACACAAATAGCATCTCAGCTTTTCTTGCTGCTGGATGATCTCATTAGGTGAGGAGTTGATCAAGGTTGAGAATGGTCTCTTAGAGACTTCACATACAGCCTGCCTTCTATTTCAATAAAATGCAAAAGTTGGACTGAAATAAAGGATTAATATATTACAGGCTTATTACGACCTTATCATTGACTCACTAACTACTTATTTCAGAAATACATACATAAGTAAAAAAACAAGGCAGGGTTTAGTTAAGGTGCAATGTTGTTCATATGATATTATCCATGTGTTACAGGCTTGGCAGTAAATACCAACAATATTTGTCATGATGTGACGAATAATATACTGATAAGATGAAACCTGATAATGATGCTCAATAAATGTTATATAATAATTTATTTGACACCAAATAAAAAGTGATTGAGTCATTAATGCGATCTCATTCAGCCCTTCATTTCTGAGGAACACCTCATTTTACCATAAATGTGGAATACACACATGCCAAGTAGGCTAAAAAAAGGTGCAAGAAACCAAGAGAATGATCATGTATATGCCAGACTGACAAGTTCCTTGCCTTTCACAAAACTAATGTGAGCTTAAGACCTGGCTCCTAAGGTAAGGGAACTGGTCTTGTCCTTATAATAGAGGGTGACATCACCACTCGTGTGATCATAGGGAAACAATACTATTTTTGCCTTGATGCTAGTGGTGACATCACCTGCATACGTCTTCAATATCCACCCCCAAACAAAGACAAAAAAATGCAGCCTCAGAAAATGGAATAGAAAGTAGAAGTACTACCATGTATCTGTTTCACTAATGAAATGAACCAACTGTTTCTATTTAGCACAACTTTTCAGCCAGGCAGGGGAGCTAATCAGTGAAATCAGCAGGGCTACTGCATCGGTTATACACACGCATGATATTACTTCTGCATTCAACTACTCATAAAAATAAGAGATATGAACTAGCTCAGAGCTAAAGATATGGGTTGCTAGCTATGGGTATCTATTGCAGTCTGTTCAGACCAGAGAATGACGTCACCATCTGAATATGACTCATTTGCTCTTCTGCAGAAGCACAGTGCAAGAAGCAAGCCACCCCTCCACACCCCACCCATGCACACAATCCCACTGCAAGTCCAGATGGCAATTATTTTCCCTGCTTCTTTGGTTGGGGAGGGTGATACATTATTCAGGTCAAGGAGAACTCATCGTGTACTTCCTGGTGGAGTGGCAGGAGCAACCCAATCCGCCTGCATGGAAAAGCATAGGAAGTCTGCAAGGAAAGAGAGCTCCAGCGCACCTCGTTTCAGAAATGCATGCCTGATTAAAAGCCGCTCGGGTCACAGCACACTGCCTTGCACCTGAGCTGCAGGCCCTCAAGGCACTGTGGTGAACTGGAGCGGCCACACGCGAAACGCTCCCCTGCCCCTGGAAAGCAGTTTCACAAAACAGCTGGGCCTTTCATTTCCTGAGGACAACAGCGCTCGATTCTATTCTTCGCTGCAGAAACATGACTGGAGGCTGGCAGAGTACCTTCAGGAGACACCAGCTAACAGGGCTTTTTTTGAAGTCAATACATCAGAGAAGATCACTGGACCGCTTCAGAAGCTCTACTGTACAGCTGAAAATCAGCTCCTTCAAACCCTGTGCCTGTGTTTCATTCTCTCTCTCGCTCTCTCCCCTCCCTTTCGTTCCCATACTTTCTTGCTCAGCATCTGATCGTCTTACTGAGCGTATGACTAATCTGAAACCACTCTGACATCCCTTAGGCAACTACACCCGTACTCCTTAAAAAATAAATAAATAAAATAAATAAATAAATAAATAAATAAATACTGTGTGCCGCCATATATTAGCATGGGGCTGACAGCTTCCACTAATTTACTACATTTTCCTTCTGCCATAGATAATCACCACATGCTTTTAAGATGATGTCTGTCATGTTAAAAATATGTAGAGCAATGCATAGCATGTTAAACATCGCACACCATGACACAGAAAGGTAAAGAGAAGCTAACGAAAGGGTCTAAGTTCATACACTACATTCTACAGCAAAGCAATGCTAGAGGCAGGTCTATAGGATGAGATTAAATATGTCAAAAGGCAATTTATGCTGGGAAATCTGCTAAGGATATTTTACCTTACATTTAACGATTGTTATTAGCTTCTACTTTCATGTCCCGTCTCCATGTTCTTCTGGATTGGGAGATAAACCTTGCACAGGGCTTGTGCAGGTCCCCTGATCCCTCTAATATACGGATAGGCAGACAGCCAGCACTGAGCATCAAATGAGCTGTCCAGGTGGCAGAAATATTGGTGAATTCATTCAGCTCTTTCCCCTAGATAGCATGCATTGGTTCCAGGATGGATCTAGGTTTGAGCAAATATGCTGGGAGGTAGGAAATAGCATATTTATAGATTAGAAACAACTTACCAAATTGTGATTTTTTGCAGGGTTGCATGTATTAAATTGTAAAATTGTACACTTTAAATGCAAAGCCCTGGGCTGTACGATGTAAGCCACCAAGGAATAGTGTGCATGATGCGCGTTGAATATTGTCAGATAAGGGTGAATCGTCCAGCCCATTCTGTAGCCCGGTAGGGGTTATTCAGCATATCTCTCTCAGGCTATCATTCGTAAAAAGCCAAAAGTATTGAAAAGCATGCAATACAATATATGCACAGCCCTATCCATTTCCTTCCATGCTCTGGCGGGCTCTAAAAATACACATGAGAGTTTTGATCAGGATGCAAAGTGCCCACTCAGCTGGATTCTCCCTGACAATGGTTTCGCATGGCACTGTGTTAGGCCTCCAAGCCCAGAGCCATGTTCCACAATCACTTGCACTGACTTACATGCAGCAAAACGATGAGCCACTCTCACTTCAGCTCCAGGTTACACACATCCTGCCTACCTCCATCTCTCTTGTGCTGTCTCTCCAGCCCACTGTGCTGATAATCACCACTTCAGAACGAGCCTGCTGCACCAGCCTGCTGTTGCTTTGTTACCCGACGTTCCACATTTTGGCTCAAGTTTCCGTTCAATGAGGTTGTCAGTTTTATAAAAGCAGTATCCTTTTGGAAGTCAGGAAACACAAAAACAAGTGTCATCTGATATAGAGAAAGGTGTTTATTCTAAAATAACAGATGACTCAACTGCATGAGACGCAGTGGTTTTTTCATTGGCTGTAGCATACTGTTAGTGCTCTCTCGCTGTGGAGCAAAAGCACTCCATTAAAAAACACAGCGTCATGAAAAGAAGCCTCAACCCATTTCAGCAAATGTAAGGCAATCAGATGGGAGCCTTATTGATTTTCCATTTCTGATCAGACTTTTCTGCTTGAAGAGTATGTCATCTCAAGGGACCCCACACAGTTAAGTGATGTCACATTCAGGAATAACAATGTGACAAACAGCCACGTTTTCTCAGACCATTCACCCCACCCTCCATCCCCTCTAGATCTTTTAAACAAATTTGCTGTCAGTACTTTGTTCTGTCAGTACTAGTCTGACTGCATGATTTCAGATTAGGCTACTATGCAGTACTCACCCCATTTTCACTAAAGTCTTTAATACAACAACCACCCCACCCAACCCAGGGCTTTTTCATTCCATCCAGCTGTGCTGGACCTACCCCTAGATTCTGTTCGATTTTCGGATTAATAGTAAGAACCATGCAATCAATGGCGCAATCTGGCGAGAAAGTGGGAAGGAGCAGCAACCGTGGTGTGGATTTCTGGGATGGAATCTGCACATAAGGCTTCACAGAGGGGGGCCATGGGGCGAACGAACATGACATTGGAACAACGTTACAGAGGCAGCAGTGAGGTATCGCTGCCCTGAAGACACAGGGTGAGCAAAGCACTATCCGCACATGGGAGGAGGCTAAATATGGTGCTGAAGGGGCAGGGCTGAGCTGTAGAAAAAAACCATGAAGGGAACAGGAAGAAGGAGAACAGGCTTGAGGCTTTTTATTCTCATTCCTTTCATTTCCCAGAGGGTCCCAAGCAGACAGAGAGATAGAGAAATAGCAGAGGCAGGGTGATAAATGACCAAGACTGTCATTCAGATAGAGACAGAGAGCAATGTCTCATCAGCTCACCAGGAGTGTGGGCTAATTTGGTGAATTCGGTGATGGGGTGCAAAATGCACCTTCCTCCGGCTGTCAGCTTTTTTGCGGCTGTGGCACAGTTTGTCAAACCTCACAGTATTAACTTTGATCATACTGTATCCTGCCACACCTCTCACTGTCTGCCATTCTCTACCACTCCTGCCCCACCTTCTCTGAGAAGAACCCTGAGATTTCACTACAAGGCGGGTGGCTAGAGACATCAAAAAGCCTTTCTGTTAAGGGAAGGAAGTAGTTTAGTGCATTTTGCCAGCTAAGAGGCCTTCACTGCCTAGTAAAAAACTATTTATGGATGGACTTACTATCTCCAAATCACCACAAGAAGCAAAGCAGTAGTGGTAAAGAGCTCTTTGTGGCTATGACACAGGACGTGGCCAGAAGACGGGGCTTGGCAACAGGGTGGGCCACAGCTTCTGTTTCCTCAGGCAGGAAATCTACGCTCTGAACACAACAACAACAAGCATGTTCTGCTTTTACCTGTTCCCACACCATCTTGAGCTCTGTGGTGGCTGCTAGTAATGAAACTGGCATGTAATTACAGAAATACCTCTTCTTAAAATGTGTTTCTCAAAGTTGAGGAATTAAGCACACTGGGTTTAGATTCAATCTGGTACTTTATCTGATGGGCGAATTTGCTAGTGCAATTTCTTTAATCAAAATGGAACAAGTTGGTGAAATTCAGAAAGAATGGATGTCCATGTAAGTATGCAAGCCCTGAATACGCCTATTTAATTCTCACATTATAGGGCTCTCTGGAAAACATTCAGTTGCAATGTACTTTGAACAAACGTGGTGCTGAATTGACATGTTCTTAGGAAGAGACACCATTAAGACATTATATTCACATACACCCTACAAAACACTATTTATGCATACATCAGCATTTTATCATTGCTATTATCACTGTCATCATTATCAGGATCGTCATAATCTCAGAACTGGAGACACAAAAATCTGTGCACAACACATGCCTGCTTCTTTCGGCATTACAGGAGACAGTAATCCTTGCGAAAGAACAATATAGTCTAGCTCCATTTGATATTAAAGTGTTTTGTTCTTGTTTATGGTCATGTGAGGAGGGTCAATCACAGCTAAAATAACACAGTTCATCACAACAAACTGCATCATTCATCACAGCTAGTAATACAAAGTCAGGTAAACACTTCAGCCATGAGGCAAAATTGACACTGGTACAATTTCTCCACCCACCCGAATCTCTGCAGTTCTTATAATAGATTATTCTTCTTGACAGTTCTACAAGGACAGTCACATTAGATAGGGACAACACAGTTCTAGTTAAACCAAGAACACCTTGGCTTGATCCCCTTGCATAATAGCGTGGCTAACACTACTCTTAGCCCCACTGATGACAGTGCTTAGCTAATCATTAGGCAAAACTATGTGTACAATAATAAAACCAATACAAGGCATTAGGGAACTGTACCTGGAAAAGTTTTTGACAGGAAGATGACAGTTAAAACTATCAACAACATATGAATTACTTCTGCTTGACAATCGGTAGGCTGTCCTTGCCATAACAAAGAATACATTTTGTGCATATGCTTTTTAGCCTTTAGATCTGCTTTGATTTTTTTCCTTCTCATGCTTTTTTTCTGGTATAGTCAAGAAAAATATCAGAGAACAGCCAATGAACACTCTTTCCCCCCCAATTCCCTCATTGATTTTCAATCAATATGGGAGACAAATGTAGGCCGAGTCTCCACAATGTCTTCAGGGCTTCATTCCAGTAAAACCTAAAGGTTAATTTTCACCTCAGGGAAAAGGGACATTTCCCTGCAGTCATCTGCATGGAACTGAATATAATCTTTGCATTGAAAGCATTTGGTGAATTAGCATCAGGCAGCAGCATTGCTATTCTGCACAATGGATGGCAAAGCTCATGAATAAGGGCTCAGTACAGATTTTCAGTGTGGGCAAACAGTTATGTCAAAGTTCCACGTTTCTTTTAACCAAATCCCATTCGATATACTTTACTGTATAGAAAGCTGCTGAATTTAGAAAATATTGTTTTGTTTTGGCATGAGACAACAATCTGTATATGTGTGTATTTATCCAAGTTATTTCAAAGCACCACTATAACCACTACTATTATACTACACTGCTACTACTCTATTACTGCTACCAGTACTACTACTACTACAAATAATAATAATAAATATTAGTAATAATAATAATAATAACAGTGTAGCTGTCGACTCAGAACTACAGTCTCTGTAAATTTCAAGCACGCAGGCACTGCATTATCCCCTTAAGTACCTTCCAGCTTAGGTTTGCGTATTGATAAAATAATAAATGTGTGGTTTAATGCGCCTCATAAAACATGTTTCGTTTCAATTTTTATTGGCGGAGAAATAAAACAACAACTGTGTGAAGATTCCTTCCAAACAATCGCTCTAGTGCAGGTTCTCAGTAATGATAAATCTAACAGCCAAGTGACCATCATGACTGGTGTTATGTCTCGGAACAAGTGCTATATACTTTCTAATTATGCTCAGCCGTACTGTGGATGTTTATTATTATTTTATTTATTGCTTTGTGGAAGTGGAAACCTTGCTGTAAATGACTCGCGATTACTATTCTATACTTCCATATAATCAGTCGTATAATTGTTAATTTTCTACATCTTTACTGCAAGAATGAATAGGACTTCGAAGATCCGTTGTATAGTCAACGCGCCAGTCTCTGTCCCGTTTCCTGTCGTGAGAATGTATTGAGACCTTTTACAATAAACAGCACTGCATGGAGAACCGAGAATTCGGGGGCAAGAGCTCATCACCGATATGCCTGGTTATAAGCTGTCCCGACATTGCAAGGCATTCATTCTCTATTTTTCCCACTTTGAAGAGGAATCTCTGGTCCATGTTCCTCAAATCAGTAAAGTACATAATGTTGAAAGTTAACATGACAATAAGGAAGGAATTTTAAAAATGCGAACCGAAACTAGGCATTTTGCAGAATCCACATTGGCGCTATATGCAGTTATATAGAAAGGAGGAAAACAAAATGATTACATGAGTATAACCGAGTCTCTACACTCTCGACGAAGTGTTAACATTGGTATTTCAAATGTAGGTAATATATGTAGCATTATTTATTCTTCAGGACATCCCTGTAGCATATCCCGAGAAGCAGTCTTAAAATTAGAATACGAATACATAACCAATTCAACAACGTGCAGGGACAAAGGGTATAAGCGCCGTCATTAACAATTAAATTAGCTATATAAATATTTCAGATTGATGCAGGACAATAGAGCATCGCTTATTCTTACCTTTTTCAGTTTAGTCCGGCTTCCTCTTAATATGCAAATATGTGTGAGTGTGAGAGAGAGAGATGGAACGTGCAGCCTTCCGGAAGATCCTTCAATTCTGGTTACAACTGCTGTGCTCTACAAACCATGTTACCATTAAACGCCCCGCGAGACAACGGACCTCGCCACGCGGTTCCACGGAGCTCAAAGTATCAGTTTAGCAAGGTGAGCCGGGCGAGCGGATTTAAAGGAGGGGAGGGTGTTTGTAGGATTACGTGGTGCGGTTTTAAGCAGATGCTACCATGCTGATTGGCATTGCTGTATAAATGTTAATGCAACAACTCTCTTTCCATCGTCGGAATGTATTAAACATCAGTGACCTGGGATATTGTGTGCGTTTCTCTTCCTTGACCCATGTTGTTTCAGTTTCATTTATAGTATTATGCCGATTACTCCGTGATCTTTGTGAAGGTAAATATAACGGCACTGTAGGCTCCCAGATGTTGCAGAGCCAATTTGAAGGAACACGAAAAAAATTGAAATGCAAAATAAGATTTCTAGGAACAATTTGCAACTATTATGAAACGTACCAACGTCATTTGAATAAAGATGCTTAGGCTCAAGTTTTGCACCTGGTTGCATTATAGCATAAGCCATTATAGATGCCTAATGTATTTTAAATGTATAAATAATTAACCCTTTATTGTTTTTTTTTTAAACCACGGTAGGTATACGAAGCTACTGGACGTGTCTACAGTTAATCTACGGTCAAATAATGTTAATTGAAAGATGAGCAGTAGTCTGTAATTTCTAACCAGCCACTGTGTATAATTTAACTTCTCCAACTAAAATTGTGAAACTATCCATCATTCCCAACATAAAGAGGGATTTAACTGAATCCTTATCATTTGAAATACACATGACCAGAGAAATCCCTGAAGTACATTTTAGTATACTGCTCTGCTAGCATTGCCATGTCATGACATGTTTTGTTTGTTTGTTTGTTTGTTTTAAATTGTTCATAAATATGTTGCTTGCCTTTTAATAAAGTGGTATCATGATATGATAAAATCTAGTAAAGAGTAGTATTTTCTGGAAGTTGAATTTAAATAGAAATACCTGACCCACTCCTCTTCATTTCAGTCTCTCTCCCATAAGGTCTTGATTGCCAGAGGGTTACAGGTACCTTCTGATAATGAATTCTAATAATAATTATTCTAATAAAATGTGTTAGTGGCCTCATGGTAACACATCTTATGAATATTGAGATACTGTGTAACAGAGTTTTGTTGCCTTGGTTGTTATAAAACACACGTGTGTAAAATAAGCTCAATTTTCAAAACTAGTACATGAGTGTGAAAGCCTATTTTTACATATTTTAGCTCAATTATATTTTGGCAAACTTGGAATGCCTTATCATTATGTGTGTACATTCCATAACTATGAAATATGTGGCTAATTTATGGAGAACTGAGTTAAAGGCACACTTATTTGTGAAGTGCATGCTTACAGTCTCTGCAGAGACCTGCTCAGTCATTGTGCCAGAAGACTGCACTACTTGTGCAGCTGGTGCAGAGAAACAGCAGATGTCCACTCAACCAAGTTGTGGCATGATTAGGCAGGGAATACTCTACCAAATGAAACCCTCCCTTCCTGGGGAATCGTATAGCCAAACATGTATCATTTGGCTTTTTCTGCCAGAAATTGATTCTGGGCCATGTAGTGCATAATTGCCCTACACTCTTCCAATTTTTAAAGTAGATTATAGTGTAAAACCTCACAATAAGTATTAAGAATCAATAAAAGATGGCTCCTCTGTTAAGAAACCGGAAATATTACATATTGGATATGATGTAGTTTTCTTCCATTATTCTACATTCCTCCGAGTGTAGTACAAACTCATTGAATTACATGAAACCAAGTGACAATGTTATTAATCACTCTGATTTTAGCATACCAAATCATGGAATCAATGAGGCATCACCAAAGTACTGTGTTTTGAGCAATGTCTAATTTTTCATCTGGAGTCCCAGTCAATCCTTGTATATTATGGATAGCTCTAAAAGACGCACTTCCATAAATTACTTAAAAAACCTAGTTTCGACCTAAGCGGTTTGGTTCGTAAATACGACCACAGAAATAAAGATAAGAAATTGCTCTTTTTTTATTAATGTTTCATTTAATTACTGTATTTTATATGTTCTTCATGTGTTGTGTGCACAATGTGAGTGACTTAAGGTGTTAATTTAGGTATAATTTAGGTATAAATTCTGACTTACGTCGAAAATCGGCTTACAACAAGTTGAAGGAACGGAACTCTTTCATAAGTCGAGGACCCCCTGTATTTACAAATCAGAAAGTGTAATATTTTGGTATGAGCCGCCCATTTTATTTTTTTTGTTCCAGAAAAAGATATATTGTTTTAGACACTCTATACACAGTTAGATCATCTTTTGTCATTTTCCCATATACCTCTGTCCACCAGTTTTTGAGTACATGTGACTCCTTGTCACATGAGTTAAAGGGGTTTCAATCCCAGGAGTGACAAGCTTCCTGGAAAGCAGAGCGGCCTTTTAGAGTGACACCTCCTCTTGCAGCACAGTCTCTTACCCACAATGCTATTAGCTGTGACTCAGGCCCTTTAGCCAGTATAGACCTACTGTATAAAGTGTTGTACTAAAGACTGCTTTGAAGCCCAGGGCATTCCCAAACTTGTAGTTTCACCAGTAAGGCTCTGGTGTCCTACCCCCCGTTAGATTTTCTTCATCAATAGACATTTATTTTCTGAGTGCAATCTCTTTCTCAGCGGGCATGTGGTATGGGATGCTAGATTGCTTCATTAAGCTTTCAGTCTTGTGTAAAATCTTTTCCCAGGCATATTTTCAAAGGCCGAATCTGAGTTGTACAGTAAGTAGTAGCCATGACTAAAGAGCTGTTGCCAAAATTACAAAGCACCCCATAGGAATGAACAGAAAACCCAGTCATCTTACAGGCTCTACATCCATACAAGAGTTTTATTTGTTTAGCTCATTTGTCATTCAATTGTGCAGTTGTCAGAACTCTGCTCGTTTGAAAGGCTTGGAAACATTGTGCCCACCTCCCAGAAGATATCCAACAGGACAGTTGTAGACACAGTATTTCAAAGAGAGAGGAATGTTAGCTCTCTGCTGGTATAAACCATCGCTCATTACTTCCTGTTAGAGGCCAGTTGGATGCTTTGAGCACTGCTGCCTTTGAATGTAGAGGACATGATACTCTCCAGGGGTAGGAGTGCAAGCAGCTTGATGCATCATGTGAAGCGAAGCTTTGCCTTGGAGTACACCCCCATGTGTGCCTTGTGTACAACTCTCTCCCTACAAGTGGGGTTGGGTGAAAGGGGAGTTCAGTTGTGCTGTGCTATTTGGGCCTGGTTTTGACTCAGCTGTTGGTGATTCCATTATTTCTCTGGACTCTCACTCTCGCTCCGCTCTCCCTGCGCAAGCGTGTCACTGACGAGATTGAATTACTGCCTCGTCCCCGATGGCTGGCACTTTTGTGTCTCCGAGGCTGGGTTCAGGGCAGGGTTGCACTTTCATTGTCTTATATAACGTGCTGCTCCATTAGTTCTCCCTTCCCGAGCTTCTTCGGTTCTGCAGCAGCTAAGTGGGCCAGAGGTTCCTGCTGGTGCCTGCTGCCCGTTCACTTAGACAAATTGCAATCAGACTGGCAACAGCAACGGGAATCAGGCTAACAAGGGAATGCTGCTGGTGAATTATGATGTGTCACGGATCAATCTTTGGTCTGTGTCTTTGAGTACTTCTGAAACTCTCGGAAATGGTCAAGGTTTTTTTTTTTTTACATTTTCCGTTTTTTTTGTTGATCAAAGTGTGTAATTTGATTGTTGTTGTGTATAATTGTGGGTGAGTTTCAGTCTGCACTATAGCAGTGACTCTTTAAAAAGGAGTTTTCTGCTGTGAAAAAATGAATCGCTTCTAAACTGTAAAATTAGACTCAAGCAGGTATGAAATCAGACCTCTTTTAAACTACTCAGGCTACAAAGAAGTAAAAACAGACTAGAAATCATGATGGTATCTTTCAGCTAATCAACAGCCTTCAAAGCATGACTCAGATTTTCTCTGATGGTCATCTGAATGTATCCAGTCAATGCAAAGAGAACTTTATACAATGTAAAGGTAAATACACCGCCTCTAAACAGAAGAATTCAGGGATAGGGCTCCTTTACTTTAGGTGCAATCTGCCTGTTCCCTTATAATTATTACTCATTTTTATTGTCATTGCAGCATTGTCCATTTATGAGGTCCTGATAAGGAGGGAATGGTGATGGCCATGACACTGTAGGTCGTAATTGAATAAGCTGGTCTCCGCCCGGAGTGATTTACTGACAGATTCTTTTCAAGGGGTGATAAGTCCTGTGTTAAGCCCCCTTTTCTCTGTGTGTGCGGGTATTCCTGTCCAGACACAACAAGACCTTTCCTTCAAAGTTCAAGAGAAAGTGTAATTGTGAAACCATGCTAATTCCCCATATCTTTAATAATAAGGTCTGTTTAAACTGACATGACACAAGGTTTTGTTCTCCTTCAGACACAGCCAATTGGATTACCTTTTATCTGGACAGATTTGTGAATAACCGTGAATACCACAGAAGGTAACTTTGAAATAATGCGAAACAATTCACCTGAAAAAGTAATGTTGTCTGATTGGTGATATGGCTGCTGTGGATCTTACCCAAAGCACAATTGTCAGTGCATATCTATTGCACAAATTGTACTGTGATAAGTTATTATTATGTTCTGTATTGATGGACATTTTTAGAGGAGCATTTACACTCAGTCATCTTCGCCAGGGTCTCCATGGGGAGGAAGAGCACACATTTTTCTCCACAGCTGTACACAGTTTATAGTAGCACTGTGTTACCTAACCATTCTAGAAACCTATACCTTGGCAAGAGATTTCAGGTGAAGTATGTTAAGCAAGGGCACTCCAGCTGTGTCTGGCCTTGGCTGTGAGTCCAATGCCCTGTCCTTACCACTGTTGTCCTTGCTTTGCATGTAGATAAGTGCTTGGGAGGTGGGGTTATGAGATAGGCCTCCACAATAGCAGTCAGAGCCATGCCCCTGGTCTGGAGTCCCACCTAGACCCACAGAAACTTCACTGCTAGGTACAGGTTTGGGCCATGTCATCCCCGGCTGGCTCTACCCTCTCTCCGCTCAATGACGACTAATCCTAACGTGGCTGATGTCACCTGTGTTCGGTTAAGGGATAAGCTGCCTGTGCTATTTTGGGAAAACGGGACAAGCTTTTCCATAATCCTGCCAAGAACCTGAACCCCTAGCTTCTGGCAGCTCTATAGCCAATTCAGGCTCTCTCTCTCTCTCTCTCTCTCTCTCTCTCTAACAAGTGCTACAGGACTCTTTCACAAAATTGGCCGCAAAGACTCTAACCAATGAGGAGAAGTGTTGGCCAGTCTCTACTCTGAGCCAGTGATTGTGTTAATAGACTTCCTGAGCCAGTGATGCATGGACTATATGCACGAGTGAACCCTACTGGTTTATGTAATGGATAGATTTATCCATTAGATAGAAGAATAGATTTATCTTGCCTTTCAAGGAAAGACCAGTTAAAAATAATTTAATTATCCAACTGAATAATTAAATTAATAATGCTTTCTAAAAATAAAATCACACACTCATTATGTAATTAAAACTTTTTAGAGCCCAGGTAGACATCATACAGCCTATGTTACCTGTCCTCTCTTTGATAAGCTGTTGGAAGTCTCCATATTGTTTGATGGGTAACAAAGTGGTAGCATCCCTTAATGCCCTTAGAGGAGAAAAGACCCTGATTAATCACTCCTCTTCCGCAATTAGTCCCACTGTAATACCAGATAATATTGCGCCTGCAGCTTTGTCTCAGGTGAGAGTGGGATAATGAGGGGAATCAGCGGCTGAATTCCACACTCTGCACTTTCCACGCCGCCCTGGCGCCTCTCTCACGCCACGCAGGGCCTTGTGTTCCAGATGTCCTCACCGGGGTCCACCCACGCGTTCACAACAGCACCCTCGTCCTGCGGCCCTAATCTAATTACGGAGCTGGCAGGGAGACAGGGTTTTCAGGACAAGTTAACAAGCTTGCTTTTTTTTGACAATCCCGTGGCGAGCGTGCTTTTTTTTCCCTGTCTCGAAAGAAGCAACCAAGGACGGAGCGCTATATCAGGGGACAGCTATGGAGGCCAGGGTCCTCAAAGGCGACTGTGAGACACTGAACTTCCTTGTGTCCAAAGTATCATCGGGGCACAATTTGCAAACTCACCCTCGTCATAACAGTGTGTGAAAACCATGCAGTCATCATTTTGGTGTTGCATGATGACTGCATGATTATCTATGATTATCCATTTTGACATCATCACTCTGATTCACTTCTGGGCAAGATCCATTCCTCATGCCAAGAGCTCTGGTTTTATTTGGCACAGTGGTCAGATCATCCCTCATATCGAGTTATGTGCTTGGTATCCCCCCACCCCCACGCAAACCGCAGAGGTGGGCCGACAGCTCGGCCCCACGAATCCTCAACAGTCGCCAGTAGCGGGGGAGTGGAGCAAGCAGAGCTCTCTTATCAGTGCCGGCTACCTCAGACTGAATAATATCCCCACATTTCCAGTAATCATGATTGGCCAAGGCCTGGCCAGCAGCCCAGAATCTGGGAATGGCATTCAGCAAGAGCTGTACTCTATTACATAACAAGGGATGTGTGTGTCATTCCTGTCCTTACCACAAGATTACTGACACAACACTCCTGTCAGAGGTAGGAAAACACAGCCTGCTGTGGGTGCACCCAACATTGTCCGTTTCCCATCCCAAGTGGTTTTATTCTCCTTTGCTGCCCTGTCTCATGTGCTTTTGCAATATATTTTGTGAGTTTGTACCCATGAGGGTTCCATCAGCTATAGAGCACATTATCTATTGTGGATATAAAATGACCTTCTCATTTCTCCATACTGTACCTGGTATTACAGCACACACTGTGCACAAGTGTACAAGTTCATACACATAACATATTCATATGCACATGTACACACACAGAAATTTGCACAGTATGACTGGGAGAAACATGCATGAATGCATGCTATGTGTCTGCATGTATGCAGGCATACATACACACACGCAAACACACTCGCACATACACATGCTAACCCACATTCATATTCTGCAAACTGCAAACAGAAGGATTCTCATTAGAAATAACAGGTGGCTAGGAAAATTATAACCTGTATTAATGTTATGTAGTGTTATGTAACACGTGAATACCAGCAAGTGCACTGTGACAATGTCAATCACATACAGACCTATTATCAGTAGTCAAGCGCATAAAAAGGGATTGGCATCTTAACATCTGGGAATTTCATCCCCCTCACCTGCAGTTTGGATTGCAGATCTGTTGAAAAGTGGCTTGGCATTCATAGCAAGCATTCAGAGAAGACACACCGATCAATATCCAATAGCAGAAGTCTGAGCTGAGTGGATACGCGGTGGGGGGTCGCTGCATGGTAGGGGAGCCTTAAAAATGGATTGTTGGGTAACTGAGCGTCAGCTGATGACAAATGAAAATCTAACATCTAACCATATTACCCCCTCCACGCTAAGCTGAATGCTTTATGTGTTCTTAAAAAGTAATAAATAGGGGGATGTTCAAAACAACAGGACAAAGGATCAAGCCGTAATAAACTACAAAAACATGTTTTGCTCTAATGCAGTAAAAACCGATGTATACAGCCTCATGAGACACACAATGATGGAAGAGCTTATAATAGCGCCCAGTGGACGGCAAGATATGAAAAATCTTTGTTATTCATTTTTTTCTTTAATTTGCTCGGGACCGCTGGCTGTAGTATATCCTGTAGCCTCTGTATTCCCAGAAATGTCCTGCCCATATAATGGGTAATACATAATGTATAATACATACATAACAATTTAATGTATTTATTCCCTGTGTTGGTTAAGGCTTCCTTTGAAAATCAATAATAAAATGTAATAGTGGCTGAAAAACAGCAGAAAATCTGTTTGCTACATAGACAGGAACAAGCAAGGATTTGCCTGCCATTGTGAAGCTCAGAGAAATCCCTGTCAGATAGATTTTTTTCATTTCATGGCATGACGATTGAGGCTGCATTGACACGCAATTTAATAAAAAAAAACACAAGCGCTGGTTACTGCTACGGCAGATATAACCACAACAGACGATGCATGTGAGTCTCTGGCATCCTTTTTTTTGCCACAGAGTTCACCTGCACGTACTACTACATGGACAGATGCATTGTGGGATACATGCTGGGCTCGAGGTGCGATCAGGGGGCTGCGGGATCAGAATAACAAGAGCGGGGGAAGAAAAAGAAAGATGAATTAATCATGATGATGAAGCCCACCAGTGAGAGCATGCTGCTGAAATATTGATGAGCACGGACAGAGAGAAACTATTTTGGGGCTTTAGTTTGCAGCAGTTTCCGATTCCATAAGCATCTGTTGAAGCAGTTTCAAATGTGAAAACATTGGTCGTGTGCTCCCCTTTTGATCAAAAGGTCTGGATAATTACAACTGGGGTGCTCATTTTCAAATGGACACACTGATGTAGAAACAGGCTGAGTTGAAGGATGAAGAGGCAACTTCATTCTGGATGCTGTGCTGTCGTCTTGTAGGGGAAGCTAAATTCATAGTGTATTTTATTTGTGCATCTAGGCCATTGAGAAAAGTGCTCCTGTGCTCCTGTGCTCCTGTACTAAATAAAAGTCGGGTCAGATGCAGCCCTGGGGGTACCTGGGTCAGAATCCAAGAGCTGATTCATCACTCATTTGCTGACAGCCAGCTTTCTGTCATTCAAAACTGACACACTTCACCCTCACCTTTGGCCTTATACCCACTGACTGAGTGTCCTCTAGAACAGGTGATCGATCAACACATCCATCGCCTCTAAATCAGTTTAAGTGCTGAGGGTAGTTTTTTTTTTTAAGATCAAATTCGACTTTAATTAGGGAAAATCAACAAAGGAGCATGACCAGCATTACCTAAGCAATAACAGCAATGTGCCTTTTCCTTTGATATTTGGATTTCATATTCTGTTATTATTATCTGTTATTATCTGTTATCTTTACTTTCCTGTAGGAAAATTTAAAAATGGTCTTTGGAATTTTCTATATGAATTATTCACGTAGCTCGTAGTCGAGTGGCTCACAGGGTAAAATGTTTGCCTGGGAACCCTGAGGTTGGGTCGGGTGAATCCCAGCCTCATCATTCTTACTGGCCTTGGTCACAGGTCCAAATCGGGAAATTGGCCCAGTCTTGCCAGGTAAGCTCGTTAAGTTCATTAGTCTCATCAGTCCTTGGCAGCCGTGTCAGCTGTGTGCTTGATGATGCATACACTGATTGCATAATCCACCAACAACATAGGCAGCGTGTGATTGGTGGTGCGCCTACAGTGTGGCCCAGGACCAAGGGCCAGTTGTCGCATGAGTTGGAAGTATCATGTGCCACAGTATCCTCCTCCTAAGTTAGCAGAAGCAGATCACTGTGGACTAAACAGTTCAGCTGTGTTCAGGTGTAAATAAAAGGGAAAAATAAAAGAAATTGTTTTGTACTAATGGTTTGGTCCATGAATTAGTGGTCCTTTATCTCTCTCACTCTCTATCTCTCTGTCCCATCACCAACCAAAATTTGCTAATTTTATAAGAAGTATGTGATTAGACCTCTTATGCCTATGATAACTACATCCTTAAGGGAATTGTAGGTTACATGAATTCTTAATGAATAACAGTTCTTGATAACAGTTTTGCTTTTATATGAAGAATTTAGTTCCCCGCATCCAGACATTGCTGATTCACAGGAATGAATAAGCAGTAGGATGCAATTGTTAGTGTTTCTACATCCCCTCAATCACTCATCTGAAGGTTGACTGCCAGGGAAAATGCACATGCATTATAACAATATACTTAAGATCTATAATCAATGCTGTGTAAACTGTTCACAGGATAACAGGCGATGGTTACCCAAAGTGACTGCAGTGGAAAAGGTGCCTCGGAGCTTGCTGCATGGAAACCATTTTGTTAAATCGATAAAATCAACTCTGTTTTCATTCTGGGTCTTTTTTTTCACTAAAATGTACAGATGATGCAGTGAATTGTGAATGTGCAGTTGAAGTGATGTGGAACTGAACAAACTCAGTTTTAGTATTTTGTTGGTGTTTTTGGTAAAGTACCTATTCCACTCTCTCAACCTGTCAAGGAATGATGTGCCACTGCTTCAACTTGCAGCAGAAAATTCAGCTTCATACATGATAGGATATGTGTGTGAAAGTAAAATTATTGAACTAATATGGACACTAAACTCTATTTTACATACATTATTTTTATTTCAAGCCTGCACCATCATGCATGCACTTGTAGCAAAGACAGTCTTGACATAGAGATGGGGGATAAAGTAATTGTGCTGGTTTGATTGGTCGTTGGAACATATGTACTTTGGCGAAGACTTTGGATTAATTAAATGTTGCTAAGGCAACAGGATCTTTGACCTTTTAACCTTAGAAACCTCCTTCCCCCACAACCCTACAGATTGAACAACTGATACAGGGAAATCCCCATAAGGCATAGGTCTGAGAGCGGACTAAACAAATCACCTTAATGTATGCATTCATTTGGCAACTGGCAACCCAATAAGTCTGCGGTCTCCACCAAAACATTCCTCCTGACTAAAATGTCTGTTTTTAGGAAGAGTGCATTGTATGGCCCATGGAAACAGGAATGCAATAATAAGATAATAGGATGCATGCTCTCTGTACATACACTGGATTTCACTGTCTGAGTCTGTTGTAGGGGATGCAATGCACTGATGAGGGAAGATGAGCCTGTTCGTGCAGAAAGCTGCACAGACAGTCCTCTTGCAGCACGCACGACTCGCCTCTCCCCACCCCACCCCCAACAGCCTCTTTTCTCTCCGTCCCTCCCTACCAACACCCCCCCTCCCCTTCTCTACCCCTCCCTCCCCCTACCTCCCATAGATCTGCGCAGTGACAGGGGAACACCACTTCGTGACTTTGCTTAGTCGAGGCCTCGTGCTACTGACTCGTGAGGGTGCAGCGACGGAAGCAGTAGCTCGTGTTACATGATGCATTATTGCTGTTTTGTCTTTAATAGATCAGGCATGGCCCCGTGCATCCCAAGCCTTACAGTGCTTCTTCTCACCGCAAACCTGTCTGTCCCTTTCCGACATTCCCAGCGTCTGGTCCAGATACCGCGCACGGGTTATGAATAATGAAAGGGAAGTAATGCACACTTTGCCCAGGCTGTAGAGTGCCATTATTAAAAATGAAAACACTTTTGGGGATTCTCTTGGACGTGAATTAATTACCCACGTTGTCCAAAACGGTCAGATAATTTTTCATGTTTTCTCTGCTACCAGACTGGGAGTTGCTGTGATCAAGACGGATGTCTTCACGGTTGAGCCACCAAATGAACACAGATTTGTACATAGCACAGATTTCTGTTTGCACACACACACACACATGCACACACACGCGCACATACACAAAAAGCCTCCATCATCGACCCCTCCCTGTCCCCAACACGCACTGTGCTCAGCAGTAAAGTAGACCTCTGGGATGGGGGAGGCCTTGACTGGAATGTTCTGGAAGCACAACGGGACCCTGGCTGTGTCAGAGCTGACAGCTCTGTCAACATTCAACCAACGTCGTACGGTCTTTCCCTTGAAAAATGCTGAATGATGAAGAAGAGATGACACTCAGTACTGCCATTAACCTCTTATATGGAACAGGGGATTTTCCGTTTCCTGGCTCTCCTGCAGATAGCATATCTGTTCTGTAACACATGAATATTTATGTTTCTTTGCTTGTGTATAGAGGATTTGACTTATTTGTACGTATAGTGCATTCGTCTGTGTGTCTATGTGGACAGATGTGCTTCATGTGAACGTGTGTATACATACACATTTCTCACTGTACCACCACTTGATGGGTTTGTTTATTCTCTTTGCGCTGTGTCTTTCCATTTGTTCTGTCATCATTGTAATCTGCATTTTTATCTCCCTTAATCAATTTTTCCCCTCTATGCTTTGCTGTACCAACATCTGTTAGCATTTCTGTCCATGCAGACGTCAGTGTGAATATGAATGTGCATCTGCTACAGAAGGATGCTAGTATTGCACACATCAGCAATGATCCTGAGAATGAGGCCCAGTTTTAGACTTTCTTCACATGGGAATGATTTTAATTAATCTAGATTGCACCAATTAGCCTCTTTGAGAGTGCATTAATTAACCAGACAAAAACGGGACACCCCTTTCAGGAGTCTTATTGCAGTGAAAGATATCTGGTCTTTTTTCACAGAGGTCAATTGTTTCCATGGTGCACTTGGTGAATGACAAATTAACTGTGCATGTGTACTAAATTAGATGCGACAGATTATCTTTCTAATTGCTTACTACCTCCAAGAGACCTTTTTTGATGTATTAGAACCATAACACAATGAGAACTCTGTGAAATTTTAATTAACAAATTAGCATGTATGTGCTGCTGTTTGGTATTACAGAGGCTCCAAGAAAGTTCGAATCACTTATGAGATTATTCTCATTTTTCAATAAATTTGATAATTTATGAGCCACCTCGCTCATAAAGTACCTGACAGTAATTGTATGGGATCTGAGGCATTTTCCCCGCAATAAAAATTACATTTGTAGGGAAAAAAAGACATTTATCAGGAAGGCAAGCATAAGCCCCACAAAAAATGATAATAAGCAAGTGCCACTTGTTACGAGACCTGGTTGTCCTTTCATTCTTAAAAGGGATAACCTGAACGGGACTACCGTATAGTGGTCAATTCTCAGCTCCCAGACTTTCATCCCTGCATGGCTGGGACTAGACTCTAAGCTCAGTTACTTTTATGTCCTGTGACCCCTCTTCATCTGTACTCAACTCAGCTTTGTTATTGTCTATAATAAAAAGTAAAAAAATGCAGAATGAGGGTAGGCAGCCCTCTCTCTTTAAAAGAGAAAAGATAACCTAATGTGTTTACAAAATATATGTGTATGATGTAAGATTATGACTGCTGTGTTGATCACCCTGTTAGTTCCCTACTTTAACAGGCCCAAAGTTTTGTATCAAAACCAGGTCATGCCAGTGTACCCATAACTATCTGTGCCATGGCGCAGTTCCTAATTTTCTGTAGCATCACTGCTGGGGGGAAGGAGAGAGGGAAGCCTCCCAGCTGATGGGGGCATCCCATAATTCATTATGCACCAACAGCTCCCCTTGGCCAAGCTTGACCTTGAGAGCTGTGTTATTGGATGGAGTGAGATTCTTAGCAGCTGACATTATGGCTAGGATTCAATCAACATTTGTCTTTAACTTTCAGCTGAAAGAGGGTGTTCAATTTCATGATTGCTGAACTTGCTGAACTGTGTTGATGAAGGTAAAAATGAAGACTTGCATTTAAATGTGAGCCAAAGCTAGGACAAATGTTGATTGAGCCCCAGCCAAGTGTTTCAGAGGAGAACATACTTTTCTGCTCCTCTGAAAAAAATCTCTTTTGGGCTGTATATTAAATATGGCATTATACAAGTGCTATAACTGTGCTGTGTAAATAACTCCCATGTGAAAAAACATAAGACAGCCCAATTGGCAGCAATTACCGATACATATGATAATAAGACAATATACTCCCATGGATATACAAGTAGTGAACCAATCGAAATAAAAGAAATATGACAGAAAGTTGAAATCGTCATCTTGACAACAAAAAATTTAATTGGAGTCAAATTTTCGCCATATCCAGATAATAATTAATTGATTGAAAAACAAATTGTGGATGGTTGCCTCTGTTAATTTTATTTGAAATGTTATGAATGCTAAACAAATCTGGAAATGTTGGTAAATTTTGTGAATACAACATGACTGGCACATAACCTATGACTTCTGTGTTCTCACATGGAAATGGGAACCTAATTGAGCTACATTCCTTGTTCTGAGAATGTTGTGTCTTAGCTGGGTAGCGTTACATTAAAGTCTCTAGTCTAAAACCAAAACTGAAGCTTTGCTGGCTGATTGATAGATTCAGCTAATTGGCCTACCTGTAACAAAACAATCCAATCACAGTTTGAGACCAAATATGAAAACAGGTGGAAAAGGAAGAAGGGAAACCTGAGGCAGACCCCATTCACAAGAAACCTACCTTTTCTTATGAGAAAACTTTCTCCCAGATGTCACACATATTTTCCTTTCTTGCACATCTGCTTCCAAGCATTATGATATATGTATCATAGAAAGTAGATTGTGTAAAATAAATACCAGCCTCTACTACCCTAACAGTAAGGATTTTGGGGTATACATTTGCCTAAATACATTTGCCTAAAGTAAATATGTATATAAATATGTATAAGTCAAATATGTATAAGTACTAAAAGAAGTGTGTTGCCAAAGTTCACATTTTGAAAACGTCATCCTATCTTGTTTTAAAGAAAAAAAAAGTATATATATATATATATATATATATATATATATATATATATATATATATATATATATATATTGTATATAAATTCCTCTGCAACTTCCTTTTCAGGTTACTGAAATTAGAATCTCCCATAATGCATTTCCATGCATTGTGCACACAACAATGCAGACCATACATGGGAGCCTGGGGAGATTAAGCTGTGTCAAAAACAAAGACTCACTGTGTGTCTTGTGCAAAATAGAACAAAATACTTTTGTCTGTATTGTGTAAAATGCAATGAAATATGGTCATGTCAACATGTCATGAGACCTTGCATTTCCCTTGGTCTTGCCAAATCTGCTGCAGAGAATGTAAAAGTAGAACACCAATTTAAATGCCTGTCTCTTGTCTCGTAGGCAGGGTATCAGTGATCTGGTGCTTCTTTAAAACAGAGCTTTTCTTATATTGTGTCTCCAATAAATCATATATTTTTATACATCTATGTAAGAGAAAGAAAATCCTCCACCAACTCATTTTATTACTTTTTCCCCACCTCAAAATACCTGTTGTGAAGCACTTCATGACAAGATTTTAGTGGAAAGCAAAGTGGTGACAAAAATATTAAAATTATCCTCGACTTTTTTGAGAGGATGAATGCCGCACTCAAGTAAAGTGCACATTTGTTGCATGGACGGAACGGAATGCTGGAATCAGTACATAAAAATCGTGCTGTGAAACACAAATACAGTTGCGCACAGCACTCTGGGACTGCACCCTGTGTTCAGACTCTTGAAGATGCTCAACATCGAGCAGCGATTGCAAAGGGGACTGCGGCGGAATGAAAGCGTGCTTTAGAAGTGTAGCCACAGGCGGGAGGAATGCAGCAGTGAGGAGGCTCGCGCGGTTCCACGAGCCTAACCAAACTTGTCTCGACAGAGCTGCGAGTGTAATATCACTGCGTCCAGCTTTTGACGGCTTAGCCGCTTTAATTAAAAGAGACTGAGTGGAAAGAGAGGGAGGAGACTATGGGAGGGTTGCCATGGAAACAGAAGAGTGGGGTCATGTTTTTTCCTTTTTTTTTTTCATTTTATAACCGAAGTGTTTCCATGATAGGAATCGATAATCAGGAATTAAGAGGGACTTTAAAGACCACTGGGCCCTGAGGCACTGAGAGTAAGGCGGCCTGTGTGACAATGCCCATATTCATTCATGTTCCTACAGTCCCCAGGGTGTTTATTGACTTCTTGTTCAACTCACAGATTGGTTTCCTGTGTGCATTCCCTGAATGGGGGTTTTTAGACATTGGCCCTCATTTATATATATATTTACAATGACGTTTGTAGTGACACCTGGTTAAATGTAATGTTTATCTAATGTAGATTGCATAAGGATGAACAAGACAAACACTGGCAGAGCAGAGATCCAGTCTGCCAATTTCTATTTTCAAGATCATAAACTAGTGCATTTGGTGAGAGTGTGACTGAAAAGCTGTCACACTCTCTGCTTCCCTGTCCATTGCAATGACTAAGGGGTATTTTATCAAACGGCTGGATTTCAAAGCCTGCAAAAGTATCACTGTTTTTCTGTGCCTCTTGTATGTTTTACATTCTTGCTTGCCCATGTGGAGAGTATACTCAAAGGCTTTAATTTGTCATACCAGAATAAACAGAACCATGAGTCATTATTGAAAAAAATTCCCCCCGCCCCATCTGCTTTTGGCACTGCAGGCAGTTTCAATTTCCCACCAGGAACACTGTACCACATTATGACTGACATTCTGCGACAGTGTATTATTGTATATGATTGTCTTGACCCCAGATCTGATCTGGACAGCAGTGATCTCAAGATGTGTCCACAGTGTTTTGAGATGCAGTGATATGTGGATCAGCCAGATTTGCAGGGGTTCTGTCATGTTCTGTCAAAAACAGCCTGCATTGAAGTTTTATGGAGATACGATCAATGCAGGTTGTTTATTTTCATCTGTTGCAAAATGGGGTTGTCTCGCTTATCTGTTTTTACCAGTGGCATAAGGTTGTATGACCTTACACTGATATAATTATTTCCATTGTCAATAATTTGGCATTGCATGTTAAATAAAATGCACATTCACTAAAGATCATAGACAATGGTTATAAAATAAATGCACATATTCCACTAGATGGTGATCAATGACACTGTGGAAGGGTTTGTGTCATAAAGCAGAAAAATAAACATTTAGCTGCTCCAACTGGATGCTGGGATATATTTTCTGGTCATGCCGTGACTAAGCAGAGGCAGGTTTGTTGTTTAGAGGATGCTGCGGTAAGATGTGCATATTTTATTTTTAAGTTTGGCTTCATTTGTGTACTGTTGCTGACAACAGATTATTAACGTTGCCTTCTAAAGATGTTTTTTGGAACATTATTATTAAATGGTGAAAGTCAGTAAGACCAGTGTAGGTGGTTTTTATGGAGCCACAATGTACATTTTATACATTGCTCTCTGGTATATGACTAGAAGACTCTAATCTGTCATATTTTTACCCTTGTGTGTGTGTGTGTGTGTGTGTGTGTGTAAGTGTTTGTGAGTGTGTTTAAAATTAGTACAAAATGATGGCTGAACCCTGATGTAATTCTGTCTCCAATCTACCATGGCTGCAAATGGCACTATAAAAGCGCTGTGCTAATTCTTTCAGTAGTAATTTTAGCGTAATGTCCCATTAGTTACAAGGGAACATCTGCCAGCCCAAGGCTGCAAATCAGTGCGAAGTGTTGACTCATGAACCTGCTCGCCCAGAGGCTTCACACCCCATCCTCTTGTTCGCGTGTACGTGACTCAGCCTGGCTGAAAAAGTCATCTTTATGAATGAAATTTCCACTGCAGAAGACAAATCGCCCTCCGTGTTTCACCGCCATGACTGGGGGAAGTCTAGTGGGATTCAGAAGAGGGGAGGAGAGGAACAGTGTGATTTGTCTAAGCGTGCTCCAGGCAGGTGTTCCGCTTGAGAACATGGGGACAGAGAAGAAGAAGCTGAGAAGAGAAGCAAGAGAATAAAGATCATCTGCAAGTATGACAGAGAGAGATAGCAATGACATCTGGCTCCAACGATTCAAATATTGTAGTCTTAAAACAGATGCCCCAGTTCTTTGCTTGTTGGGGCATTTATAGAATTCAACAACAATCTTTACTGCTGGGCTGAGACACCATCTTTCTTGTACACTGATGCAAAAAGTCACAAAGGATTTGAAAGCTGATTGATAATGGATGGATGATATTGGAAAAATTTATATCATAATAATTTTCTGGGCTTTTCTTAAAATTGATAAATATTGGGATATATGCACCAATATTCAAACATTTGCACAATCTGAAATTTGAGCAATTTTTAAGGGCAATATTTTGAATAAGCTCTCCTTTTGTAAAGCTCTCATATATGTGCCAGTACCAATTTTTAGAGGAAAATGGAACGACATTGAGAATGTTTGTTCATTTATCCGAATTCTGCAGAAAAATGCACATCACATTAAAATATCATGTTATAAAAATGACATTTGATAAACATCAAAATCATTTCCCAGCCCTAGACCATGATGACTTTAGTGTTTTTAGCCAAAATATTTTTATTAAAATTATTTTACTATAAACACGGGTGAGAACTTAAGAGGGAGGCAGTGATAAGTGAAGAGGGATTATAGGAGCTGAAGAGCAGAAACTGGATGTTAGAGTCTGGGGTTGTGGTAGAGCACCTTCTACTGGTCAGGGATACTTTTACATTATTACAGACTGTGGTGCCATTTATCCCTTCCAGGAAGTGAGTGCTTGTGTGGGAGAAATTGGAGCTCAATAGCTGGGCTGAGTCGATTTAGCAATGCTTTCTAAATTGAGGAAACAAAACAGTATATCTGCTGACATTAGCATACCAAGGGTCAGCATACTCATGAACTCCAGCTAAAAGTTATCACCTGGCTGCATAACCCACTAATATACAATTTTAGTAAATGACACTAGTAGAAAGGTTTTTGGATGTATTGATAAAAAGGCATATGGTATTAATAGTTTATGAGCAGTAACTCTAGTTTTGTTGTACATTTTTGGAGTGTTTTGCTGCTGCTACAAAATCTAAGACAGAGAATAACAGGCCATAAATACACTATTACAAAGGAGGTGACACTGTTGGGACTCTGTGGAAAAACATGACAATACATCACATATAATCTGGATCCACTCTTCCATACCGCTGAATAATTGCCTGCTTTCTTTGATTACATGCATATGTTCTTTCCTCCCTTCCCCTTTGTGGAATGCAAAGCCTATCATTTCCAGTGAAGTCCTACTGCATATATTAAATAATGCGTTTCCACTCGTGGGTGATGCAGTGGGTTTAACGATCCAGTATTGATTGTCCTATGGGAAATACTTATTAATGGATTCAGCTGTGTGATTGGTTGTGTGATTGTTCATTTGTGTTGATAATTGGTTTTAGTTCCTCTACAGTGGGCTCTTTGTATGCAAGTTGTTTTCTAGAAACGTGTTGTAGACTGATAAATAGTCTGTCTTTCCAAAATGTGCCTCTATATTTCCTTGTCATGAAAAGAATTAATGAATGAATTCATGAATAAATCAGTCAAATTTGAACTTTTGCCTAACTGAGCACCTTGGATGGGATTAATTAGCCATTTTCCCCCTCCATGAGCCTTTTGCAACACTTTGTAATATCCCATTTACACCAAGTAAACACACAGCATGTTTCTGATGCAATAAACCAGCTGTGCAGGATGCCTCTCCCTACCCAGAAGTCAACTGACATAGACAGCAAGGAGACAGAGAAACACATTCACTTGCACCAGCTGGGGCTGTCAAAAAACAGTTCGGAGCCAATTGGCAAAGTCGATGGGTCAGCGGAGATTCCAGTGACCGGGAAGATGAGTGAAAAAGGTAATCTTTTCAAGTGATAGACAGAACCAGCAGGAAACTGATGTGAAGTAAGATTACTGGGACTGCAGTGCAGTTCCTCAGGTACTTTGCTCCAGTCAGTGGCCTAAAAAAGGCATAACAGCACAGAGGTACTTTTCTGAAGTGTCCTGGTGGAAGCAATATGGGTTCTGCTCTCTCGGTCCCTTTCTCTAGCTTTTTTTTTCCTTCTTTCTGAATTATGAATGCATTCTGTGACATGATAATATTATCTCTTCACGTCTTATTAATCTAGTAAATTATTCATTTTCAAGGGTGAACGTTTCCACATCTCCTGCTGGAATTTACTGCTGACAGGTGCTTTTGAAATTTTGCCAGATTTAATAAGAAAATAACCAGGGTGCCATATAAAATATATGCAAGCCACCCACCGATACCAACCTTATAATAAACCCAACCCTACCAATACCCATTGTCCTCAAGAACCCAGTCTTAAACTCATTCACCATTAACCACAACTAATGTATCATCCCATTCACAAATACCCATGAGCCTGCAACCTACTCCTATTAATATCCACCAATATCCACCTTTACAGAAAATCCTTCTTCACCAACTAACACCCAACAATTTATTTCTATGCTCTTCATTCTAATGTCCACACTCTGAGTCATTAGGCTTTAATGGAATAAAATGCATTTTTAATGGAGACTGAGATGGAGCTTGGGAAACATGTCATCTTATTTTTTCTTCTGGTTCATGTTTCCTGTTCTCTCTGAAATGTCTGGTTGAAAGCAGAACTGCTCAAAGTCATTTGAGGTAATATTCACCCTGAAGGGGAGTGAGAATCTTGCACTGCAGAAGCATCCAGATCCATTTTTCTTTCATTTTTAACTGAGCAATATTGTATTATCACTATGAGAATCTTTATTCAATGGGTTTGGTGCATTATAGTGCTTTTTAGCTGTGTCTTGGATATCTCAAGACATCATTATAGATGAGCGAGGGAAGGTAAGGTAAAACATCACCACAGAGCAGAAAAAAAAATGCTGGAGTTAATTTCACCAATTTCCATCAACTGGACTCATATGTACACTGCTAGTGTTAAATGAACACTGGACATTTTTCTGTGTACTATTAGTGTACTTTTCAGTTTTTTTTTCTGTCCTTCTTAAATAACCAATTTTGCTGGGTTTTCCCAAAGTTTATTATTATAGGGAGAAATATTGTGATATATGGCTTTTTAAGTTTATATATTTTACTCTAAAAAGAGAAAAATTACTGTCCATATGGAGAAAAGAGACAGCTGAATTTTTGCTGCACGTCAAATCATCATCAATAACCATTCAACTCAATTCAGAAAGGCTGACATTTAATAAAGGGTCGAATGAAAAGTTTCCAGTCTGTATCAAGAAAACTATATTCTGACCTTACATTCCCAATTTCACCAGTATGACGTGAGGTATCATGTCATGTATCCAAAACAAATAATTTCAACAGTATAGGGCAATGTGATAGATTCCAAACAACATATGCTTTTATACAGCTGGGTTCACATCTGATATGCAATAGCTGTGGACATTCCCATTCTGGTTCCTGTGACAAGAATTCAAAGCAAGACAAAAAGGAAAAGCAGGAATTGAGCTTTTTACTTAGAAGCTCAGAAGACTGAAACATCAATTCATGTATCAAACATTTCTTTTGATTCAGACTTAGGAAATGTGAAGTCATCTGTTGCTGCAGCCATGTGTTATGCATATGTTCCATTTCATATTTCAAAATCCCTTGCTGTGATCATTATGAAATTGATCTGCTTCTGGTTTCCAAGGTGTTCTTATACCCATTGTTAGCGAGTGAAAGCAGTCTCTGTTTTCCTCCTCTCTGATTAGCTGTCTGTTCACATCTGTTTGCTCGGAAATTTCCTCTGCTGAAACTTAACAAACTAAAAAATAATTTGAAAGAGTTAGAAAATAATCAAGTAATACGTTATGTTAATGAATAAGTGGCTTTTAGATTTGATATGCTAATTATATTTGACTGAGTTCATTTGTTTTTGTTTTGGTGAGTTTGTGTTCCTTTTCCTATGTCTTTGATATCATTCGGTTTCAAATTATTTAAATACCTTTTAAGTGTGTATCTGAAAGATATCTTTCAGTAAAGGGTGGTAATAACTAAAATATCTGTATGCGGTCATCCCAAGGTCCAATCTAACAAGCATGCCCGCAGTGAGTCAGAAAACATCCTCTTTGAGTTTGCCAGTCATTATTTCTTCCCAGCTGGCTTCGCATACAGATTGGGAGTCTCTTTCTGTTTTGTGTATTTAAGCTGCACATATGCCAAGCTTCTGTAATTTTGCCATAAAAAAGCAATTAAAGAGATCCACCACTTTCCAAGGCGCGAGTGTGGATAGGAACAATCAGTCACATGCCCTCAGGGACAGATGGAAAAATTGCTCCTTTTTCAGAAAAATGTATGTATTAGAGGGATATTATGAATCAGCGATTAGGGAGATATTGTCCTTTGGGGAAAAGAGCAAGAAAACATTAACAGGCTTATCTGTACCTGGAATGCAATTCAGTCCTGGGATGGCTTAAATAATGATGAGAAAATCTTGCAGTTATCGAGGCAAATGTGGAATTGTGAAAGCTATGAAATCAAACTGCATTCATCCAAAATAATGTTGTGAATAAATTCTGTCGTGACTGTATGCAAATTTTATTTATATACTATATACAGAATTTACATTCTGAAAACGCAGGAGTTTCTTTACAATAAGTCTATATATCATATGATGCAAGATATTATATGATATATTGAGAGTTTTTATCAGGGTAAAATGGATGTACACTGCTCCTGCAGATAGTGCTGAAGCCACAGTAAGGGGAAGGTTCTTTGTAGCCTGGCGCCCAGACCCTTAGCCACAGTGCTAACAAGCCAGAAATATAACTAAAAGGGCTCTCCTAATAGTCCTTTGCATCATGTTTTGTATCTGTATTGAGCAAATCATACCTCTTGTTTTTCTTGCAAAAGAAAACTCAGTCAGTGAGAGGCCTCAACAACTTGAAAAACAAAACACTATGAGTCCAAATATGAAAAAAACACACAACATGTGCTCAGCTACGATAACATAGCATGGGTCTGCCTTCCAGGCTAAGCTCTTTGGCTTCGTGCTAGGAAACATTTGCATTATGCTGTAATGCCAGAAAGGGTAATTCAGGAATAGAAAGAGCAGATTGTATGTATATGACACTTCAGTTGCTGTCAGGTATCTCAGCTGACCAGGAGTCCTACAGGACCAAGGACAGTACCAGTTAATTTCACTCCTCCAAGGCCAGGCTGCTGCAGTCATTCTATCATAATCACTGCTGTCGCTTCCCTTATTAGTGGACCCGTATACAGCAAAACCTTTGTATGACTGTATGACTATGAATGAAGGTTTTCAGTGCTGTAGACTGGACTAGTTGTCTCTTTCAAAATCCATCAGAAAGTATGAATTCGTTGTCAGAGTGAATGTCTTGCCCTATTAGCAAGACACTAATAATTTTTAATATGTGATGTGCATGTACATATTACAAAAAGGATAAAACAAAGGAAGAGATATTTTCAAGAGACATATTTCTTTTTGAAGAGGTGAAGAGGATGCAATATCAAGTATAGTAAGTAAGAAGACGAGGAAGTATTGCAAGGTAAAATATTAAATAGCAGCACTGAAATTGAGAGGGACAACTTAAGTGCAATTTCAAGTTTACAATAATCAGTGAGAGGCTTGTACATGGCACAAAGAAATGTTTTTTTGAAAGGGACAATTCCTTGCTATTTACTTCCCCACCTCTTACTTTTCTTGCTGCAGTCTTAAATCAAATACTTTAGTATCCTTGGTTACAGATGAACAGTCACAGTTTTGACAAAAAGGGAGGTTATATGCAATCATATTTTGTTGAAACAGAAAATAGCTATTGTATTTTGAAAATGCCTCTCACATTCCAAAAGAGCTATTCATAATTAAGCCTGCTTAGAATTCTGTAATGAACATTCCAGAAACTGCACAGGCTAAAACTTCACTGCTGACTTGCAAGACTTGATAATATTCTAAGCTTTAAATATGTTTTGAGTGACTTTTTCCTTTTGGCCTTGTTTAATATTAGCCTATCTGGCCTTCAGATTCAATCACATCACTTCTATCATTTCAAGTGGTCATTTAGAGCTAAATTGAAAGAGTCAAGCTAGCTAAAGTGCCAGCCGTCATAGACAGTCAATGGTATTGATATTATGATACAGAAATCCCACCAGTGCAGACCACTTCAGATAAGCATAATTTGTTCAAAGAAAAAGTCCCATCAAGACAAAACCAGCTCATTGTTTTGTGGAAAATATTTGAGTAACAATCTAAGTAAATACCACTTATGTAACTAGTCTCTCATGAGAAAGTTACACCGTTCAGACAGATGTAAACTCGTTTGAGGCGGCCTTTGTTTCTATGGGAACGGTTTCAAGGTGTTTCCAATCCACTAAATACTGCAAAAATGAGCATGGATTACCCTCTTCCCCAAGGGATGGTCTCAACCTGTTGCCATGGAGACAACTTTTCTAGAATCTCCTGACCAGGATTTAGCTGTGCATCATCAGTGGTGCGGAAAATATAAAAGGGAATGAGAAGTTTGATTAAGACCAAAAAAGTTGAGCAAAGTGAAGCCATATCTGCATAACTGTTGAACAATCTCAGGGCTACCATGCAAATGAAATTCATTTTTATGCTGAAAATACCTGATATGATTGCATACCTATCTACTTTCTTCCAAAACAAGATTGAATACTTATGTAATGCATACAAACATCTTTATTCGATCATGCGCTGGAATTCCTTTTCTGATACGATCAACAGTTTGTTAGGACTGATTTAGATAATATGGAAAGAAATGTATACACACACCACTCCCACTATCCTGTTAGCATGTTCTAACCCTAGAAGAGTTAAATAATTCATTCCCAAATGAATGAAAGGAATCTTCAGCCTGGGCGTGGAGAGGAGAGGTGGGCAGTGAACAAGCTAAAATACAAATCACAGCCACTTAACAAAAGCACCAACAATACCATTTCTTCTACTACTACTACTAATAATAATAATTATTATTGTAATAATAAGAAGAGGAACAACAAGCCTTTGCTAAAGCTTATATCAATCAATGATTCAGAAAGGATCAGGCCCTCTGGCCTACATACCCTAATACTTAGTGGAACTGATTCCATTCAGAAGTGGATAACTTCCAGCTTTTCCACACAGACACACACGCATACGCACGCACACACACACACACACACACACACACACACACACACACACACACACACACACACACACACACACACACACACACACAGCTTAAGTTTGACAAGGGGGCTGAACAGTCTTGGTTTGATAACGGACTAAATGTCAGCAGGGGAGATAGAGGTGCAGCAGGCGGGCTGACCTTATCGCGTTTCCCACAGTCGATAACGCGCAGGCCCAAATGTTAAATGAACCCGAGTCACACCACATCCTGCGTCACCCTTCGCCATCGATAATGACAGTCGCTGAGAAATATTTATGGTAATGCTGCTGCTGATCTCCAGTCAGTTTTTATCTCAATAAATTCCTCACTTTCTCCCTGGAGGAATTCTCAGACCTGTCATGTAGTGCTAATGCCTTTTTCTCTGTGCACGTAAGCGATTCAGGCAGCAGCAGACATGTACATTGCACAATCACTCAGATGATTAATTTCATAATTGTGTCACCTCTGTAAAGTGATTAGCTTAATAAAACCCCTGCATGGAGGCCTTTTCCAAGCTGCCAATGGAACAACCTGCTATTGATTTCTGTCAGAACATTAAAAATGACATTCACTGCCCATAAATGACGGTATCTTGTGAAGTATAACTCTATGAATAGTGAGAGGAAAGTCTACTTTCCCAAGGATTTCAGTTGAAGAAAAAGCATGTCACATACTAAAATGGCGTAACGCTCATTTGTCGGGCTGGTTGCTGTTATCGTTAATTATTCTGATCCTCAGTCGTGCGTGCGATAAGTAATGTCACGTTGTGCGTGCAGCATGGGCTTGTTCCCTGGGCCTACTCCATCTGCACAGTCCTCCGGTGAAAGTCATCTGCAGTTCAGAGCTGGCCTATAAAACAGCTGGAAAGGCATTCTTAGATAGAGAGGGACCTCAACCACACACGTATAGTTCAGCCCAGAGGTCCAAATCCAGGACGAGCCATGCATTAAAGTGAATGCTGAGAAGATATGTTATCTGTTTAGCATGTCCTTCCGGTCGTCTCCCTCCAGTGGTTTCCAGTTGCGATTTGAAACCAAATGAAGACCGTGATGTGCCTTTAATGAATGGTAAAATCTTACACCCCTACAATATCTCTCATTTCTGCAGCTTGTGCTCATCTGCCAGCTTGTCCTCTCAGATCCCCGAAATTGCCTATACCCCCCACTCCCCAACCAACTCCCAAGTGATGGAACAAGCCTCCTCCCTCTATCAGCGCTGTAGAATCACTCTCCAATCTCCAAAAACAGGCTGTCATACAAATTATTGTTCAGCTCTGTATGCAAGCACACTGCTGGGTCAACTAATGTGCTTATGGTTTATCGTTCATCACAAAAGTACATGTGCATTATGATAGACGTAACTTGAAGATCGTTGCTAGGCTCTATTTTCATTTTAATAATGCTGGCATACTGCACACCAGGATAGTAGTGATCTATTATAAACATGTTAAAATATATTAAACATATATTAAAACTATTGTTCTAGGTTACTGGTTTCCTTATTGCTTTTGTAATATATGTAAAATGCATGTTGCCATCATGCGTTTATAAAATATCCAGGGAAAGGAGCGTCTGCCAAGTGTATGAATGAATTAATTACAATTTTGCAAAGTTGACTATCAAACCGTATGGTGCCAATTCCTCATTCCCGCCTCGTTGATTTGACTTAGCCGCAGATTGAAGCAGGCGAGAGATCGCAAAATTTGTCATCAGGACAAACGTCCCGGTGGCGTCGTTACGGCCGCGCCGATGTCTGTGAAGCTCTGCGAGCCACTGGCGTTTCTGTTTATCAGCTGTACGCTTAGGTCCTCCGGGCACCGCACTGCATGACCTGATATAGCAATGGCCACTTTAGAACCAAGGCAGAAGACAGTAATCTCTTGCCTGCGGCAGTCCGAGTCTGCAGAATAAACAAATCAAACCTTAAGCTATCGACAGCAGAGATTTGTTCTGGCACCATTTGGTGCGAAGCGTGGGCCTAAGTAAAAGAATAATAGCCAGGCGCATACTCCAAATTATGAAAAAGCTGTGCTTGTCCGATAGAGTAAAAAGGAGATGCCAGTCATTGCAAGTAGACCTTGTTTTTAAAATCCAGTTTAACTGGGTTCAAGGCAATACAATGTTACCGATTAACTATGTCTGTATATATGCCTTGTTGAATGAATGGCACTATGCATCCCTTTTATTTTCCATTCTGGTTATTTAATGTTTATTTTGTATTGGAACCTTGCTTATTTCAGATGGTTATTGTTAAGTTTTGATTTAATGGCATAACTGTGGGATTTCAGTCATATTTCGGTCTACTTTCTGGTATTTGCAACATGTACTTGACAGTTTAGCTTTTACATGCACAAGGCATTCTGAAGCCATCCTCTTTACCAAGATTTTCATTCAATTTGGCTTACTGGAAGAGACCAACAATGATATAGGACAGGACTATTCATCTATTGGCCTGAGGCCCAACTGTGGCTTGGCCCTTTGAAATGATAAAAAACACATTCAAATTTTTGATTGTCTTGGCAGAATCTAACCCGTTTAAAAAATGATAGACAAATAGTTTGTGGAAAATGTTTGGCATCTGAAATGATTTGTGTATCATTTTTAACAAGAATCATACCTCCAGGAAGAAGTAGTTGAAGAATTCTGTTATAGTGTGAGAAAGTAAAAGTAATATTGATTGCTCTGTATGCATTTCAGTAAAGCACTGAGCTTCCCATGACCCATCCAAGATATTTTGGACATTAACAAAAGGTATGATAGCATAAAGTGTGAAATAAATATAGTTGATACGTGAAATCTTTTGTTGTTTATTTTTTTTAATCAGTGTTAGTACAAAAATCTTGCTTGATGACAAGATCCAGTTATGGAAAAATCCATGCCAAACCAAAAGAGCCCAAAGGAATAGTGGTGGTACAGTAAAAATGTCTTAAGCGGTCACACTATGCAATATCATCCTGACCACGTGAGAACAGGATTATCTTTAAATGCTTTTAATCTTTAATGATCTCCTTGGCATGGTTACATGAAATTGAATGCATTTTCTTTTCAAAAATAAACCGAGAAAATTTTGTAGAGTTGACATTAAAACCAGTCCAGGATCAGTTTGCCCATTCATAATTCAATGTCATTTAAAAGTTGGATACTGATCTAGGATCAGTAAATGTACCCACTCTACATTTTCCCTTTGAGGCACATGGGAAAGTGCAGCAAGAGCTTGTTATGTCCAATAAAATTCAATTTTCCAATGATTGCTGATTTTTATCAAATACATTTCAGTATCCAATTTGTATATGCTATTATTTTAGAGTGCATGTGTGGTTATTTTCCAGGTTGGCATCAAAATGATGCTTCTGCCATCTAGTGGTGTAAAATGGAAGTGCATACCAACATGATCGGGCATGTGTTTTGTTAGGATTTAGAAACCAACGTGAGTATGCCAAGCAAGAGCTGGCACACATGTACTTCATCGAAACCTGTGACTAAACTTTAAACTAAACTGACATTGCAGCATTTATGCACTATTCAGTGACAAAATAATGTGATATTGGTGTGATCAATAAATAGCTTTACATTGTATTCAAATAGGAAACTTCAGGGAGCAACCTGTCATAGAATATTGTAATATTATTTGTAGTATATACTCAAATCTACACAAGTATATCAAATATAATAGGTTGTCACAGTGGAGGATAAACAAATTAAATGTATTCTGAGGCCCAATAGTTTGCATAAATTCACATTTGGAATTCAGGCCTGGTACTCCTAGTACACTCAACTTTGATTGGACATTGGACAATGACATCACAGAAATTTGAGTATAGCTTAATGCAAGTGTATGTAATGCACATACATTGCCAGGTTTTACATACTCAAGGATTGCTGTAGCCACAACTTTTCCTGCAGGTGGTTTCTCAGGGAAAGAACGGCTATGGTGACTCTTAAAGACCTCAAGGTATTAATAATTTAAATAAGCCTTGTATAGTAGGCTGTGTGTGTGTGTGTGTGTGTGTGTGAGAGAGAGAGAGAGAGAGAGAGAGAGAGAGAGAGAGAGAGAGAGATGGGGGATTAAGCACACAAACACCACAAAAATAATTGCAGCATGTAACTTTTATGCTTTAAGCCACAGTTAGATTAGATGGTGAAAGAATCCCAGGACAAAAGAGCCAGTGGAAACAATCTGCACCTCTTGAGATCAGAACTGTAGAGTAACTCCCACCAACATTGATTACATCCAAAATGTAACACTGTGTTGGATGTCACAAGTGGTTGTAGAGCCATCCAGCAATAACAGGATTTTGCCTCACTCCGCCCAGCACATCTGTGGTCTGAATCAGGTTCGGGTAACAAGATATAGCTGGTCCTTTTGTCATTAATGGTCGTCTCTACCAGGAGCATCTGTCATGTATCGCCTGTCCCACACACAGACAATCATGCTCATACACATAACTATATACAATCCAGGCATGCGACACAGCATTTATATACATTACATGAAATGCATATACAATATTTATTACATACGTATGCATGAGCAAACAGAATACATAATACATACACAATTACAAATATGCAGATCATTCACACACAATTAATCATGTGCTTCAGGGAATTCAGAATGAGATAAATGGAGGAGGACTAACGAATACATGTGAAAGAAACATAAAACACAAGAAATGATTATAAATCATTGTTTATCATTCCCATAAAAAAGCTATTGTAGGGCGTTTCTGAATACATTTTGAAATTATACAGTGTGTATAAATAATTTAAATCAATCAGATTTCACATAAAAAATTTAAATGTCGTCAGGCTGTGAAATTATGCCAGCTGGAAAAATTAAAAATCCATTAATAAAGAGGGATGAATCTTAAAGCTGGCAAGCTTTAAAAGTCTCTTCTTGCCAAAATAATCACAGCCAAGAACAATTTGTATTACCAAAATGTTACTATTAGTAATTAGTGATTATATTCTTTTGTGATTTTATAAGTAAGCCTTTTCGCATTTGATTACATTAACTTAAAAAAGATGTTTGACTGAAATAAGAGGCACATACCAAAATCTCTAAATTGTCCACAAGTGGGCAGAAAATACGTTTTAAGGCTCTGGTCTTTTGGTGGATCCGATTACTGCTTGTGTATTGATTTCTGAGGTATGTCCCCAAATTTACAGAAAAAGGGTCAAAATGGGGAAATAACAGGAGAGCAGCAGAGAGAGTTGATGTCTTTATAGTTGATACTTTAGTATTTGTTCCACTGATAAAATTGAAAGGAAATCAGAAAAAGACAGTGAAATAAGTGTGTGAAAATGAATCTGTCCACTGTCCTTTCTGTCACAGTACATCGTTGTAGCCAGAATGGTGTGTCTCCTGTGGAAGTATTGCGATGATAAGTATGCAAGAATCCCTACCATAAGCTGTAATTTCCTTAACAATTACAGAAATACATATAATATTCACATTCCAAAAGATTAACAATGATATGCAATTCTTGCCTAAAACATTTGTTGTCTCCTTCCATGTCTCTATGACCAAACATATGTTTTTTAATTATGTCACACAGGGTCAGAAAGTTTTACCTTCTGAATGAAGTTATGAATGAAGTCACAATAGAGTCAAATGCAAATGATGACCAAGGTCCCGCCAATTGGCCAAGGAGGATCAGAAAAGCCACCTAACATTACCTGCAAAATAAAATGACAACCATACTGTTCAGATTTCATACACACAAAATCTGAAATGGAAATGAGACAGTGAAATGGATCAGTCCAATACTTGACAAAATTAAATAGATTTAATTCTTGGTTCTTTCTTATAACATAGGCTGGAGAATAACATTTTAATTCACAAAAATACGCAACATACATAATCACTCCAAAGTACAGTATGCAGTGCCATGGAACTAACACAGTCATTACATACAAATACTACTGTACCACATACATGGAGAGTAAAAGAGTACAATTTAAAGGCTTAATAAAAGAGTACCAAGGTGGTTATCCAATTTTATGGGCCCATTTAAGAAATTATGCTTCAGAGATGTAACTGGTGTAAGAAATTAGCAAAGCTTGGCAGTGTCACATAATGGTAGAATGACAGGGAGTTGGTGGGGGGAAGGGGATTATTACTTCATGGATACTGGTTGGTTTAGTCTCTAGTTTAAAACTAGACTCAATGATTCCAAACATGTGCAAATGACATTGAAGCAAAACACAGTGGAACGTGAGAACGAAGATCTTATTTGCTTCGGTGCTCTGCGCAACAGAATGCAAACATTCATTATACTTCTCAGTAGCAGTTTAGTACACATCACAAATTCCACCTGCTTTGTGTTCACAACAATGACAGGCCTATGTAAAAAATGTATAACTGTATTTTAATCTTTATTGAAGCTTACAAAAACAGAACCTTGGTAGCCCACAAGTAAAGGTCCATAGTCATGGGTAAGTAACTAAATCATTTCTCAATTTCTCCACTTTGTACCGATAATCCCCACCTTCCCATCCCAACAGTCAAACTTAATGCCACTTTAAGACTATGTGCTTTGAATAGGAGACAGTCAACTATGACTTTGATATAATTGAAATTACATACAATATACACAGCTTCATAAGCGAGTAGAGCATTGAAATCACAAAATACAAGTTTTGAGAATTTCACATGGGTTCAATTTATCAATCTCATTTGGAAAAAAAAAAAACACAAGTTTCAATGTCAAGTTCACGTGCTCTTTTTTGGTGGGCAAAACAAGAACGCAAGTAAATACCGGGACTTGGAAAGCTGAGGGGGGATTTATTGCTCTTATTTCATAATAGCGTATGTACAATTTTTACATCTCCATTTTAAATCAAGCTGAAGAAACATGCTAAACAAAAGAACGTAATGGAGGCACTTAATAAAAGCGATAACAGAAAAGAAAACCACCCATGATCATCGCTGGCAATATCTGTCAACAAACCTTAACTGGATATGTTACGCTGAGGTGCGCAGTGTAAACTGAAAGACCCAGTCAAGTGGAGAATATGACTTACTTACGTGAAATAACGACGTGACTTAAAACTAAAATTTCAAAGTTCGGACCTCGTCAGATTTTGCACGGTGTCTTACGCCAGCGGTGATTACTAAGATTATCTAGCTAACCAGCCTGTTGTTATTCGTTAGGCTGTGTAATTCTGGGTGATAACTGCTTAGTTTTTAGGTTTTCTTTACTTTTGCGATAACGCATCTCAATATACACAGAAAATATGATAGGCCTATGTCTATAACTGTATACATGTGTACATACGTATTTAGCGTAGAGTTTCATGAATATAAATATATGTTAATAATAAAATAATTTTAAAATATAATAATAATGATTGTATAGCTTAGCCTTAAACACATTATTACTTTCTATAGTTAAGGCACAAGGCATATTCTTGAGTTTAATTAGATAAGCCCCGGACGGTTAATTACAATGTGATCTGTTTATCCTTGATGAGAATTTATGTGGTTCATTCTTGTGTATGGATTAGGTTTTCCTGTTCACATTTAACATATGTGTACAGAAATGTATTCCCTACAATAAAATAAAGCATTTATGTCAATGACCGAAAATCCTATGGTTCATAAGTTTTTAATGCAGAATGTAACACATATGTATCTGAATATATTTCCCTCTTTATCACAGTGATTTAGGCGTAATCCAAAATTTCACCTCCACTATTTATTCATGATGCTTTAAGTTTTGATAACTCATAAACAGACAGAATCAGAAACTTTCTAGGTACATACTTTAGAATGAACAATTCTGTAGGAACAGCGAATTGGATAATAGAAAAGCAAAGGTTGAACTTAGATTCAGAAAGTTACCAGAAGAGTTGAGGTATTTGGAGAACAAAGGTGAACAGCTGTTTCATGCGAATATTACGATAGAATTCCTTAAATATTAATTTCAGATATTGAGCAGATAATAACCAAAAGTTGCAGCTTGAGCTTGTTGATGTTGAGCCAACAAAAAGTCTGTATCTCTTTCTTCTACCCTCCACAAAGTGCACTTTATATGAAAAACATTAAAAGTAATAGAAGTGGAAGTCTTCCAATCTCAGTCTTTATCCCTGTCTTGCCATTTGCAGTGTCCCAAGCTACTTGCTGGCACTAGGCTCCTTTATGTCTGCAGGCTTCTTGCGGTGTGGGTACTTCTGGGCAACCCCGTAGGGCACGTGAGCAGCAATGGTGCCCATTTCTGCCGCCCCTTGTACATGGAACATCTGGTCGTCAAAGTAGATGTGCGGCCGGATCTTCTCCAGCATTGGGCCCTTTGGGGCCCCTGCCAAGAACAGGGCCTCGTCCGTTTCTAAGCCCCATGCCCGGAGCGTCTTCAGGGCCCGGATCCCTGAGCTGGCTGCGCTGCGGGCCGTAACCAGGTAGGTGCGGATGGGACAGTTGAGTCGCCTGCCCTTTGCATAAAACTTCTTCTGCAGCTTCCCCAGTGACTCGAGAAATCCCTTCAGGGGCCCCTAGAGGAGAGAGCCACAGACATGAGTGCTTAGGCTGGAGCCATTCATTTGATGTGTGTTATGTTGTGGATAATCTTAAATGGTGTAAGGTCATTTTTTCTAGCCTACAGGGTTCCATGTCCATCAGGATGTTATATAAAAATTGGAGAATGAAACCTCATTGACTTCTACATTGGTTGACCTAGAGTATCATGTTTTGGTTAATTGTTTTATTGTGTTTTCAGAATACGTACTGCATGTGTTGATGACTGACCAATGATTGGTGGTTTTACCCAGTGTTGAGTTATTGAAGCCTCACCAGTGTTGTTGGCATTCCACAAAGTAAGCACTAGATATGCACTGGAAGTTGTAAGTTCAGAGTAGTATCATGACAATTTAAAACAAAGCTGATACTTCAGTGAAGGCTTCTCAGTGAATACACAGCTAAGACTCCTGTTGGCTTTCTTTCTATTAGAATCTTCTAGAATCTTAGCAAAAAAATACATATGACAATTGAAGTTAATCTCAAATCTGAATCAATGCAAATGATGTAGCAGGCAGTCTTTAATATAAAGAAAACTTAAAAGGTCCTCCAAGCCACCAGGAGACACTCTAGAGAAAAAAAAAAACATTATTGTAGTGTGAAGTGTTTGAATCGGTGTATGTGCATTTAGCAAATGAGTATCATGTTGTGATTCCCTGACATACATGATCCAGAAGCATGTTCTCATGTTCCTTCTCATGTTCGAAGAACTTGTCGAGGCCATGTGCTTTGAAGATCCGCTCGGACTCATCAGAGAAGAGAACAGCATCACCATCAAAGGCCACCCGCAGCTGTGTCTCTGATACCTCCGTCATCTTCTCTGGCATGAACATGGTCGCAGCTGCTATGCCTAAACACAGCGCAACACAGGAGTGACACACACGTGATGAGCTACACATGAACAGGAAACACACACGAAAATACAAAAATACATAATGCAAACATACACACACAGATAAACATACACATGGGTAAACACCATCGTAGCGGACAATCCAGTTCATCATTTCATTATAATTCAAAAGCGAGACAGATATTTTATTAAATATTTTCACAGAAGATATCTATATTTCTTGATTCTTTATCAAATGTAAACAGTCGTCAGAAATTTTAACTGGACTACTATGCCAGTTTCCGGTTTAAGTACTTTTTTCATATCGAGTCAACGTTGATAAGGGCTGACATTTTTGACAGTCTTTTTACATTAAATTTATCCTTGAAGACACCCTTGTCTCTGGAGTCATGCAGTGCTCTTAGCATTTTACAGCATGGGAGAGTCATATTACATTGCCCCAGCCTGCCTTGATCAAGCTGTATCTAAATATACTTGTGCATCTTCCCTGCGTCTGAAATGCCAGAATGTTCTCTCCCTGCAAAGAACTGCAGCAAAATAGATTGTTGGTTCAGATTTGACTCCCTGTCATAGTTTCACAACCACCCCTGCCCCCACACACACATACACACGCCCCCAGCCCATTCTATCTTACCTTCCTCAAGGGCCTCGCGGACCTTCTCAGAATCTGCAGACAGGTATAGGTTGGTATGGTAGGCCTTCAAGTATCCGATCGGACTGCTGCCCCCAGTCATGCAGAACCGTTCAATGAAAAGATCTGGGAACACACCGGTTAACAGTCAATTCAGCCAATCACATTTACAGAAGCCAGTGTGATGTAAGCATATGCAGTAATAGTCAACAAGGTGGATCTGATTGCTGGTAACTAAGTCACCTACAAAAATACCCCTATTGGACCATTACATACATAGTCACCAAAATAGTCAAGATAGTGCTGACAAGAGTGTCATTATAAAATCGCTATCATATTATCCTATACTATTATAATAATGTAATCTGATGTAAGTAATGATAGCAGTACAATCCAGTTTCTGGAAACGAATCAAATCATTTGCTGAACCAGGCCCAAGCTCTCAGATGTTCCTTTCCAGAGGTGTCAGGTCACTCTCTTGTTGGATTTAGTGTACAATGAAACACCTCAGAGATTTGCTGTTTGGAGCAGCTTTGTGTTTCCGTCCCCTTTTGGCTGGGGACAGCATGTATTGTCTTGTCACCTCATCTCTGTCCAGCGTTGCCAGAGCCAATGTCCAAATCATGTCTGCAGCAGCTGTGCGCGAGAACAGGAGAGCTCACAGCATGTAAGAGCGCACAGCATGTAATTCATGCTAGAACAAGAGAGTGATAAAGAGAGAGGAGCTGGGGAGGGAAGAAGAGAATAAAAAAGGGGGGAAATATCTAAAGGAGAGAGAGGAAAAAGACTGAATGCCTAAGAGGGACAAAAAAGCAGAAGGAGGCATGCCCCTGTAGCTCATCCGGTGGAGCATGTGCCACGTTAGGCTAAGGCCCTACCGCAGAGGCCCAGGCTCAAATCCAGCCTGGGCCCTCCGCTGCACGTCCTCCCCTCTCTCTCCCCTGCATTTCCTGTCTGTCTCCCTACTGTAACCATCAAATAAAGTGGATAAATCCCAAAAATAATCTTTAAAAAAGCAGAAGCTTTTCAGAGAGAACAGGGGAGAACGAGATAATAACTCAGCCAGGACTGTTGTTTCCCTTGGCTGGGCTATTTTGAGAGAATGGGGTACAGGATGAAACCCCCCACGCTCTGAGCACTACGCTGTCCCCTTGGGATGACAAACAGAGCGTGAGAGACACCTCATCCTCTGCCCTCTGCCCTCCATCCCCCTCTCTCAAGGCTATTACAAAGGTTTTTATATCGTGTCTTCAGTCTCTGCAACTGGGCAACTGATCTGAGGAGAAAATGGGGGAAATCTTGGTAGGCCCTCTCTGGGAGTTGAATGAAAGGATTTCCATTGTCTGTTTGTCACTGACCCCGCTTCACAGCCTGGTATTTCTCGCGTGAGCTCTGAGCTGGATCGGTCAGGCTCCATCACCAAGGCGACAGGGCGAAATCTTCATTGAAATGCACTCTGTTGGTCCCCTTATATTGATTTCAGCAATGTCTAAAGTGTCTTGTCTTGGCGATGGGCGAAATGATAGGAGCAGCCAAGAAGCAGACCAAAGAGGATCCACAGTAGGACGTCACAATTACGGATTGACTTTTAAACCAAACATGGCATGAGCTTGGTAGTAGCCTACATAATTTCACTTGAAGAATATCAAGTGCTTTACTATAATTAACACATTCAGGTGAGCATTAAAGTGAGATGAAATACACTCTCCATTCATAAAAATGCTGTTTCAATTAGGCAAAGGGTCTTATCCTAGCACCATGCTGGTCAGAGATGACAGATGATGATGAATATCACAAAGCTAATGTAGAAAAAAATATCCATTTACATTTCTCATGTACAAACAACTCTCCTTCCCATCTGCATGTATATTCATGATATTAATGGATGTTGGTATTGTCAATGCAGATGAAAACAGGAAGTTGTCGCGGAAGGTCATACTTCTGATGCATTTCGCTCTCAGTGGGGTTCTGTTTGTTCCGATTTCACATTGGAACATCAAAACTCTGACGTCAACGAATCACATCTCTCCTCCCTCTATTTAGTAAGGCTGTTTTTTTTGTGGAAGAGAGGGACCAAGAAGTGCTGTACCAGTGTCCCACGGGCCTGTGAGCATGGTGAGAGTGTGGTCAGCGGTTTAATTCACACAATTTGCCACCAGGGAGATGAAAGCGGAGCGCAGCTGGGGTGGTTTGGAGTGGGGCCAGGAAGTGGCAGGATCATCACCCTTGATCACAGATGAGGTCATAGGTCATATGACCTGCGTGAGAAGTGAGGGATCAGCTGGATGTATTCTCTCGAGCCCAGTGTTCCAAACGTTCATTAACATTATAATGTTCTTCGCCAGTTAATTCAGGCTGTCATTGTTTCTTATCAGCAGTGTCACATTCTTACTTTTGGTTTCTTTGATGTCTTACTTTAACATCTTACTTTCCTACCGCACTGTTGTATTGTAAAGACCAGTTTTCTCCTGTATGATTGAGGTTTCATAATAAAACTCACTGTGGTTACTGTAAACATGGGTTAGTGTGTGTGTATGTATGTTTGTATGATTAGATAATGTGCAAGCCACTGGTGAGGATGTTGGTTTGACTCACTGTGGTAATTGATGGTGTTGATTAGTCTCACCCCAACATGGGCGTGGTTGTAGGTAACCAGCACAATGTCAAAGAGCTCCTCGCTGTCAGGGTACAGCTCCCGCAGCTGGGCATTCACTGTCTCAAGAGCCTGAAAAGACACCAGAAAACACATACATAAGCTACATACCCTTGTGTAAACCAAGCACAGCACTTAAACCACGATAAGTAAGGTCTAAAGAAATTTGCACCTGACTATCTAGGCTGTCAATATGAATTTAAACTATGATCCTGAAGATAGGCCTGATATGGGTACATTTGCCGGACAGATTCCACAGTTGATCAAGTGATATCTTATAAGTACATTGTATAAAGATGAATTGCACTGATTTAAAATCTAGACAACTTGAAACTTATCTTTACCCTGCTTTACAAAAAAATGGTATGAGATGGACCCAGGCAAGATGAAGCAGCTGTCAAAAAGCATAACTGAGTTGGAGGTGGCATGATTTTATTAATGGCACAATGGTTGGGGTGATGCAAATGTCCCTTGTCAAAAAACAGATCACTCTGAATTATGAGCAGTTTTTTTACCTTGACGAAGGCGAATGCGGGTCCAGGCGCAAAGGGCTCATTCTCATGCTCCATCTGGTACTTCAGGTACTCCTCTATACCGTTCTGCTCAAAAACCTTCTGCTCCGTCTCTGTGCGGAAGAGCACCCGCGTCGACACCGCGATGGTGACTGCGTTCTCAGGCTTGGGCTGGAAAGGGTGGAACATGGCCGTGAGAAAAGTGGAGAGCTGAGCTGACCCATCTCTCAGAACTCTGCCCTTAAATCCTCAACCATTCTTCGAGAACATTTAGACCAAGTCTGATGCGCTGCTCACAAGTTTCATTGACTGTGCACCTTTGCTTCATAAATCCAGCCCAATTTGTTCATTTATTTAATCTCAACAACAGCTAGTGTGTCATGTAAAGTTTTTTTTTGGTGCTTGGGGATTTGGGGCTTGAGTTCTGGGTAGACCATCATTGTCGTTCTCCTTATGTAGCAAACATTGTTCTTCACAACTATTCCTTACGTAGTGATGTAAGCATAAAGTTTCAAGAAAGCAGATGAACAGAGTGACCATGTACTAATTAAGTCACTTGACCTGGTTATTGATTTTTTTTTCTGTGGGCACAAAACATTTGTGATTGGTTTAAAAAATCAATAATTGTCCACTAATTTTAGCTGTGTTCATTATGGGATTCATGAAACTTCCCTCTGCTTCGAACAGCTGCATAAATAGGACCACCATGTTCACAGAGAGCATGTGCTCTGTCAACCTCGATATCAGTGGCTGCCAAGCACACTGGCATTCTGGCATGCCATCCCAGTCTGTAGTTGTGATGTAGTGGATCCTCACTTCATTGAGGTTAAACAATATTCGAAATCCCAAAATAACAATCAGCTCCTCGTGGTTGATCCCATTCGCTCAGTTCAACGGCAGCCCGAAGTGAGAGTTTGTCTGTTGTTTTGCATCCCCCTGTCTCCCTCTCCCCCTTTTCGCACCCCCCAAGTCATCAGACACACACAATCAGAGTCTGTACCAACGACACCAGATCTTGACCGATAAAGTCGCTCACAGGCCTGCAGCAGCTCAAATGTCTCCTGTACCTTGTGGGTAAGCTGTCTGGGCAGGGTTGGTGGGGATGGCTTTCTCCTGCTACGCTCTGTCCCGTAAAAAGCACTGAGTCTGAAAGATCAGGGCCCCAGGTGACAGGGTGACGAGAGTCTGCCCTTCCCACCGAGCGGATCAGCAGCAGCCTGGACCCACATTCCGAATGGGGCAGCCCAGCCTCTCGACACCCTGGCTTAGTCACCCATTCCGGGACAACTCAGGAGGCTAATTTTAGACGAAAGAGGCTCTTGCTTGCCACCAGGAAAATGGTGCTGCGGGGTGTCGAGAGGCACAAGCAGAGAGAAGCAAACAGCCAGCAGCATTCTCATCTCCATGCGCCAAAGCTGTTGAATTGTTTAGTTCCCTTGGCCAGACTCCATAATGCCATGACCTACATTAGGTGCATGTGACATATTACCCCCTTACCTACAAATACACACAGGTTTTTTGTGAACTGGCTATAGTGAGTGTATGGTCTTCCTATGAGTGAATAGCTTTAAGTATCTAAAGGGCAAGCCAGCATTTTAAGGTTAAGGTCAAGGCATGTTTTATTGCCGTTGTTGTTGTTGTTGGGGGGTGAAGAGAAAAAGTTGGTTACTGACTATTAACAGACATTTTTAATACTTAAAACAGATGTGATGATTCATCTAAGAAGTACAACCTTATCTGTAATAAAATGAAAAGTCACATTGTTACACGGGTTTGGTAGTTTAAAATTTCACATCACTTTAATAGTACAGGCAGTTTGACTTACTCAGCAGTTGGCTGCATGAAGATTTGTCATTGAGCTAAACTTGACTGAGGAGGCTTGTAATATGGATTCCAAACTTCCTTCAATTTGTAAGACTGAAACAAGATATAATATCATGCTATGAAGATTGAAACTAGGTATAATGATAAGCTTCTAAGATACATTGCAGTGTAAGGGCAGAACAGCTGTAATGCGTGTAGGATGAAGAATTGAATGCCAAAAGAAAAATTACCATCCGCTAAAACTAAAACAATCAAGTATACTCAGAAGGGTAATCTATAAACATTAAAGTTTACAGATTGCTGTTTTTTCAAAAATGCATCTGCATGTCAATGAGGGTCAACCAATTTTCCAGACCATGCTTTTAAGATGAAATTCTCAAAGTCACATGTTAGTTAAGTGTTAGAAATTCATGTCACTGTGAAGTACTTTGGCCTCACTTGTGATACTTACAAAGAATATGCCTCCCTCCACCTTCCTGGCCCGTCGCATCATCCCCTTCATAAAAGGATAATTGGATCAATTTTGACAGTCAACAATGTTTCTTTTCTTTTGATTGGTTGAAAGCGACATTATCTATAATGCTGTTACTTGAGTATATGACAATGGAACCAATGATATCAAATGGAACTTTACAGTGTAATTACTGCACTTATAGAAATATAAGATATATAGATATATAAATAAACCATATGTCAGGAACAGGCACTAGGCACAATATAATTCAGATGTATATAAAATGTATCTAGCAGAATGTATGTCAAATATGGACAAAGACAGACCAAAAGGAATGTCTTTGTTCACTTAGCTCAAATGTATATTGCAGTCCATATTTTTGAACATGTATCTCTAGAAATCCTTTTCTTATTGTTTGCTTGTAGCCTAAACTCATTTGTGGCTCTAGCAACTACTGTAGAATCATTCAACAATTTTGCAAGGTACATTTTCCATTCATGTGGTGCTTTCATTATGGCACATAGATTGATTAGATGTCAGTATAAGTGACATCTAACCAATCTATGTGTGTGTGTGTGTGTGTGTGTGTGTGTGTGTGTGTGTGTGTGTGTGTGTGTGTGTGTGTGTGTGTGTGTGTGTGTGTGTGTGTGTGTGTGTGTTTGGGTGTGCATCTGTGTGGATGTGTGTGTGGATGAGGTGTGTGTTCAAAAGAGACAGGGTGTGCATGTGAATCTGAAGGATATCAATATAGAGGGGTACAACTGAAAATTGAAACAGATACAGAAACATCAGTGAAATACTTTGTTCCTAATGTACACATGAGGCCCAAAGCCATTCACTCATCCCATCAGATAGTGGGGGATTCTCGTCACTGGTAATGTGTCCTGAAGCTGCTGCAGTTTATGGGTCCCACTGAGCCATAACTCATCTACTGTGATTGATCAACCAAATGACAAATAGCTAATGGTGTTCATTCAGATCAATCTCAACCACCTTGTGGTTTTCCATGGTACTGTAGTCAAGGCACAGATCTGCAGTCCGTTTTCAAATTTTGGGAAGTGTATAGCATGAATGCACGTTCATTGTTGTCAAGTCTAAACTGCTCTCCTTGGGCAGGACTATGGGGCTATCAGAGCTGCCAACCTTTGCTGGCACTGACACAGTTAGAATCCTGACCATGGGATGCATCCACACACTGGACCAATGCCCTACCCAAATGAGTCACCCAGCAGCCCCTGCGCTACACAGATCCAGGTTGTAAGACGTAAGAATAGTTTCACTAAGACCGCTGGGATCAACCAAGGTAATAAATAATGGCGTCAGTGTTGATTTGATACAGGTATCAGGAAAGTTAAGATGGAGAGAGGGGACGGGTGAGGTATTTATTTATAGGTTGGAGAAACGCCAGCGCTGCTGGAGCAAATATAGAACCCTGAGACCAGAGGCCTTCATTAGAGGGTGTTTATAAGTTAATGTCATCTAGAATTAAGGTAGGTCTTTGTCTTTGTGCTCAAAGGTCCGCTTTAATGCAAGGCCCTCTGTCTTCTGTCATGTTAATGCACTCAGACATGAAGTACAGAGACATGAAAAGGGGACAAAAAGTAAATTACATTATAGTACTGTCATCTTCTTCTGCTGTTTGGACATTGAATAAATTAATGGAACCAGCAATGAAATACTGGAAAAGAAGCAACCCATTAATAAAAATTGTAAAGTGATAAAAAAAACACTTTGTATGTTTGTAAAATAAGAAGTATACTGCTAAAACCCTGCTTCTGGAGCAATACAAGTAACCCTCACATATGTCTGTGGATTTGTATTGCTCATAATGATACACAAGTGACTTAAATTATTGTTACATTTCAATATTGACTGTATACATTCACCTATGTACAAATTAGTAAATGTTGCACAACCTATTCAAGATTAATCCAAACCCTCTCCTGTTTCATTGGTTCTCTCTTCCAGTAGAAAATAAATCATGTTCTGCAAAAATTTTAATCCTGTCAAGCTATGATTCACTGCTGTGGGATCACAGAGCCATAACTACAGTCAAAATAAGCCTACACTGCTGTACCTTCTGGAGCTCAGACAGAATTATCTCGCTACTAATAGCTGTTATCTGATGACAATATCTCCTTTTCCTAGGGAATCCTATACAGAGCTCCAGTCCTATGATGCCAGCTTTTCCCAGGAAACAGATTATAAATCCCAGAGTCACATGATGGGATATATGCAGTTGTCATTGTCTCTGACAGACAATCATCTTTTGGTGCAGCTGGAAGTCACGGACAATGTTGTTCGGCATGCCCTGAAACACATCTCCATGCTATGAAATCTTAACTGTTGCACTTCAGTCCCAAATCCAAAAACTGGCAGTGAAAACACCCATTAGGAGTATGTAGTTTATACATGAAGGGCACAAAACATGGTGCTCATTGGTTTTGAAGTGAGGTGGGGGACAGGGCTGTGTCATGTAGGGACAGCACCTAAGAGCTAATTGCGTCACAGGTCAGCTCCACATGGCTGTTCCATATGCATGCATGGTATGTAAACACCTGGGGCAAAGGGATTCTCCCAGGTTGCATGTGAGCTCATCAGCCTCTAGGAGTCAGGGCAGCAGTCTAAGATGGACATACAGATAGTGATATCAACCCCGTCACTCCAGCTCAGAGGAGGGAGGGACCAAGAACTGACAGACCTGCACCTTAGCATCCAGCTTCGGCTGGGAAGGTGAGAGAAGAGAAGAGAATGACAAGGTGTTGGAAGGGACCGACTCACCGGTTTGGGTTTCTTGGTGGGCCCCATGTGGTCATTCATATCCTTTTGGGTTTCCCAGGAGTCCTTGCCGTCCCCGTTAGTTGCATTGGCGTTGGCAGCAGCGGCAGCTCCGGTCTCTTGTCCCGGATCGAGACTCATCGTTCCCCCTTCTCTTCATTCAACAGATCCAAGAGCACGTTCACCAGCTTCCCCCGTGCTGTGCCTGACAGCCACCCCTCCCGCCTCCCTCACAAACCCCCTCTGACCCCTGAGAACCCAGGGATTGCCCTCTGCTCCTGTCTGTGACTCCAGCACTGATACAACCCGTGACAGCGTGAGACAGAGGGGCGGAGATACCCTAAGTCTTTTCCCAATACCGTACACTGCCAGTCTCCCCTCACCCAGCCTGCCCGCAATCTGCTTCCCACTGTTATTGCGTACTCTGTGATGTATTTTCCCTCTCCCCCTCTCTTTTCCTCTCTCTCTCTCTCTCTCTCTCTCTCTCTCTCTCTCTCTCATGCACACACACACACACTCGCACACACTCTCACATTCTCTCTCTCTCCCACTCTGTTTTGAACAGCGAACCGTTCGGCAGCCTGCCCACAATTTTAACCCTTCCCTGGGCCCCTGTCCCTGGTGGAGCCAATCCCTGTGTGACAGCACTGTCCTTCAGCCAATGGCAGGCACCCTCTCGCCCATTGGGCTGTCCCTCTGCAGTCGTTGCACTGTGCTGGTCGTAATTCATTATTCATGCCTGAGACCAGTTGACAGAAGAGGCTTCAGGTTACAGAGATGCCTGCTGTGTGTTCCACAAGCAAATGTCCAGCCCACTCTTTACTGAACAGAAATCAATATTCTGAATGGGTAGAAACTTCTGATGCAGATGCTTTGATGTTGGTATTTCATATTAATTTGTAGAACGTGTTGAGGAATTTCTGTGTCTTTGAAATATGTGGCCTCTGAACTGTTCCACTCATTTTAAAGACAATGAGCAGTAAGATGTTTTTCTATGTGTTCATTCTGGGTAGATTTCTGAAAGAATGAAATAGCTGTTTGGAATGCTGGCATGTCCTTCAACAATAGGTCAAAAATGACATTTTTCCCTCTTTTCTTATAAAAAATTTGTTTACATCTGAATCGGTAAATTGTATCAATACTAACTGTGGCTGCCGCATGACTAGGAGATCTCAGGCTGCTGCGGGCTCTTCATCACCGCTTTTCCGCAGTGCTCCTGGGAGGGTCGTCTTGCGTCCATAAGCATCACACTCTGATCGTTCCCTCCCCCACCCCTCACCATCTCTGTAACAGGATTTGTGAAGGGGGTGAGGACCAGTTGCTAAGCAGCGCTTCGACACCCTCTACAGTCATCAGCATCTCCCTGCTCATTGGTTGCCCCAAGTTCCGGCTCTGTGACGAAAGCCCAGGCAGCGGGGACGTCAGCAAAAGTACCCTATGCTTACGTCGCCCCCTAGTGGCCTTGGAGGATTCAGTTGGCAACGTGACATCCATGCACTGCCATACGAATCAGCCAGCAGGTGAGCTGTCAGCAGATCAACCAGGTCCTCACAGGGCCATGTGGCAAAGCTGTCAGAGCCGTCCAGTGCATCATGTTCAGGGCTTTTTCCCATGGCTTATTTTCCCCTCTCTCAGTGTGTCTACACTGGCTGATGGAAACCCAATGCTGGATCCCCAGAATAGCAACAGTAATGATATAAGCTATGTGCGAGTGTACGCTAAGAACAGATGCTGTAATGATTAAATCAAAATGTCCTCTCAACCTTCTCAACAAACTGTTTTATTCCCCCATACTTCAATTTCTGTTCCCTGACTGGAACAAAGTCCTGATTAGAATATGTTAATTAGTTCTACATTGCTCTTAATCACTCAGTTGTGATTACAAGTTAATCTGATAAGCCACAATCATTATAAAATAACAGTTTCTGAATCCAGTGGTTAAAACAGCAAATGCCCTTGTTCAATTTTTGGCACTCTGATGACAACACAAATGGCAATATGTGCTGAACTTCCTCACTCCTACTTCCAAAAGTTATTTTATTTGATTTAATTCAGTATTTTTTTCACATCTTTTTGATAAGGAAGAGTGATCTAAAGGAGATGTTTTTGTTAAAATATGCAGCTCACGATTAGTTTAAAATAACGAACAAAATATCTTAATTTACCACACTAAGACAAAGACTAAATTTAAATAATTAATAAATATCTACAACGTCTCACATTTTATTATATGTTGGAGAAAGTCTGGTCTTTAGCTATATTGGGTTTTGGGAAAGATAATTTAGGTATTAAAGTACACATTTTTAAAAGGAATTATGTTCCGCTAGTATTGTACCAGAGTATTGTGTGGTCTGAGAAATGTCACTACAGATTATGAAGTACCAGCACCGTACATCCAAAGGTCATCTGATATCAGGGGCGCAGATGGCGGGTGGACGGGGGGGATATTTCCCCCCCCCCAGTTCCATAGGGACACCGATCTGTCCCCCCAGTTTTGAGACACAAAAATATATATATTGAATAAGCTTAAAAGTTGAGACCTTTTGCTCACAGTTTGGTCCCCCCACTGCAAAAATCTCTTTCGCGCTATTGTCTGATATTATAAACTGAACACTTCAAACCTTTTTGGGAAGTCTTCTTCCCTGTTGACATGCATACACACACGCCATCCAAGTGGATACTCCAGTTCATCATTTAATTCTTTCATACTTTATGTATAATATTCATATTAAATATGAGCTATTCATATTCAAGATTCATACCTTTCTCGGAGACGGCTGAGGTTAATTAAAAGGTTTCAGTTTAAATACGTTTTGATAAGGACTGACGTTTATGACAGTCTGTTTACATTAATATTACCCTTGAGACATCCTTGTCTGTGGAGTCACGCAGCGCTCTTAGCAATTCATTTATTTACCCAAAGGACTCCCCTTGGTGCCACTCTTTTTAATGTGATGGTTGGAGATGGGAAAGACTCACAGACCCAATCAAACGTAAAATCAAAACATTCTGTCACTCTCTCACACGTCATAGAGAAAATACCCATTAGCCTCATTCAGACAAATGCAGAAATCTTTTTTTCTCTGGAGACCAGGGGATTGGAATCGCTACCAAAAATGTGCAGCGTAGCTTTTGCCTCATAGCCATGGCTTGGCATTCTTTAGCTATCCACAGAGACAGTTTTTTTGTTCCTCTGTGGGACCTGCTGCTTCTTAGCCACGCAGAAGTGGAATTAATTGGCCCACATCCTGGTCCAGTCTCATTTCCATGGCAATGACATTGCTGGTCCCATCATGGGAGGACAGTGACTCACGTTAAGGCTCTTACCCTGACAGCAGAGCATTCAGAGGCGTGATCTTCTTTCACTGGTGTGATATTCAGTCTCCAGAGTGAGTCACTTTAACACGTAGGAGTGGTGGCTGGGCTTGCAGTGCAGTCATGAGCCTGACTGCAATAGAAAATATACAATATCTATGGTCCAATATTCTGAGGTCCTTTCCAAAAAGTCATTCCAGCTAGAGGCTTGGATTAAAGTTATAATTAGGAGCAAAGGTTAGGCAGCTATTCTTCATCTTCTGGACTGTCGCAAGAGAAAAATCATTTTATGTCTTTCAGTTATTGGCACTTCAGACAGACCTAACTTGTTTTTTTTCGGTGTAGTTGATATGTGAGCTAACACTGAGGCCTTTATATTTTCCCCCACTAAGTCAGAAACCTCTTTTCCATGGCTGTATATTTGTGGGCTCAGAGAAGCATTTCCGTCAGTGTGCAGACTCAGATTTGAGTGAGAACGGTAGGGGTATGTCTGACCAAATTTGAGAGCCTGCTGTAATGTCCTCTTTTTTGAAATCCAGAAAATAGCCTTTGTCACTAGTAACAAAGAACTGGTAACAATAAAAAAATATATCAAGATCTGGTAATGTATTCCCTTGTTATATAATAACAGTAATTGGATTAAGTATTATTGAATAGTCACTAGATGTGAATAAGCACACCTTAAAAAAGTTATTTCACAGAGATGCTAAGAATTAGCTGCCATATCAATTAAAAATCATGCAGACATCTATGGTGGGCACCACAGATATTGGGCAAGGTGGTGAGAATTCCATTCTTAATTTAATTGGTCCCACTTCGTTTCAAATGGGAAAAAGGCAGTTTATACAATGTACACAAGAAACTGTATTTTCTTCCTTCACACCACATGCTGATTTCATGTAGACTAGAGTGGACAGTCAAAGCTGATTAGCTTAGCAATGCAAAAGAGAAAAGCAACAACACATTCAACCAACATGGATTTATTTTTTGAATGGAGTGTCCTTAAACAAAGTGATAGTACATGTCCAGTAGGTATAATGAATGCTTTAAAGACATATACTGTATATCAAGTACAATAATCTGGTATATCTATATATATCATGTGCAATAACCTTTATGCACTGTATTAGTGCACCTGTGAAATGTTATCAAATTGGTCCACTATCATTATGGGGATGTAATGATGTTCCTCTGTTACTGAACCATGCTCAAGCATTTCAAGCTCCCAGAAACCCAGCAAAACTGCTTCCCAACACTTCACAACCCACTTCACAACATAATCGGGCTCCTATGTAGTTAACAATTATTTACTAATCAGGAATAATTAGGTAATAATAGATAGATAATAATCTAAAAATCATTACAGACCGATCATGCACCAAGAAGCACAATGCATCAGTATTTTAATGTATAAATGTATTATTTGCTCACTGATTTATGAGAAATTGCAGATTGCAGTACAATGCATTCAGAGCTCCAGGTGAAGTCTGCAAGTGGTGCAGAAAGATGTAAGAATGTAGGGACTGTAAGAATGTTCTATGCTGCCTGCCCTGGAGTATAGGAGTATATTATGTTAATGTGATGTGACCAGTTCAAAAAAAACTAGCTTCCCAACCTATGACTCACTGGGTCCTAAGGTTTATGGTAGTAGTTGACTATTTCAACACTATAATATGCAAATGTGACTTACAGTCACCAAGATCTGTCCAGTTTAGTCTTATATGGCTGTAAAAGAGAAATACAGAAACAACTTCTCAAACCATTTTGATAGACATCCATGTGTTTTATTCTCTATGTATTAAAAATAATTACACATCTCTTTGTTCTAAGAGCAGTACAATATTGAAAGAAAAAAAAAACTCAATAATTATAGTTATCAGTGTAAGTCATAAAAATAGACATTCACAGCACATAAACAATGCAAAACAGGATCATATTGCACAAACTTGGAGCACAAATATTCTCTCTTCTCTTTAATTATTACCGTGATGAATAATTATATATATAGAATTTAATATACAGATAAAACAGAGAGATTTTTTCATGGGGCAGACAGTTCTTTTACTTTCCCTTTGCCATCAATTATACACTCTTGAAAAAGTGTAATATATCTTAAAACAATGAAATAAAATAATAATCTGTGAATATGCATAAATGTCAAAATATACAGCATATACAACTTCCTCCCTCATATATATGTGATGTTATACATATATTGTTGAAAATATTGTAACATTCTACATTACATATTATATATAATGTAGAAATAATTACATATTATATATATAACTGGTCTAGTATACGCTGAATGTTTTAACATATATCAACATATATTTCTTATTTGGGATTTTATGTTTTATCATATAAAGACTAATACTACTTTTAAATTAGGGCTGTCCAGGGGAAGTATAATTGACATTTGAATCCCAACTATTTCTCTCCCACATGTAAAATCTTTGGCACATTAATTATCATTTTTAGATGTTGTAATTATTTGAGAGTCTCTATACTCATGATGCCACTGATCAAGAATGCTTTATCCATCATTGTGGCTTTACCCTCCTCTCCAAAACCATGCTCTTTATGAGGCACCTGCCTTATCAGATACAGGATAGAATCAAGCATAGTGGCCATCTGAAACAGGTGGGAAATCAGAGCTGCAGAAAACACATGGAAAATGCATTAGGCTGAGGCAAGGCCCCTCAGTCCCCAAGGAACAGACCAAGGTCGAATCTTCTATCGATATTCTAGAGACATTTACAACCTTGCTTTTTCCACTACGGGTGAAAAAATAAGAGGGATGGGTTCGTTTTTCAATCGAACAAGTGGGGTCTGCACAAAAGGAAATAAATGCAACATTCAATTTTAATGAGGGCTCAAATTCAGTTCTATTTTTACACCGAAGTGACAAAACTGTGTCCAGCCAATATCACTTTTAGCTAAGCCAGGAAGTCCACATTTGGATACATTGATGCTTGGTTTCTATTTAACATTTTGATCCAGGCTTTTGTGGGAAACAGCATTGCTTTGGCAAACTTTGAAATGTTCAATTTCAATAAATAAATAATTCAACTATTTTCAGAAAATGAGCCCTCACACTTTGAGCCCTGAGGCTAATAATATATCAATGAAGCTGTCAGCCCAGCGTTTATATTTAGAAATGGTCTGATTTGCTTTATTAACGTAGATTTAGAGCAGCATATATCTTTGATGTAATGTCATTTCTGTGCTCACAGTAGTTTCTCTTACAAGGGTCCTGTTTCAATTTTGCTGAAAATTACTTTGTGTCTATTTCCAGTGTTAATAGGGTGTTAGAAATATAACCTCTAAGACACATAGACACACAAATGAACACACATACTTGCGCACACGCATGCATGCACACGTAAACACACACCCACACACGCAGACACACACACACACGCACACCAGAAATTTAATATTACTTATAACTGGAAAATTAAGTGGTGTAGAATAGTATCTAAGAGCGTGAACAATCAAAGTGTAGTCATGACAGGAGATATATAGCTTTCCCCCAACTTCACATGACTTCAGATCATAGACAAAATTTTAATGTCATGATAATGTTTCATAAAAGCTCTATATGTCTAACACAACACAATGCTGCTAATGCTACCTATGACCTACGACTATGACACTGAAAGCAAGGCTGCAACTTCAAGTGACAGGTGCAACACGTGACGGTTGCATCCTTCAGGTACACAATCTTAATGGCTTCAGTAAACGTTCCATTGGCTGTACTGTAACCTGTGGAAGTCTCTTTAACAGATGCATCAACTTAAAAGGCTGTTGCCTCAACAGATGCACTGCGAGAGGGAATATCCTATCTCTCTTTCCAATGCATACCTTATCCCTTTGTTTTGGTTGTTAATAAAAATATATCAAGAGTTGGTAATGTATTCTTTCCTTATATATTATCAATAATGGGATTACATATAATTGAATAGTCACTAGATGTGAATAAATATATCTTAATATAGTTTTTTGACAGAGATGCTAAGAATTAGCTGCCATATCAATTAAAAACCATGCAGACATCTATGGTTGGCACCACAGAAATTGGGCAAGGTGGTGGGAATTCCATTCTTAATTTAATCGGTCCCACTTCATTTCAATGGAGACAAAAGGCAGTTTATACAATGTACACTGGAAACATTACTGTTTTCTAACACTAGGTGGTAGTGTAGCCTTAGGCTAAATCATAACAGTAGCGCAGCAGTTCAGAAGCACATACAGACACATTTTTCCTGTATATATATATTTGTGAAGGTAAGCAGTAAGACTCCATTCCTCACCATACTGAAAGTACTTTTTTTTTTAATGAACTTTCATCAATGAAGGGGAAAACATTGTCTCTAATTTGCTTCAACCCTGAAATTTCGATGTACTGTAAAAGTATACCATTGGCAGCTGACGGTGGGTAATGACAAGTTCGGTCTCTTCAAAGCTTCTGTAGTGGAATGCTGCCTGTTAGTTCACATCTTTGACCGGAGAGGTAAAACAACATCAAAATCCAACGAGACGACACAACCCATAACGGAAACGGTTTGATATATATGCTTCACACCAAAAGACCGCAAAAGCTACAAGAGTTGTTCTTCAATACTTTGTATACCAGTATTTGATTTGTACACTTGAATCTCAAGCAATTATAACCAGACCTTTCATGACATACCAGTTCATGTGACAGCACACAAGCACGCACACACACATAGGCATACACACACATACATACATACACATGAGTACACACACACACACACGCACACACACACACACACACACACACACACTCATAGTTGCACATCTATATATACCCACACACAGACTAACAGTTACAGCTCTGCTGTGCTATGAAAGCCATATGAAATAGGTGGAACATTTACATATTATATATACTGTATATATTTATATTTATGGTTATTGTCATGTACATTTTTACTTTCATTTTTAACAAAAGAAGCTGCTGTTTTTTCTCCTAAATGTGAAAGAGTATTCTAACAAAGGGAAACATGCTTTTTTGTTAAAGCTGAACCTGCTTTTAATGATTTTGTTCCAGTTCAAACGGTTTTATAATTGCTTTTCGTACCCTTCTTCCTCTGCTCTGCCTATAGCATATACATTTCCTGAAAACTGCAGTGCAGTTCCTAAGGCTCTTTCTATATTTAGTCTAGATAACTGTAGGACCAATGTATTTTTCCATTTGTATTGCGATTTGGCTAACCAGTTCTTATTGCAAGATTAAAAACTCTTTTTAGCGTGTGTGTGGTGTGTGTATGTGTGTGTGTGTGTGTGTGTGTGTGTCTGTATGCATGAGCATCTTTGCATTGGGAATTTGGACTTTTAATATTTTAGCATTCACAGTGCCATTCACAATCTCCTAGATCACAAAAATCATTTGTGGTTATTTTTAACTGTTCCTCTTGCAATTGATTTTTGGTCAGGAAAAAAGTTCAGCACTGATGTTTTTCCACTAGCTGTCAGATTGATGAAGCGAGAACCTGGTCTGACATTTGTTAGGGGCCTGGACCAGTAAATAAGAGCAACGGAAAAGGAAAATATGGCTTGCTTAACAGAAAGGGAGCAATCTTATGACAGCCAATCAGATTATTTAACTGGAATGAGTGGTTAGTAATATAAATGTCCTTGACTGGCAAATTTAAGATGGTGTGGCTGCCATTATTTTTAGTTTATTCTGTTTTTTTACCCCTTCAAAGCTATTCTTTGTAAATTCTGAGGACAGCTGTCACCTTGATGTTAGTGTCAACTCAAGGTGCTCTGTCTCATGTAAGTATTAGACTGACAAGTGAGGCTACATAAATGTTGACTGCTATTGAAAATGGCAGCAAGATATTTGTAGCATAACATTTTGAGCAGAGTAATCCACACACATGTTTAAATACTGTTTAAGTGTGGGGCCTGATAATTCAAAGGGTAAGTGTCTTAGACAGGAGCCTGTGAGCTGGGCAAATGATGCCCTCTTTTAATAATTCATCAGCTCAAAATAGGCTCTGCAATGTGGTCAGACTTGGTGTCTATCCCAAACCATTAAAACCCTGAAGATTTAACTCAATTCACAAACTGACAGCTAGATTAAAAGTACCATCTCAGAATTGTTTCCCTGGTTCCTTGCACTTTGCCTAATCTTTCTCTCCCATCTCCCATTATCTCTTTCTCTCTTCCCTTTTCTTTCTCCTTTGACTTCTCTCCCTGCTCTTTTTCTCTCTCCCTCCCCTGTTCCCTCTCCCTTTCCCTCCCATCCCTTCCTCCCTCCCTCTCCACCTGTTCCTCACACCCCTACTTCTGCATGTCACACTGGAGCAGAAGGACAATGGAGGGGTCACTCTTGGCGGCCTCCTTGAACTCCTCCAGCGTGATCTCATCGTTGTGGTCCTTGTCCATCTTGCTGAAGATTTTGTCCACGCGCTGCTGAGGGGTCAGGCCATCCTCATTCATGCGCATCATGATTACCGTGCCGACCATCTTGTAAATCGCCTGGGGAAACACAGGGACGGGGAGCGACAGGGTCAACATGATAAGAGGGAAGGCGTGAAGAGCGATAGCATCCATGTACCCATGTTTCAGATCCGTTCATACAAACACATTGTGATGGTTTCACCATACCATACCATCAGCTCAGACAAGAAGCCCACAAACTTCCAGCACTCAGTATTACACTGGGATTTTACATCCATACTTAAACACACATATATTATATATACATATACCCACACACACACATATACACAGAGAGCTTCACCTCAATGATCTCCAGCATCTCCATGCGCGTGATCTTTCCGTCACCGTCCAGGTCGTACATGTTAAAGGCCCAGTTGAGCTTCTGTTCAAAGCTTCCTCGTGAAGTGATGGACAGGGCGCAGATGAACTCCCGGAAGTCGATGGTGCCGTCCCCGTTCTTGTCGAACGTCCGGAAGGCGTGCTGAGCGAACTTGGAGGCGTCGCCATATGGGAAAAACTGGGAAACAGACAAAGCCACTGACCCTAGGGCTTACACTTAACAGGTCAGAGTACCTTCCCTATGATCTTTTTGAAGTGTTGCTTGTCAATGTTAGAAGCTTCTGAAAATGAAACAAAACAGTAGGTCTGAATCATACAGCACTGTAAGTGCACTGGATCAGCCAACGACGTAATCCGCCGAATTTGGTGGCAATTAGTTTTCCCAGTCATGCAGGTTGATGTATGGACTTGCTGAGGGCAGTGTTTGACCTTCTGCAATGTCCTCTAATGAGCCGATTTATTACTGAGGTCATAATGAATGGGACATGCCAGTCACTGCCATCTTGGTGTGAGATTAAAGGAAAAGCTTGACTTGCAAGTAAATTGGGACTTATTTTTAAACGCTGTAGTAGGGCCATTTTGTTTTTTCTTAACATTTTATGGCTGAATAATACAAACATGGTCAAAATGCAGCCCAGTTTTGTGCTGTCTGTAGCCACACCACAACCTTGTTTCAGGGCTGCTTAAATGTTGCCTGCTATTTCGTTGAATGTATTGACCTTATTGTGTCTGGGCGGTTCCTCACCTTAACATAAAGCTGCTGGAACTCCTCAAGGTTGAGAATGCCTGTGGGGCAGTCCTTCAGGAAACCCTTGTACCACTGTTTCAGCTCGGCCTCGTTGAACTCCGTGCTCTTGGTCAAATCATCCAGGACCTCGGGGGCCAGCTTACTGTTATGTTTCCCCATCGCTCTTGACCACTGCAAGGGGAGGAGGCAAATGTGTTCAACCTCCTGTCTCTGAGATACACTGAGCACTATGGCACAGAACATCATAACCAATACAGTAGATACTGTTTCACAAGATATTGTATCATCAGAGATCATTCACAAGATCCATTGAAGACAGCAACAGTATTGCTATTTCCTGATTTTTTTTGTGTCAAATCTGTGTTACCAAAAACTTCCTTTGAAACTATACACTGTCAGCAAACAAATCACCAGCACAGAAACAAGACCCCTGCTGTTCTACAGATTCTACATACACTCAGTACGATGAGTAAATCGTAAGGATCTCCTTCATGCTTGCATTTCTGCACACACACACACACATTTACATTTAAACAAGGGGCTTTAAAACACACATGGAAATAGGCATCGCTGCATCAAACAATGTGAATACAGAAATGCAGGTACACTGTATTGACATGGAGATAAGTGTCTTGGAGCATTGCTGTTTCCATGCTGAAACAATCCCAGCATTGTAAAGGAATGTGATCTTTATTCAAGCAGTGGAACTGTTCAGATGGGTAAATGCTAACACACAATAAATAGTCAATTTCAGACAGTACAGATAAATTGTGATTGTACCAGATGGAATGTTCAGATGTGGAGCAGCATTTCAAATTCAGCCAGGTATTTCTGGAGCAGCATTTCAATGCAGGCGTTGGCATGTCACTCTACCAGAATGCTTCCCTGCCGACACAGAGGTAAAAGGTGACTCCTAGCCACACAGAAGGTTCTCTTTCCCTCAAGACCACAGAGTGCAGAAAAAAACATGTTTGATCAGACAGTCTCTGACCTGAACTGACAATCCAGACTGGTTCCCAGTGTCCTTAGCCACAGTGCTGTGAAGCTAGCAAAGAAGCACTGCGCGCTAACCAAAATTGGGATGACAGTGTAGCCTAGCGGCTAAGACACTAGACGTGGGTTTGATTCCCAGGGGGGCCGCTGTCTTTAACAAACTATTTAACAAAGCCGCAGCGAACACAAAGCTCCAGCTCTGATCAGCGTCCAAGTAGAAAAGACAGCTCTTTGCAGTAAGTCACCACCTACACAAGTGTGTCTACAAAGCAAATAAAGAAGCAGTCGAAGGACTTAATCAAACATCTACTTTGTTCTGCATTGTCACTCACTGATTGTTCCTGTAATGATGAAGGATTGAGGTCAGTGTTCTGCACTCAAACCACCAATCGTAAATGACAGACCTTGAGCATTCTCAACTCAAAGATACTTTTTTACCCAGAAATCTTTTGGAAAGAATAGTGGCTTCTTTTTACAAACGTTCTATCAGCAGGGTTTTATTTTGCGCTGCACGTCTCAGCTGTGTAATACTGCAGGAGTAAAAAAAGGAACAGAAAAGCACTTTGAAAATTGATATTTTTCATTGGACTGGAGAGTGGAGAAATAGGAACTAATAAAGGGAAGCATTTAATCAATGTAATTTAAGTAATTTATTACTGCTCTCCGCTTATTAAAAAGTATGAAATATTTAACAGGTTTGAAAACTAGACCAAAGAAGGTGAATATTGCCGTAGGGGAGGCCCAGTTTGGAGCACATTAATTTTTAATTTTTGGCCAAATTAAACATACCTCCTTTTTTATTTTATGACAGAAGGTCACATTATCATTATGAGGTCAACTTTTATTCCGCTCTTCTCTGGCAGCTCACTTTCTTGCTGTCAAACGTTGCTTTATGGGTAGCCTTGCCCTGGGAAAAGGATTATTCTGACTGGCTGACATTACATACATAATATCTCTTATTAGCTGCCCTGTTCCTGGCTGGACCCTTTCTGAAGGGAGTTAAGGTTCCACTCCTCTTTACTCCAGCAGGTGACAAACACAATTCCCCTGCTTCTCCGACTGCTGAAATTCAAGGCAAAGCAGTGAAGTGAATGTTCTCTGCAGTCCTCCAGTGAGACCGATGCCTTGTATCTCAGGCGAAACACACATCTGCTGGAGTAAAACACACGGTGAGCTGAGAATCAATGTTCCCAGAAGACTAAGATACAAGGTATAGCACCTAAAGATTGGTGGAGTTGTGGGGTTCAGATCAAGGACATTGACATTTTTACCTTGACTAAGACATTCCCAGCTCCCATACCTTCCTGCCAGCCAAAGATAATGATGGCAGAGGATATATCCCAAAGCCCCTATGAACTGTGAACATAATTTCAAGCATAAAAGCCATACTTTATCTGTTCCTGCTTGAGGTCAGTGTAAAGAGTACATTATTGCCCAATGCGACTGTTCAGAAATCAGATTTCCTTGGCTTCCATCATAGTCATAGCAAGCGAAGGGCAAGTCCACCTTTATTTTGACCTTATATTCATGTTTTGTGGGCTGCCTCTGTGAATGATGATGCATTTTGTAACCTACTGCCTGTGTGCTTCGGTCTCTGATGCCGACTATTCCTCCATATGCTTTCCACACAGATGAGTCTCTTAGTATGGTGTTCTGTGTCGTTTCGTTTTCACTATTCGGTAGTGTTTATTTCACTGTGAAATCATGCTTATTTAGGCACTCATACAGCTAATATGGGTTCCATCTTGTTTCCAGCCCCAGCGGGTCTCAGATCCCGCTGTGCAAAGGCTGTTTTTTGTATCACTGCATCATGTTCCTACACCATGCCTTCCTGTTTGTTTGGCTGCACTATCTCTGCTGCACCGCACCACTCCGAGCCCGTGATGCGCTGAAGCCGTCTTGCGTGTTCCCAGCACCTCTCTCTTGGGCTTTACCGCCCTCTCAGCCTTGGCCGTTACCAAGGGGCAGACAGTGGCGCGCTCTCGCTGACTGGATGTGACATCCCAGAAGAGCACGGTCGGGCTTGTGGAGGTAACACGGACAGCTCCCTGGGTCCGGGCATGTGGCCGACAGGCAGGGGCCGGTACGCCGCAGCACAAATGCAATTTCATGTGAGAATGTGCCAAAAGAGAAGGTTGAATCACACTCAACGGGACACCAAAAGGAAATGTACCTTTTGGGGATTTTCAGAACTTGCCTGTTCATATTTAGGGAAACCTCAGAAAGACAGAACACTGTGAATCAGCTTTGCTTTGCTCTCCATCTGTATTTCGTGGTTCTTCAGCAAGCTCTATTTCGCTTTGTGGCTCTTTCAGACAGAGGCACAAAGGTGCCCTGTGGCATCTCATTCCTATCACTTTATCTCTGAGTCCGGACACAACTGAGTGGATTTGGCGTAAGGGATTCCCAGAGTGGGTATTGGGTTGTTATAACCTTACAGTTTTACCAACTCTCTTCCAACGACTGTCTACAAAGACTTCATGAAATGAGAACAACTGTTCTTTTATTATATTGCATTACATTACACAAATCAAGCACTATTCACATGGTGTTTTGAGTAAACTTTTATTCACAAAGCCATCAAACATTCACCATACACAACCTTCTGTTCATTTGCATCATGAACTCAAAAAATTGAGACATGGAGTTGCATGTATGACTCTCAGTATAAAAAGATGTCTATATGAACGACAGTGGAGTTAATTATGCCATTGGGTCAGTTTACCATTCACATTACCTGATCCAGTCATCAAAATAATACATGGGCATAAATGAAGCAGGCATGTTAACTTATACTGAATTCCCATGAACCTAAACTGCAGCACACAATGGAACACTCGCGCACATAATGTTATCACATTAAAACACCCATGCAAATGGAGGGAGGATGGAAGATTCTAAACACAGGCAGAAAATCCCCAGAGTGTCAATCATATCGCATTGTGCGGGAAAGAATATGTTTGTGGGAGAACAAATAGAAGTGCTGACAAGAGTCTGTTTGGGCCATCTGGAGATCTCTTCAGTTAATCTAAAAAGCGTTCTTTGCTTTGTGTTATTCTACCTGTTACGAGCCAGTTGCTTTAACCTGCCATCAATTATAGATGATAGCAGATATGTGCCAGAATGTATTTATCTCTCTGACCTCTGTGCTTTGGTCACAAAGAGAGGTGAGCAGATAGAGGATTCTTTGACAAGCTGATGACAGCCAAACAAGGCCTTTAACGGGCTCTGATAGGCTCTGTTGATTTAGAAGATGTAAACTGGACTTAGCAAACTTCAATTTTCATGCTTCCATATTACTTTTAATTTCAAACTGGTGGTAAATTACATTTGGGGCATTATATCATTATATCATTATATGATGTATATCGCAACATGAGCAGTATTCCGCCTGAATGTGAATGTACCAGTAGCAGGCAGTATTCCGCCTAGCCCATGGTGAGAATAGATGGGTTATGTGCATTTGATGCACATTTGAGATGCTGTACGGATCAAATGCAATGAAGTAAAAGAGAACCAGCTGCTGAAAGATGGTCCTAATTTTAACAGCCATACTTGTGACTCATGAAAACAATTCAACCAGTTTCAAGATAATCATTGGTAATTATACCTATTATATGTAAAGGTGAGATATGCTTTCCTTCCCTATTTTATCACACTGCTAGGCATACATTTCATATGGAATGCATTCAAAAATTCAGATTCAAATTCACATTCATTTATGTACATTCAGCTAGGACTTTGGCCTTCAAAACTCCACCCATCACATTTTGGCAAACATTAATTTTGTGCTACAGTACAGATATTTTTACTTTATTTATTTAACCTTTATTTAACCAGGTTAGTCTCTTGACATTTAAAATCTCTTTTGAAAAAGAGACCTAGCCATAAAATACCCACTTCAGACAATGACTCACATAAAACATATAATTGACAAATATAATACATTTATACATTGAAACTTAAAGGAGAAACCCAGATAAAAATAAGTCATACATCAATCAAAAAGCACAATGACGGTTCCCAAGTTCAATTAATTCCAGATCTTTGACCATAGCTTCAAATTCATTTAAAGTGAAGAGCTCCTTTAATTTAAATCATTTTTGGAGATCATTCCAAGAAGCAGGAACAGAGAATACATATGAGTATATGGAGATCACAGTGACAGCAATGTGGGAATTTCTATTTAGAGGAAGCTCTGGTACATTTTACCAAGCAGTGCAGGGGTGTCATAGGGCCTAACAGTAGGAGGCAGAGTTCGGGGGATATTTATTCCAAATGTAGCGGAAGCAGAATGGCTCCTAAAACTTCCCTCCCCATCCACCACCAATGTCCCAGTGGTACCAGCACAGCTTCGCCCCCTGGGACCAGTGTGGGCCAAATTTATTGGCCTGACATGGAAGCAAATGTTGCAGAAAATTAAACATCCCCCACAACCCGCCAAGCTTGGGTGGGTACTGCCTCAAATGCGATTAACTCTGCGATCCCCGAGCATTCCGACGAACAAATAAATAAATAAATGAGTCACGAGGGGAACCTCGCATAATGGAAAACCAATCTCCCGATCTTTTGTTTGTGCTTTCAAAACAATCCCCTTTCACATATCCCCTCAATTAACGGAGTCCTTGCATCCCGCCTGGGAAAGAAAAAGATGGAGGCAGCGTTCCTGTTCCTTACACACAGGGCCCTCTTCACTGTCTGATAAGGCTCCCTTCCCTTAGGATTATGTCCTCACTTGGAATGAGATTTAAATGGAAAAATGGCATCGTGGAGAAGATGGAAGCCATCATTTGGCAATTTCCGCTTTCAGTGGTGATGGCTATCTCCAGCTGGTGCGGGAGCTGAATCCTGCAAACGAGAGCCAACGCCCGCTGCATCACAAATCACCGTCGGGTGGAAAACTGAACAGACACCAGGTCACCGAAGCTTAGCAACCAGCGCTGGGCTCCAGTGGCTGGGGACCACAGTGTCCTTCCTTGCTGGTTTTTTTTTTTTCCTTTCCTTTTTCTTCCTCTCACTTCTCATTTGCAGAATAATGTTACAGCTTTTGACAGGTTCAAATAAAATGGCAAATCACATACCCAAAAGATGTGGAACTATTGCTGATTGGTTATGGTCATTTTGGCCAATGCATGCTGGGAACCAGCATTTTCATAAATTGGGAAAAAATTTTAAATATTTAAGACAAATATTTAAGTGATAGAAAGTACCATTATTGATGATTTCTTTACCATAATAAGTAATGTGACGTTGAGGTAAAAACAACATTTTCCAAATACTGCATCAATTTTGCCAGTGTTGTAGTAATTATAATGTTTGTGTAAAATGCATTGAATCACTTCCACTATGAAAATCACTGTTTATCAGGGTCTTAGCATTATGATATAGCACTTGAAAAAGCTGACAGGATGCTGGGATACACTGTTATAAGTATTGATTATAAATTAAAGGAGGTTAAATTAAAGTTATACAATGCCTTAGTCAGAGCACACATTGAATACAGTGCGCAGTTCTGCACACGACCCGTCAATACTTGGGACAGGTCGCCAGGTCAAGTAATTGAAGCAGAGACCCTTGGCGATGCACTACTGGATGCTCTATAAATAGTAGGTAAACAGCGAGCTGAGTTGGGACAAATGGCCTTTCCACATCACTGTTCATATATTGATGCTTGGAAGTTTGTAGAATGGTACCAAGCCTGCTTAAATAAGATACCCCTTTAGGCTGATTCATATATTTTCAGCACATCTCTCATTTTCCTAAAGCTGAGACTGCTGAGCACATTTTTCAATTACTTCATTTTTTCCACTTATTTCATGTTCTATCCATAATTACTAGAATTTTCCCCTTTAATGCTCACAGCGCCAGATATTATTGATAGCTCTTTTACTGAAAGTTCTCACCTTGTGAAGTACAAAAGAAACAGATTGAATGCTTGTGACAAAGGCTGAGACACCGCAACACTGATAAATTGTACAACCATAAAGGAACTCCAGAGCAAGCCAACATGCCACCCCCTCCATTGTTTGGCTGCTGATGGTGTGGTTGACAGCCGGACCATGTCAGTCTGCCGATTGTTCCTTTTAAGAGCAGAGAGGTGAGACAGACTGAGAGTTGCAGCGAGGGACATCAGGCCAGATTAGTTCAGCTTCGGTGGACAAAGCAGATAGGCCCTTTTTCCATTACTGGGTTTGGCCGAGATTGCGCCGGAACTGGCGACGCATCAAAATGGAGACTCCTTTCCGTGTCCTTTGTGACGTTTTGCTTCAGCAGGCCTCATGTCTCTGTCAAAATGGTGGGAGTCCAATATATGTCTCTTTTGCCTCTCTTCCATTCAGCATTCTGGGAGGACTAACAGCAGTTGTGCTATAGTAAAAAGCATTTAAAATATTTGTATGTAATGCCCTAGACCAGAAATAATTTCCCTAGTCCTCCAGTCCAATTGAACCTTCTTAGATAGTTGGTATATCTGGTTATATCTCTCTTAAGAGTCATGAATCCTGTTTCTTTCATGGGTTGGCACATCAGGGATGTAAGAATATGGCAGGTGAATAAGAATCCCAGACGTACTTTTATATATTTTGAGCCTGTCTGTCACATTAATCAGGTCAATAGCTGTTGTGGTTTTACACGTATTCAGAGTGAGGAAGCGGGTCCCACTACACATTCTGAAGGGATGCAGCACTCACAGTTACAGCTCCCGGTTGGGATGCCCGTCAGATGGAAAAAGCGACCATTTAACAAAATGGATGTCGGCAATTCATCACGAAAAGACACTTACGTTGTTCTATTGACACATAAGATCCCACGCTCAGAGACACACCCACTCATGAAGATGTGCCATGCATGTCCAAAACATGTCAAACCATCTATTTACATGCTTACATGACATATAGACGAATGTACTGGGAAGGCAGGACATAATGTAATTCTACCATTTCTGCTTTTTCTGCATTTGGGGATTTGAAAAACGCATTACCACCCATGCCAGGTGGAAAATGTGTGATGCGCAAAGAATGGGCTTCATTTATCATTCAGAATGCACATAATTGGTTGGCATGGCAACAGACAGTGGTGGCACAGGCCCTTGTCGAACAAACCTTTGAACAACAATGACAACAACAACCTTGGACAACTGCAGTAAAGAGCCCCTCAGCCTGTGATAGCCTCACACTCCATCATGCAGAAGTAACACTTCTTTCAAGTAACACTGTGTACAAAGTACTTTGACCATGTGTGAGTACTCTACACTAAATGTCAATAAATATAAGACAAATCTGTTTGAAAGATTCTACGGTATTTGAATGAATGCATCACTTACTAACATTCTGCTATTGTTTCGTTGTCATACATTATTTTGTTGCTTTTGTAATGAAAAGAAAATTGTACATTTTAAATCTTAAACCTAAAAGTTGTCATGTTCAATTTTTCATGTTAAAGCAATGTAAAACTTTTAAAATTCTGTTTAAAATTCAACTGGCATGGACAATACAAATATTTCATTCTCCCACCTGTTCTTTTAGTACCCTGTTGATTTTAAGGGTGGGGTAGGAAAGGAAAATGCAACTGGTAACTTGTTGGTAACAGGGTATTCATTTATCAAACATGCACACATGCAGATTTCCACATAAATTGTGCATACTCACACGATGCACACATGCAATAAATGTCACATGATGACATCATCGACTTGTTACTTGTTCAACCCAGGGGGGCTCTTGTGGAGCATTTACATGTGATGGCCTGGCTAACTTTGGCCTTTGACCTCCATTCTTGGAACAAAAACGATTTGTGGCTCATGGCTATAGGCTCCATGCCATGACCAGCCAAGGGCAGGCCCTGACCTCTCAAATAAATAATGCCAATTTTATAAAATGAGAGCATTTCACAGCCTGAGTTCCAAGGGAGACCAAGATTAAATATAAATTTTGAATAAATATGTGCAAATGTTGAATAAATGTACCAGATCTCATGAATTATTCTGTTTATGTAGTACAAAGAAAATGTTGATCTTTCAACATGTTGTATTACAAGATTTAACTTGAACTGGTAGAAAAATCAATGTCCGCCATGTGACATTTAATGTTTCAGAATGGTGTCAGAACAGTTTTTCTGTGGCCTTTGGGTGGCTGGAGTAAAATCATCTGTTCATAGTGCAGGTCCCATAGCTGGGGATTTGCTGCAGGGTGTTTTGAGTAGCCGTTCCATAACCACTATGGCCAGAGATCTGCATTGGGAAGGCAGTAAATCAGAGCCCCCAGGGAAGAATAAGACAAGCTAAAATCATCAGTATAATCACTTTCTAGTGCCCATGCGGGTTCCAGCAAGATTCATGAATTGATCATTTGTTGAGATGTGTTGAGAACCGCATAGGCAATGTTTTTGAATGGTAGCTAGTTGGTCAGCTACGGACTTAGCTTGCTACTTTAGCTGCTAAAGTAGTTAGCCATGACTTAGCTCGCTGTTTTACTAGTGAATACAATTACTTAGCTAGACACAAAAATCTTTCCTTTTCCTGATTTCATTCATAACTATAGCTGGTAAGGATTTTTAGATAGCTATCTAACTTAGCTACATTTGGTTTGCAAACCATACTTGTCTCTCCTACAAGCCCCCCTCTTTCTCTCACTTTCTCAAAAACACACAGGCACACACACACACACCACACACTTCTCTGGTGTCTCCTGTCTGCTGCTTCATCTCTGGGCTCAGCTGCATCATTGTAAATTAAAGTCTTTGAACCGTATCAAGCGGCGTTTCTATAGCAATGCATGTCTTTTTCCAGCTTGGGAAAAGAAGTCCAGAGGACTCAGTTATCTGATGAACAAAGGTGTAGCAGACAACTGATGCTCTACTGTTGCTCTTTTATTATGTTAGTCAACAAGTCAGGAATATAAAGACTTGCACTTTTGTATCCTCACATACAGAATATAAAAATATTTAAGATCATTCAGGTTCAAAGACACTGAGGGGTTATTACGTGCAAATATCACTGTGCTTTGACTTATACAATTTTATTTATTTTCTGTGATGAACAGAAATGATCTGCAAATATTTTTGTAAATGCAACCCTTTTTTCTACTCTATTTAAGGTTGTTTGGGTGGTATACGGAAGCAAAGTTTGATAATAGAAGAATAACTGGACTCTACAATGGAGTACTATTTCCATTAAAGCTGCACAGGGAAATCTTTCATAAACCTAATAAATGACTTGCTTGTTATTGTGTTTGTCTTAATGCTATAACGTTTTCATGACACGTCCACCACAAATTATGGACTTTTGGTTTTGTATCAGACAAGGAATATTAATTCGAGCTGGAAGTAATTTACAAACTAATTGGTATTTGCTTGACTCGTCTGCTTGCTGCAATGCGCATAACAAATGAAATTATCAGTCTTGCTCAATTTACTTATTCTCCTTTGGATTTTTTTCATAAAATGTCAAAGCATAATGCAGATAACACAAGTATACAATATGCTTTGCCACTGTGCTGCCTGGCCATTGGTCCTTTCATCAGTAACTGCATTAAAATGCGACACATAAAGGAGACCGTGTGTACCTGTTGAAGATGCTGACGTGTGAACCAATTCACATTTTCAATGAACTGCACGTACTGAAATGAATGTAATGCAATTATTGGATTTGCACCCGAGTGTGATTACGCCCCTATCAGATATTTTGCATACTGAACAGCTCCAAGGGAAACATGGCCACAACTGTGTTTGAATAAATCAAAGGAACTCGGTGTGAAAATCCACTTAAACACCCAAACTGTTCAGCTCTATTACAGACCTGAGATCAATGTATCTTTCCAAAAAATATCGCTTGTATGAAACACAGTGAAGGCCACAAATAAAACTGTCAAAAGAGATGAATGATCCATAATAAATGCCACACAAAGAACACCTGCTCATTGTAAACTGCACTCTGTATTGAGTACAGACAAAAGGGGACCAAGGTTAGGAGCCTACAGGTACCAGCAAATGAGCCTCAACCGCACTGCTGTGTATGGTTTTGACAGGACCCCATCACCAGCTGCATCCTCCACTACAGCAGGTGAACTCCACCCACCCACACATAACGCCCTTCCCGCAGCATTGCAAACCCAGCTACAGCAAATATCAAAGCGTGATATCAAATGTCAAAGAGTACATCAAATACATGTGACATTATATTTATACCACTCCGGCACAATATTTGTATTACTCTGATTGTGTTTCACCAGTGTAGTATCTCTTACTGGCTGTAGGGAAACGGCTACACTGTATTATCTAGAAAAAATGGTATTTTGTCATTAGTATCCCTTTAACCATCAGTGGGTAGATTACCAGCTGTAGTACAATCTGTCACTATGGCGCAGCACTTTATCAGTGGTGAGCATGGTCTCCAAGGTGCTAGCATGGAGGTGCGACAACGCTTTTTTACAGCATACACAGGGAGACAAGGTGAACTGCTAAAAGCCACAACTAACACCATGAGTGAGTGGCGGGGGGTCAGCCTGTGTGTGTGTTCATTGGTTTGAATGTTTGTTTTGTGATTTCAAATAATATGTACTTAAGCAAGGTAAATTCACAAAGAAGTGAAGAAAAAAGGAAACAAGGATGAGACACTTTTCTCAAACCAGCAAAACAAAATAGCCAAACCTTTTTTTTAAAAAAAAAAGCAAAGATAAATTGAAAGCCTGTGTTGTAAACATAAGATTATTTGGCGCATTGGTAAACCGATACATATACGTCACCAAGTGAAATACACCCACAATCCTGTGGAGGCCAATCCTTATTTCTCAGCACCTTCCCCAGTTCTTGCTTTGGTTTATTAGTCATACTGCTGACATTCCCCTCATCCAAAATAATGTCCCTCCCACCGCCATCACTCTTTTAGACTGGCCAGGATTACTAATCATCAGTTTCCATCTCCTCTGCATCAGCCAGCACGCTCACCCCCTTCCCCTGATCATGTGAAACAGTTTCCAGCATCCTCTGGTACTTCACAGTACTCTCAAGAGAAGTCTGGCATCAAAAGAGACAAATTCCTCTCTTCATGTACCCCTCGCTCCCTTATTGTGCTCGTTTGTTTGGCTGTGATCGTTTTAGTCACATGAGGAGCACCAGGTCTCAACATTATAGCGTGGCTTTTTTTCCCAAACGGCACCTTCAAATAAAAATGGGAGGTAAACCAGCGTCCTTTGATGCGAGCCACGCTCTCGCTGTTCAAAATGGCAAGACGCATCGATCCGTAGGGCACGCCTACTTTCAGAAGCCTGAGACCTGCTCACCTGCAATGAGATCTACAGACGCATGCATTGTCCCAGTGCTGGTTCGAAGTTATCAGGATCTATGCAGTCAGTTCCACTCCGGTTGCTTTGATTTGATTCCAGGCTGCAGTTAAAGACAGCCCTGTTTCATCTTACCGCACAGTGTCCATCTAAGGGGAGAGATTGCGCCGGTCTTTCGGTGAGCGCACTCAAAGAGATTCCGTTACTGGCCCTGTGAATCCAGTATGTGATGCAGTGACATCAATGCTTGAAAGGGGGAGGGATCACAAAGCGAACAGAAGGTGCTGAATGGAAACCTGAATATTAGGACTATCGGGAGGGATGATGGGCCGAGTTGTCCTTGCTACCTTCTCAATCATGAATAATTCTTATTAATTTCTAGTCTCCAATTTGTTATTCACCAATTGAATTGAAAACTCTCCAAACACCTTGTGCAGCTGGCATCTATTACCCTCTATAATAACTCAGTATGTCTCACACAACCTGTTAGCTACTGAAGTTGACACATTTGGGTCCACATTTTCTTTTCAAAGTTTGACAACCGAATGAAACACATTCATATGGCCTGATAAAGCCCTCCCTGTCCCACCAATCATAGGACTTTCACGCAGAGTTTAGTGGATGTTCAATGTACCTTTATTATAATTCATATGAAACCCTATGTACAGCATAGTGAAACAACAGCTAGGATATTAATGACATGTTGTGGTTTCAGATTCATGAGTCCCAAAGCATCTCTGTGAAAAAAAAACAATCATTCACTGTATAAGCAAGACAGGGTATCTGAATTCATTTTTATTTTGGAATGTTTTATGGCTCCCAAGAATGAATATTCAAATGACCAAACCTTGCTTTCTTACCCCTGCAAGCACTGTATGAAACTCTGGTAAACAGTGACTCACTGCAAAGAGATATGTATTCTGTTACACTTTCAGGCAGGTTTATTAATATGAAACATAATGTTGAATTAATTATATGCTATTTGTGATGTAATCTAATCTTTGCCCTCATCCTTAACATAAGAGTATGAAAAACATGTTTCACAGTTTTCAGTACGGTCACAGTGGATGCTGTGATGTGGCATACAAATTTATGATGGACAGCATGCATAATATGTGCACTGATTCACAGTTCAGACCTCTCAGAACACTGAAACGGCATCAGATACATCTCAATATCTAATATATCTGTCGTTACAATCTGCTGCATGCGTGTTACACGCTGTGTGTTATGGGAGCATATGGAACAATCTGCTCCTGCAGCCCAATCTGTCCCCAAGCTAAATCAGATAAATCCAGTCACTAAACGTATGTGATAGCATCTCCCTGTGTTATGCTTCTTACTCATCATCTGAAGCAAACAAAGCATGAGATCACAACAGCGAAAGCTTCGGGTGACAAACAGAATGATGATCTTTCAGAAAAAAAGTATATATCATGGCAAGAAAGATTTTTTTAATATTTGCCATGGAAACCAGTTGAAGCTTCACAATTGACGTTTGATTGATTCGGCAAAACAATCGATTACAAAGAGTTACATTCCTCTGCTTTGCACTCATTTGGCATGTTTTAAAAGGTCAAACTTTGAGTTTTGTTGCTACATGCACCCATCCCCCACAACCAAAAATCAATTATTCTGTCCAGCATAGGAGCACTGACGTATTTGCCTGAGGGAAAGGGACAGAAAAACACAACTACGAAACATTGTAATGTTAAGTGTTTCTTAACACTGTGTTTTATTTGCTGCTGTATAAGAATTACAAAAGAACCTATTTTATCATAAATATCATCATTGCATTTGCAAAATGTACATGACTTCCAACAACAGCAAAACAATTCAAGATATTGCTTTTGTTTACATGGTGTCCTGTTTATTTCTACCAGCAAGCCAATGCAATACATCAACAGAAATATTCCAGAAACGCTCTATACAGCTGTGATATCTACTGAGGCAAACTTAATAAATGGGAATTTGAATCAGTGGAATATTCCACAGAGATAGTATGAATGCTTTGACTGCAGATCTACTGCAGCAGCCATCAGAAACCCATTGTTCAGAGTATCCCCTCCCTCATTCTGCTTGTGAAACACAGAGAGCCCTGAGGTGATCGGCCCACATAGACTCTTATGTTGCTTTTAGAAAGTGAATGCCCTCCTACAATACAGGTGTTGCAGTTAGGCCTGGTTGGAGGAATGACACAACTGTACCACAGATTAAGGCTAGAAAGTGACATAGAGTCCCACTTTGGTCTCCCCAAACTCTCAATATGCATGTATCTAAACCTCCCTTCCTCAATCCAACAATGAGGACACCAGTCCCTAAATTCATTTAGTATTTATTCATATTGACACAGGTCCACCATCAAATCAATGGGATCCCTAAAGCTGCTGACAACTTGGCATTCAAAATATTGTACATGTTGCCAGTGTGAGGATTTCACAATATTTCTCACCCCCTGGTGAGAGTAAATGTCCAGTTGAGAAACCCTGCCAGGTCTGTCACCCGACAGATGCTCTATTTGACCTACACTCACCACCCCTACCCCAACACATAGGAGTATTCAGCTGCTATACCCTATACCACGCACACACACGAGCTAACTTGTAATGCCCGCACACGCGCTTGCAGATCGCTACGGACACAACACAGCTTTTCACAGGTAAAGACACATAGCCCAATAACCCATTCCACAACAATACTGTAATTTCTCATTGGTACATTTTACATATATTCATTATCTTTTCAATAGTGTCGTGCTGCTTGACGTTTTACTACTTTCCAAAAACTACACCTCAGAACTAAGATAAGTGTGACTACTGCGCGTTTTTCTTAATTTTCCAGTATTTAATTTTCTTTGTTTGTCTGAGGGGACAGCAAATGGCATGCATTGAACATCCTAGCCCAGAGATCAAAGGGATTGCTGAATTTGCGCTTTGACGTGGACTTTCACACAGTAATGTATACACGTGTTTGATCATACGTTGTTCAAGTCATACAAACATATATGTTGACATACCAGCACATGGACAGCTCACACGAAGTACGATCCTAACATATGAAACGGAACCACCTGTGCACTCTACGTATGTCTTTTAAAATCGAATCCCATAATAATTTGTTCCAAAACACGATGGCGAGTTTTTGGTATTTTTTGCCAAATGAAATACCAAACAAAACTCTTAGCACACAAAATATTGGCAAAATATAGGAAAATGCTAAAATAAATTTTAAACACTCTTCTATCCTTTTGCCTATTTCATTTCTATAATCGCATAATGTTTTAATTGATTTCATTTAAAGTACACATGGACGAGCATATTCAATTGATTTATATATTTTTGTATATCAACATTATAATCGAATCCAATAAAACACTTACCCAGAAAGAATCAAATGACCGTTCCTTTGGATTGGTATTTTAGAGACACGGTTATCCTTTTATCTTGACCAACGAATGGTATGATTTTTTTCTTCTTTTTTTATATATGTATATTCAAAACGTTACATCAACTGCACTTGGCAAAACCGACGAGACACCGATTTCCCTTCTTTCCAGAGCACTGAAAGTGAATGGACTGCTTGCGTTTCCCTTGCCAACACATTTGCGTAAGAACCGCCTAATATTGCTTCTGATTGGTCCGGTACAGCCATATATAAGTTTTTTCATTTTAATTCGATACCCTGAGCTGTCTGTCAAAAAGCATCTCCCAGCGCTGCATATCTAATTGAGTGTCGCCCCTTCTCTACCAACGACGTAAATGCTGGCATGCCAACAGAGTAGCAAGAGAGGGTTCTATTCCCGTGGCTGTTTCCAGCCGTAGTGTCCGTGAACGCATCGGTCGCATACATTATTTACATGGTCAGTGTTTAAATCAACACTGAAAAAAGTTACGGCTACGTGCAAAGCCACCCATTCCTGCATTTGTTTATCAAGAAGTGTTTATTTAAAAACCCGAAAAACTGGGGAAGAGGTACGTTTGATTGCAAGTCTCAACCTAGTCTTATAAAATGCAAAAGGTAAAATACTATTTCAAACAATTTAATCTGCGCGTGTCTTTTAACTACGTACTAACCGTTATCCACTTTTTTTCCTTACTCTGCAATGATTCTATGTAATCATTTTTTTTTAGTAAGGAAGCGTACTAATCCCTTTTTCCATTTGATACTAATTATTGAGTGTACATTACTTTCAGTTTGACGGCTGGTGCTTTACGACCGTGTACACTTGCTCTGTGCTCATAATAAATTATAGGCAAAGCAATAACTGCCTCAGCCTTGCTGGGGAAAATAGCGGATAATCAGGTTAAACTCACAATCTGTGTTTACTTTCCAGCTTGTTAATTGTACAAAATTGTATTCTTTACCAACAGTGTACAGTATTTGTTTTATCAATGAAAAGTACAGTAGTAGTGTTTTGGTTTAAAAGCTGTTTTTTTAATCTGAGTTTGAAATTGGAAAAAAGTGTAATTGGAATGTTAATTTAGGGTTTATACCATTTTATTAACCATTTTCTATAACTCTGAGGTCTGTACATCTTAGTTTCTTTGGGAATTCCTTGATACTTCCCCTATCTCAGATATTGTAGCGCTATGATTTGATGGGATTCAAGAGCTTATACCTGAATTTACGGTGTATGCTACATTACCATAACATACAGGTTTTTTTCTGTATTTCTCCTTTGTATTGGGTCTACATTAATAGTAAAATAGGATTCATGTATCCTTACAGTGGTGTTACTTTGATTACCGATTATGGGAGAGGGACACTTTTTCATTAAGTTCCTGGAGTTAAAGTTTGTCATTCTCATCACTCTCCACTGGCCACTTCTGGTTGGTTGGGTACCTGCGGGAGTATGCACAGAACATACGCTGGCCACGTAATCCTCTGATGACATAGGAAGTGTATGATTGGTGGTGCACCTGAAATGCAGACAGAGCCGAGGGCTGGTCTTCACGTGCGATGGGGGAATCACATGCCATGGCATCTTCCTCCCGACTTAACGGGAGCAGGACACTGCAGTGGACCTAACAGTTCAGCTGTGTTCAGGGTGGGGAAAAGCAGGGGGAATTAAGGAGAACTTACACCTCCCATGCACCTCCTTGACCAAACAACAATTAAGGAGGGCTTATTTCATTCATCCCTGTGACTTTTAGGAGGTAATATAATGACCAAATTTCTGAACATAAAATATTAATATACTCCCAGTTAAATCTCTCAGCGTCTGCATAAAAATGGCTTTATTATCATAGGTTAAACGTTGGAGGTTGCACATCTAGTTACAACATATCACCATCTTTAAAAATATGCATTCTGGTACAGTAAATATGGGGTACTGTTATCAGGTAAATATTAGCCTAAAAAGTTGAATCAGGCAACACTGAATGTTACTGTTTTATCCGACCCTTTGATGCAAATATTCCTACAGCATGCCATAACTGTATGCGGTTGAAAATTCAGTACAGGATTGCAAAAGTTCAGCAAATGTTTTTTCATTCCCACAGATTATCCAAGGTGGACACCAATATCAACAAAATAAATTTGGAGTATACCTTATCATACTCTTCTCCAGCTTATTGATAAACTACTTGGCTAGCTACATAACAAATGAACTAGCCAATCATATGGTAAAACCTTCAGTTTGTGCAGTTTCACCATTTACTCCTGTTTGTTGAAATTCAATACTGGTGTTTGTAAAAGGCCTATGAGCCTCAGAGGAAAATAGAATGAGGAATGAACAATCTCAACAGCACCCCCATGGGAAAAGAGCTTAGCAGGTCGTGATGTAGCTCTCTCCTGACGAGAGAGTGGAGCTTGATGTGACAATATCACATCAGCTTCTGGAAACTTCATCGTGTCCAAGCCACACTGAGATGATGTTTAACAGAGAAAAAAGATTTTTAAGAGGAAGTCATACTGGTATGGTGTGGGTCAGGGGTTTTGATCTGGTTAAAATATAATAATGTATATACAAGCTGTGAGTGCATTAGCCAGTGTTCTCACAGTCAAAGGCTTCAAGGCCTGTCTCCATGCACTCATTAATTGATTGGCCAGCCTTCAAACTACCCCCTCTTGTCTCTGTGGGTTTCTCCATCCAGCATGGCACTAGTGGATTCTTTCTATTTTCCTCAGTGGTGCGAAATCCTCTCAGAATGAAATTTAGTCATAGAATGTGCACCCAAGGTTCAGATTGCAATCGCAGGGAGTGTTTAAGCGATAGGGACTTGAGTTGAAATGATATAGATTGCCCGAAGTTGTCTTGCCTATACTATCAGCAGGGGGTACTCAGCATTCTATCCCCATGATTCTAAAGGGGTTCTGATCATATCACTCCATCCTCTCTCCCAAATGATTGTAGTGATGGGCCCAGAGACTCTTCACCCTGTTATTCCATACAGGTATTTTGTTTTCCTTCTGTTTCTGCCAAGACAAAATTTGTACCGCTGTGAGCTGCTCTGTCTCTGTCACTGCCCACCTGTTCTGTCAAGAGACGCCAGGACTCTGACACATCCCCAAAAACAGATCTCTTTCTTCCCAGCTGCGCCCTCCTTTCACAGCACAATTCTTACAAAAGAGACAAGGTAACTAACGCTTGAACCGGAAGGGCAGAGCTGTCAGTCACGGTAACGCCGTGAAAAATGTCTACCTAATTACTGACCGCCTAATTATTGAATGCCAACAAAATGGCGGCTTTCTGTTCCCTAGGTCACCCATGTCTATTTGACACAAAGCGGAGGCACCATGGAAGGCATTCATTTACAATTAGCACCAACAATGGAGATGGCTTTAACTTTTATTTTGCATGACCTTTCTTGTCCTCTCAAAGGACATTCTTCCCCTTTGCCCAAATCCCCCACGCACCCCCACCTCCCTCCCCTTCTTACCCCTGCATCTCTCTCTCGCCATGAAAAGGGAAAACAAATTAATTAGCGTCTAGAGATCGGAATGTGCTCCGCCGGCTAATTACGAGTGGTAATAATTAAGCGCCGTTTGGCGCTGTGCAGGGGTAGCCAGGGCGGGGAAACCAGGATCACTCTGGTAGACATGAGTGTGCGTGACCCGTGAAAGCTCAATCAAGAAGTGCGAGCACCGTGAGGTCGGCATGCCGAAATGTGCCCCTCAGTCAGACCCTGACTTTCCTAACATGTTTCTCTTCATCCTCTGCTCCAGGGCTTATTATGGGAATTAAGGATAATGTTGTCCTCTGACTTCCCTCACTGCTGATATCACAGTTAGCCGCTTGTCTTCTGACAGTAGGTGATATGTGAGGGGATTCTGAATATTGCAGAGAGTGCCATTTAAATATAACCCTTTGATGTGCTGTCAATCACTGTCTCAAAGAACCTAGAAAAAACTATCATTTTCCCACTGAGTTTTGAGGACATGAAGCCTCACTATAAAAAAGCAATGTTTGTACTGAGACTATTCACAGATCTAATTAATTTATGCACAGGCATCTTAGACATCTTACCCACATTTAAATGAATAACGTCCACAATACTTTTACCTGTCAGCTGTAATGATGGATGACATGGAACTAAAGAATCTGAGAAGAAGAAGAAAGATCCAGTCTTGAGATCTGTGATTGCACTGTGGTAGATGATAATAATAATCGCCTATCATCTTGTCAATGCTTGAAACTGAAGTTTATGGTGAGATCTTCAACAGGAATGAATAGGATTCTTATATGTAGAATCGAGACATGAGTTTTCACATTTATTTGAGCACCAGAGCTATCCCTTGAGAGAGCTATGTGGTGAGCTAGCAAGCAATGTAGCATTGTCATTAGCGATGTTTACCTGAGGGTCGGTTCCTCCTCATTTAGGCATGGGGTGGGGGTGTATGACAGGCTGTCTAAAACCGTGACAGCTCACTGTCGGATAATTAATTCCTTGTTAAGCTTACACAGCCACATCTCATCACAGAAGGACGGCAGGTCATCTGCCGGCTGATTAATTACTTTTTTTAATGAGAGAGGGCTAGTTACGTTGGACTAATGCAACGCGCGCATCAACCTCCGGACACATCGATTTACCACCTGCAGGAAAAGCAAGACTCTTTTCCTCTGGCCCCGACTTGTACATGAACAAACACTGCCATGACCCACTGACCGCCTCATTGCAACACAACGAATCCACAGTCATCCCCAGCAACCGCCGCTATTACAGACAAGCGACCACACTAGGAAATCATAAACTTTCTGTCACAACCCAGCGACCACACAGTGATAACCACCATAAAAAACTGTTGTGGACTTACAATGTTAAATAAAAGCCAACACACTCAAGCCATTCACCACAATATCAGAAATTAATGACCACATGCCAACAACCTAGTGGCTAAACTAGTATTAATCAATGAGCACACCGTCGTAACACAGTAACCACACTATGACAAATATGTGACCACACATTCATGCATGTGCCTATTACTTGAGAAAAATGTGCTCATCTATTTATCCTTCACCAGTTATTTATAATGAATTACATATATCACCTACTCTGTAGAATACTGGGGAGCAGTTAGATGGCCTTTTCCCTCTTTTGTCATGGCATGTGAGAATGGATACATTCACCCGGTATACAGTCAGTCTCTTCCCTTCATTCTCATCCCTCCCGGCTTGTGATGAATGAGAAGGCAAGACAGTTATCATGCCACATTCTTATACTCCCACAGATTAAACTGATTAAAAAAATCATTACTCTCTGTCAGTGCCCACTGGAACAGGGCTGAAGCTCCGCGGGACGGTTGGCAGATGTGCCCCACAGTGGGGATCAGTGTTGACAGCTTGTTCAGAGGAACCAGGCCTTCTGCCTGGATGATATACCTCACCTCGCCCTAAGTGTTCTCTGTGAGAAATATGACTTTGTGCCCCGAGGCCCAGACCTCTCTTAGAACCACATTATTTCCCAGCTGAAACGGGAGGGCGTTCATCATTTCGCTGGCACCCTGGTTGGGAGACTGCAAATCTACATACTAGATACTACAAATCTACTACTAATACAAATTTACTAATCGCAAAGATCATGTGTGGCAAGTCCCTGGTCTTAAATGCATGAATGACAGAGATGGTACAAAGTTCATTCAAAGGTTAAGCCAAAACTGACAGCACTGCCAGCAAATCTCTGAGGCATTGCATGTGTAATTCTAATAAAAGAAAGTCATTTTTAGACACAGTCCTAAAATACCACCAATACTGCAATAGATCACACCAGCACACTGGTTTATCACAGCATTTGATAACCTACAGAAAAAATAGACAAAATGCAGGGGGAAGACAAAATTATGTAAACACCAAATGTTTAACCAAAATTTAGTTACTTCTCATTTCCTAGTTACCTCTTATTGCAGTTACTATGTGTGTTTAATCTTTACTGTCAATACTAATCAGCAATATATTTCTGCCATAAAAGATGTTTTAAATTCAACGCTTAAATATGTGAGCCTCTAAACCAACGCTAAGAGATTCACAAAATTCAAGAGGTCAAACAGTTGGTGTCAAAACTGCAGGTACATCATTCACAGAAACAGCAAAATAATGTATTATGTGTTAAGAGGATCAGTGTCAAAAACAGCGTTCACCAAAGAAGGAAAAGTACAACAAGAATGAGGACCAGTGGCTCAAGTCGAAGCTCACTGGTAGGGACAGGCAGGCCCATAATATTATTCCCCAGTGTAAATTTAATCCATCCCATAATGCTGAATTTGACTCCAATTAATTTCCAATTCCATATGCTATACATAAAAAAGTGGCTTATGCCAAGTTTATACTCCAAGAATCGTTACCATGCACAGAACATTATGTGAGAACATGAAACTGGGTTAATGCAATTACATTCAACATTGTGTACAATCCGAATCATGCAAGTTATAATTTTAATTTCATAGAGAAGCTGAACCCATTTTGTACTCTCGATGAACAACTTTGGCTCGCTATTAATAGCTCCAAAACAGAATCAGCTGTTCTTGCACGTTCAATATATTTATCTTGGATGTTCACATTGGCTTTAATTATGTTATCACATGAGTAACCTTTTCCCATTTCTCAAAGTGCCGATGAACATCGGACTGCATGCCCACTCTCCACAGTAGCCTGACATATAGACACTGGCCTCTTTGTAAAACCTGCACATGGTCCAGTTTGTATGGCAACACACTGGTTGTGGTTACAAGGTCATAGGTTAAATTAGCTTGTTTATGCTTATGCACAACACTCAGTGATGTGGATATGCAAATGTTGCAGGGGGTGAGTCATGTGGAATAAATGTTTGGGGTCGTAGGAAATGCTGGCCCTGTGTAAAGCGGTGTCAATACAAACAATGGTGCTTATTTTGTGTTCAGCATAGACCGGGAAAATAGGTGCCCCAGGCAAGTGCCATTAAGCAACTGGTTAACTGGATATGCTCACTATAATTAATGCTGCTTTCTTCCATAACACCTGGAGGAAGTGCTGAGTACGCCCCCCCCGCCTTTTCTATTTCCTTGATTTTCATCTCTCATTACAGCATACCTTCCTCTTCCCTCTGTCCGCCATTGTCTTGCTTCACCTTGCTCAAAGTGGTGGTGGTCGGGGATGTCGTTTGTCGTCTCCAGGCAATGAGCTGCCCACCCCCCAATCCACCATACATGATCTTTCTTCCTCCCTCTCTCTATCATTTCCCTCCCATCCTGTACTTCCATCCATCCTCTCCTCCTCATCTTTTCTCCTCTATATAGTACCTGTCACATACGCTAACACAATCTGCTACCCTGGATGCCGCAGAGCTGACCCAGTTTCCATAGCAACAACATCAACCCTCCAGGGCCACCCGCATGCCCATCAGTCATCTAATGGAGCCCCGCCTCCTTTCCTCTCAGGATGTTGCGGAAGAGAGGATACCCCTGCATTCTCCCCAGCCGCACCAGTGTCGCGCCCTGGGACATCCTGGGAGATCTGATCTTAAACCCCCTGGGAAGGGCAGAGGGGGAGGAGGGGAACAGAACAGCAGGGTCACTGCTGCCCGTTTTGACCTTCTGTAGGTTATTGCTGTATTCCTAATGTCTACAGCATTTGCTCAACCTTACGCCTTTTCTCATACTCTCTCTTGGCCTTTTTAAAACTCTGTTCTCTTTTCTTTTTGTCTCACTTTCCATCTCTGCCTTTTTTCCCCCCTCTCAGTTGCTCACCCCTTCTGCTCCCTCACTCTCTCTCTCTCTCTCTCTCTCTCTCTCTCTCTGGGTCCTTTCAGCTTTGCTCTCCATTTCTCTCGCTTAGTGTGTCAGTGTCTGCCTTTATGCCCCTTTTCTCTCCCCCATCGCCCGTCTTCACAGTGCACTAACGAGTCACTTCCTCCCCTGGAATGACTCATCCCTCCTATTGCCGTGAGCCTGCTGTATGAGAGTACTTCAAGGTGCAGTCAGGCTGAATATCTCCTCCAAGTCCTTGGGGGTTTTGTCCACAGTGTGAGTTCAGCTGCCCGTTCCACCTCTCATGTTTGCAGTGTTTCCGTATAATGGCTTCATTGATTCGGTGCTCTGATGTATAGATAGAGTCGCAGGTGGCATGGAACAATTATAACCCACTTCAGCTCCTCTTGACATCAAAACTTCTCTCTGTCTGTCAGTCTCTAAGATGTAGAAGGGGACAGTCGTGACACTGAAAGCCTTTGTGTGTGTTTGTGTGTTTACACCAAGGCTGTGTATACACATTTGCTGATTTAATTTGACTGTATGTTTTCTCACTAATTAGAGTCCACCTGCACTCACATTTTTTGTAGAACCGGTGCAGTAATCTTCAAACCGAGCTGAGTCGCAGGTGTGTGACCCGCTGCGTTGTGTGTTTGTGTGTGTGACTGAGTGCATGTGGGGGGTTGGACCAGTGTGGGATGGGCTTGTTTCTGGGGTGTTCGGGTGGTGGGGGGGGCGTGGGGACAGCTGGTCTAAAAGCGGTCCGACTCAGCCAAAGGCAGGTCCTGACACCGGGGGAAGAGAAAAAGGGAAAGATGCCAGGGATTATCACTTCAAAGGCCGACAGAACCAGAGCGTAGATTAAAGCACAGCACGTATCAAAGACCCTCAGGTGGTCAACAATGCACAGGTGTGTGTCTGTGTGTGTGTGTGTGTGTGTGTGTGTATGTGTGTGCAGTTCAGGGGATGCCTTTTTGAAGGACAATATTGAGATATATATATACACACACACGAGTGTGCTTGTTTTGTGTGGAAGGAAGAGAGAGGTAATTCATACAATTCAATTCATTCTTTGCAACTCAGTTGATCCTCAAAAAAAATGTCAAGAGTTTTACTTGCACTGTTGAGGTGAGATTTAAAATTTTTCTCTGTTTTAATCTCATTCCACCTTCCTGTCTCCCTTCATATCAAAAAAGTTTATTTATTGACAGGAAATATTTTGTAGGTGTTGCCAAAGCATACAACATCCAATTTAAATGTTAATACTCTCTATCTCTTGCTCTTTCTGGCTTGACTGAAATAGTGGGGTTTGAAATTCTGTGGGCACAGTTGTCACGGCAATGCCGTAGAAACGACCCTGACTTCACAGAGCATGGAGCACTTTTCCTCCATCCGGCTCAATAATTCCGAGCTATCGATCGATCGGATGCCGGGGTGGGAGGGAGGAAAACCTTCAGTTTCAGTGATGCTCACTGACAGAAACAGACAGGACTATTTATAGACACAGCCATGGAGGCAGAGAGAGACGGAAGGAAAACAGCCTTTTTGTGTTGAAACGATACCAAATAGAAAGCAGCCTGGTTGTTTATGTAAAATCCACCGACAAAAAACCTCGTCAAGCAGTTAGGATGGACAGACCAAGCATCTCTGAATCAGTTTACAGGCTGCACATCACAATTTCCCAGAGTTCCCTCCGATTACTGTAGGTGGTTGTTTTAAATAGCATGTGTGAGGAAAAACACTAATCAATTCTCAGTGAGCAATCCTAGGTTCCCAGTACATTAGAGAAAAAGAGAGAGTGATTAAAGAAACAGAATGTCTTTGAGATACTTTAATAACTATCTCTCTCGCTCTGTCTTTCTGAATTGCATGTGTGCACTCACACACACAGACATGCGGTTTGCAGGTATCTGCCTGTGATTGTGTGATGTTGTTTCTCATTTAGCAGTCTAATTCATGGAAAGAGCTGGTGTACACACACACATGTGCTCAGCTTTTTTTTCCTGCATACTCCCATCGGAGCAGATTTGATTGATGTTCATGAGTACAGGATGGACTGCTTGACAATGCAACAGGCCCAGCCGTGATTTATCTCACCCTAGATTCACAAGACATCTCTCGCCTGAAATCAGCCGGCAAACTCACATGTGCCTGGCACCACAGATTTACAGTGTGTGATTTTCACACGGACAGAAGGACATAGCACCAGCCAAAAAGAGGAAGTGAGTGGTGTGTGTGTTTGGTGTGTGTGTTTGTGTGTGTGTGTGTGTGTGCACACGTCTATCAGCGCGGGCCATAATTACAACGGCTGGCCATCGATTAACCGCAATCAGGCTGATTTAGACCGCTGCCCCCCCTGCGGCTCGGTCTCCGTGTCTGGATCCATCAGTGTCAGAGTCAGGTGCCCCGGCATCATGTGACCAGTGGTGCTGATGTCACTGGCCCCCGTGTCCTCACACACAGAGGTCAGATATTGGACCCCATGAGGTGAGCCTCATTAGCATTTTTCTCTGTTGATTGAAGGGTGGACATTGTCCCTGGGATCGAGGATTCGGCCATCAACCTGTCGCAAGTGGGAGGAGGAATCAGACGACGAGGAGGCAGGTGTCATGCTGCCAAACTCTGAAGAGCCCTTACATAACCAGGTTGTTATCTACTTGCGGAAAATAATTGTCTCTCGTCTCTTGTGTAATGCGGGTTCCTGTGGGTCTTTCAAATGCTAGCTCTTCCATGCACTTGAAGCCTTCAGTGAGAGTCACTCAGTCCAGGCCCTGTTTCCCATTGTTTTTAGAGACTGAACCTTCCTTGACTCCAGTTCCTCTTAAAGGAGGTATTACCCAATACATCACTCCCATTCCAAGTACTGACTTGCCTTTGTTTACATGATTAAGGCTGTTACCACACCTCCTCGCCTGCCCACCCAGCTCTGTCGACCCCCAACCCCCCACCCACTGCTGCTCAGAGTGGCCCAGCTCCAATGGCTGCAGGTTTCCATGGTAACACAGCAGAGGTCTTTCTCTCTCTCTCTCTCTCTCTCTCTCTCTCTGTCTCTCTCTGAGTTCGGTTCAGTAATCAAAACAGAAAAGCTCAGCCCACTTATATATACACATATTCATACCTAATACGTGTAAACATGCACACATGTGGACACTCAACAAACACACTAATATGTAAATACATTTAATATTACAGTATCAATCTCGGTCTGTATGCATTCAACAGTATTCCCATCTCACATATACAGAGAAATGGGGAGAGAGATAGCTTCAAAGGAAAAACTTTGTCTTTATAATGAATCATTGCAACACAATTTTCCCCAGTTATTTAAGCTGTGACAAAAGGGTATTTATATACTAAAACTTGCTTTTAACATTATTATCTTTTTTTTTGTAATGAAATTGATGGGAATCTTTTCTTTTATCTTTCATTATTAGATGACAGGAAACCTGAAATAAAATGACCATGGTACACATTCCCGTTCCGAGGGGAACACTGCCATCTATTGGCGTAATATAGTACATTTCCATCCAATTCCAACCATAAACTGAGAACGGATAAAACTGGTTTCGTTTTCTATACTCGGCACTAGATGGCGATTCTGGTATGATTAATCATAATCAAAATTCAGTATTCGTTTTTTCAATAAAGCTGATGTTTTGGTACTTGTTTTTTTAAGGAGACAATTGTCAAGTATGTACTGTTTTAAAAAAAAAAAAAGCTGTACATATCATTGACAAATGTCTGTCTAAAATACTAAACACAGAGTGGATTAAAGATGCTTACCTAAGTAGTGAATGGGGTAAACATGATTATAGCAACACATATCATTGTCTTCCAGTCTGGTGGAATGGCTGATCTGCAGGATGACTCATTCTGCTAATACACTGGGTGTCAGAATACCCTCAAGCTTAACCTGAATTGCTTTAGTGAATGCCACTGTTTAAACGGATCACAAGCATAACTGCAAACTTAGCAGACTGTTTGGTGCAAGAACGCCTGCTTGACAAACACACAGTGAGGAAATAATGGCTGAAGACATTTAAATACTACACTGACGCCATTGTCAACCTCTGAAGGAGAAAGCGGGGAGGCAGAGAACAATCCTTAACTGATGCTTGCACTGCGTCATTTAATTCACATATGTAACGGGCATACCAATTGAAATAAGACTTGGTTCTGTTGTATTTAATTGTGAGTGACGCAGCTGCATTCATGCATCATATTAAATATTGTCAGTGGTAACATACTGTAATGCATTAAGTCAGCCCAGATTTTGGAAAGAGGCGGGATGCAATGGTTTATTTTATTACATCAAAATTGTTTTGCTTGAAGTTAATGAAGATTATGTTCCTAAAGATGGAAACTATTACAATCACAGGTAAATAGTAGTAAGTATATTTGTATAGAAAGTGGTAATGGGCATTAAGTGAGTTCTGCCAGTCTGTAGCTCTCCAGCTGCTACTGATCTAGCTAGTGTCAATATGAATACACTCCCATAGACAATGCAGAATTCAAAAGGCTTGCCCTCACCTGCTGCGATGGCCTATCATGTCCACTAGATGGAGACAGACATCTGCTTGTTGGTGATGTGTCACAATCACTATGGTGATTTCACAGATAAGTCACAGAATTGATATGAATGGCTTGGGACTAATTGTAAATTCAAGAGTGGTAATTTATTCTGTTAGAGATGACCCAGTGGATTTAAATTGATCCACTGTTGCTGTTATTTTCAAGTAGAAACTTCCCTAAGGTTTGAGTATCCACAGACATGAGTGGGAGCATCCCAAATGTCATCGGATTGTTTGATGTATCAGACTCAAGGAAATACTTTGGGTAGATGGCTCTTTCCATTGCAATGCAATTGGCTTATCATTTTTATCTAGGAGCACTACAGTACATCTAGTGAAGCTTGATATTTAATGTGGTAAGTTGGGCTAACAGCAAGTTAAATGTCGTACTAAAATATCTATTTCTCACTAGGGAATTAAACCCAGAACTCTTTTGGTCTTAAACCTTTAGACAGTGCCAACCCAAGATGAGACTGGTGAGCATGGGGGTGGGAGTATTGCCAAATGGGGCGAGAGGGCTGGGAATAGGGGGCGAGGGGGGGAAGTAGGGGCAGAGGTAGTGGGAGGGGGGAAAGAGGACAGGGTGGGTGAAGAGGGAGCCTCAGCTGTAGCACTGACGCCCCCCTCCCCCTCAGATCAGCAGGGACCCCAGCAGCAGAGCTACTAAACAGGCAAGGGAGCCAGAATGCACTTCTGCCAGGCCACACACAACAGAGAGAAAGAGAGAGTCAGAGTAACTCTTTTATCTGCCCGCCCGTCCTTTGTTGCGCCCCGTTCAGCGCTATCTGCGAAAAGCAGCCCCTGGATTTACATGTGCGAGCTGGCATTTGCCATTTGCCAGCGCAGGGCAATGGCGGCTATTTGCCATTACCGCCACAGGCTGCCGATGACGGTAACGTGATTATGACGGATGCTGCTCGTAGTGCACGGCAGGCTGCTAAGCGGGCATTGTTAACATAATTAGATATGGCCTTGTAAGCAGTGTATACTGAAGGTATACATCGCCAAACCAATGTGAGTGTTTGTGTGTGTGTATCTGTGTGTGTGTAGACTACATGTCTAAAACATTTCTAGGATTTTTTATCTGGACAGGACAGATTGGGCTACAAGGTGTAGAACGACAAATTCACCAAAACATCAAATTGTGTAGGCATGGTTCCCTGGGAAAATGTATTGGAAATTAAATGGCAGACTGATGGCTTTCAAGAGCCATTTTGGCTTTCACAAGTCAGAAAATGTAATCCGTTTCTCCACTGCAGTCACTTCCTCAATGGTTTAAAGTGGTTTTCCTGAAACAGAGAACTTCTTCTGATGGAGCTGTTGTTAATGGCCAGCGTACAAAATGAAAATAATTTTAACCAGACTGACAAATGAAAAACTGTATAAAATATAGACGTACTGGAACTACGCACACGCACACACACACACACACACACAGGGTGCCATGATATGATCTTGGCTAATGTAATGTAATGATCTCCAGCCTTTGCTTGGTCATACCATGCCCCCCCCCCCTCAGGTCCCCATATGGAGACCATTGTGTCTGAGAGCTCCTCATTAACCCCTCGCTATCCAGACACTGAATTGTCCCCTGGGCTAGACTACTAATAGAAAAAGGAACTAACAATGCACCTTATATGCCCGGTTTACATACAGGGAATGGCAGACACTTCTTACCAAAGAAATACCACAGCGCTGTTAACTTTAAGCGCTCTTAAAGCAAAGACAGATTTATGTAATGAAAAGAATATTGCTCACATAAGCATAAACATGTACACATGTAGCCCCTCTCTCTTTCACACGCATTCTCTGTCTTCCTCCAGGCACTGTTGTGCGATATCTAGTGGACAGGGCCCTTGGCCCCTCCATACGTTCTGTGGTGAACAGCTGTTATTTACAAACTCTCTGTCTCTCTCAAAACGTCCAGTCAGACTGGGTCAGGACCCTGGGGATCTCAGAGAGAGAGAGGGGGCAGTTGTGGCAGAGTATGTAACAGGAAGCAGACAGGGTGCAAACCTTCACAGGGGCAATACAGAGGCAGCAAACCGCCAGGTGCTTGCATAGTAAACTCTGTGCCATCCATATGCCAACTGTCATGCAGTAGACCAACCAAGACAAAGTCAACACGGACTAAGTGATATTCTTTTCCCAGTTCTTTCCAGTGCTTTATGGAGTGTCATGTGACTCTGGTAGCTGAGGGGAAGGGCAATGGGGGGGTTCAAGATCTTGGGTCATGATTTTTACTGTACTTTTACTGGACTGGACAGCAAGGAACCAGAAATGCTATACCAGATAACTGATTTGATGCTTAATAGATATTAATGACCAGGCCCATGGCACGTCATTATTGTCCCGTTAAAAGTATTCCAGCCAATTACGTCGCTGTGCGTGCCTTCTGATGTACAGTGTCAGTGATGGGGGCTGTCAGGAGCCCAGGGCTAAATTGCTCTGAGGGTCAGAGTCTCGGGGGAGGGGGTGGGGGGTTGGTTCATGTCTCTGTTGCTCTTGTTGCCCCCTCCACCCCCCACAACCCCAGGCCTGGTGATGTTGGCCTTTTTTTTCTGGTCTTTGTTGTATTCTTCAGCTTTATACTCACAGCCAGGCCCAGGTTGCCAGAATCTTCCGCATCGTTGGAGAATATGGTGCGATGGAAAGAGGGATTAGCTTTGAGAATGTGACCATCCAGGCTTTCCCCACGTCCAGCAGAGGCCACGTGCCTCTCAGAGCCGTTCTGGGTTGGCTGGATTGTTGCCCTTTATCTCTTGTCTAGTCACATGACCTCAAAAGTCAAGATGGACAAGACCAGGAAGGAAGCCACCCACAACCCCCTAAGGCCATCTGACCCGGGCAGACGTCAACAACAGCTTGCAGACGGGAAGACAGTGTTGAGTTTCCCGCCTTTTTTCCCCTCCTCCACTTTGTGTCCCATTCTCTATCCCACCCTCCAGGCCGATCCCCTCCTCTCCTCACTTCAGTCTTCCATGCAGCAGATGGTCGTAGCCCCGAGGTCAGAGGTCAGTGCTCTTTATGGACCTCCAACAAACCCTCACTGAACATGAGACTGTTCAATTTCCCAGAAATCATTGGAGATACCATATAACAAAGGCAGACATTCATATTACCTGTCATATCGATAACAATATTTATCGATTTTTGCCATTCTTTCGTTCCAGTCAGAATGGTAATAGCAGCGGTTAGCCAGCAGTAAAAGTATCAGCAGTAAGAGAAACCTTGGCAACCGTCACAGTCTCAAATGTGCTTGGCTTTCTCTGTCTCTCAAGAACAACATCAGCATCGGGCTGCAGAGGTTATTTATTGATGCGTATAATGACTTATTTATTCGCTCAATAATGAATTGGGAGATTACATTAGGGATTAAATAATGGAGGCTTGATTGGCAGTTTGGAGACCCTATCCCTTCAGATGAGGGGCGGGAACAGCCCAATGTCACACATGACCCTCCACCTCTTACCCCTGCTGTGACACTACACATATGTCACTCCTTGTCTGGGCTCCATAAAGTGCTACAGATCTCATGTCAAACAAATGTGTCCCTGTAATCCAACAAAAGAGCCAGCTTTATCTCCTCTCAGATTGAGACGCCATGAATATTTCATCATTATCCCCCTTTGTTTTCCCCCCTCTTTCTATCCTATGATGGAAAGGATGCTTTGAAAACACTGTCAATTCATTTCAGTTTTATGGAGAAATGGGGGCAGGGATGGCATTTTAAGAATTATTTTAAGAATTAAAATAATTATGCTTAATGGCATAACTATGAACCCCATTAAATAAATCTGAAAGGATAGATGTTACTGGTATTATTGCACCTATACTTACATGAACCATTAGGGTTTGTGCTTTCATTACCTCTCCTCCACTCACTTTCAACACAACCTGCTGTTTCATGGAGAGTGGATAATGTAATAACAGGTACCTCTGTCTAAAGAAAATACAAACATTTTAGAACAACAAGAGACAGAGAATGGCAACAATGTGCTCTTCCGGTTAGGAGAAATGAAATTTATGATATCAGATTCTGTTATTATTGTTGTCCTTTTTTCACATTTGAAGTTAAAATGAAATGATTGCAATGTTAGATTTCAGTTATGACCATTCCAGCTTCTGTCACTTAAAAACCTAGTGGTGCACATATCGTTCTTTAACCAGAGAGATATTTCCCTGTGTTTGAAAAAAAATCCTTGTAATCATGGTAACGGATAGCAACATTTGCGCAGTGCAGAGCTGGGTACTCTGTTTTTTTCAGTATCGAAGCAGCAACAAGACAACTTTGCGTGCGGACAAGGGGTCTTGCTTTTAACTGCATCTGCAATTGCAATTAATTGGAGCATTAATAACTCTAGTTTCCCTGCAGGTCCAAGAACATCTCCCTGGAGACAGCTGGTCCATATGGGGACCCGGGGCTTTGGGGGCAGCTGTCATCCCCTCACCCCAGCCTGGCCCTGACGCAGCCTGCGGCAGTGCCATCCAGCCGACGTCGATCCACCGCTCTGCGCTGTGTTACGCAACATCTCGACTCAGGAGTCACCTGTATCCAAGTCGATACGAACTTCCTCTATGATTCTGATCCACATCAGAGCTGTTGTGCTTTGGGATCTGTTTTAAAATCTCATCTGCTGTACAGCACTATTGCCTTAAAATACAGTTGATGTATAATAATATCAGCCCAGCACTTCCCTGCTGGCTCATTGCACCCTGCACTGTACTGACTGTTTCTGATATTATATAAGCGAGCCTGGAACAGGATGTCGTCTTGATCAATCAATCGGAAGTAAGAAAGAATTCATTTACGTAATGAGCTCTTTGTCAGGCTTAAATTTAACTGAACCAATTCAGATAAATGTTCAGTTTTTCAGTGTCAGCTTGGATTCAGACATTCAGCCTTCAGGATCAGCCCAGCAGAAACCTCCTAACTTTCTGCCAACTGAGCCACGATCTAGGCCTTAGATACAGATTCAGTGTATGATTGTGGCTATGCCTACTTTTGTGAATCCACAGCCTGAAGCGATAGGCATATCTGGCATCCTGTCTTTCCAATGTATGCACTAAACCATTTGTGAAACAACCCTAGTGCATTTTCCCTTTGTAGGTGACTGTGGTAAGCAGAACAGGACTGATTGCTGTCCCTAACCTCCAAATCGCATGCATAGAATTGCATGACAACCGCTATGACTGTTAGGGGTTGTTACAAGTATTATATAATCAATCATGTGTAATCTTACGTTAACCCGTAATGTTTTGTAATGTAGTGGGAGCACTCACTCTCTCTCTCTCTCTTTCTCTCTTCCACTTGTTCTGTCGAGGCACCGTTTTTACTTTTTACATAACTCATGTATAAGTATGAATTCAGATGAAGAAAACATTCCAGAGCAGGTCTTTTCATTCTCCAGTGATGTACGGAGCTTAGCACTGTACGTTGCACTGCCTTCATACCGCACGCCAAAAAGGGAAATATATGTCAAGGATGTGCCATTTCGCAGTGGAAGTGTTCAGTGTCCCTGTCATGCCACCCCTCTCTGATCTATAAAGCATCAACGATCCTCGGTTCCACTGCTTAAGTCTCTGTTCAATGCTCTCTGGGCATCCCGTGCAATGGTGAGAGCCTTGCTTATCTCCAAAGGCAATACAAATCCAGCTTTGCTTTTGTTAAAGAAGCATCACTCCTTATTGGAGAAAATGACTTGAGTCCAACCCCCATGGGGTAATCTGTCTGTATTCCAGTACTTATATAGTAGAATGCAAGAGTCTACAGGTTGACGGGGAGAAACAGATGTTTTATAAAGATAAGGAATCAAATCTGTACCTTCCCCCTCCTGTTTACTGTCACATCTGGGTAAACGCAGTACGCTCTCTCCTCTCTCTCTTTTTGGTTAATTCTTCTCCATTTTTTCTATACGGAGGGACCTGTGACTAAAAGGATTTGCATCTTCCATGCACAATTATCCCAGACTTCTCCAAAAAGCTTTTATCCCAGAACACACAGAAGCCTTGGAATAAAAAACCGGAGACAGTTTTGGCAGACAAAAGGGGAAGCGAAGGAGGTGGGGGAATGGCGCGTGGTTACATTAGCGACACACTGACACAGACAAACAAGGAGTAAAACACCTCCGCTCAAATTCCGCCACCAATTTGCACCTGCCGCCACGTTCCGTCTTGTTGCCGCCAGCGCCCAGGCACAGATCTGGGAGGGGCTCCAGCTGAAACAACAACCACTCCCCCAACGCGACACCTCGCAACAACCCACCGACGACAACAACACGATGGGGTGGGAGGGAGGGGTGGTCAGAGACACTCAGCAGAAACGCTCACCAACAGACACTAACAGACCGTGCGTTTATACAGCTGGATGGCTTTTTAATGGGTATGCCACAGATAAGGTACTTTGCTCAAGGGTAAAATTGCTGTTTATAAGGTGGTTGGTGCCTGACTTCAAACAACAATGTAAAATGGGACCAGGATTCAAACTCGTGGCCACCTAAAAGCAATTCCAAACACCAGAGCAATTTGTAGTGAAATTATGGTGCGTTCAAAAAAATGATTGCAAGCAAACTATCAGTAGAAGCAGTAGGAGTAGGAGTAGGAATCTTTGTCTCCCTCCACTCTGTCTGTACATTTCATATTTGCTGTGTGGGCAACAGTACAGTACGCATGCCACCGTACAAGGATTACAGTTTGTGATCTTGTGCTTTCCCTGCCCTTTCAGCTGCGCTGGAATTTCATGGGAGTATTTGAGGTCATCATCCTTACCAGAGGGAGCATGGATCGTGCCCCAGTCAGGATTCAAACCCAAAACCCTCAGGTGCAGGGCCCAGCTGTCAGTGCTGCTCACTTGGTGCGCTCCTCACAGTCTTCAATAGCCCATCTGCTCTGTGCGAAACAGTCACGTGTAACGGGAAGCTGACGACCTTCCTAATAATCATACAGCCCCCGAGTCCACGCCGCAGCGCCTGAAAAACATGGGCTGTTTCATTTCTCAGAAGTGCTCACGGCATCTCCTCACAAATGTGCCTCCCACACCCCTCTTCATCTGCGTGGTACCCAGGCACAGTACCAATGCACCACCAGGCAGGAGAACCAGCTCTGTCACCTCAGAGCACCCATGATTCCCTGCTTTTCCATCATCATTTTCATGAGCCCAGAAGAACTGCTTAGGGGGGTGTGGTCCGGTAAGTCACCCCAGGTAAACAAATACGCATAACTAATGTGCATATACTCATACTAATGCACACACACAGTTACACATGCACATATAGCCATACAAACATAGATGCACAGACAAACAGACACAGATGCACATGTGCGCGCGCACACACACATCACCCACACATACCAACAACACCCCAAGCTCCCCCTGGTTGTTTCAATGCAAATACTGGGTTTTGCTAAGCAGAGAGAAGTCCCAGAGCTCTGCCGGTCTCTGTAATCCCCTCCGCTTCGGTCCTGGCTGTTAGACAGCGATATTGGCCTCCCAGGAGCCTAAAGAAACACAGCGCATGCGACACAGATGAATATTAATCCCCAGTCCCTTAGAGCCAAGTCCAGGGATCAAAGCAAACAACCTCTTATCCATTACTTCAATCAGATCAATCAGTCTGATCAGATAACATCAAATCACCTACCCTTACCATGCTCAGATAGGTATCAGCTGGTAGATTCAGTAAGATGCTGTAAAATGTATCGGAATGTCCCACACCTCTCTTTCTAGCAGCCAGTTTAAAATAATTCATTGCTGCTTACTGTTATATAGAGTCCAAATGTATTACTTACCATTAATGCTTAATGTCATTAGTTTGGTTAACATTGGCTATAGATAGAAACTGAGGTTAAGTCATGGGAGAGGATATTCTATGGTGTTTATCTTATATACTCTCAGACCTGCTCCAATGGAAGTGTTTCTGTGCTGTAATAAATGCTGTTAGATGACTGTTAATATTCAATGTTAGACTAAAATGATCGTTGTTTTTTATGTGCCACTGTTATTTTGCTTCGTCTCTAACCACAGTAGTGTTCAAACATGGCCACTTACTCTTTGTACTTTAGAGGATTGCAGTGAATTAGGTGGGAAAGGGACAGGCAATCACACTGGTGCTTCAGTATGTGGCGGAGAAGGGCCGGCTGACAAAATAAATTCCTCTGTTCCAAAAAATCTCAAACAGCACAGATCACGGAGGCTAACATTATTACTGTCTTTCACTGTTAACATCCAAAACATAGTTTCACAGACACACATGAAAATACACACCTAAACACGCTCATATCCATTCATGAAAACACACATGCAAGCACACCTAGACACAAACTGCACATATACATACACACAGGCACACAGGCATGTTCATCGTCCCCAGGTGTAACAGCATGGAGAGATACACAGGTGGCGCAGGACAGCCAGCAGAGGTTTGGTTTGATACAGTGTCACGAGAGGGGAGAGGGTGGGCGCATAGCGGACACAGGGACAGGCAGAGAACCGGTCCCGCCCTGGCTACGGGCACATGCCTTTGAGGACCCTCCTCAGCATTCACCCACACCCCCCCTTCCCAATGGTCAGAGTGGAACATGCTGGGCGCTGTCCTTTCAGAACCCCCCAACCTCTGGCTCCTGCATTCTAACCCTCTCCTCTGAGCCACTGTCCCCTACCTGCTTGCCCGTGCTGGTACAGCCTCCTCACGCTGCCTCTCTCAATGCATTTTGTCCTTATAAGGAGAGAGAGAGGCCGCCGAGCAAGAGCAGGGGTAGAACGTACTATCTGCGCACACTCTGCGGGGGTGTGAGGGGAGGGCGGTGGTTGTTATAAAGGGAAGGGGGTGCTGCTGGCGGTGAGTAATGCCGCTTCTTAGAATGCCTGAGAATAAAAATGACACAAATAGGATGGAGAGGGCTGAGGAAACAGGTGACATTATATTCAGTAGGCTGTTGGCGTGTGATGAGGAATTTCACATCATTCTGAAAAGTGTTTTTGGATACAAGGACTTTTTAAGAATCCTATTCTAATAGTATTACGCAGAGGCTATGAGTAGGCTTTCCTTTGTACTGTGGCTATTTATGCACTGTGTCTCTATGCCTTGGTATGTTTATTTTCACAAATGAATCTATTTTTATGCCTGATACCTGTGAAACAAAGATCAGGGTAACCTACTTACCTGATTATGGGTACCCATTTATGAACCCAAATATGGGTAATGGTGTGGATTACGATTTGGAGCTCTAGATTCAATAACACAAACGTGGGAACTAACAGTCTTGGTCTAAAGCTTGTCTTTTGAGATTAACCATACAAATAAAATTAGGGGAGATGGCAATGGCCCACAAATTCAATTCTCAAACATGACATAACTATATATGTGCGTTTTGCTTTTGTTGCGGGTGTCAGAGCCAAAATCAACATGCAACTCATTCAGTGGGGTTAACTGTCATTTATTGGGTGTCTGAGAATCCCAGCTTCCAGAGTAACAGTAAGAAATCAGAGGAAAGTCCGCTTTACAATCCAAGGGCAAGACGGATTAATTGACTTAAAAATAATGGACACACCATGAATTATAGAAGCCTCAATGTAGAATGGTGTGGGAATAATTTCCAGGAATAAATATTTCAGCAAATAAGGGTTTGTTTTTCCTTTCCTACATCAAGACAGAAAGGGGTACCACAAGCTGTGTGTAGAGGAACATGTGTGTTAAAACAGGTATCTTTTGCAATGTTTAAGCTCCTATGACACAGTACCAATTCAGAACCAATAGTCTTCTCTTCCTGTTAGCATAACTGAAAAATGAAAACACAATATCTTTTATATAACTGTGTTATAAGTTAGTTTTAGTAAGCTGGTCACAAGTTAGAAAATGCCCATTCATGTTGTAAGAAGGGGATCAAGTCTCCAGCAGAAATACTGTGAGTCCCCCTTCCCTTGCTAACTATTATATGTTGTGTAAGACTGGAGACAATATTGACAGCAGCCAAAATCACGCAGCCTTGCTATATCATGACCAAACACGTCATAGAAATGAAACCATTCAGTCTCTATCCCACAGTAAATATCAAACTTCTGACTGCTGCATTATTTTAGTTTTCAAAGGTGGGCCCAAGCCTTGAGTCTAAAATGGCTTTTAGAATGGAAGTCTGAAAGATTGTCGTTGTCACTCTACTAACATCTCAAGAGGGAGCTCCTCTTAGCTATACAAATAGAGTGGAATACCAGTAAAGTGGAATCATTCTACTCATGGCAAACCTCAAGGTACTCAAAAGGCAGAATTGACACATAGCTTGGGGTGGATGCAGAACTAGTATATCAGCTGTCTGCAAGAACTCGAAGGTGGCACCCTATTTTGGAAATCCAAAAACATCACCTTTCCTGGATAGATAGAGAACGGGCTGGTTGCTCGCGAGGCGGCCCTTACTGGCCATCTCAAGGTTATTCCGATGCTTATCACTGCATCAGGACTCCTGTGTGGAGGCAGAATCAAAGGACACTAATCCATTCGCATTTACACCTAACAAATAGACCTCACAAATAGCAATTGTCAGGAAGACATTTCAGTTAGTTCTAATATCTGAGGTACCTGTTCTGTCATACATAGGTGTTACAGAAATCTCTCTGTTGTAGGAAGAAAAGCTGAAAATAGCGGATCGTTGCTTCTCAGGATGTGGTACCATACAGTCAAATCTACTTGTGTCGGTTTCACCACAAGCCCCAGTAAAGATGTGAACACAGGAGGACAGTCGGAGTGAGTAGGTATAAATATAGTGCTACTTTAGGTCAGGTGAACGCACAACATTTAACGTACGACAATCTCACAACCACTGCTGTGCATCAGAGAGGAGCATGCCGCATCACCAGACTAAAAAAAACTTGTTGGTCTGAGGGACGGAAAGTAGAACAGCTCTCCTCTATTGCCGCCTCTCAGCGTTCACATTGACCACTTCAACATGAACAGCTCTGCACCTCCGAGACACTTTTTCTTCAAATAATTAGATTCCATGTTGTGGCTGTAATTGTAGAGATGGGTGAAGATGATAACAAGTTTCTCTGGAAAAGAAGGTCTGCAAATACAATTTGTGTCTCTGCTGTTCACCTCCTTCCCCTCTGATTAGCTGGTAGCTTTCATTTCAGACAGGAAGCGTGGCTATTTCCACAGCTCTCGTTCTGGCCCCCTGCAGCACAGAAACAGCTCAGCTGACATTTTCACTGCCTGTTCCCTTAGATACAGGAATATCTGAAATTCAGATGTTTTTTATTGCTCTGCCATTTTTAACACAGTGTTCACTAACAAAATAACTTGTTTTAGCCAGCAAATGTTCTCTCTCTCTCTCTCTCTCTCTCTCTCTCTCATACACACACACACACACCACTCCTATGTAGGTACAATAAACAAACATTTATACAAATAATAACCATGTCCAACACCAAGTATAGGATGCTTGCGGTGTATAGTGGTTGAGAAGTTATCTCTAGATAATTCAACATTAATTGTGTATATCAGACAGCAAAAGAATGTGAACAGTAGTGACAAAACATTACATTGCAGTCTGTATTTGGACAGTGGCACATTTTTCTTTGTTTTTTGAATAAATTAACATATCTGAAGGAAGTAATCACATTTAATGATTGGCTGCAAATGCTTCTCAATCAATGACTGTCTGAAATATATCATCCATAGACATCACCAGATGCTTTGTACCCTCCTTTCTATCACCCTCACATTCTAGGCCTGAACGGCAACCATCTTTGCCTTCCTCTGGTCTTTGGCAAGGAAAACACATGCTAAATTGGGTTGAGCTGAGGTGATTGACTTGACCAGTCATTACATTAGCCAGAACGTTACACTTTTTGGCCCTATAAGACTCCTCTGTTGCCTTGGTTGTATGTTTGGAATCATTTTCCTGCATGGTGAGCCATCTTCCAACGAGCAGATGAGTTTCTGTATACTTCTGCATTCCTCCTGTCCTTGCTGTCAGCAGTGACATCATCAATGAACACAACTGAGCCGGGTCCATTGGCAGACTAAATGCTCAAGCCATATTTCCACCGCCATCATTTGATGGATGAGGTGGTACGCTTTGGATCATGAGCTGTTCTTTTTTTCACAATACTTTCCTCATCCCACCATTCTGGTGCAAGCGCATCGCTGTCTCTTCCATCCATAACCCTTTGCTGAAGAACTCCACAGGTTTTTCTATGCACATATTTGCAAATGATATCTGCTCTTGAGACTTATGAAGTGTACATCTTGTGGTGAAACCTCTGAGGTTATACTGGTGGGGTCTTCTCTTGATGGTTGCCTTTGACACATCTAAACCTACATCCTGGAGGTTGCTGTTGATCTATCGAGCAGCCATAAAAGAGCTTTTCTTCACCATTCCAAGTACACCTGGGTCATCCACTGCACCAGTCTTCCCAGGTCTTCCAGGTTTTGCTTCCTGAGCACACCTAACATTGTTGCTATGGTTGACTTATTCAGATTTTTCGGCCGAATGATGGCCTGTTTTGCTGGCATTGACACTTGTTTGCTTGTTATGTTGTGGGACAACAACAACATACTCCAAATGTCACACCTGCAATCAGACCATTAATCAAACCTCTACACCTTTCGCTAATTGTTTTGTGCATGAAATAACGATGAAATGAAAGACACCTGTGCAAGAACCATTTGAGCAGCTCAGTTACTACCTCTAGAGTTACGCATACAGCAAGCCATGTTAGCTAGCCTTCCATCCTTTTAATAATACACAATAATGATACATTTCTCCATTACATTTCCGACTTTAATGAGAAACATTTTCTGTGAAGACATCATTATCATATCTTGAAGTAGAGTCATCTATGACTGAATTCCAGATTCTATAAATGTGGCACATCACGTACTGCTCTGAAAGGGAATTACTGACCAACGGCTAAACTGAGATAAATTAGTAGTCCTGTTATAAAGATGTCTCTGGTTCAGTAATTCTGTTACAGTCTGTGACTTATAAAACCACAGTAATATTATCTCTTCAATAGAATGTATTATGTACTTTGATTTCTCTGATGTCTTACAGTAAATTGATGGAGCACATGATCTATGACAACAGTAACTAGGAGGCAGATGCTCACCCTCTGATTGGTGTGAAATAAAAATGATGTAATGCCATGGGATGTAATTGTGGTCAGATTATCCCACTTGTCACCTGGTAACCGGTAGGCTTACTAACAGAATCATAACAGTGTGAACTTTAGACCATGTCAGGTGCTGCATTGCTGTAGTTACCCAACAACTGTTCCTGTGTTTTGCAGCCTGTACAGAATTTCATGGTGATTGTCTTTTTTAATCTCCTTATATTCAGTTTAAGTTAAATTGAGAATGATACTTAAATGTGAAATAGTGCATGTAAGTATAACTAATGATTGCTGCAGATCACACATGTGAATGTACAGAATGTAGAACTCAAATTAATCTGACATTGTAAAGAAAAAGAATTGAAAACGATGAATTGGATCCCACATAATTTGTTTCATTTCTAAAATGTAAAGCCTTAGACATGTCCTCTTTCTACAAATTTCTTGTCAATACAAGAGTACGTATTATTGACATACAGTCTTAGTAACGACAATAGGCATTTGTCTTTGGACAATATAGTGGATGGCACAGCTGCGGTATGACATAAGCATTTTCACTGGTCATACATTATATGATCAGTTCCTTCTGGCTTTTCGAATGCAGAGGAAGTGGGAGTGTGGAAAAAAAACAAAGAGGATGATGGTATCTCAATCAGGGTGAGATGCTGTGACTTGTGACTAAATTACCAATATGGCTGTCTAAATCTGGCTACCCAATGATAGCCCAGAATAACGGCTTAATAATTCTTTCTCTCTCCTCCTCAGCTGTTGTGGAGTGAGTCTATGGGTGCTAAATTGGGTGCCATGCATCACTCTCATGGGTGTTACACACAGGAGGAGAGTTTGTCTCCCTTGACTATAAAACATGCTAAATGTGCTATATAAATACAATCCATTGTTCTTTCATGTAGCCTCCAGGTCATGGCCTACCTTTGAAAGGATTGCATTTAACTCGAAAACCTCACCAGATTAAAAAAACAGAGAACTGGAGGGTGACTTTGTCCAGTGTCTAACATGTCTTCATACTTAGGGCTCTTTGTGTTTGAGGTGACACTAAAATCACCTCAGTAACTGTAGCTAGTTCAAGTGAAGCTCCCTACTTACACTGGGTATTGTTGATCCATGCCGATGGTTGTAAGTATATCTATCTTGTTGTTATTTCCTACTGTTTCATTGAGCTAGACGTGAAAGTGGAGGGAAAGTCTACATTCGTTACACTTAATATCTTTCTATTGTCAACAAACTGGATAGAAATAGATTTTGGGGAGTGGTAAATACATTTTTTTGAATTTATGAATAAAATAATTTAGAAGTAATTGCAATTGTTATGGATGTCTTGCTGGCACTATATCTCTTCTCGAAATCTGCATGTCATGAACACAGTCTTGTTGGTTTCCTCTGGTCACATGACTCTTGTGTGTAGCAGTGTTAACATAACTTGCATAAATTACATCCAAAACTTATATCCATATATCCTCATATCCACATTCATAACTTTTCAAAGGAAGCCCATGGTTGACAAGTAATATGTTTTATATCAAATTGTTTCAAAGCAGAAAAATCTAAAAAAAAAAAAACTCTTTTAGTTTAGTCACTGGTGTCTTATTCAATGAAAGCCCTGGTTTCAGAAGCACGGAGCAGTAGAATTTACTTGCAAAAGAAATCCTTGCTTGAGAGCTGCACTTGCATTTTTGGGTGACAGGAAGGCCTACTGCTATTCTTAGTGCATCATTTTTCATTCTGATACTAGAAATCTGCTACCATCTTTAGAGGCCTTAATCCAGGCAGTCAGCAGATCTGAAGAAAAGATAAAGATAAATCATCTATTTTTTATAATTAGACATGCTGGTCCTTGTCACTGAAGGTTATGGCAATTTTGTATTTTCACTGCTAATGTGTTTGACTGTAGTTGTCACAGACCATTGAAATGAATCACACATTCAACCTTCTTAAATGTTTGATCGTAAATGTGGCTCGCTAAGACCAATGATGGGGTCTTGGGCTCTCAAAAAAGCTGAAGAAACCTGATTCAGAGACCTGATAAAGGCCAAAGTCTATGCATATACACACTGAATATATATTTCAGGTCAATGTGGTCAACATGTACAGACATATTCATAAAAGACATTAGACATGCCCGGTGCCAGTGCAGTTGTTTCAGTATTCATGCAAGTAAGCACTGGGGATTTTTATGGCCAGTTTTGTATTTTTATCACAAATGCCTCTTTTGCAATTACATTATATTCATCATCATAAAGGACACCATGGGATATATAATTAAACACATGGCTCTATCTGATTATTATAAGTTGAGAGAAAGAGAGACGTCTTGAATGTCTGACATATATTAACGCAAGGTCTGTATCAATGTATATGTCAAATGTGTTTTGTCAATTGAAGAAACGTTAAAAGAGAACCACTGTAAATAAATTGGACACTAGTCATTGTGCTGTGTATTTTCAGGATAATACATAGCTTCTTAGATATAATAATTGACTGACATTTCCATTCATTCCTCAGTGACATTTTTACCTGGAAATTGTCACAAATATTATGTGTACTTAGCTTGTTTGTGTTTTTCATTTTTTATGCTTGTTTTTATTAACCATTTATTAATCTAGATGCAGGCAAACATGCATGTTATACCACCCTCAATTTCAGAACTGTATTTCACTTAATTCAGATTTTTTCAGAATATACATTGTGGAAAATAGTGGATTATAAATGAAAATATAATTTCATATGTGTCTTGTTAGCTTCAAAGAGGTATGCTTTTGGGAGGCACAGAGATCATTTTCATTTGAAAATAATCCTAATAATTAGCGTGCAGGCTCCATGTCACATCTGTTTTTAATACGATTGGGGAGATGTGAAGACCGACTTGCATTGACCTCGGAGATATTGTTTACTCTGAATTTACCTAGACTGGAAATTAGTAAGTGTTTCATTTGTAAAAAAATATAAGATAAAAAACAGATAAATTCACTGTAAAACACAGTGTAGGTCCCTTTGCTAAAATGTAATGGTAAGTGTATTGTAAATATCAGTGTGCCTAAAACCTCTCTGCTGGTGCATTTGGAAATGCACTCATGGGTCATGTATAATCACATTCATCCCCTGAGGCAGTGTTCCTCTGTTACCTTCCTGAAACAAATACCAAGACATCGACAGACACGAGGACCCCTCTGCCTGTGAGCCTTTGGTAGCTCAACCAATGAGAGGTGAGCTCACGACACACAAAGATGCACAACGGCCTCTGTGAAAGTCCCAGCCCTTGCTCTCCATTTAGGGGAGACGGATTGAGGGGCTCTGGGTGGGCTCGTAAAGGCAAAGATGCCAGCCGGCAACTGAGCGGCTCCACGGGGCGAACAATGGCCATTCTGTTTACGCGCCACTCTGTGGTTAGACACGGCCCATTGGCCGCACACTATTGCCGTAGTGATAACTAGCCCTAGCTGATCCAGGCTTGGGGCCTCCCTTGGAGTTCACTGGAGCCCCAACACACCTGCTGTGGGATGGCTGGAAAAGGAAGGGTTAAAATACACCCCCCACCTCCAAACACACACACACTCAACACATGACCCCCCCCCCCCCACCCCCAGCCAGTAGGCTTATTGGAGATGTCAGTTGTTCATCGGGGGAGGGGGTGTTAAGGGGTGGGCTGGCGGGGGTCTTTGTGAGAGAGGGGGAAAAGAGAGAGGGAGGAGGGGGAAGAGAGAGAGAGAGAGAGAGACAGAGGAACACAGCGTTCTATTTCACATAGATTAACAGCTGCTGGGCAGAGACTGTCTTGAGCATACAGAGAGAGAGAGAGAGAGAGAGAGGGCGAGAGAGAGAGAGCCAGTGAGCTAGAGTGAGCAAGCATTAGCGAGACGCGAGAGAAAGAGAAAGAGGGAAGCTCGGCGTGTGGTTTTTGCTTGAGGCGAAAGCAGACACAGGTTTGGGTAATCCACGGCCATCTGGGTCACTTGGATAAAGGAGCACTCAGAAAAAAACAGGGCCCTTTTCTGCGTGCTGCTCTATTTTCGGGGGACTTCTTCCTTTTTCTTTTCCTCGTTTCCATCAGCACCCCTCATCTTCCTCCTCCCTGTCCCCGCTCCCCTTCCTCGCGGTCTGGCTACAGGAGAAGCAGGACACCGTTCATCATCCACAGCTTGACTGACCGGTAAGCAGCGACACAGCCATGTCCGCTCTCTCTCTCTCTCTCTGTATCTTTCATTCATTCTTCCTTTCTGGCAAGAGAGTGCGGGAGCATTTACTCTGAGCGAAGAAAGCAAAAATCTGTGGAACTGGCACTACTGCGCCCGTTACCGCGTGCTGGCATCGGAGGGGCAGTTTGCCGGGTGCTCAGTTGGGGACAGGGGGTGTAGGGGCAGAGAGGGAGAAGGGTGTATAGATGTAGCACCTGGCAGCTTTGTCAGCAGGGGCTGGTCCCTGTAACTGCAGTGCATTCCAATAACACAAACACACACACGCACATACTACGGCATGGTCTGCAGTACATCTCTTCTGTGAGGCAGACCTGGACCCATCCCTTGCAGCTTGCAATAATCTCCTGCTCAGCTGTGCTGGGTATTGATGAATGGACTGCTGTTCTACAGTACGGCGCAAGAAAAACAAGCACGCATTTATGTATGAGTATGTATGTCAGTACGCAAAAATATAAGTGTAACATATACATGTATGTTATTCTTGATGTATGTATGTAGTTTTGTGTGTATATATTTGAGTGTGTGTGTACAGTATGTATGTGTTCTATGTATGTGGGTGTGGGTCCATGTGTGTTATTTGCGTAAATGTATCCTAACACGTGTGTGTATGTGTTGATGCAATATATCAACCACATTCCCAGACCCCATGAATTTCTGAATGTCTCCTATTTATCTGTGTCATCCATACAATAGTTAATCTTATCCCAGCTGCAATCCTTTACACTCATGGTATGATCAACCGATGCTATTTGCTAATGTAAACGGCATTTTTCAATTCTTCATCGGTTTTCTGTGACAAGCAGAGATACAGTCTGATGTATGTGTGTTTGTCTGTGTATGTTGTATGTGTGTGTGAGTGTGTGTGTGTGCGTGCGAGTGTCTTCATGCACATAAAAACAATAGCCTGTGATGGCGCTCGTAACCAGACGGGCAGTTGGACATGGGTCGCTAGGAAAGCGAGGGAAAATAATGAATGAAAGAATGAATGGAGACATGTACAATATCAGGGGCACTCCTTTTTTAATGCCCTGCCCTCACTCAAAATACACAGAGAAACAGAGGGTAAAATGGGGAAGAGGATTTACAACTGGAGAGGATGAGTACATGTCACTGAGCCTGCAAATTGCCAAGGAATCGATCATATGTGTTGACTGTAGTCAGAGGTCTGCATTGTGTATGTGAGAAAGAGAGAGAGAGAGACAGACAGACTGACTGAGATAATTTGCATCGTCAAATACAACATTAAAGTCTGACTGGGTAATCCTTGCAGATAAATGGATTTAGAAAGATGTTTCTATGAAAAATAACACAGAGCAATCATATCTCAAAAACACTGCCCTGGAGCAGATATCAAGACAATGTTCATATTTATTTGTTGCATATATGTATGGATGCAACAACAACAGGGGGCAGAAAATACCCATTCATTGCTTAATGCTTGCTCTTGATGTGAGGGTAAGTAAATGCCTCTGAGGTAATATTGCTACCATTGAGCTAACATAGAGAAGAGGAGGAGAAATTAGGGTGGGGGTGTGGGGGTGTGGGGGTGGTTGCAATAATCAGACAATATTTAGTGACTGGTTACAAACCGGAGGCACAATATGGATATAGACTGTGATGTTTGGTTATTTATTTAATCGTGTTTGAAAAATTGACATGGGGGGTTGAAAATGTATCTACTCCTCTGTTGCTAGGACACTCCCTTTGAACATTTTGAAAGACGCTTCTCATTGGCTGCTGCTGATGATGCGAGTTTCTCACCCCAAATCTCTCCATTTGCCCGTGGAAACCTGCCCGCCTGCCTCTCATTCTCCTCCGCTGCCTGCCTCTGTCTGTCTGTCTGTCTGTCTGTCTGTCTGTCTGTCCGGCCCATCTGTCTGTACACCTATCCTTCCCTCGTGATCATTTCCATCATCTGATTCTCCCCCATCTCTTTTACATAAAGGGCATTGTTTCATAAATCTGCCAAGCAACTGCTTTAAAGAATTCTCCTACCAAACCTTCTTACCTGTATAAAAATATTCCTAAGCCCTCTGGTTACCATGTCCGACTTTCCATTGATCCTTTCCCCCTCACCCGTCCTCACCATCATTCTTCACAGCCAGTGGATGCAGTGGGCTTATTTCCATAGTGGGCACGGCGGATGAGGGGGATGGGGCACTTCAGCGGAGAAATGGAGGCGCGCAGGCAAACACACACTCCCCTATAAATAGCGGCAGTGTGCCTCCTTTCCACTAACACACCCCCACAGCCAGCACCCCTGTGGTGGACCACGTTTAATGCTGTGATGGGGCTCTCTGAGCTGGTGCAGACATCTCTTTCTTTTTCTTTCTCCTCTGTCTTTCTCTATTGCTCTCGCTCTCTCTCTCTCTCTTTCTTTCTCTCTCTCTGTCGCTTGCTCGCTCTCTATTGTGGTGTGCGCCAGCGCTTGATGCTGTGCTATTTGACACTCACAAAAACACACACACACATACACCCTGTACCGCATTACCAGCTACCTTTGAAGATTATTTACTATTTAGGGATGGGGGCAGCCAATGGGATTGGCCCACTTGTTTGAGATGTACAGTAGTGTTTTTGGTGGGGGGCGGGGGTTTCTGGGTGTTCTGGCGTGCTCCCACAGCAGAAAGAGAGGAGACCAGCGTGGGAAGGAGGAGGGGAGAAGGGGTGGGGAGGTGCCAGAGTGTCTCTGGTAACCTTGAGACAAGCCTAGTGAGTCCTCTCTGCAGCATGGCATTGTGAGGGAGAAATGCCCTGGGACAGAGGAAGACGGTTTTTTTTTGTGAGCCTACAAAGCTAGAGGGAGTAGGTCAGGTCAAGGGGGCCAACTGGATAGAATGCAGTGGGTGGGATGGCCCAGAATGCCCTTGGAGGACACAAATAATTAAAATTAACTAAAGAATTCTATGTATTGTATTTGTCATTGACTGCATTTTGTTACTTTTGGCAATGCAAATTTTGGGGATTCTTCAATATGTAACTTTATTAGCTGTAAGCTATATGCATTTTTCTACAGAATAGAGTTCTAATTTTGTACACAGGACCTGGGATTCAACTGTTGAGGTTTTTTGTCAGTCTGATGAGACATCATAGCCTTCAACTCGACCTGGTGCATTTTAATGTTTCAAAGTGTATACCCTTTCGACTGTTTATTTGTCAGAATCCTCAGTTACAAATTACAAAGCAGACATTTTCTGGATTCAGGCAATGCCTGTAACCGCAATTAAATTTAAGTAGCATGGATGAGAGGGAGTCTTGTTCATGATAAAAACTGCAGTGTCCTGGCTGGATCTATACCTCTGCTGATGCAGAGCTGGTATATTGTTCTAAGGTGGTCAACTTTCCCATATTACTGTATCTGCTGGGTTTTCAGGTGCTGTTGTCAGGTGTGCTGCGTTAAGCTCGTGTGGTAGGATTGTGATTGCTGATTCAGCCCTGGAGATGCAGCCATGGATAACCTAAAATGGACTATTGCTGTGGGGACGTTGTGCTTCAAATGGTTGAATCATACATATTACGGGGTGAAACAGCTCTGCTTACAATCTTCTATGGCTAACTAGAAGCTTATTCAGGCACTAGAAGAGGAAATTTATAGATTAGCATGTTTCATTCATTTGAATATGAATAAAACATGTTCATCACAAGAAAGCAACCATGAATAAGTTGGATCACGTGCCACAAATCATTTTTGCAAATGTGGAACATATCAAAATGTGAAAGGACTGTTTCAAAGATTTATGAATGGTTAAACTTGGGGTCAATCAATCGGCAGAGCACATAGACCACGGTAGGAAATGAAACAGAACATTACACCTCTCTGAGCTTGTTTCAGACGTACCAGGCTCCACATGCCATCAGCTCTTTTGCGACACATTCCACACCCAACTGAATGCACCCCAGTCATATATCTGCATTTAGTCATGGGAAGAAGACATGTGCACGGCGTCTTGATCACCTGATACTGTGAACAGGAGAATTCCCTGCTTTACCGATGACAGCACCTGTCGCCACAGCCTCTTGTTTTGTCGTCACTTTTTCTCTTCGCTGCCAGGGGTGAAAGGTCAGAGATTAAAGAGCTGGGGGGTGGGCGATCATTTCACACCTGTTAATCCCTGTCTGTTTACCACCTCGGAGTGTAAGGAATCCAGGATCATGTCTGCAGATCAGTTCTGATCCAATTACAACACTGTTAAGACCCACTCATCAGTAATCCAGCTTCACATTTATGCCTCATCAGTCTGTTTGCTCATCTCAGGGATGCACTCAATGGCTTCCAGTAACTAATTGCTCAAATAAAAAGGGCTTTATAAGTGACCATCTTTACATTGTTTTTTTTTCACAGTTCATTCCAATTAACATACTGTAGAATAAAATCTCTTCATTATTATTATTCTGAAAGCAATGATTTTTCAGTCTTTACTCATGTTACTACTAGAATTTTGAAGTTATTTTGTCATTACAGAGTGCCCTCTCTGAACGTGGCCTGTAAATTTGAAATCAGCCTTCAGGTTTTCTACATTTTCTCCCCCATAGAAACGAGAACTATTTGAACTTCTTTCACAATATACATGACATGTGAAATTAAAACGTCTCATATCTATAGATAACGAGGACTAAGAAATAGCAAGCAGAAAACACCATTTACTTATACAGTATAAACATTTGCCAGAAGTCCCTTGGTGTTGACTACAAGACTCTCAGCTGTCTGCCCCTTCCTGTAACAGTACAAAACTCCCAGAAGGTTTATTACAACACAGACACAGAGAAGTGAGAGTGAAGCTTTCAAACCTTTATTCTGCCATAGAATTAAAACCTCAGTGAAGATCCATTATTTTGTGTGCATTGCTATGGAAATGAGTCGATAGTTCTAAAGTTCATGGCAAGTGACAGAATTATCGATCCATTTAACACACCCATATCATGGGCTGGATAATGATGGACAATCACCAGGGAATACGCTGGCTTTCTGAACACCAGGAACCCATATCTGGGCTGAAGAAGGAAGCATGAATAATAGACGGAGATGAAGGGTTGCATAAACAGTAATGAGGACAGGAGGGAAACTCCAACTGCAAAAATCTAAACTAAATCTGTCTGCATAACAATTGCATTGTTTAACTGCAAAATCTAATACACTACATCTAAAAAAATATCAAGTAGTAAGCATGATGAGCTTTGCACTTTGGCATAAACAAAAACACAATGTCATGTATAAAAGGTCAGGTATTTGAGAAAAACAAGAGCACAAATTGTGTGCATTATACAGTTATTACCATCAAACAGAGTACATGGCAAGATGTGGAACTGGTGTTAGTGATTAATGTTCATATGTTCATCTGTTTAGGAGGATAAAGGAAAGTAGGATGAAAAAATGAAGTATCCAAGCCTTTGCTTTGGGAATTAGTCCAATTCTACACAACTAATGACAAGGTTTGTGTAGCAGGCATGTCTGTTTTTCCATGGTAAAAACGTAGAGACAGATTATTATTCCATCAAGCGAGTCTCTAAAGCACTTATGGATCAAAACATGAAACATGTTGCCACCCTGTATTTCTGGCTCTTCGTCATTAGCTGAATGCTGACACTATATTGGATACTTGGGTAAGCAAAATGATTAATATTTGAAATTTTCAATTCAGTGGAAAATGCTGAGCTGAATTTGTTCGTTCCTACTATTCCCTCAGAGCTATTGTCTTAAGGCTAAGGGCTTGGTTTTTTATGCGCTTACTGGAATGACTTTTCATAATACTTTGCAGCATAAAATCCACTTACAGTGTGAAATTTAGCTTATGTCTTCTGCCAACAATCAACATATCATTATTAACACATTCTTTTGTAATTAGTATTAACAACCTTAATTGTAATTTAGATTCTTTCTTTTTTTTTTTTTTGGTTGGCCATAACAAGCACAGGTACAAAGGAAATAGGCATAGAGAGACTAATTTAATTTATTTTTCACAATAGCACTGAGCTTACATGTCTCTGTGTAAACCCGGTGCACATTAATGGCCTGGTGGTGCTGAGGTGTTAGACCTGCTGAATGTTAACTCAAAAGCGACCAAGGACCATATCCCCAAACCAGGGCCGCTTCTCACGTGTCCATCATATCACTACCCATTAATCAATCTGTCCTTTCCATGCTCCTCCTTTTTCCTCATAAAAATCGATAAATTGAGCTCTCCTTTCCATATACCAGGGAGGGCAACCAGTGACCTGAAAGGACAGTGTTGGAAAATTGAATTAAATGGCAGAATTGCAGCTACTGTGGCAGGGAGTGAGTCTCGTCTCCGAACTGATTTTCGATCAGTTTGTTCATGGCATCCGCCTCCCAACCTCTCCTCTACTCCTCCTCCTCCCTTCTCTCTGTCACTGCCATCGTTGCAGTTTCAAAGGCGCAGCGCATTTTCATGCACAAGTGGTCTGCTGTTGCCTAGCAGAGTCAGGGGCAGGTAGAGACAGAAGATGACACATCTCGAGAGAAGAAAGGGAGAGAGCGTTCGAGAGAGAGAGAGAGAGAGAGAGAGAGAAAGATGATTTTCTTTACTCTTCCATTTTATTGCAGTTTTACAATGGTTTCAGTTTAATAATTAAAACCCCACTTAATTGTTTACATCTATTAACACCACAGCACATACAGCAAACCTCTATGATATGCTGTCACAATGGCATTATTATTTGTGTACCTGGTACACATGTTTATATATGTGTGTATTGTACATTATTCCTGTATATGTCTATCCATGCACATACATGTGAATGACTGTACATATAGTCACTGTCATGCCCCACACTAGCGACAACAAAACAGCCCTATACCATCAAAAGCGTGTTTAAAAATTGTATGGTAGTTAAGATAATGTTTTCTTTGTATAAAAATGCTCCTATGATACCAAATGCACCACTGGTGGGCATGGCCATAGAGTTCAACTTTGGTCTTACCCAATCATGGGACCCAGCTCAAATCAAACTGCTAATGGCAAACAGGTGCTTCACTTTGTTTGCTACACCCAGTCAGTGCCTTCTTCAAGCAACTCTTCCTAACAGCCAGATGGAATATATAGGGTGTCTCATTGTTGGTAAAGACACTCAGTGACCCCAATATGCAACCAATCTCTGCAGTTCCCCAAATGTGAGCCCTCAATATTTTTTTAAAATTATATATAAGGTTATGACTATATATAAGGTTCGTGCTAACACTATTTTCCTATATTTTAGAAATATATATTTTACGTTAATAAATCATTGTTTTGAGTATTAGAATAAAAGGATACGTTTCCCATATGTTTGATGTAGGTCATGATCTGTATTATTTATGTGTTTGTGTGTGTGAAAACAAAGCCCCACTCACAAACACATGTGGAAATATTTTACACTTACACAATCTCTCATAGATGTGGTGTTCATGCTGCATACACAACTGACCCACTGGTGGAGGTTTCGGATTGAGTCAGTGAAATGTCAGATTGTATGCTTCAGTCTCTCATATCATTTCACAAACCTTTTCCTAACTGTGTTGCAAATTGACTTGAAAAGTGCTAGCATAAAGAGTTGAACAAAGGCTACTGACCTATATGACCTGAATGGAGATTTTGGCTTTTACAGTTACAGCCAGGTTAGCTGTGAAGAGTACTGGGTTAAAGAAAGCGGGATATATTCAAAATAAACATGTGCAGAACTGAGAACTAATAAGACAGATAATCAGTACGGTTCCTGCTGGAACAAAAGCAGAGGACTAAAGTTCTCTGATGTCCAGCCAAACCCTTCCACAGTAGAACTGGGTGGTATTTGCTTCTGCGTGATAAGGTCGCCTTGAATTATTTCTTATGTGAACGTAAGCTGCAATTGTTTTTCTTGTCCCCGATTTCTACTCTCCCAAATTTGAGTACTCAGTCGTATGTACCATTTGTCGATTCAGTAGCGCACAGACAAACACATGCCCTTCCTCTGAAGCAAGATGAGATAGCGACATGGCAGTAAACTGAACCCCACCCTGTAGGGGCTGCCTACAACAGCCAGCACTAGCACAGGCAGGAATAGATGCCAGGCCGTGGGGCTTATCTCATGCTTAAAACCCAATCTACCAGCAGGAAGAGCCATAGGTCCTTCAACTCCCTCTTGCCCAAAACCAATACCTTTCACCTCTTGCCATGTTACACAATAGATGGAGCAGTGTGATGTGGGTGGCACTATTTTGGGGTGACATCCTTTGAAATTGCCCTGGCGGCAGGGTCACCGAACTGTTTGAAGCATTGCACAGAAGCCATTTTTATGTCTGCAAGCCCACAATGCCAGCATGCTCCACAGTGGGCATTTGGCAGCTATGCCACTTCTGTGTTTGATGGAGTAATTACTGCTGGAGGGTAAGGCATTGGAGAACATGATGGCATACAGTGCTCTGCGCAAAAATGTACTGTGCAAAACATGCCATTTTGCCAGACATACATATGCAGGTACAATTTCCTCACCCATATCTGAGAACCAAAAACTTAACTTGCACACCGATACACTTTCTCATCACCTTTCTTACATTATAATTCTCTCTATCTAAGATTGTAGTTCCACATAAACACTGCTGTTGTATCAATAAAACATACACGGGTTCTCTTTGTAAATGAATTGTGGGAGGCACCCACTATGGCCATATTACGTTATTGTCAATACATCAGGTATGAGAGCATTTAAAGTCCATCCTTTGGTGACTGGCTTAGGAGAGGTGACTGTGAGAGGGCAAAGATACTACACTGCACAGACGCTTTGCAGGATTCACTTAGGCCTATTAAATGACAACAAAAAAAAAACAAAAATAACAAAATAAAAATAGCTGGTGCTTCATTAAGCTGCTAAATCAGAGAAAGAAGCAGAGAAAGCAAAAAAAGAGAAGGGGAAGAGAGGGAGAGCAAGATAGGGGGCAAAATTTTAATGTGTTTTTGTTTTAATTGAGCCTTGATTAAGTGTGCTCTATGATCCTGCTCATTGATTTTCTTTATTAAAATTATGTACAAAAAAATCAAATCTGCATTCTAATAATTTCACCCTTGAACGATTTCAATCAAACAAATAAATGCATAGTGATCCTCAAATATCACACTCCAGTTGTTTGTTTTTTTATGTGCTATTATCATTAATAATAATAATAATAATATAGAAATATAGCACCATGCCATGATCTGTTATTCAAATCTTGATGCGTATTGACACAAGAAACAAAACCTGTGGGGCTAGCCACCATAGTCAAAAGGCACTTGCATTGGGCCATGCTCTCTCATTGTTGCAGCTTCAACCACTGCACACAATGCAAATGTGCAATCACCCTTTCATAAACAAACCTTTCTGGCCCCAGCCTCCTGTGTGTGAGGAATGAAGAGTGTGAGAGAGTGTGGGTGTGGGGGAGGGGATACAGGGAGCAGGGAATGTTGGGATATGCTCAATCCCCCCCCCCCCTTCCTTCCGCCTCACCACAATCAAGGGACTGATGCAGCATAGTACAGAGGGAGAGAGTGAGGCGGTGGGCTTTGTGCATCAAAATGCAATCAGCTATTGCTCCTCATTTGCCTTCGATCTGCGAAGATGCCTGCCCTGGCTCTGCTGCTGCCACCTTGCATCCGCTCTCCAGACGGGCTCCTTGTCAATAGCAATGTTCCCTTGCTCACCACAAAACACAAAACCCAGGCCTGTTTTGCCCAAGCATGCCTGGAACGAGAGGCAAACACTGCACATGCACCGGCCTCATTCTCTTCCCGCCTTAGTGGGACGGCATGGGAAAACAGGGAAAGGAAAAGGGGAGTGTAGGGAAAAGACATAATCACCTTCATCTCCCCTGGAAAAGTCTTGCCCGCTGACCAGAATTAATGAGAATAGACTGCCTCAGACATCCAACAAAAAAAGCCCTCCTGCAGCAACCTTTTGTTCTCCACCAGCTTAAGATTCTGATATCTCTTTCCTCCTTTTTTAAGGAGATATAAATGTGTATGAAATATATGGGCTCCCACAATCCTGCAGTTGTGCCCAGAGCATTCAAAAGAATTGTGTAGGAGGTGTTTGCACCAATACTCTACCACAGTTCCTAATAGAAATAAATATATTAAATATAATAGAAATATAAAATAAAACAATAAAAACCACCAAATTAACTTGTGTGTAAAATATTCACCAATAACCAAAGTACCTTTTACATACATTCATTTTGCAAATACCTTGCACGTCTTGTCTAATAATTAAGACAAAACATCTGTGGGGAAATCTCAAAGTGCTGTGAGATAATAGATATCAATGCTAAAATCCATAATCTTTCTGACCCTTTTAGGGTCCTCTAGCCTTGCTATTAGCCTTAGCCAGCAGGGCTAGAAGACCAAGGTTAATGATGTAACAAGTGTATTGCTACATAGGTCTGAAGTCCAGGACAGAGCAAGTGTCCTAAGCCATCGTTTTACCTCTTCATGTGTTTCATTATGTATCAGCAGAGCGTGCTTGTGTCAGATACAGAAGGCACTTTAACAAATCTGCCACAGCACTGATTTTTCAAAATTACATAGACGTGTGATATTGTAGAGGAAAATGGCTTCGCAGATTACAATAGCGAATGCTCAACTGATTTTTCAGTTACACAACACTGCGGATCCTCAGGTTTCAGAATGCAGCCATAAGGTGGGGTGAAGCTGACACAGGAAGGCTAAAATAGTGGGCAAGAAAACAAACACAAAACATTCAAAATAGAAACGATCACCAAGGCCGGAACTGAATAGAAGAAATTGTGAGTCATGCCATTGCTTCTGTTCAGATGAACGCTGTGGGGAATTTGTCAGTCACAGGGACTGAAGAGGGTTTGGAGAGGTGAGGGCAGACTGCTTTTTGTGCAGGTTCTACATTAAAGGTGACATTTTCACCAATATCCTGGACAAAGTGTAGGCTCTGAACACAATTCCTTAATTATTCTCTTCAGATGGGCATGTTTTTATTATTGTCTAAAAAATTAAGGAAGCCACCCTCATGGAAGTGATGCGTTCTGTCAAATTTCCTCGGTGTATATTGATTTTAATCACTTTCAAAGGTCTGGAAACGCTTCAAGAACATCAGTATCGATGTGGATCACCCAAAATTTAATGCCACCATCAGTCACCACACTGAAGGATTTCAATAAGACAATAAGATTAGCAGATTGGTGCTGACACCATGGAAACTCTGCTACTCCACAGGACCAATGAATCAGGACTTTATATTAAACATCTCATTAAAAATACAGAATGTCCTACAGGCAAGCATCCATACTGTTGTATTGGGGAATGTTTTTTGTTTGCTTTTTTCTGCTTGGCACATAGGAAAGTGTCTGCATTTAACACTACACTGTCAACGTTAGTTTATCGCTCAGGTATACAGCCTTAGGCCTGACATTTAGTATTGTGGTCTGAGCGGCACCATATCCTGTATTTGCTATGCATTGTGTGTCTTAATACCAACACTCCTGTGATGATGGTAAGGCCAGCCGTCTTCAGCACTGCAGAGCAATCTATACCCAATCAATACATTGATAGAGGATTTCATGCTCATTTAATCTGGACAGCACTAGGTGCACCTTCAGCACGCAGTGCAGGCCCCCAACTTGGCTTTTGAGATCAGGCCAAAGTATTGAATCACTTTTCTCAAGACTCCTGATCCCCCACAGGTAGCAAAACGATGGGCTTAGCAACCTTGAAACTGTGTCGAAGACTCTGAGGGGGCAGTGGGGGGAATCGGCTGACAGAGGTTCAGAATAAAGCAAGACCATCACACGTGTCATAAAGCAGTCAGACCAGGCCTGCTCCTTTGTGCGGTTTGCGCTCCGCAACGTGTACACTGAGATTTATGGAGTGGCTTTGCATGCATTATTCATCGATCCCGACCAGCAGCGCTAATTCAAACAGCGAGCCAGGGCTGGGGGGAGGGGTGGGAGGCAGAGGGAGGGGAGCTCTAGATTTATGGACTCCTATGACACCAGCACTCCACCGATGAAGCAGAGCATGGCTGATCCATGAAATATCTCTTGTGAAATGTTTCTTTTCACAACATATAAACAGCTCGCCGTGATGGTCACACTAATGCACAAAGCAGTGCTGTCAATTTCATGTAAAATAACATATGCTCAGATTAAGCGCGCTTAATTATCTTCGCTCATGTTCATATGAGATTTTTCACTGCAGTCTGGAGTATTGTACATGCGTAGGTTATGCTGAAATTTTGCCTTCTATTGTAATCAGCATACTGATACTTGATGAGGCTTTTGGTGGACACCTAAAGCTCGCAGAATGCTTTCGATGCTTTTCTTTGCTTCGCCAGCATTAATGCCTCAACCAGTGATCCATATTAAGATGTTGTCCGAAACCAAACCAAGAGCAAATCCCAACTTGAACACAGGACAGGGAAAATGCTAGTGAGGAGCTGGAACTGACAAAGAGATAAATGCAAGGAGAGTGTGCGAGTCTGTTTATGCCTGCTTGTTTTGTCTCTCCTTTAAGTCACGTGCTCCAGCTCTCCTTCCCCTTTCCATTACACACCTCCTAGCCAATGTTGCAGCAGGCCTAATTGAGAGCTTAGATGTGACAGCGTTCTGAGCTGTTATCCCACCCAACCCATGCTTTCGTAGCAGGCCTCCCTCAGACAATAGAAATGATGCATCCCAATGCTGTGGGAGCATAGCGAGAGGCCAAGGAGCATTGTCTGCTTCGGGACAGCGTAACTGAAGAGGAGGGGAAGAGACAGGGACAGACATGGGGAGCGAGGTCGCAGAGAATGGCATTGAGAGAATCAACCATAGCCAGTCCTGAGTCATCAATGTGGGCAGGATAAGTGAGTGAGTAAGATCAGGTTTCTGAAAGGTCGGGTGTGTGTGCGTGTGCGTGTTTGGGAAGGGGGACTGCTGAGAAGCAGCTGCCAATTGTCTAATTGAGGCTTTCCACCTGCACCAGCCAGACACCAGCATTTTAAACAGGTTACTCTCTGAACCGTAATCCATTCTGGTCCACTGTAATTCAGGACAGTAATTCTTGCTCTTCTGATTGGTTGTCTGCCATTGTGGCCCTCCAAGTGTATGGCAATGGCTGGGGAACTCATAACCAGAAGATTTTCATGGTAAGGGAATACGTAAAGCAAATCAATATTAAGTCAATACTGAATTTGCCCTCATATTTTTCTATAGATGCAGTACAAGCAGTGTTAAACGATGCAAAATTTGTATAGGTTGAGTATCCCTTATCCAAAATGCCTGGGACCAGAAGTGTTTCAGATTTTTATTTTTTTCAGATTTTGGAATATTTGAATATACAGCCATTCCCTGATGTACATCTGAGCTCCATTCTGACTAACCAGTTGTATTTTTCTTTATTTTTACATTTATATTTATAGTACTTTTTATTTTCGGTTGTATGTATGGTTGGTTGTAAGTCGCATAGGTCAGGTATGGAATTTTCCATTTGCTTTGTCATGCGCTCAAAAAGTTGCGGATTTTGGAGCATTTCGAATTTCCGATTTTCGGATTAGGGATGCTCAACCTCTATGAAATTTCCAAACAAAACATTTTACAAAGTGTGAGTTTAATCATAACACCTACCATAATCACAATGCATTTCCTAGAGGTGTCATTTCAATCCAATAAATCACTAGCAAGATGAATTTCATTAACAAATAGCTATGGCTTGACTTGAAATAGTTTGAATTTACTTGCCAGAACTGTCCATTATTAGTTTTCCTTGTGTTTTTGTTTGTTTATTGATTCCTGACAGTTCTACGAGTCTTCCCTTTATGAAATCATTGCATCAGTGCTCTTGTCAGCAGGAATTAATTTTGCACGGTTGACACAGTCATTTTGTGTTTATAATCATATATATCCAAACATTAGCTTTAACTGCACATAAAAAGTGCTGAAGCTGCACTGGCATCCTTGTGAATACTTTGTCTTAACCTTCTCAGAGAAGCCATTATGTAAATGTATACTTTACTCAGTGCTGCGTCATGGTGGTCAGGCCAATTTAGACTCCTAAACATACAGAATATTTCTCATTTGCAATCTAAAATTACAATGCCAATCATGAAATTGGTGATACAGCCAATATATTGATAAATTAATTGTACTGCAGATGAATACACTTTGGGCTGTTTTACATATGTTACCAGTCTCTTCTAAAAAATATATTTTCAAATGCCTGCATTGTTATGCAACCATTACAAATGTATTGTAACAGGTCAATTTAAATATTGGGACAAAGGCCCCAACTGTATTGGCTCATTGATTCAAGCCTAAAACAGCCATCGTAAGTCTATTTGCTATTAATTACTACTTCACACTGCAGCAAGGGATTCCATTTTTAACCGTATCCCACTGTTAAAATGCAGTTGGGATTTTACTGTGGATGATGCACAGGTATACCACGTGGGGAAGGAGTCACAGAGGAATTTGTACTGTCTTTTCCCGGCAAGGGCATAGAGGTAGACAAAGTGGGAGCTGCTATTATAAAAGCTATTTTTAGACTTACGTTCTCTCACTCTATTACCTTCTCTCTCTCTCTCTTTCTCTCTCTCTCTCAGGCTGCAAGGTGCTGATGCTGTGATTCTCAAGAAGCAGAGCGTACCTGGTTGATGCAGTGAAGAGCTCCTTGAGGATAATCTTGAGCAAGGTAGCTAAACTCACAAGCTCTCTCAATCTCTCTCTCGCTCCAAGTCAAAGATAGATGTGTTCTGACTTAAAGACAGGAGTGCAAAATGGTGCTTGATTGATATATTCTATGCTATTACAGGCACACCACACATCCTCAGCATTCTTAGTGGTAATATGTGGCTTTTAGCTCTGTACATCCATTAGTTTGTACACAAGCCAGACTGAATTCAGCTGTCCCTGACTTAAATACACAACTGCAATAGAATATATATATATATATATATATATAAAACATATAATATAATGTGTGAAGCCTTTACATTACAAATTTGACTATATACATATTAGATACACAGGTTTTAACAATAAGACATACTGTCACCTGCTTTTAAAAGATCCATGGTACACCTCATGCCACTGATCACATGGGGTCTGAGTAATTGTGATTTTTCTCAGTTTTGAATGCCACGATGTTCAAGCCAGAAAAAAAAATCAGCTAAACCAAACGAAAAAAGGTAAAACCTGTCTCTTTGCTGGAGACGGAAACTGTAACCACCGTCTTCACTTCCTTGTCGTTAGCTTCCGTTTTATAAGGCGTTTCAGTCTGACTGAGGCATCTCGCGTGCAGATCACACACCGTACATTGTCATACGTTATTTCACTGACGACCTTCATACTGGCTTTTCTAATGCACAGCAGCACCTCTTACTTCATTCTGAGCACACTTCCGTACACAGTCGCAAGTTCACACTTTGGATTTTCGAAAGATAAATTGTGACCTTTAAGCTGCAAAGAAAATTAGGTGTAGATGTCAACTATATGCTGCTGCCTCCCCCATCAGCCAGCTCTGAAAAAAAACAGAACCTAAAAAACTGTTTGCAAGTGGCAGAAAGTGAAAGAAAAAAAACATCCCTTAAAATAGAACGACAAAAAAGAGAAGTGCAAAAAAGGCATGTGCGCATTTCAACGGAGTAGAGCTGTGGGTGAGCGAGACAGAGAAACCCGTTTACTGCGTGACAGGGGACAGGGGGGACGGAGGGATTCTGCAGGATACGCTGGGATTGACTAGGTTTAAAACCGGCCAGGCTGAGGACACAAGGGAGCGTGAGAACAAAGAGGAATCAGGGAACGAATAAGAACAAAGCAGTGGAAAGAGGTTCGTACCATAGAGAAATACGATCAAATAAAAGGAGAACAAGACTAAGAGAAGACCAAGAAGACAACTGTTCCTGGCTGGTACGCAACGGTAAAAAATCATTTGAAAATGGGCAAGTGGAAGGGGGAGGACTTGGGAAGTCAAACGGCTTTGTTTCAGCACCCTAGTACCAAACAAGGGTTCTTCGTACTTACCTTCCTTGCATTGTTGTCTCAAAAGAGGACAGTGATGCAATGATAACAAATGAAGCGGCGGAAGGCTTGTTGAATAATTCTTTCAGAGACGATGTGGTTCAAGCTCATGTTGACGACATCGAGGCTGGGAGTGGACCAACTGGTCCATTATTCACTGTATCTCTGTCCTCTCTTGCAAATGCTCTTTACATGCCTGTAATCAGGTTATTGGGCAACAGTGGCAGAGGAGAGGGGCGCGTGCATGACTGTGCACATACTGTATGTGCCTGAATGCGAGTGTTCATGTGTGTACACATTTGATGCACGGTAAATAGTTAAACACGTATGAAAGCAGGAACACACACACCGCACAGGGGGAGAGCAATCTGCTGGAATGGTAGATGAACGAGCCGCTAGGCAGCCTCTGCGTTGGCGTGCACAGTGTGCGCGCAGGGAAGGAGCTGCATGTGGTCGGACCAGAGAATGGCTCCGCTGCTGGTTGCCAGGAGACCAACTGGCTGATGATGGCTCTCTTAGAAGATACGAGATACACTCGGAGCAAAAAAAAGCCAGCTCAGTCAGCTGTGTGCAGATCAGGGTCACAGGCTCATTACCAGCACATCTGTAATTCATCCATATCAGATGCAACCTGCAGGGGGGTGAAAGGACCACTTATAGCTATTGAGATGTGATCCAGTTCTGGCCAGTACATGATGCTGTGGGGTGTCAAATGACTATCTGTGATAGTTTATGTGTCCTCCTATTTAGGTATGGCTCTGGATAGGACACTGTGCTGCTGCTGGGTAGGAGGGTGTTCAAATAAATATGTATTAATGTTGAATTGTGCTCTAGTTCTGTTCTGCTGATAGGCTCTCTCTGGTGTCTTTGGGTTTAGATTATAATGGCACAGACGTGGCTGTAATGATGCAGTATTGACACGGGTGCGAGGGCTGTTGACTGTGATTCCCCTGTCTAACTGGCTTTCCTTCTCCCATGACTAGCAGAGGTCTATTTCCCTTTTTTCCTTCTCGGCATAACTCATTTTGGGCTAGATCAAGCAATGGTGTTTTTGGAAAAAAATGCACTTCAACTCTCTGTGCAAAGAAGCATTAAATTGACATTTGCAGCACGTGTTTTCTTTACCATTATTTCCGTTTGCTGCTGTATCAGTCTCTGTGTGACTGGCCCCCACTCTCCTGCCCCACTTAAGTTATTCCCCCAGCATGCAGCAGTGCTGTTAATTTCCTGGAGAACTGCTCTCATTTTGACCAATCCTAGCCACAGAGACCTGCATCACGCTGCCAATCTCTCACCACAGAGACTTCTATTACCCAACATACCCTGCTCTCAATCAACATTATAGCTGTGCATGTTGGTGAGTGGGTGTGCTTTCTCCTGTCAAAGGATGTCAAATCTTCTCACCCAGCCTTTCAGTAAAGGAACATTTTAAGAGCCACTCTGCTTTATAAAGCATCTGCATTGTACAGAAATGAAAGCCCTTTCCCGCCAACTGAAGCTATTCTGGTTTGGCACTGTGGTCAAGACCACAAAGGTATCCTCCCAGCAAGAAGTAGAATCAACTACCCTCTGGTTACAGGTGCTCTGCAGCTCTTTCTCTCTCTCTCGCTCCTCACAGCTCATTTATGTTATTAAATAATAACATGATTAGTGCCGTAATTATAATGCTTATTTTTTCAGAAGATGTTGGGGTTCTATGAAAACAATTGTCGGTAGTTTAGAAAGAATAATTAATTCACATTTGAAAAAGAATGGGGAAAAGGCAGTATCTGCAAAGACAGCACACAAGCTGTTCTGAGCACACCGAGTCAGTGATCCCTGAAAATACTCATTCATAAATGCCTGCTGTGTCCAACCAAACACTTTCCCTGGGGGTTACTTTCTTGTAGAGCTGCTCTGTAGGTGCCTTCTAAAGCTGTATGATTTGCATTATTTTTTATCAGGTCTAGAGTCATTGGTCCTGCTGCACTGCACCAGTGCTGAGTGAGTTATAAAAAAAAACTATGCTTTACCCCACCATGTCATCATGTACAATAGCAGAAGAGCACAATACTTTCTCTGCAGTGGCCTTCCTCTGAGCAAGCGTGCTATCATGAGATGAATCTCCAAAAAAGGAACTTTTCTCTGGAATATCCTGGGGCTTTTTCTCAATGCTGTACCTGGTGGGAGGCGAAGGGGGGAGGGTTGGCTTCTCTCCTCTTCCCGTGCTGATGCACAATGGCCTTGTGAGAGTAAAGAGCACACTCTGCCTCCAGCCACAGCCGACCTCAGCAACGGGACACTGGTTTGTAACGTAAAAGAGCACTTTCCGCTCGCTCCCGTCTTTGGGCCACCGGGGTGTTGGCCTACACTCTCTGGCGTGGACCTTGGTGACATCCGTGTCCCCAAATCGCTCCCATTCCACAATAGACCCTCTCCCCCCCACCCATTCCCCCTACCCCCTGAGAGTGAACTGAGGCAGTTTGTCCTCGTGGCCCACGTCCTGCACAAGGTCGTCTTTCACCACCCAAATTCAAAGCTTACCCTGCTTGTCCTAAAGGCCGGCTGCAGATGCAGGCTTGTTAAAGAGAGAGAGAGACCCTCACAGAACTGGAACTTTTCAGGAGGTCATGCCAGCCCCTTCGTTCCACCCCCGAGCCCCTCACAGAGATGCCCCACTCCATTCTCCATGACTGAGCTGCTTCTTCTCCACGGTCGGCCCTCACTCTCAACAGCATAATCACCTTCTCTGTCCCTCTGGCATCCAGGGCCTCTTTGTGCCCTCTTCTGGGCTGCTCGAGCCCATCGCCACCAGCCCTGATGTGGGCTTTCAACTCCTAGGGTCTTTCTTACAGGCAGCTGTTCAGTGTGGGTCTTTTCTCAAAACCACACACAACTGCCTGTTGTGTTTCTGGATGTGTCACAGTGGCACCAATAAAAGCAGAACTGTGATCAGCCTGCCTTGTGGTTAATTGCAGCCCTAGCAGGCATGCCTCAGTGGCCATTTGCAATCAGCATTTGTTATCCCTCTGTATCTAGCACATGTGTCCCGATGGATTTCCTATTACAGGAAATGAATATTGCACGTGAAAGGCATAACTTGTCACACTTATTACAAGGATTATTTATTTACTTCGCTGACACTTTCATCCAGAGTGAATTAAAATGCAGTAATTGTATTATATATTAAATCCAGATCACAGGATCACTAAGGAACATTGGTTTACTGGCACACTATGACAGTATATGGACACAATTAAGAAGGCCTTATTATGGTCAAAAATATATCAGTAAAAATATACAGCAAATCAAATGTATAATTCACTACCAATATCCCATGCTCACCTTGTTTACCTCTTACATCTTTACAGGCATTCAGAAGAGGGTATAGAGTATTCTGGCTATCTGGCACTGCAGTTCCTTATTTGGTACATACATTCACTCAGTAGATGAGCAAGCCTGTCAGAGGACATACTATGCTTAAGATATGAATGATTGCCTCATGAAAAGAGAACACCATTTTGCCTGTTTAAAATACGTTGTTTATGGCATTTCCTCATTTTTTTGCGTCAACTTTGCAAATTGTCCCACCTACAGGTCCTGATCTCATGTATACCAACAGCACAACAGCACAGACCTTAACCTGGAATTGATTTTGCAATTTTTCTGTGACCTGATAAAAAGGATTCAAACAAATGCTTTGCCTTTATGGTTGGCTTGAAGAATAGGCTCCATAGGCTATATAAACATGTGAATACATATTATATTCATAAAGAAGAGGCATACATGATGGATTCAGCTAACAGACTTTATCTTCTGCTAAATCTGAGAGCCTGTCCATAGTTATAATAAAATTAAGAATAAAAAGAATGAAAAACTATTTAATTACAGTATTATTTTACGAAAATTAATTACGGCAAATAATTTCACTTAATTTAATGGTGGTTTTAGTTCATTGAATCTGAATGTGCGTGTTTGTTTTTCAGTGAAAGCGCTTTTCACTGTGCCACTTGCCACACTCACAAAACATCTAACCTAACATTTTTTGAGAACAAAAAGCAGCACTTCCATTTACTTGTAGGTCAGAGTTAATGACTAAATGCTGATGCTGTCTGAAGCATAAGCTAAGACTGAGGAGTCATTGAATGTCCATTGAAACTAAAATACAGAAAAACCCCTGGATTGCTAAAGAACTCATTCAGCTTGGGGGTGGGAGGGGGGCTAAGGGAATTAACACAAAGATTCACTTCTTGTTATCCTGTTTAAAACAAACATGCATTTCTCAATAGGGAAATCAGTTCTAATATAGGGTACATGGGTGGCAGAACAACTGCATGTTTGATTGACAGTCAAATGATTTGTAAATACTTGACTGATGATAAAGGTCTTTGTATATAAAGTTTTATATACTTGCATCTGAATTTGAGAGTAAGCAAAAATAGAGACAGTAAAAATGGAGGGAGAGAGAAAGAGAGGGGTAGAGGGAGAGTGCTTCTTTGTACTGTGTGTCTGTTATTGTCTTCTCTGCTTAGGTTTGCCGGCCATGGGGAACCTCATTAAGGTCCTTGGCAAGGATTTAGAAAACTGTCCACATTTTTTCCTGGACTTTGAAAGTAAGTGTGCGCTGACGTGTGTGTGAGCAATGGGGGGGAGGGGGTTCAACAGAGGGTGGGGGGGGCAAAACAGGTCGGGTGGGGGGACAGGGGCATGAGAATGGGAAGAGGGACGGGACTTATGTTGGGGTGCATTTTTTTATTTCTGGACAATCTTTCATCTCGCTCTGGATCATCATCCACCTCCCATCCTACTCTCCATTTGTATCACTGTATCCACTTGGGATGAAAACCCTTTAAATGCTTCCCCAGTCCTCCCTTTCCACACCTACTTCCCTTTGCCCCACAGACGTGTCCCTCTTACAGTACATGTTCTTCTAAATACCCAGTCTTCATAGTCTGTCAGTGTGGGGGGGCTCTACTCGCCCATTTTGGGAGTGAAATGGGGTGGTGCAGATGATCCAGGAGTTAAGGGAGAGTGTCTGTGAGTCTGCGTCAACATGGCAGCACCCCGCAAAACCCTCCCACCACTGCCCTGCCATCCCCCTCGCTCCGCCAAGGCCCCTCCCACCCCCTCCCCTGCTCCGACTCAACACACACACATACACACACCCACCCCCCTCATCCACATGCCTCTCCCTTCTTCTGTTCCAGGGGACTCATGGGAAATCTCCTGAAAGTGCTGTCTTGCGCCGAACTTGAGCATGGCCAAATAGTTTTCCTTGACTTTGAACGTGAGACCATTGGCTTCTTATTTTTTGCGTTCTTTTTTTAAGTTATCTCTTTCCATGCCTTTCCCTCCTATTTCTCATTTCCATGCTTGTGTGTTGCCTGGCATTCAGAGAGCATTTATTTTGTGTTTTGCACCTCTTTAGCAAAATATAACAATTTGATTGAACCTACAGTACATGGAAAGTTTTACACAGAAATCTAAAAAAGATGTAGCCTTTTCAACACAAACTGCAATGCATTGTGATGAAAACTGCAATAAAAGCATATGGATACAAATAAATTAAAGAAAGGTGCAAACATATATATAAAATAAATGCTATGGTGTTTGAGGGTGTATCACTTACTAACACATCAGTGCAACAGCCTGTATTTATAATAAGCACCTCAATGACACAATACAGAAAATAATAAATCTGTATAAAAACTCTTAAATTTGTCAAAACGTGACAACACATCAAATGTGTGGGAGACTCACTAACAGCAATCCTTTAAGTGTGACCCCTTTACCTCATACGTTTATCAGAATGCCATGTTTGTTATTTCTACATTGATTTTACAGTACAACAATCTATGATCATTTCCATTCCACTGTCATCTCTCCTTTTATTTCCTTTGCAATCCTGTCATATGCTCACTATGTGTGTCCATCAAAACTAGTTGTGAACCTGGCCTAAGGGGTAGCAGAATCACACACGCCACTGTTTTCTGAATAACTTTGATTTCCAGCCCCTTTTTGGCCCCTTTCATGTGGGCTCCTTCTAACCCTCGTCTAACCACTCTTTCCCCCTTTCCCTCTTTCCAGTGTCTCCACGATTTAACAACAATGCTCCCTACTCTTTGGTTGAGATACGTTCTTCTCCGGCAGGCTTGTCCATGCCTGGTCTTGCAGGGCTGCAGTCTGACAGGGTTCCCCAGTTCTATTAAAGTCATTAGCACTCTCAGAAATGGGGCCAAAGGCTCAGATGGTCCAGTGCGGCACAATTATTGGTAGATGATATTGGTACTAAGATGAAACAGAAACTTAACTGACAGCAGCCCTTCAAGATGAGCATTGGGCACCCCTGCCCCACTGAAATCATCTGTGTTCAAATGACTGAATTAATATGTCAAAAAAAGGAATATGTAAATACCTACATATATGCCTAATACAATAAGCTAGTCTATCATGGAGCTTGCTTACATAGTCAGACAGATTCAGGTAAGGCAGGGTAAAGTACAGCACAGTACAGAAGTGTCCCAGCTCTCCCTGGGGAAACACAGGCTCAGAGGAAAACAAAACTGCGAAGGTTCATTTGTCAGGTGTGATTTGCTGGCTTACACCTGGATGAAGGTGATAGCTATCTGTGGTACTAGTCATTTGCTGAGGAAACCCTGTGGTGTCACAACAGCACCGCCTCACAATCAAACTCATTAAATTAATGATGCTGTTCCCTGCCACCCACAGAGCTGGTAAAACAGGTCATGTCAGGTAATTATGGTCACTGTGCCGTAGGCCTCTGATTCCGCTCTTACAGTTTCCAAACTTGAGATAGCATTGTTGAGCACATCCTACAAAGTCAAGAGATCTGAGGAAATGGCTTGACCAGTAAAAAAAAGATTGATTCTTCTATCAATGCAGTGCAGTACACCGCTGTGGGGGAGTCATTAGTGCAAGATCTACACACAGATGTACATACACAGCACACACACACACACAAACACAAAGGGCCCTATCATTTCCTGCCACTTAAATACACTCCCAGTACCTTTAAAAAGGAGGAACAAACACATGCATGGATCGTCTGCCTGGTTCATCCTGCCCCGCCCGACGTGATCGGCTCCAAACCGCAAATCTCCTACTCAGTTCCTCTTACAGACACACCCACAAACAAAGCTGGCAGTGTCACCATGGAGCCAACACTGCGATAACTGCGTTTTACACAGATAGGCAGGGAGAGCAGGGGGAGGGGTGAGAGAGGAAGAGGGAGAGAGAGAAGAGAGAGAGAGAGAGAGAGAGAGAGAGAGGAAGAGAAAAAGAGATCAGGACAGAGAGCCTGGAGGTGCTCTGCTGCCTGTTTGCTAGCTCAGCTAATGGCACAATGGCCACCAGCTGCAAATGTTTACTGTCTAATTTATTGAAACAGGCACAGTGGGAAAGAATGAGAGAGAGACATGGCCATCAGTGCCGGTATCCTTCCTTCCATCTTTATTACCTATTTATGTTCAACATAGAGGCACTGGGAGACTTGAACCCTTTTAAAATGAACATATGAGAACCCTTCATGTTACTGACCATTTCAAGAGCAACCTAGCTGAAGTACCAGTTAAAAGCTTCCTACTATAGGCCTGCCTTGGATTTAAGCCCATAACCCTCTGTCACTATCCCTTTAGCCAAGTTATTCTTCCTACACCAAGACAAGAATGCCTACATGAAAACAAAAATGTAATAATTATTTGATTCAAGGCAAGATTGTTCATATGTTCACTCAAAGGGTTCACTCAACAACATAAACTGATATGTTGTCAAAGGAAAATGTTTCTTTTTTCCTTGAATATGAAACGGGCTGATGTGCATATATGCCCATTCCATATTTCATACAAGGAGCATGGCAGCTGAAAGGGAGTGCACACCTCAAATGCACTTGCCCTATTTCAACCAGTACAAGCCACACAGCACCACAGGAGAGCTAGTGCTTGCTAAAGGAGGTGTGGCTCTCCCAGACGACAACTGTTAGCCTTGGGAGCACCTGGCATGTTACTGTGAGAAGCTTACACGCTGGTAACCCCAGTAGCCCTGATTTAGGATTGACTTAGGCCCAACCAACTATTGGAGGAATGAGGCCATCTGTGTTCTACTGCTTCAGACTCCCGGCCACAGTAGACAAATGGCCTCAGTTTAAACATGCAATGTCTCAACTTCTTCACCCAATCTGTGACAAGCACGTGGGACAGGAAATTATTTTAGACAGTCTTGTAGGGGAAACTCGGGCTTATTTCACATAGTGTTTTTTTTCTGCAGAACTAAATCAGATTGAGCGCAGCAGAGTAAAACCCCACCCAGGATTTGAGACTCAAGGCTTAAACTTTGCTCCGTGGAAAAGCTGACTATTGACAGCCCTTTGCAGCTCTGCAGAGCCTTTGCTGATTGATAAACGCTCCCTACGAGGGGCCTCCTCTGAAAAGTTCAGACCCCTGAGACAGAGATAGCGGGAGGGAGGAAGGAAGATGTGATGTAAAAGAGGGCAGCGCACAATCTAGCCTACCATACAGATTTTTTCCCACACGGCCCCGAGTGCTCTCTCCCTAATGCATGACCAACGACATTAGTGACACGAGCTCTACAGAGAAACAGCTGTCAGTCTGGGTGGAGCAGACAGATTACACAGGGACGCTCAAAGCAGTCCCTTCTGTTGCTCTCCCAGCGTGGGTTTATGTACTAAACTTCCCCCCTAGATCTTTTTATTTCAACAAGATTAATGCCTCAAAATGCATGGCGATTACATGCACGCAAATTATGCTCATTGTGGCGAGACTGGCCAGTTGTGGTCTCCGGACTCATTTCTACTAAAGTGAATTCCCCCGCAGCTGGTCAAGTCCCAGCTAAAAACTCTTACATTCACTCACACTGAGGATTAGGCCGTAAGCTCCAAGCTCCAGATAGCAAAGGCTCTCTAAAACCAGCTACTAGCAGCACAGTCTGTGTGTGACAGAATGACCATGTGACCCTGGGCTCAGTGAAGTTTATAAAGGGATAACTACCTTCTCTCGCTCTCTCTCACCTCATCGTCCCCTTGCCTCCCCCTGCCCCGCCTGGCTATTTCTTCCCTCTCTGCGCAGACGCCCAGCCCACAGAGGCAGAGACGGCAGTGTGGAACCAGGTGAGCGCTGTGCTAGAGGAGGCTCATGGGATACTGGCGGAGCTGCAGTCTTACAATGGGGCGGGGCAAGAGATAAGAGAGGTGAGGATGCTACATTGCATATCAACGAAGTACCATGACATTACACCAAATCTAAACTCAAGTTATTTTGAATTTTTGGTACTGCCTTTGACCTTTAAACTTTGACCTTTGAATTTTTGGTGCTGCAGCTTTAATCTGCTAAACGATTGATAATAGGTCTAAATGGCTTTATGGATTTACTCAAATAGCTAAAAACTTGGCAAGGCCAGATAGGAGCAAATGTAGTTATGGTCCTGCATAAAATACTGAATTAAATCTTTTTTGAATTACATTACTACTGCCTTGCTACTGCTGAACACAACATGGACATTACAGTTGATCTGTGTCTCTCTTCACAGGCTATTCAGAACCCAAGTGACCTACAGCTGCAGGAGAAGGCTTGGAATGCAGTCTGCCCTCTGGTGGCCAAACTGAAGCGCTTCTATGAGTTCTCCCTGAGGCTGGGTACGTGGCAAGCTGTACTCCTGCACGGCGTTCATTCAGCAAACTAATTAAGCACTGCAAACTGAGAAAAAAATACCCACTATCTTTTGTGGATTTTGCATCCCCTTCCCATCCCTGCGATACATAAAGAATCTTGCACTAGGCAGCTGTTTGAGCCCCCCCCACAACCACTCGACTGCTGACCTCACTGTACCGTTCCCATGGCAACAGAATCTGCCACGTCGAGTAGAACGAGGAAGGAGGGGCTGTGAATACTGATGACACCTGTTCGTCTCTTGCTGTCATTTTGCTGTCACCCTCCCACAGCTCCGACGGCGTCCTCCACAGCACACAAAGCAAAGACTACTCCTAGCATCCTCCCACCTCCTCTAACCCCCTTCATTCCCCACAATTCTTGAGTGTAAATACGGGGACAAGGCATTTTGCTGACCATACAATAGATTTGGATTGCAGAGGGACCTTTATAGCTAACAAAAATATCATTTCTTTATTTATAGAATTGCTGATGCATATTTAATGAGCGGACGAGATAGCTCTTCCAGAGGTTTACTAAACATACAGTATAGACTTTCAGGAGATAGATTCTCCAACATATTGTGGCTGGGAAGAGTCAAAGGGTGGTGGCTTTCACCAGAAACGGTGAATTCTTATTGTACCATATTGCATTCATTACATTTGACTGACTGGAACAAATCCTGAATTATTCCACTCCTTCAGACACAGAATGGCAGCCCTTGTAACACAGCATGGTTAAATGCAGTCATAATAAGAATATGTATGACAGAATATGCTGTAAAACATTTGCTGACAGTAATTGTATTGTGATGACATACCCTGATCATGCAGCTTTTACCTGCAGTGTCACCAGACAGTCACCTGCAGTAATGGATAACTAAAGATCTCTCTGAATAACTGCAGTGGCGCACCTGTCAGATAAGGTGCACCTTTGGAGTCAGATTCTTTTTTGTTTAAAAGTGCTGTTGCAGCATTCTTTTTAAAAAGTCAGTATTTTTTCAATGTATTTAGCTCCCCTGCACACTCTCTACCTTGTGATCCAAAATAATTATGACCACAATCGTTATGGGTCATAGTAACGAGACAGATCCGTGGCTCAGAAGCAGAGCAATGGGTTGTTGGACCGCTTACCTGGGAAGTAGGGGGTAGTTTGGCTGAGGGATGTCAGGAGACACATGAAAGAAAAACACAAGACCCACATAATTAGTGCAACTGTTTGGCTGCTATTCGTTGGCACTTACTGGCAGATATTTTGCATTTCGTTCTCTCAGTTTCACTGGTATTCAGCAGGCATGTTTATCTTGTCCTGCATTTCATTGCAATGTTGAATGAGGACTTAAAGCATTCCAATGGTATGTAAAAATAATCAACGACAATGACTTCTTGTCACACATCTGATAACTGATTAATGGGAGTGAATGTGTTGTCTGTGAATGATTAATTTGACTGATTGTCAATGACTAACTGTACCAGAAATGTGTCCAAGCAAGCCAAACAGGGACCCTGAACATAAGTAGAAGCCAAAATCATTATCCATTTCCTGATTATATTAACTAGCGACTGTCACACCATTTATTTATGGAAATTTCAATTCGATTAGTCAGATAGCATAGCTTTGCTCACCGGAACTGTGTGTATGACATTTTACAGGCAGCGATTAGTGGACACAGAAAATGTGCATAATTGCATAAAGTGTATGGCAGAAAGGAGTGCATACCTACCAAGATTAAGGAAAGTCAGTGGGACTGAAATGGGTCCAGATCCACACTATGAAGTAAAATGGAGCATGTAATTATCCGACTTCAAGGCAGAACCATCTGCTGTATATGTGGGGAGTGTTGTGTAAAGAAGAAATAAAGCCCAATTTCGCTGTACCTGGCATAGTGCACTGATGGCCTCCCAAGCAATGAAGTCAATGGGGTGTTAACTTGCTGGGATAGTAACAATAAACTTTTTATTTCTTTTTTAAAACCCACTTTGTTTTTGAACAGTGCATTTCAACAAGTCTTCTGTTAGTCTTGATCTAGATGTTAGAGTGAGTTTTCATGACTTTGCTGTGATACCAGTTTGGGTATGTCAGCAGTTCAGTGCTTCATGATTTTGGCTTTGCGCCACTGGTAAACTGGAGGAGAAAGGGACCTGATATTTGAGGTGGGGTACTGACAGGCAATTTTGTTTTTCAGAGAATGCACTGCGTAGCCTGTTGGAGGCGCTGACGAGCCCACCCTACGCCCCCATGCAGCACCTGGAGCGGGAGCAGGCTCTGGCTAAGCAGTTCGCTGAGATCCTGCACTTCACGCTCAGCTTCGATGAGCTCAAGGTGAGGGGGAGGAGAGAGAACAGGGGCGTTTCCATGGCAATAAAAATCCTGTTCTCATCGGGCTATGCATTCATGAGAAACCGCTTATGGCAGAATTACATTCAGAAAGCCTGTCATGTACAATATCAGCAGGATGTGGAAACAGGATGGTTTCATCTTCATTTACCAGTTCCCAGTAAATAACTTTCAAATACAATGTGTCTGCCTTGTAAACTGGAAATCGAAACCAACTACATTTGCCAGCCATCTGCTCTGGCTGTTTAATCTGCAGCTGATCCACACTTTAGCTTTACCAGGTGAATTAACATCCAGAATATGATTCATAAAACACACAGGCTTTCAAGCTGACCTTGCACCCTTGCGATACAAGATTAACTTTCCCCTTATTTGGAGAATTGGATTTGTAACTAAAGAATACTGGTTACCCTGGATAAAATCAGGTTCCTGAAATGGAGGCTCTGTTCATAACCAGCCCAGGTCAAAATTTCCTTTGGGTTGTAGATGCCTGTTTAAAAGGCAAAAAAGGCTCCCAGTCAAGGTTTTATCCCAATTCTGATACATTTCTGAATAAAAAACAAAAGGCATTTTGAATGGGCATGTAAGGGTTGCTTATGTAGCCCTACCACTTGTTTGTCTTGCATGTCTAACACATACTACTGTACAGCATCATTATGTTATAACCTGACTATGCTCTGATTTTTGTCACAGCAAATGAGTGTTCCATTTGATAGCACCATTTCCCCTGCTCTTCCCCTGCAGATGACAAATCCAGCCATTCAGAATGACTTCAGCTACTACAGGAGGACCATAAGCAGGAACCGACTAAACAACCAGCAGGTAACCGTGCTATGACTCAACGGCACATGGGTCACAGCAAGTCCAAGTAGTGTGTAAACACTACCAAGCATTCAGTGCAAAATGCATATATTTACCAAGCCTATTGACCAAACCCTATAGTATGCCTTTTACATAGAGCCCCTCTTACTCTCTATTGGGTTTGGACAACTGCTGCAGTTTGAGACCATGCTTAATACTCCCCCATCCTTCTGCCACAGCTGGACGCTGAGAATGAGGTGAACAATGAAATGGCAAATCGAATGTCACTGTTCTACGCAGAGGCCACGCCTATGCTGAAGACCCTCAGCAATGCCACCACTAAGTTTGTGTCAGAGGTGAGTCCCAAAAAGAACAGCTACCCTTCATCTCGGCCAGATTGATCCCGTCTGGATTCATACCAACTTCCCCACTGACTTTCAGTGATCTCTTGAGTCCTGATTCATAAAAGAATCTTTCTCAAACATAACATTATTTGTGAACCGAACAATTAATAATTTGGAAAATTTTCTACTCATCTAGCCCAAAGCCCAAGCCCATATTATTAACTTGTTTGCTTGTCTGAGCTGGTCACCCTACAAACCCCAATGATACATATTCACGATGTATGGCTGTATTAGCATTAAAAACACAGATTTAGGGTAAAAAAAGAGAAAGACAGGACTCTTTTACACTGAGCAAACAACTTACCCATATCCACTATGAAGAATCATAAATGCGTCCCCATTGTTGACACTCGACGCTCCCTCTGGTGGCCTTGACTGGTATTGCTGGTATTGATTAACACTGCGACTTTCTTCTCAGAACAAGACGCTGCCGATTGAGGACACAACGGACTGCTTGAGCACCATGGCCTGCGTGTGCCGAGTCATGTTGGAGACTCCGTGAGTTTCTCCTCAGTCTTAGTCTGCTACATTTCAGTTGTTGGTCAGTTTGTTCCCTCAAAATGCTAGCTCTCATTCGTGGTGAATTAATGTGGATTATGTAGCCTTGTGTAGTCAGCTAGCTAGTTTAAACAAAAATGTCTTTTTTCCCCTTAGGCCGTCTACCGTACCGTTAGTGTAGTTAGTTTTTTTTTTTTTTTTAATTTGTGTATTTCTGTAAAGCAATTGTTATGAAACGATGAAACAAGTAACGCTGAGACTAGATTTGTTTTCTAATATATGAGAGCACTTGAGAGCAAAGCATATGGAAAGATGAATGGTAATAAAGATTTATGTAACTTATATAAACGTATATAACATTCATCTTTAATTTTATGTTATTGGACTTTACAGTGAATTACTTAAGTTATCAGGAATGTTAAGTGATGTTTGGCAGCCATGTTGCCACAGAGAAATCACTACTCAGCAGCTGAGCAAGCTGTGGCTAAATACTCTGGTCTAAGGAGGCAGCAGGAAAAACAGTGCTTGCAGGAGTTCACTCGGGTGTTGCTAATGGTGCCTGTCCATCTCTCCGTCTGTCTGTCCGCAGGGAGTACAGGTGCCGCTTCACCAACACGGACACCATGCTGTTCTGCATGAGGGTGATGGTGGGCGTCATCATCCTCTATGACCACGTCCACCCTGTGGGCGCCTTCGCCAAGACCTCCAAGATCGACGTAAGAGCCCACAACCGAGTGAAAGAGATAAGATTAGCATGGCCTGCAAAGGGTTCCAAAACTTGGAATCAATGGGAATGGCAGCAATCACTGCGTTTTAGATCACTCTTTAACCTGGTCTTTGCATTATTATACAGGACAGACAACATCATCAACTGATACTGGATCAGTTGAGAAAGCACAGCATTACATAAACATTTGATTCACATTTAATACCTATTTGACTTCACTGCTGTGCAATAATAGCCATAATAGCATATACTAGTTATAAAGTTAATTGTTCAACCAAATCATATCCACACAAGCAAATATAACAGCAATACCCTTGCTCATCCATCCACTCAACTATAATTGGTAAATGTTGGAAGAGACCAGTGGCATAGGTCTTACACATAAAAATCTAAAAATGAAAAGTGGCGCCCACCAAAAGTGGTTTGTCAGTTTTGGTAGTGAATGCTGATTATAGAAAGGATCCCCTCTTACAGAGTTTATGTCATGAGTGGGGAGATGTCTGCTGCAGACTGTTGGCTGGTGGCTGGGGCTTGGTGGATGTGGGTTCAGGGGGAGTCGTGCCATCAGAGCAGCAGGGGGGATCGGGTTCAGAGAGGTGTGACATTTCCTCTGAGGAGCCCTGTCTGTGTCTTTGTTGTCTACAGATGAAAGGCTGCATCAAGGTTTTGAAAGAACAGCCTTCTAACAGCGTGGAGGGACTACTGAATGCACTGAGGTCAGTACTGCAAGGGCAGAAACTAATCAGTGTACTGAGGTCAGTGCTGCAAGGCCAGGAACTATGCAACGAGGTCAGTGCTGCGAGGGCAGGAGCTAATGAATGTACCAAGGTCAGTACTGCAAGAGCAGGGACTAATGAATGTACTGAGGTCAGTACTGCAAAGGGGGGCTAATGAAAGTCTGTACTTTAAGAGGGCAAGTATCGAATGTACAAAAGCCAGGGTCAGTATTGCAAGGGGTACTGAGGCATGTACCAAGGTCAGTACTCTAAAGGGACAGCTGAAAAAATGTACCAGGGTTTATGAGGGGAATATTGCACTGTTATCAGTACAGAGGTAAAATAGAAAGACTGTTGAATGCACTAAAGAAAGCACTGGCCAGCAAAAGATCAACTAGGAGGGACTAAGGTGGTCTATGATCTGTAGACTGAGGGTTAGTCTTGAATCAGTATTCAGAGGTTTGGGGTTAGTAACGGGAGAGTGAGGCTAATCGCCATGCTGAAGTTCTCATATCTACAGGAAACATGGGGAAGCATTTGGCTGGCTGCATGGACACATTAGTTTGACATGGCAGTGAAGTCTGTCTGGCTTAAACAGGTGTAGGGTAAATATTAACACTTATGATTCCCTATTTTACAGGTATACAACACGGCATCTAAACGATGATAGCACCTCCAAACAAATCAGAGCCATGCTGCAATGAAAGAGGGAGGAGGGGAGAGAGAGAGAGTGCAGGATGGATGGAGAGTGGAGAAAGAGAGAAAAAAGACAGAGAAGGTACAAACAAGGGTGGCTGGCAGTCTTGGGCGACCCGACCTCAGAAACCCGTTTGTTTACAAGAATGAAATGCAAAACAATTTCAATGTCAATAACCTGAAAGGGGGAAAAAGAAAAAAAGATATATATTGTCAATCGCTCATCTTCATGTCTCTCATTTTGTAAAAAAAAAGGAGAAAATATAGAGATATATATTAAGAAAAAAGTGAAAACAGAATTACACACACAGTAGGAGATGAACATAAAAAGAGGAGAGAAAAGGGAAAACTATATTAAAATTCTAAGGTTAAAAACAGAAAAAAGAAAAAAGGTCCATATTCCAATGTAAGTCTGAAGAGTATTTTTGCACTCACAAAGAAAACAATGCCATCACTATAGTTTCACTGTAAAGAAAAAAACTAGAAATTAAGTGTACAGTTAAACTCTATGTACCTGCATTTTGATTCATTTGATTTGACACCATGGCCTCATATTACCCATAGTCATCTCTAGACCATGATAGTGCCTGTTGCAATATGGGTAATGTAGTTCATTTTTTACATGGCACAAATATAAACTCCCTCAATGCTATTTCTGCAGCTGAGTTTCTATAATGATATTGATTGGGACATCATACATTTCATGTCATATATTATAAAGAAATTGAACAAATGTTATGAATAGGCTTGTTATAAAAACATGAAAGCATTTTCAGGATATTTCGATCACCAAATGCATATTGCAGAGTGCTATACATGATTGTATATACTCTAAAAGCACAGTATGAACACAAGAAGCTATTTTCTATGACGTTTGAATAAATTTGAGTGCTTTTTACCTCTACAACACACAGGTACAGAATAGTATACTACAGTAATACTTTCAGTAGGTATTTTTATGGCCTTCAGTAAGAAACTAACGTCACAAAAATGGCATTAGAATTGGAAATACACTGTAGATAATCTGAATAATCAACATTATCAAATAACACCTTGCACCTTAAAGAACTTCTCTCCTAATTTGTCTTCACTTTGAATGGTGCTATAGTATTTGATGTAAAGCAGCTTGAATCTGCTCCAGTCATGGTAGTGTGATTATCCTGAACCAGTCACCAGTGAGCTAATGGGTTCCATTAAACCTGGACGCATCATGAATACTACAGCACACACAAGACCTACCCGGTAATACAGCTGTACTGTTCCTTTCCTCTTCATTGCAGTAACTGACTGTTTATAAACTGTGACCTATTCAGCAAGGGAGGGGTCATGTGTAATGATAAGAGAAGACCAATTCCCTTTATGTATGCAGGCCCCAAAGATCGCCAATCAAATCACACCCAAAAAGGTGTGTCATGAGTAGCCATGGCCATTCAAAACACAAGCCAAGTTGTTTCTGGTCCGGGGGAAAAGGTTTTTTTTTTTCTTCTTCAAAGAAAGCATAAATTGTCATCTCCGCTATGAAAATCTTACTGTATTTAAAAGGTAACAAGGAGGAAGAAGACTAGCTTTGCCGCTGGCCAAACAGGAAGGATCAAAAACAGCATCAGTGCTAGGGCGCAAGCTCCCACCGCTGACTCCTTACCTGTTGTAAGAATAAAAGGAGGCGCGGGGCGAAGTCACGAGAGAATCGGTGTAAATAAGGGCACGAGCCTCACAAAAACACCAGAGGCTACTCCACCAGGCATCAAAGTAGGCTGGGTTTGGTTGGCTATGAAAATAATGTGCTTATGATCAACTAGAAAATCCTTCTTTTTAGTATGAGGCAATTTAAAAAATAAGTAATTTAAGTGGGGATTAAAAAAAAAATCAAAGGAGATAAACGCAGTGCTGTACCGTGGATGTCCATAGCCCTTAGAAAGTCAAACTTAATTTGATCTTATAATATATTTTCTATACAGGTATATGTGTACAAGCATATACTGTATAAATATATAGATGGCATGTTGTAAAAGTTCTGACGAGACGTGTAAATACAGTGTTTTTAATTCATTTTTATTGTTCAGTGAATCTGGATTGGGTATGTGTTGTCTATCTAACCCATGCGCTTGGCTTGGACCTTTGGACTTGCCGTAGTCATAGGTTTCAGATTTATTACTTCATATTGATGAAAGAAACCGAGAAGGATGTCCATTTGCTTGTTATTTTGTACATTTTGTGCAACAATAAACTTGTCATTTATTACATTCAGCCCTTTGTTGTGTGCATTTTATTCTATCCAGTGAAATTATCCCTTAATGAAATACAAGAGTCATCCCAGCTGAAAGGTGAAACAGTATCGAAGATCACATTCATCTTAAAAATCATTGCAGGTAAAACCCATTTGTTACACATTACAGCTAGATTCCCATAGGTGTAAAGGACCCCAAAAATTAATATGGCTAAAATTTATAAACAGTATTTAAACCGCTTTTATCTGTCAACAAAATTCAATGGTTAACGGACAAGCCTCAAAGTAATAAAATGAAATGTTTTACAGAGAATTCTTATTATTCTTATGTTCAAACCGATGACCATGTTGCCAAGTCATTAATTTTCCCTTTGTTTGACACTTGATAATGTGATAGCTAAATTGTCGCCTATTCTATGAAGCAAGGATGGAGAGGGAAGATCAAAACCCTCCCCTGAATTGTCCGGCTGATATTTGTGTGACTTTATGGTTTAAAACCCGATACTCACGAACGGTCATATAAACGAACGCAGTCGTTTGAGAAGTGCAGAAAACAGTACGACTTCAAGGCATGAGGTTGTTCCCCATGATCGGGGTTTCCGTTTCCTCACTTGGAGACAAAAAAGAGGCGTGGTAATTGCGATATTCGGCGCTCAGGACGCTGTCCGTGGTTCTGACGAAAGCACGGCACCGGACTTTTAGCCAACATACAAGTTAGCTAACAGAGTGGTTAGTGAACTAGTTCATGCTGTTAATTCGGTATAACGTTGCCCAAAGGGTGTCCAGCTTCTCTGCCGACTGTTTGCAGGAAGTTCCGTGATGAGAGCTCAGCATCCAAGTCCAGAAATCCAAGTCCCGTCAACTCACAGCCCTCCCTGGCCTTAATAAGACGCTCTTGCGTCAGGAGCTTTCCTGACTATAAGTTCAGCAGTGGGCTGTATTTGGAAGGCATTACAGCAAAGTTTTAGTGCGAACTCTTAGTTACGAACTTCTGATTTGTGCACATTGTGGTTGCAATATTGTCCATCGTAAAACGTTTAACTCGGTGGAAATTTATCAGTTGAAGTTTGTTGGAATAATTACGTTGTTTTTATTCAAAGTCAGTGATAAAAAGGAATGTTTCAGACGTTGGTTATTAGGCAAATAATGTATAACCTTAGAAATGATGGCGCGAAAAATGGGAAATGACAGCTGAAAAACCCAGCTCTGTAATTGCGTAGGTCTATAGGAATTTCGGAGCTGACTTATCTAAAAATGTGCAGGCTATGTCCAAATGGCAACAAAACTTCGAATAATAGAAAATATAATATAAAATATAAATAAACAAATATATACATGTACATATAATATAATTTATATAAATATAACATGATAAACAATAATTCTGAAACCCTAAATATCATTAATTGCTGGGTAGTCGACAAATTTTAACAATTTAATTTCGAAATATGTCCATACCGTAGTCTGGTTAGGTAGGCAATTAGCATTAACAGTTCCAACCACTAAACACGATACAAAAAGACTGAGATTAACATAATATGTTCCGTATAAAAATACTCAATTTATTAATTATACTGTATTGAAATTCCTCTAATTATATGCATTTCTATGCTATATTAGCAATCAACTCGCTTGCTCATTTGCTCACAACCACAGACGATGCTTCCAAATTCCAAACCGCAAGGGGGCAGCATAAGATAAATAGTTACATTATTCTTTTGTTTAAGAGTTCATAGTAGGCTATACTATGTTATTGCATGTAGGTAACATACATTATAGTCTAGTTGGTGTTTTCTATCATACTGTGGTTAACCTGATGGTAGGTTTGTGTTTGTTTTGATTTGTCGTTCCTTTGTGAGTAGATAAATAATGCGCAAAAGAGCACTTAAGCTGCCTGCTGACTCAACTAACCTGCTACTCACCTGTAGTTTAAGGAATGGCGCTTAATTTAAAACAGCACACACCTAATATACATATATATGGCTGGCAAATAATCAATGGGAAAAAATAAAACAGAATTTGATAGCCATCGTACACTGTCAAGTTTCCAACCAAGAAAACTAAGTTCAAATCAATTCTAACTTTTTTTTTTTTTTACTATATTCCATAGCATATTTGTCAAATACAGGCCTATGTCATAACTGTAGGTATGTGCGACTAGGTGCTTGGGGATTTTAATGAATTAGGGCAAGAATTGCCAGAGGATTAAACCGTTACCATTTGAGAATGTAACTGAAGCCAACGGCGCTGCAGCCCCAATAAGCGTATCCACTGGGGCATTGGACACATGTTCATTAACGTAACATACAGACTCTCTTCTCGCAAAATCGCTCGGCTCATTATTGTTCTATCTAGACCTTATCTGTAGCTTTACCAATAGAGACGTTTTTCAACTCTTGGTACACAAAAGCTCAAGATTTACATACTCATAGCCGATGCCAATTTGGCCAACACGCTCACACGACACAACCTATAACACACTTGCTCTCGGCTGTCCCTAAATCTAACATTTAGATGTGCTTTCTCTGCCTCGTCCTCAAAATACAGTATTCGGCAAATGGGATATGGGGTAAGATGTGATAAGTTGTTTACCGAGCAACTTAAACATGTCCTTTTTACAACACAGTCACAATGTACAGTATTCGCTGTCTGGTGAGGGATACTTTTTCCAATCCCACAGAGTAAACTGTCAGTAAGGAACATGAAAGGAGGGAAAGGCAAGCGGGCGGTTGTATCTGAGAGGGAGGTGTTGGCTGTGATACAAACCACTGTCCGTTGGCGATGATTTGCTTGGCAATCTTTCACTTTATTTGTTATTCTCTTTCTTTGGCAGTGATGCCGCGTGGGCACCTGGCGCAGTGACCGAGGTCGATTTGTGTGCACTGGCGTCCGTTATCAAAGGGAGTGTTTGAAGAAGCCCATCATGTACTTACCGCTCTCCCCACTACAATTTGAATTAAACAAATGTCATTCGTTTCAGAGATAAACAGCATCCCTCCCTTCTCGCTCTAGATTCCACACCTGCTTATCCACGGTGCCAACCTCCACGCCCCAAAGAGTAGGCTACCCCTTTTCTTCAGCAGTTAACAGGTGCCATTGTGTCCGTAGGCTTGATGTTGACACATATCCCGTATACACTAACTGCAAACTGAGTGACTGAAAAGTTATATGCATCTTCCGACGACTAATCGTTACAAGAGAGTGGATAACACATGCGGACCCGGACCTCCAATTTCCCGCCGTAGTCCACTGCCCATCATTCGCATGCTGTATTTTTTTCTTTTGTTTGAAACACTTTGTATTGCATGCCTTACACAAAAAGGGCACCATCATCTACTTCATCTACATCATTACTAGTTGTATTCCGTAAACTGTGGCATGAGAAGGTTACTTTAGCAAACCCAACAGAGCATCACGACCATGATTAATAATCTTTATTGAAAATAAAAAACAAAATCCCAGTGTGAGCGGTTCGTCAACTTTATACGTTGTACACTAATGGGAAAGGGAAATAAAGTTTAGAATATGCAATACTATATAACTGTCTGACGAAAACCCGAGCAAGTATTTTCAGTGTTCTTTTGCGTTTGTTCCATTTTTTTAAAGATAGGTCATAAAATTAGATGTGGTTACGATCAATTGTAACCAAGAATATTCTGATACAACCCTTGGCGCTTCAAGGGTTAAATGCTGCACAACGACATAAATAGCCACGCCCACTACAAGAATTTGCATAGCCGCCGTTTGGCGGGAAGTCTCCTTCCTTTCTTTGTGAAGCCTCTTAATCGGGGCCCCTCCTCCGCGCCATTCTCAAATGGCGGGAAACACTGGCCGAGCGCGCCCACTGCAGTGTCAGTGCGGCCCCAGCCACTCCGCTCCTGTTTCCTACATTTATCAGCTCGCCCAGCCTCCCTCCCCGGCAATCGGCCAGGCCCGTCGCCAGGCAACCACCAGGGAACACTCCTTGTACACACAGACACATTGAGCAGCGCTGGGCAGAGAGAGACGCCCAGTTTCCCCCCTCTCTTTTTGGCGCGAGACGAAGAGAAGAGATAAATGCGCTATTTCAGTGCACTAGGGCTGCAGAGTTGCAGTACTGCAGACCACAGAGAGGGCGGAACAGAATTATCTAATATAGGGACACAGTCAACACTGTGTCCAGCAAATTGAGTGCACAGTCAGTAATAACAATGTTTTCATTGTTAAGGTTGCATTTTTATTTCACATAGATTTTCTGAGTCTTTTTTTTACTCTGCTTGTAAAATTATAACATTAAATATTTGTACTGCAAACACAGTGGTCCACTTAATGTAAAGAACTGAGCAGACTTTAAAAAAAGAAAAAAACCTAAACTAAGCACTTAGGCAATGGCATGCATGGTATGCAATGAATGTGGAAGAGTAGTTCATGCTGAATGAGTAGAACAGAATGAGGAATTGAATTTTCCTTCCTGCTTACAAATAGGTACAATATGTGCCTTTAACCCCCCCCCCCCCACCTTCTCCCCCACAGAAGTTTTAAAACCTGATGAACCATCAACTCTCAACTCAATTACCTCATCCGGCAGTTATCAAGGTGTGTCATATCTGTTTGTTCCCTCTGGCCCTGAGCCCTAATCTGGATCACCATGGGTCAGACATTAAGCTCGTAGGTAGTTCTGGGACATGACTGCAGCCCGTTGTAACTTGAAAGGCAGTTGAGGCGTGACTATGCCTGCATCTGACCAACCGCCTGCCCCGTTTCCTGCCTGTGGGAATGGCGCTTTACATTTTAAAAGCCGCAGTGAAAACAGGAAGACCCTTTGCGTTCCCCCCAGGGCAGACTGGCCCAGTAATGGCAAATCTAGCTGCCTCCAAATGCGGTCACAGAGAAAACAGAGCAGCTCCCCCTGTTACATAACACAGCAGGAAACCTGCAGTGGCGAAAAAACAGCCTCCAACAAAGGACATGCTCACAGTCCCCCACTCCTCCCGTCTACATATACACAGACACCGAGTCCCACTGCTCTGAATCTATAATACAAATTCAGAGCTATACATCACATGCAAATACAAATACATATATCCGAGCACAAACATAAATAAATACTGAGGAGTAGATGTATGCACATATAAGAAACAGTACATTTCTGTTCCTTTACATATGCAACATTCACAGACCACAATAGCACAGGAAGCACATTTACATAAATATGTAGAAATACATAGAATTCCTATGACCACTCTCAATTCTGTTTGCATGCAGGCATACATGATAAACAGTCATAATGTGTAGAACACAGTCACTCCAAATGGCACCAAGAAACAGACAAATATATTGCTGTATATTAAAAAATATATAACAAATGTGCATACAGCAACAGACAGAATCATTTTGCCCTTATGTACAAACACACTGATCACAGAGTTCAGAACAGACAGACACAAATCTATATTCAAATTCAGTTAAAAGCCGAATGTGCACATATGAAGACACATTCACAAATATGCTTATGCATACACAATAAGGCAGGCATACTAAGGCAAACACACACACACACACACACACATTCATTCCCCTCTGGTGAGGTTTGTGGTGTGGAGGAAGGCTTTGAAAAGGCCCAGATATCCGCTGGTCATGGTACTTGAGTTCCTGAGTCCTGAGGGGCACCAGGACAGGGTGAATGCACTACCCTCTCTGTTGAGGCCTCCCTCACACACACACACACACACACACACACACACACACACACACACACACACACACACACACACACACACACACACACACACACACACACACACACACACGCTCAGTGCTGCCACCCTAGGGTCTTCCTAAAGGCCTCACACTACCCAAAAAGGAATGTCTCCCTCCTGTTATGATCGCAGCACTGGCTATCCAGGCTTTTCACATGGATAAAGCACCAGATATCTATGGCTTACAAGGTCCAAGCACAGTTTAACTGTAAAACAAACAGTGGGTGGGTGTGTGTGAGTTATGTGATGGGATGAGTATATCTTCAAACCATTAAGACTGTGAAAATACTCGACTATGGCATTAATCTGAATTCTTTAAAAAAATCCTGACCTGCCACATTCTGAGCTGGTCACCGTTCACTGGTTGGCTCTAATGGGTAGAAAAGAACACCATCCGAGTCTCAGTTTCCTGGTTCTGGGAAGTGTTATCAGCCCTCATAGTCCAGTCTAGAGTTTCATACTGATGGAAATGACAAATGTTAAGTCAGTCAACTATGTAATTTGTTCAGAACACAAAGCACAAAGAGGAAGCAATGAAAAAAAAACGAGTTTTTGTTCTTTTGGTGGGTGTGCATGCAGTCCTGAGCAATTGCCCAGGCTGGTGTTTTTCTAGCATGTTTAACTGAAGCGTGTCACATAGACCCTTTGACCAGTTGAAAGCTATTCACAGAGCTCGTGCTTCCATTAGCTCAAATCAGGAGTGCTCTCACCACAGTAAAACTCAACTAACAAAATCACTGTAAGGTGCAAACAGGTGTGATAATAGGGGGACAAATATATGCTATTAGAGGTTGGAATTATATGAAAGTGACCATCTATCAAGGGCAGGAATTGTTATATTTTTACCTCAGCTCAACAGAACAGCAAGACTGCATGGTTCTAAGCTATTGTTGGTGCAGAGTATGTGTGTATGATTTGCAATAGAGGTGTCACTGACAGTACTGTTGCCAATTTAATTTAGTAAAAAATGAATAAGTCTTCCTACAAACCGTTAATACAGAACTGGGCACTTCTTTGTTCCTCCCTTTCAGACATTTGTGTATGCACACACACACACACACACACACACACACACACACACACACACACACACACACACACACACACACACACACACACACACACATCTTTACTCTTCGCGCCAGGGTGTGGCAGTTCCTCGTAAAGCACAAGGATGGTTTTACACTGGCTGTAATCAGGAACATCCAAAATGCTGGCACTATTGAGAGATTAGAGGGCGGAAGTGGGCACACACAATGGCTGCCGTTTGAGGGATCTGTGACAGATAAGGAAGCAACAGTGTCCCAGATCTGTCACAGTCAACCGCCGGCGAGTCAGAAAGTCCCACGACACAGGGAGGGGCGGTGGGGGGGAATGAACACGCGTGCATGAACAGGGGTTTCTGCGCTCCAGCAAAAAGGGGAGTGGTGGGATCTGGTGCCCCGCCCACCACTTTGGGTGGAGGAGTCTCAGAAGCAGGGAGAATGCCGAAAATTAGCTCCCCTGATACCAACGCAGAAAACAATGTGGTCATGGAAAACTTTCAGGATGTTGAGTCAGAAATCCTGATGAATTACTGAGGGTTGTTGTTGCTTTAAGATTTAATCCCATTCTTTTTTCACAGTACACAAGGCCAATGCAGATTGGGTTTCTGATGTGCCAAGAGCATGATTTTTTTTTTAAATGACATCTCTGAGCACACGTCTGGAGCGTGACTAGGGCACCAGCAGACGAGCTGCTAGCATGAAGCATAAGACGACGTGATTCGATTTTCCAAGACTTATTTCAGTTTTCCTTTTCCCAACTCTCCATTCTCCAGCTGATCGTTTTTTCATCAGATATTCAAGTTCATATTCTATTTCTATGGTTTTTGAGACATTAAGCAAACAGATGACTGTACCTTGACTTATGGATGCATTCAATAGTTGACTCGCTTTGATTACTCTCCCCTGGTACGATACTACAGGTGCGGACTACAGCCCACTGGTCTTTAAAGCTTAAGATGAGACAGGGAGCCATCTCGTCTGAGCATGCAGAGCTGGTGTGAGGGGTGAACTGGGACAGGAAGCTGTCTCAATGGCACAGGTAGGGCTGGTACAAGGGCTGGAGGCCAGAAGAGAAGTTCAGACAGGGGCACTGAATCACACCGGCTGCCAAGTCAAAAGGCGGGAAACAAATCACTCAGCCTTTCCTCTCATATCTGCTACACAGCATCTCCATCTATTTCAATTTTCTGAGATGGGAGGAGAAAGTAGGGGAGGAAACTTAATTTCTGTCATAGCCTTAGAATCAAACTTTGAGCTAGAACATTTTTTTGTATTTCTCCTGCAGGGGACAGAAAATCGGCACAATTAACCATCACATATGGGAGAAAGAGTGTGTGTGTGGGAGGGGGAGGTATTCTGCCCACCACTTGTTTTCAGGGACAAAAGAGAACCCCTCCTCCACTCATGGACTGAAAGAATTGAAAAGATGTACCATGATGACAAGCCATGTGTCCAGAGTGAAAAAAAAAAAAATCCTCACAGGCACACTGGAACATGCAGTACCGCCGGTGTGAATTCTTTACTTAGCACTGCTAGATACTTAATATTTCCAGGCTAAATTCATTCTTTTATATATTTTTGTCATTACATATTCAACTGCACACATTTCAAAGGCCAAATAACCTTGAGCAAAGCTGTGATAGAGGACTCGATCAAAATATTGTGCAAAACCTCACAAAAGGGTTACAGAAGAGATTAGCCTTGAAGACACTATTCAAACTGACAATATTACAGAGTGTACAAACAGGAACACAATTAGCACCTCAACAGGGAGCACTGGGTCACCTCAAGTTGTGAACAAAATTGACACAATTAAACTCCCCGATTCAAAGACACACCAACATGTGAGTCCATGCAACACTAGAGAAACTGACCTGACCAACTGTGGACAGCTCAACTGTGGACAACTGTGGAGGATGATGGAACATAGCCCCAATAACCGAGGGAGTCCGTCTGCTCCTTGCTTTTATCCATTGAAGGAGCTACCGGATTTCACACCGTGTTCTACATTAGCGTAGGACCGGCAACTCAAAAACACAGCGGGTTCAGTGTGAGCTGGGTTCTCACACCAGGAGGATGGGAGTGAGAGAGTGGTCCGAACCTTCAGTTTCCTGAGGGCCTGCTGTTCCGGCCACCTGCTCTTGAATCGGTAGGATGCAACTGCCGTCCACGCATGCTCCTGCTCCACATTCAACACGTACGTTCCCTCTTCTCTCCATCCACCCCACTGCTCTACATTCATGCATTCAACATGAAAGAGGAGCACCATCTTGCATACAAGCTGCACTTTCACATTCAATATGCAGGCATGCTGCATTTTGTTCCACATTCAACATTAATTCATACAAGCAGGGACATCCCACACTGACAAATAAAAAAATATGTAGACTGTCTTACAGCAACCGCATACAGTAACTCTTGCTGAACCATTTAGTCTTGTATGCTGTATTTCCCATTTCTTTGGAGTAGCGGGACCTTACTTTCATTGGTTCTGCTGCAATCAAGTAACACATTAGCTTTAGTTCTTTTCTTGAGTACTATTGTATGGTTTATTTAGTTTCCAGCTTCAGTCCAAAAAAACAAGATTCAAGAAATCCACAGAAAATGATTACTTTTAGGACACTTCACTTTTATTCATCACATGATCAAATATTTGTGAATTGTATTGCTGGGAGGGTTTGGTGGAGAACGGAACATTCCCTGAACATTTGTGTCTGCAAGCTGGGTTCCAGGCCTCGTCTCGCAAGGCCCAGATGGCAGCGCTTTGTCTAATGGGATTAGGATGTTCTGCCGATTTCACAGACGAGTTTAAGGGCCGTACTGCCCCTTACCCTGACATCCTTCGCCCCTCCGGGCTGAGCTCTGTGACGCTAATCCGGGCACAACAGTGTGACGACTCCCTTCCACCTCTCCCTGCTCAGTGGTTTCACCACTAAAGTCCACATGTATTTGGAAGCAGGTCTAGTTTAACCACACACACAAGCGCATGCATGCACAAAGTGAAAGGTGGATGTAAATTACTCCAGTTCAAACAGTAGGTCAAAGTTCAAAGGTGGAAGGGTTTGCCACTAGCGTTACCTGTAATCAGGTAAAAGTTTACACTTTCTCCATAAAATAAATGTACTACACAACCATTTCGTACATGTATACCATACATGCAGATATCTGCAAATCTCCCCATAATGTAGTCATAGTGCACACCCAAATATAGAAGCAGCAATTATAAATCCGTCTGGTTGACACTAACCTAGACGACATGACATACCCTCTGCAAGCTGAGACAACATGAAAACCAGAGATGAGAAAGAAAACAAGGGGAATAACCATGTGAATACCCCCCGCCTTAAAGAGTGAGGACTGTGCCACTGTCAGATACTGAGAAAAATAACCACTTAAATAATAAACAGCTAAAGTTTTCCTGTTGACAAACCCAAAACCCACCCTTCCTCCTCATATCTGTGTATGAAGGAGGTGGTTATGTAACTGATGCAACATGAGAGAAAGAGAAAGGGAGGGGGGGTCTGGAGGGTGACCTACATTAGCGACAGCTGCAACAAGGGACATAAACACCTGTAGGAGGGAATACAGCAGGCCCCTGAGAGGGTTTATATAGGAAAAAGAAAGGGGTAGAATTATCCCAATGAGCTTATCAGGGGCCACTCACATCACTGAACTGAGAAGACAAAGACTGCACTGGGGTCAGTGAACCGGCCAAATCCAGCATGCGGCTCTCGCTACTCCACATAAATCAAATGTAGTCCCATCTTTCGAGGAATGGTGACAAAAAAAAACGACTGAAAAAAAACTGACCCAGTTAAATCCCTGCTGACTTTGTTTTCTATGAAAAAGTAGTGCAGTATAAGTGTACCCTACTTTGGAACAGAAGGTTGTAGGTAGTGGGTTTGGACCAAATACAAGCCAAAAATACCCAGCCCCTTCCTCCCACAACCCCAATAATTTTTTCTCCCTAGTTAGGAATCACCTGAACTTTAACACTCCGCCACAAGCCAATACTTTGTACACAACAGGTCACAAAGCACACAGGGAGAACACTGGCACTCATCAGAAGGTCTGTGTCCAATGCTGAATTATTTTGAAGAAGTTAAACTTGTTTTGCTTTCAATCACATAATTTTTAGTATATACTGTACATACTACTGTAAGAAAAGAATTGACCTACTTTATTTATCTACACTGCAGCTCACATATATCATTAATAAGAGAAGCCTTTGATTACATTCATGATTTGTTTGAAGCGCAAAGCAAATCCCTAGGCTAATCAAACTGCTACAACACATTCTAATGCTATACAACTTACACCTATCTAAGTCATAAGTAATATGTAGGCCTGAGATATTGATTAATAATCAAAATATTGTGCTTCACTTTGTCAGTTACATGCAAAGAGCAACAGATATATTTGGCCTTTGGGATTTTTTTTCATGCTGCTAATCCACTGAAGCCTCAGTCATTTTGCCCCAGATTTGTTTTTGTTTTCAAAATGCAGCGCCACGCCAAAGCTGCGTGGATTGTGGGATCAATGACCTCACTGGCAAGTGCAATTTTGTCCATCAGAACTGCAGCTGTGTTAAACACTGACCTACTTCTCCACTTACATCTTGGTTTATGACATGAATTGCACAAGCTTTAAGCTTTTTTTATCAGAACTATGACTCAGCGTGAGAGCTGGTATCATCCAGCTGAAATGCTTACTGACATGTTGGCAAGAGCGGTCAACACAAAAACACTACACTATTCAATGGTATTTCCTCCAACAACCATTTAGCTGGCTTCTCCTCTACTGTAAGATTACTGGCTTGTTGTTATTCTTGCTTCATCATTTGGTGATATGGACCCTTTCAGGGTATGACACTATTCTGTAACTTCAAAACCTCAAAGACCCTCTCTAAATGGTGTGAACGACACTATTCTGGTGTGGTAAAACACATTCACCAGTCGTGGCAATCATTAAGGTTTACATTTTTTACATTCTTAAGTTCCTTCTTCCATGAAAGATATGGCACTATTTTGCATACATTTGTATTGGTTTTTGACAGGAGACCACTTTGATCCTACAATATCAACTTACCCTCACATCACTTTGAATTGCATGTTAGTTTGTACCTTGTTCAGTTCCCCAATATCTCATGGACTTTCCCTGTCTTTGGCCTTGCAGTAAATATATGCAGAGTACAGCTTTTATATCTCATTTGACAAGATCAAAGACTCATGTGGGTTTTATCTTGTAACAAACAAGCAACTCCCAAAAGAAAAACTGCTTAGTGTATAATTATGATAGCATTTTGTATTTTATCAATGGAAATAGTGGATGTATTTTGGTTAATTTCACTCCCCTTTTTGGATTATAGTTTGCAACAAATAAAAATAATTACAATGTGTTTCTGGGTTTACACCATTTTATCTATCTTATTTTTTTATTATATTATTTTATCTCCAGGTTCTACAGAATGTATGAGGGTATGTGTGAATATAACCACATAAACACACACACACATGCAAGCAAGAGAGTGAAGAATTTATCACTTGAAAGTGGTGTTGCATGTTGCTCAAGGTTTGTGGTTTTTTTCAAGCGTTAGAATTTGGGTGGGGCGGGGCAGGGGGTGGGGCTGTGCGAGACTGCTCATGGCCCAGCGCCAATCCTTGCGAAAGCAATGCTGAGAACAGGTACTCCCTTGTTCAGCAATTTGTTGAGAAACACTGATGAGTGACTGGTGTAACAACGTCACAGTATTTTATTGAGTTCATTGCGTTCAAGTACTGATGAAGATAAACAATTTTAATACCATTTTCAAATAAATTATAAAATTGAATTGTCAATATAGGTAGCTGACAAAGCTTTATTAAAAATTATGTTCTTCTCATGGAAGTCAATGAGAAAATGACACTTTTTATTTTTGGATTAGTAGCAAAAGACAGAAATCTGAACAAACCAACCTCTCTCTCCCAGGCACACTGACAACAAAAAAACATTTCAAGCCCTGTTTGTCTGAAGGCACATAAAGAAGAGTGATATGGAATAGGAAATAGTTCCTTGAAGAAGGTATGGAGGAGAACCCACCCACTTTCACTGGTAATTGAGCTGTTCGTGACAGAGGGGCCTGATCCAAACTGTGCTGATGATCCAACTGCAAAATCACCAGGGTGTCACAGCGACTCCACACAAAAACTGGCCTGGTAATTTTGTTCTTGCTAAATCCTTAGCAGCAGAACTTGAAGTGTTGCTGTCAACGAGGCATGCTGGGTAGCTTCAGCACCAGCCGGGCATCTTCCGGTTCCATGTGTAAAGTGGACTCCTGACTCACACATAAAATCCCAAGTCACAAGCACACTCCCTACGTCACACACATACTTAATGCACACGCTTAAGAAAAATCCATACAATCTTAGGTTACAGAAGTACAGTTTGGCATGTGGGAGTAAAATCGAGTCATTTCAGCTGGAAATCTTCAACGAGACGTTCAACCACAGCAAGTGGACATGGACTTCTGCCACTGACAGGCTGATTCCACAACTCTGTACATTAGATCCAGTCAGACTGTGGTATTAGGGAGAGGAGTTGGCAGGGACAAGCTATCCCAAACAGGGTGACCTCCAGAGCCTGGAGGGACACCTCACACTTGTTCAGTTTCTGACCACTTCACAGAACCAAAAATCCTCCTTACTGCTGTCTTTTGTGAGGGAAGAGATGTGTTTTTTTCATCACAATGCTGTGAAAAACACAGAAAGCCGCTGAGAGGTGCAGTCACTTGGGTGGCATTTCCTGTGTCTGATGAACAGATCTGTGTCTGAACACAGCTTTAAAGTGCAAGCAGAGGAACAGTCCCTGAAGACAGGGCCTGAGTCCATGAAGATCGGTCCAAAGCCAGGGAAAGCGCCTGTAAAAGCCTACAAAGGACAGTCTGTCCCACGTATGTGGTCACATGGAGAGGCCACTTTCTGCTCGGAGGTGGATTCAGCCTTCCTCTTCTTCCTCACGTGATAAAGGTGGTTTTTGGACTTTAGATGTGCTTGAAATTACAAAAGAAAACCCCACATAAGAACACACCAGTCCAACACAGACACTAGAGTAAAGGCTGTCATTTGCTTTAAAACCACACAGAAGCAGAATATTGTCACAATATTTCTAGAACATGTGTTCTAGTGCATACAATTGCATCACCTGTGTTTGCTAAGGGGAGGGGGGGTACTGCAGCCAGAACAGCTCATACCCTGCATCTCACCTGTCCACTCCAGATCCCCAATGATCACCTTGCTGCACAGCTCGCAGTCATGTCTACTGCGCTTGTTTCGCTGCTCTTCCCCCACCGACTTAATGGGCTCCAGAGATGGCCTCTCTCCCTGAAATAGAATAGGGAGCTGGTGAGGTCAAAGTGTGCATACCCCAAAATGATGGAGGCAGCTGGACAAGAGATAGAACAGAGATGAAAATTTACAAAGTCACTGAAACCTCAGTTTGCTGAGTCAGCTGCAGAAAACGTAAGTTTGTACAAGAACAGATCGGTGCAAACCGCAAACTTCCTTGCGACGCTTGCTGCCTCAGAAAGATGTTTTTGATCTGAACTCCTAGCTGTGCATTGCACAAAGAACCTTACTATTTGCTACTGTCTATCAAAGGTCTGAGGGTAAACACTGAATCATTTCAGTTTCATATTGTGATCTGGTTGTTTTTAATTTATCAGTTAACAAATGCCCTTGCATGGTGTCTTTTTTAACTGTAGGATATTTGCTGAAGCAATGTGTGTTCAGGGCCTTAGGATGCATCCCTGGGAAAGAAACCTGCCTTATTTCAAAGTCTTCTGCTCAGTTCTTCTAACACTGGACCACATAGTCATTCCATTGTCATTTGGTGTCTTTTTCATTTATGCGTTTCATTGACCAAAACTAATGTCAATTTCAAATACTGTGTGACTTATGTCATATTTTATGCATATTATGTAATGTATGACCACCCTCCAAATGATCATTGTACCCCACCCCCTTCCACCCCCTTCCACACCTGTCTCTCCCCACCCCTGCACAGACCGCAGGTCTGCATCACTAGTTTCCTTAGGTAGGCGCCATGCTTGGAGGGCTTGATTCCAGCACTACAATCCCATCAGATTCAGTCTAATTCAGGCAATATTCATGCCCTTTGTGGATACTTAACAAGATGGATTGGGACATGATACTTAAAGCTACATCTTCTACAGGTGTATGGAGCGTTAAAGAAGTATTTTCTAATGCTATTTGCTAATTACCTGTGGTCTGTGTGCACTGAGTGAAGAGGGAATACCAGCAGACTTTATGCACAGCAGTGGGATATGCAGGAAAGAATGATGATTTTCGTCATGGGCAGAACAGTACTGTTGTGTACTTGGAATAAGGGACTTTACTTGAGAGTCAGGTAAAAACACACATAAAATACACTGCAAGTTACCACTTTTAAGGTACTTAAACGAAGCTTGTGTAGAGTTGCAACAAAGCCATACCTTTTGGAGACTATCCAGAACCTCTAAGGCAGGTGTGAGAACAGCCTTCTCCCAGCTTGACACATCTGTTACATGCAGCCCAAACACTGGGGGCACAAAGGCTCCTGGTCCTGTGGGAAAATAAACATGGTTAACAGCAGCACGGTGGATAAGTGATCAGGACAGCAGTGTGGAGCAGTGATCAGAGCAGCGGGATAGTGTAGAGGTCAGAGCAGTACAAAGCAGTGATCAGGGCCATATAGAGCATTAGTGAGAGCAGTAGAGTGGAGCAGTGGTCAGAGCAGCAGTGTGGAACAGTAGCCAGGTGCGGGAGTAGGACACAGTCGTCAGAGCAGTGATCAGGGCTGTATTGAGCAGTAGTGTGGAGCAGTGGTCAGGGCTGTATTGAGCAGTAGTGTGGAGCAGTGGTCAGGGCTGTATTGAGCAGTAGTGTGGAGCAGTGGTCAGGGCTGTATTGAGCAGTAGTGTGGAGCAGTGGTCAGGTGAGCAGTGGTCAGGGCTGTATTGAGCAGGTCAGGCTGTATTGAGCAGCAGTGTGGAGCAGTGGTCAGGGCTGTATTGAGCAGTGGTGTGGAGCAGTGGTCAGGGCAGCAGTGTGAAGCAGTGGTCAGAGCAGCAGTATAGAGCAGTAGCCAGCGCAGCAATGTGGGGCAGTGGTTAAGCCAGCTGAGTGAGCAGCAGGGGTCAGACAGACACTCTGACATGAAGGCAGTTTGGACTACACTGTTACACTGTTAGTCTCCCTGGGGAGTGGAGGGTTAAGTCCACTCTGTGCAGTGGGACCCTGAAGCAGAGTGAAGCTGCTGACTCACAGAGGCTCGATAATCTCTCTGTTCTGACGGTGTCAGCACTGCCGGCCCAGCCGGCCCCACCCGCCCACACCGGGCCCCATCCGCCACTATTGATCCATTCACAATGAAGCAGACACACCAACCCACACAGCATAGAGGATACACTCAGACACATACAGAGAGAGCTATAGACATGCCCACACAGCATAGAGAGAATACACTCACAGACACATACAAAGAGCTATACACACTATCACACAACACAGACATAATACACACTCACAGACACATACAAAGAACTATATACACAATCACATAGCACAGCGAAGATAAGGTCAAAGTAAAATATAGAGTTATGTACACAGAGTGACACATAGATCAAGTGATGTGTGCACTGTACACATCACAGAGAATATACCAACAGACACATACAGAGAAGTATACACTATAGAAAGACTACAGACATATCATATCACATCAGAATATATGCGTTGACGGCTACCAGAGAGCTCCAAAAATCAGAGGGAATACACAAACACATGCTGAGAGAAAAGAAATCACTGCAAACAGCATTCATTCACAGACATATACTAAAACACTATTATATAGCTCCTTGCAGTAGACAAATAAAGTTGCTAAGACAGAAACACACGCACACACATGTGCACAAGCACACACCATTCCTACAGACATGCACGCAATCCAAAACAGAACTAAATCTTGGAACAGCACATGACTGACACATACAAGCATGACCAGACAGAAAGACAAGCAGAGACACACACAAAACAAAGAAGAAGTCAAGAAGCAACAGACAGCAGAAAACATGCAAGTGCTTGTCATCCATTGGGAAAAGCATGCCTAACAAAAACAGGCAGCGAGCTCCTGCTCTTTCCCACTGAGTCAGCACGGCCACGCCAATATCTCTTCACCATCCTCAGCTCTTCTCCTGCTCTGAGGGGTATTCCATCGACAGTATCGACTTGGCACTCAGATCAGCACGACTGGACCTGACTGCAACATTACACTGTGGGCGCGTCTTTGACTTTGACTCAGATGACCGAGAATTGTTTTACCTCATGCTATTTGCAGCCCTCTTGTCAAAGGTGCCAAATTCAAGTCATGGACAGCCATAGCATCTGCAGGATTCTGTGGTTCCCTTTCAATCAGTGGCAAATGTACGAGTTTAATGGGGGTATTTAAATAGCATTTCATGTTTCAAACTGACATAAACTGGACACTTAATGGGACAGTTCAACACCTAATTGATGGCTTTTATTATTATTTAACTGTTCAAAAGTTTCATTATTTAGAAATTTTAAATGGTGAACCCTCATACTCTGATTTCCATTCATTTTGAAATCAGGCTTGTTTCACAGACTCGTTGAATCTTAAAACAGATGAAGTGTAAAGAGCTTTTTCTTGGGTCAAAAGATATTTTTCTGGGGTCACTGGAGGGGCAAGCCAAGAGGCTGTACTCTCAAATATGGACTACTTGCCACCTTTCTGTGTCGGATAAACAGCTCAGATCGTTCCCATTGAGCTCCAGGAGGGTTGTGTCTTCCTAGCCACCCCCTCTCTGAAGTCTTGAATACCTTCACTTCACCTTCACCTGACAGCGGTTTTCCCATGCTTATTTCTCCATGCGCCAACACTCAGCGGCTTTCACTCCCAGCTGGCCCACTTCCTCCATGCAGCTCCACACACTGTCTGCCTTCTACACATTCTCATAATGCTCGCTCTTCTCCACATCAGCAGCTTAAACATCCAATTAAACTATATGGCAAATGTACAGTAATCACCCCCAGTTCTTCCTTGCCCATGGGTATTTCGGACCTGGAAGATCTTAACAGGCAATGCACAGACTGGCTGTGTCTCCTCTGCTGGCCTTCCTGCCTTATTAAAAACCCCTCCTGGATTTTAGCATACATGTTAGCTTACATTTTTATTACATTGACATTATATAATTACATTTTTATTAATGAAACTCTACACTCTCATTCCCCCCCTTTCCTTTTCTTTGTTTTGGCTGTGACTGGAAATAACATCTCTTGTAATTACTGATTGACCCATTTGGTACATAAACACAATGTAGACATATACTGTATATACATAAGCAATGCAAAGTCTGCTCTGCTCCTGACCTCATAATCACAGAGGCACATGTTGCATCCTCCATCATCCCCACAACATTCAGCATTACCAGCCTGAGGGATTAATTAGCATGACTAAGATAATTGAGAGATTCTGGTGGAACAAAAGAGGCAGAGCACTCTGCCACTTCCTCTGCCTGAAACCTGAAACCTCTAATCCTTGTGTGTGTGTGTGTGTGTGTGTGTGTGTGTGTGTGTGTGTGTGTGTGTGTGTGTGTGTGCGCGTGTGTGGTGGCTGGAGGGGGTCCTTGTTCAAACAGAAACAGGTCAAAAACCCACATACATAGCCACTGAGAATGTTTCGCACTCCGTGCACTCAACCTCTTTTTGCTTAATTCATACATCCATTTGCTAAATAAGCATCCCTTAGGCTGGCCATTCAAACAGACACCACTCCCCCTGCTGTGGCCTCTCTCAGGGCTGAACATGCTACACGCGAGCCGTATCCGTTCTCACCCGACTGTTGTTAATCAAGGGTTCAATTTCGCTGGAAGCACGCCCCTGTCTGTGGGCCTCTGGTCCTTTTTTGTTTGGGGGACAACGGAGAGAGGCAGGTGGGGAGGCTGGTGATCTGGGGCTGATTGAAGGAACACCTAGACTACCTGGGCCATATGCAGAGTGGCCGATTCTTTGGTTCAGTGAAAAGAGCACTCGGGTGCCTTGAAAGGAGGCTAGGACAGAGGGAGAATGGGGGGACCCCTCACCCCCAGGGGGGGTGACAGATGCAGGACGGGAGCTGCTCTGAATCTTGGTGAAATCTTAGTAAAATAATCCCTGATGCTGTGAAAAATGAGAACCTGGGGGGGGGAGGAGGGGTGACGGGTTGCCCGTGGCAATGTGAAGTGTCAGCCACAATGGGCCGCACCAGGCTATTAACCCAGGGGCGGGCCTCGTTCCCCTCTTTCATACGGTGTACCTCCACCTCTGCCGTGGGGCCAGGAGGGAAGGGGGGGTTGTTTCCGTGGCGGCATCACGACCAGATCAAAGAGCATCAGGGCCCCTATTGCACCTGCTTCTATTTGTGTGCAGAGACAGTGTAGACTGGAAGACATGTCTGTGCGTGTGTGTGTGTGTGTGTACAACCATGTTTGAAAAGGGAACAGTGCACACCTGTTCTATTTGAAGCATCATACTCTGTGCCTTGTTACTGTCCCCACTTGCCTCCCCTCTCTCCTTTATTTATTTCTTTCCTCCCTTTCATTCAGTGGTTTTTGGTGTGTGATGACATAAAAACAGGAATCACTTCAGCATCCCAGCTGTGCTGGGTTGGCTACATTCCGGACTGCATCATGACAGCTGTGCTCCCTTCATTCATTCTCTCTTCTTTTCTAACTTTGTCTCCCTTTCATTCCTTCTGCCTTCTTCATTCCCTTTCTCTATAGCGCTCACACAAGTTAGAACACATATTAGAACACAAGTTCCAATTTCTGATTTAACCCTTGAGACCATTTACATTTAGGCATTAATCGGATGCTCATATCCAGAACAACTTGCACACATTTCCACACACTATCTATCTATACAGCTGGATATTGAATGAAATAATTCAGGTTAAGGGTCTTGCCTCCAGTGTACAACAGTAGTGCCCTACATGCAATCCCACCACCTTGAAGATGGAAGGCTAGCTTCTTCACCATTATCCTACACTACTACCATGTACATACAAGACAGACAGACAGACAGAAACACACTGAAATGAAGAATAAGTTTGGTTCAAAGAACTCATGTGTGCTTTGTAATATGGCCATTTCTTCAACATAGCATGAAAGCCCCAAAAGGAAATAACTTGAGTTTAAAATTTTTTAACATCAGCAAAGTATTTGGGTCAAATTTTTGTGGTAACTGTTTTTTCCCATATTGTGCAATTCTAACAAAAAAGACACACACATCTGAGAGTCCCGATTCAATGTTCTTTCAAAAAAGGTGGACAAGTCAGACTACCCGAGTGCTAACCGCTGGAGAGGCGGTGGAGGAGGGTAGCCTTTTTGAAACGGATCCCTCCTTGTCGCCCCTGTTGGTAATTCCCAAATTCCAAAGGTGTTCAAAGGCGAAACTGGTGTAAGGGGACACTTCTGCGTCGCGGTTCATTGGGTTTGCACCTGTCGGTCGGCGGGGTCGGGTTTCCGTGCTCTGACAAAAGATCCCTGGCTCCTGCTTACGGCTCACGTGGCCCCTCTGCCTAGCCCACACGTCTCCCCTCTCAGGGGTTTACCGGGCCTTTCAAAAACAACGGCCACCTGACAGCCAGTGCCCTCAGCGTCCATGTACACACACTACATTGCACAGCTGCTGACACTGTCAGCCTGCGCTCAATAACAGTCGCCAGCGTCCCTTCGGCCAACTCACAACAACTGAGTGCTTTGGCAAGGCCTGGCAGTGTTAAAGGGGTAGTCCTGCTGTTTGAACCATGTTCAGTTTTTTGGCAGGCCTAAAGCTGCGCGCGGAGCGAGAGAGAAAACCGAGGCGAGCGCCAGCCTCTATAAACGAGCTGCTGTTTTACCACAGTCGCAGCTGGGGGAGGCAGGGCATCAATGAGTAACTGAAAGTCCTGGGAGCACCAGAGAATGCCAGGGGTTGGTCCAGAGGCAGGGCACAGGCCTCAACACAAGCAGGGTATTCTGCGAGGGGCGTCACACTCGGGGCCAGCTGTACAATGCAGTGGACTGCACCCGGGAGCGACATTCAATACGCGGCGATCAGCGCAGGGAACGGCATTGAGTGCGCTGCTCAATAGAGGCGCAACACTGGGGCTTAAGAGAATTAAACTCGCGTATCCTCCCTGCTGCGTGAAACCCAGTACAGCACAAAAAGGCCGCTTCTGTGAGCCGGAGAACAGTAGCACTGTAATCCAACACTGGCTGTTTTTTTTGTCCACATCCCATAAGGACATATACTTTTTGTTTGGTGATGTTCAGACCCCCACATTTGATCAGAGGTCTGAGTGGTGGCAGGGCACTGACCACAGCCTCCAGATACACCTCATATGCCATAACTGAAGGAGTCTAAAACTGAATGCAATTTTTGTCATCTTCTTATATTTTGGGAGGATGGGAGCTGTTGTTGTTGTTCTTTTGCTGAAGCAATTTTTCTCCATTAACTTGTTCATCATCCGTCTCCAAGGACCAACAACCAACAAAATAGCAAAAACAAAATGGAAATGCCCTGCTGCACTGATGACATGATTGTTTTTATTTTTATTCATTTCTCACTGACTTGCGAGTAAAGGCAATGGTTGACAACAGAAATAAAAGTAGGGCATAACAACAACCCGAAAGTTTCATTTGTTGACTTTTCAAGATGACTTATTAATGATTTGCACATTATTTTAGTATTTTCTCAGTGGATTATAAAGGTCTGCTTCTCATACGTAAATTTGATGCATGGGACGTTTAGAGAGTGTACTTTGCTCAAGAGCTGCGGCTGTCCCAGGACTTGCCTGTCCAAGAACCAATGGCTGTTTATTATGCAAGCCATGCCCCTATACCACTGTGAAACACTGCTGCTCTTCAGCAATGAATTTTCACAGCATTCATGCATTTTGACATTTTACATTTTGGATATAAACCCATGAACCCTTTCCTCATCAGCACTCCATGTACACTGCTCAGTTCCGAGTCCTTCCCAGCACCACCCACTTTATTGTTAACCCTCTGCTCACAAGAATCTATGAGTATTACCCAGAACTCACTGCCTGTGCCACCCAGCAGAGCAGCAAGTGGGCCCCTCATGCCAATGTGGATTAGCAGGGTCAGCTGAGTACTGACGATAGCCAGAGGTGGGGTGTTAGAACAGACACCCTGAAAACCCCACCCCCCTCAACCCGCAGCCATAGAAACAGTGCTACTGAAGATTTGAAGGGTAAAACCAGGTCAGGAGTCCAGAGAGGAGGCCAGATAAGGACAGAAGGATAGGCAGGAGAGGTCTTACTATTAGAAAAGGAACAGCAAGCTACGGGTCTAAGATCCCATTCTTGTGAAGGTGCTGTGCCAGTGTCAAATAAAGCCAATATTCTGCGTGGAACCATACATGCTCAACCAAACATGTGATGCTCAAAATTTCCTCCTCCTCAGTCGCCCTGTGTTATGCACAGGCCACCGAAGACAAACACATAAGCTTCTCAGTATGTCGGCTCTCATGATTTCACAGAGGAATTCATTTCAGGAGGTCGAGAGCTTATCCCGGCTTGTTTTTATTCACAGACTTCATTTAATCATCTGCTTGGGTAGCATAAATGGTGGCAGACAATCTAAAACAGGGACAGCTTTTCTCTCTTGTCCAGGGATTGTGTGCTGCAGTCAATCTTCCACTTCCCAGTGCATACCGACCAGTGCCCCTCTTCACTGATGTAAGGTATTGCTTACAAACGACATATTCACACAGACAGACAATGATGTTCAATATGGGGAAAGACAGACCTACACATAAAGTTTTGCAACTGTTCCGAGCTAATCCATTTTGCTAACTGGATTTAGAGTTGTGGGGGTTGTCACTAAATCCTGAATGGTTCCATCAGGGCCTAAGGCCATAGAGGACACAATGGTGACTCTGAGAGCTGGGATCTATGACCCATTAGAGAGGAGACTGGGCTTCACAGTGGACACCACAGGCACACACTCTGTACTGTGGGGTAATGGGGTGGGGGAGGGGTCTGAAGGGAAATGAGCAGAGGGGATATTGATCAGGCCACCATGCAGGGGAGGAGGATCAAAGAGATTCATCACTAAGGGGCCGGCTGTCGACGGGACGATGGCCCATTACAGGAGAACTGTGGGGACAGCAGGAGGGACAGGATGGACAGAATCGAATTCCTCACTGCACAGATAACAAGCACATGTGAACACACAAGCTCACACATTCACACATATGTATAAATACAATTGTGTACACATATAAACAGATACACACACTTACAAAGAAAACACTCTACATACACATACACACACACACACACACACACACACACACACACACATACACACACACACATATATATATATATATATATACACATACACATTCTATGAAAAAGGGTAACTTGGTCATTCTTTTGTTCTTGTTTAACTGCCACTTCTCTCCTGGCAATTACAAATACCCACAATGCACAGGAGCAAACCTCCACTTTGCACTCAGATCACAAGTGGGGAACCTGGTATTTGAGTGGGTGTGGCATAGAGTGCCCATTATGAGTGATGCTGGAGGAGAATAGGACCACAAAAACTACACACTGGAACCAGTTCAAGTTTTGGATTATTTTTCTGGATCTATTTAAACAAGGACAGTTTGGATGTAGAATGCTGGGCCTGCTGACAGCTGGGTCCCTGTGCATTGGAAAACTGACAATCTTGTTGTCACCTTGTTTATGTGTTTAATTGCCTGTGCGATTCCCATCTTGTCCGGGAGAGTCTCGTTAAATTCTGCACCGGTCAGAGAGGCACCAGACCATGCGGAACGCAGAAAAAAAAAAACACATGAATAAATCACAAAGCCCTTTCACAGTGTGTTTTATCTATGCCTTTGGGAATGCATGTAGAAATACACAAATTCATTTCCTTTTTTAAAAAAGAAATCTCAATGCAACGTCACTTTTTCCCTTCATTAAGTAAACTCAACCAAATGGGAAAAGTCTTGATATATTCATGCTGTTCCCTAAATGTAAATCTGCAGGACTTACATTCATAATGATCAATTATAAGTTCAGTGGGTATTCTTATCCAAGACAATTTACAATTCTTTTGTCAAAGTTTTGCACATTATCGTATTATTCAGGTTAACATTTGCTGAAGAAATTCAGTTAAAGCACCTCATCTAATTTCCATCCCTGGTGCCCCATACCTGCAACCTTATGGTAACAAGATGCCTAGCCCTTACACCACAGTACCACACATCAAAGTGACAACTGTTGTTTATTCATGTTGCTCCTTTTTTGTGTGTGTAGCCTTTTTCCTGCACGGTCGGATGCCTCTGTAATCAGAGCTGGATTTAACGAGACCATCAGGGCTGAGATGGGATTTGCACAGCCCATTAAACACACAAACAAGGTGGCGAAAGGATCGCGGCTCACCGGGGTCCGGGGCCGGCGGGGAGGAGGGGGGCAATTGGGCAGAGGGTGCGGCAGGGTCAGCAGGTGTAGGGAGAAAGGGAAGAGGAAGGGAAACTCACTCTTCAGGAAGCGGTTGCGGACCCACTTGTTCTGCTTTCGGGCGTAGCGCTTGGTGGCTTGCTTCATAGCTTCTATGCCTGGCATGGAAGGGGGGGGCCAGGAGAGGGAGGATGTTAGCCGAGGATTTTGCCGGTGCTTTGTTCAAAGACGCACTAAAACCTGCGAGCAGTGGTAATGTCTCTAATCCTTAAATGGATTAAGCAATTTTTTTTACTTACCAACCAGTTATTTTTGAAACAAAAGTCATTTTTCTTTCTGGATTACGGAACCACCTGAGTTAGCATTAGCATAATGACAAAGTAAATGGGAAGTTCTACCTAGCTCCAATCAAACTTTGAGGAAATACACCTTCTGGCAAATCCTCAACTGAATTCTTTCAACTTTGTATACATTACATGAATAAACTGAATGAAAGGGAAAGCTTGTTTGTGTGTTTTTAAACTGGATGTTACTGAATACTGACCACCCATAGGCTCCACCCCGACCCCCTTACTACTGCTGGAATGACAGTATCAAACCGGGCTTTTCAAAAGTGTGGCACCACGTGTGAGTGGGAAACCGCCCTCCAGCCCAGCGCTATGTAATTCCTCCTTTAATGTTGGGAATGATGAAATGCAATGTCAGCTCATATCAATACATTTAGGCTCAGCGTTCAAGGCATGTGCGCTTCAGCAAGAACAGCTGCCTCTGCCATTACAAACAGGAATGGAGGCCAATAGATTATATTTCCCTTGAGCACAAAATCCTATCATAAAACATTATCATAGTAATAGAAACAAATAGGAAAGGTCAATAGCGCAATACACTCTGTTGAGGATGACGGCCGCTCACGGCCAACGGTGGGGCCAGACCACTCAATATAAATGGCTTCTGAAAAAAGGTCTGGGTTTTGCTTATGAGTTCAGTAATTAGGCCTGACATCGGCTGTATAAGGAAGAGCCGTGATGACAAAGCAGTGGGAGCCTCTGGAGAAAGCTCTGAACTATTTCACTGTGGCCACCACTCCTAGGGGACCTCTCATTACTACATTATCACATAACATACAAAGCTTAGTTTTACATACTATCCATTTCTAAATATGTATACACGATGAAGGGATGAAGACACATGTAACAGTTTTACATGCCATCCTGAGAACCAGATAAATGCTAAATTAATTAAGGCTAAATACCTTTCTCAAGGGCACAAGTGCAATGCCCGAACGGGGACTTGAACCCGCAACCTTTTGAGTTACGAGAGACTGTCACCTCCCCTGCCTTCACATGATTTTTATTGTTGCACTGTCCACAGCTATCTCTGCTGGGACTTCTCTGTGATGAGTCTTCCCTTTTACAGCCCTCAGGGAGGGATGGAAGTGAGGCACAGCTGTCAATTTGTTCTGGGTGTGAGTGAGAAGCTGTCAGGCGGGGAAGGGGGGTGCTGAATTTTTCACGAGGTAGGGGACTTGCTGGTGATCGGCTTGGGGGCCCACCTTTGGTCAGCAGCTGGCCGCTCTCCTCCTCGCTGACCCCAGCATCTGCGGTCAGATACTCATGGAACTCCTTGAAGCCGATGGACTGGAAGATGCCATGCTGGTAGTCCTGGCTGAAGACATGGGCAGAGGTGAACACCGATAGATTACACTGATCTGGCATCAAATTGTTGAGCCAACAGTCTTGTAACCAGCTGGGTTAAACTCAACATGCCAGTCTGGATTAGATTTGTGTGTTCCAAAACCTATTGGCTCCTAAACAGGTGATTATAATTGCATTTGAGTTTAGCTGACAGAACAATTATGACATAATTAGTTCCGTTGCCACAGCATGCATACTCGTACCGTAGTTTAGATTGACACTAATAGGAGGAAATCACAGTATTGCTTCAACCACAGCTTCATACAATGTAACAGGTTTTTCTAATATGTTAAACCAGGAGTAATTGGCTGTGTTATGACTTCTGCAATAACTTCTCAATCATATGACACTGGCCCTTTTACAGTACAATCAAATGTTAATTACGGTTAATAAAAGCCGAGGCCAGCATGCAGAGGCTGGCAGGGGACAGATGCCCCTGCCCTTCCAGCTTCCACCCATCCTTTCCATTGATTCAGCCACTTCTTTATTTAACTAATTTTCCCCTCTTATTGTAGGATGATTACAGCACCACCATCATCATTCTCCTCATCTCCTCTCAGTCTAATAGGGAAGGGAAATAAACCCAAGAATGACACTAATCAATAGACCAGACACACAGTGCACAAACAACCTATTACGGCAAAGTAAGGTGCTATGATTTTGGGAGGAAGCAAGAGGCTGAGTAGTCAAATAAGGACCATTATATCCTGATTCTCAGGCTACTACAGACAAGGGGAAGGGAGGAGGCAGGCAGATCATGCAACGCTTACTCACATTGCACAAAGAGAGAGGGAGAGGAGAAGGTGGGGGAGGGGGAGGGGGGGTGGAACATAGGGGAGAGAGGTTTGACCTTGCAGCCATGTGACCACAGTTTGAGAAAGGAGAGATGCTTAAAACGGAGGTGGAGGGGGTAGTGCAGACGACAAGGGAAGAGAGGAAAATTTGCTGGGGTGGCCAGTTTGTAGGGCTGGTGGGGCAAGGCGGGGCTGTGAGTGGGACGATGGGGGGGGTTGAACGGGTGGGAATCAATCACTGTGTCCGGGGAAACGGCGCGACAGCGGGCCGGGCAGTGTGCCACCGGCGCATCAATTCTCCGCAGCCCCGCCCTGTCCAGCCCCAGACAGCGCTGTGTCATCAGCAGGGTCGAGCCAGCCTCCGCACGCATCTGCACTCACCAGCATCGCCGTGAAATCCGCCTTACGCCTCTTCTACAACTCCACAGGGACGCATAAACACACCTCACCTTGTATTGAGGGAAACAAATGAACTTGCACGACGTCTCCCGTCTGTCTAACACAACAGAAACACTAGAGAGGAAACTGACTCTGATGGTAAATTCATACAGACGTGTTCTTTTTTGAAAACAAAATTCTTTGAAAAAAACATGTGGAAAATGGGACAAATTGATAAGACGCTGGGTATATCGAAATGTTCCTTATGTGAAGTACTAGCTCAGTGGATACATCATTCAAGCACAGCAGGATCATTTGGCTGAAACCCCTGGAAACCAGAGAAGCGAAGAACATCTCTCTCTCTCTCTCTCACACTCACACACACACACACACACACACACACACACACACACACACACACACACACACACACACACACACACACACACACACACACACACTCTCTCTCTCTCAAGCAAGCCACCCCCTTCAGCGATGAGAGTACTTTCACTTATCCACTTAACAATGCAACACTAGAACTGAGGGGGAACATCACAGTAGTTATAACTCCTGAACAGTGTCTAATCTTTCTCTCATTTCTTTATGCGGAATCAAAAATGAGAAAAGAGAAAGAAGACTTGAATCATGGTAGAAGAGCAGCAGGGAGAGCTCTGGGCACCAGATTCATTCAGTTATGTTTGACACTAGCACCACCTGTCCAGTAGGAGGCAGACTAACGGGGTCACACTACAGCACAGCCCTTATCTTACGCATTGAGCACTCATCTTTACGGTTCCATAGATATTCTACTCCTAACTGTCATAACTGCGGTGATTTCTGATGAACTCCTTTGTCTGAGCCGGTCACAGACAGGTTAGACAGCCTCTCCCATAATTTAAAACCAGAAAGGCCAGTTTAAAGAAAAAGAATTTCCATGAGTACAATTCATTGCCAAGATCAGACAACAATGACTTTCACTGCACATGAACTCAGCTCAACTCATAACTAATTATTGTGGTATTCAGGATCCTTTTGAATGCCCAGCACAAGAGCTGAGGGACGGTCTGTGTATTGTGAAATACGTTTCTAATCAGATTTACATGGATATTCCATAACACGAGCCCCCTCCCCACTTACAGCTACCGAATCCCTCTCTGTGTGCTATCTGCCCTCGGGTCACAGTCAAAGCCAAGTTCGTAGTTTGAGGATACAGCCGTCTCACCCAGAGGACCTTGGCTGGCTCATTATTCATGATCTGGCTCCTCCGGCTCGCACATCCTGTTCGCGTCATGTCGGAACACGTTAGCAGCTCCAACGGCTGACTAAGGAACGGGTTTTACTTTTGTTTCACAGCTCACCCCTCTACTCCTTCAGCTGTTTCGTTACAACACATCTGACGTTTTGCATTCTTTTGGTGTCTGTACCTGTAAAGTCTGCTGTGGGAGGAGAGGGGGGTGAAATTAAGCTGGCAGGCCGGGGTACAGAGAGAGCTATGACATTGTGCATGCATGCCTGTATGTATGTGTGCGTGTGTGTGTGTGTGTGTGTCTGTGCGGGCACCTGTGTGGGCCATATTCTTTGTTGCACACTCAGTTCGATCTATAAACAGTTGGATTTTATCCAAGTCTGCCTGTGATCACATTCCATAAAGATTATACCAGTGTGCCAGGTAACACGACTTCTGACTCAACCCCCTGCCACAGCCACTATGCGTTGTTTTTGGGTGACTAGGATAGGGGATGGGACGCAAGAGGCCAAGGGGAGCCGAGGAGTGAAGGGTACCTGTTCTCCTGGACCTTCTGCTCATTGTAGCGCCTGTGGAAGTCCTTCAGCTCATCGATTAGTCCCATTGAAAGCATCTCGTCCACACGCTTGTCTAGCTTTTTATCCAAAGCTGGAAGGGAGGAAAGAAGTTGGGAAGAGAAGAATGTAGAGGGGGAGACGAGAGAGAGACTATTAATTCTGAATTAGCAGCAGCTTCCTGAGCGTGTGCATCACTTTCAAAAACTTGCTCCCCATTGTAGCATCTATAATTTATTTGCTTGCCAGATGCCCTTGTATGGGATGACTTACATAGCTCACATATGTTATCCATTTACACAGACAAATATTTACCACAACAAGCCAGGTTAAGTGAGGTACAGCAGCAGTGTCTCACCAGGGAAACTTACAACCTTTGGGTTACAAGCCCAGCTCTTTAACGACTGCTCAACTCTACTACCCCATAAACTTAATCTAATTGCCCCATTCACTCTAGTTTGGAATTTAATGACCACATGTATGCAGAGTCCATATGTACATGCATACATGGAGTAAGTCTTAGCAGGTGGTCATAAATTTTACTCAGCTAAAGAGTCTGAATAGGTGATGATTGGAATCAATGACAGATAACAGAACAACTGGAGTCTGAGAAGCTGTGGAGAGTCAGGGGTGGATTTCGACGGCCTCCTCAAGGAAAATTTCTCTCACCTTCCATATCGCCTGAAGCCAGAAGATGCAGGGCTTTGGGAAGCGCAGGGGCCCGCCCAGGCCGCCACCCCCCTCCTGCGCCCGCTGCTCCTCCAGCAGCTGACTGTGGGCCACCCCGGTCTCCTGGTGCACCTGCAGGCTCCTGAAAACACCAGGCAGAAGAGGTTCGGTGCCCCATTTGCTTTTATGCAATGCAACAGACAGGGAGTAAACCACTGACAAGGGGAATACCAGGCCAATTATCTTCCACATCTTTGCACAGCAGTAAGTCCAACAGAAAACTAAGCAACCAGACTAAGCTGAAATGCGTGTTGTCTAACTAAGTGCAAAAAGTGAGTTGCATGCTAGAAAACTAAATCGCCAGAGATATCACATAATCTAGCTTATGTTTGACTCAGGTCCACCAGAGAAAAACAGTGAGTAATCCATTTAAATTCATCAGACTCATCGCTCTTTAGCAACCTCCCCAAGCTGGCATGCATGTTCATGAACTGAACCCTTCATTCCCCTCACAACACCAACTTAATTTGATTGGCATCTCATATGCAGCGTAAAAAGGTATGAGGGCAAGTTACCACCTCAAACAGTCTACGAGGGAAGGTTCATAGTTCAATGTAAGGAAATACAAAAAACATACATATATAAATAATAGTATTAAAAATATTCATTTTCAAATGTATTTTCTTTCTTCTTCTGCCACAATGATCCCAGCATTCACGGCTGTGAAGTCAGAAGGTCTCACTCTCCCCCATCACCTGCCAAAAGTGGCAGGTTTCTCATGCTCTTGACGAAAACCACACGCTGAAACACGTCAGTGGTTTGCTTCCATTCACACTTTTCTCTGGCAGCATCTCCCCAGCTGCCATTCTCCTAGCTGGGGGAGCAATTGAGTGTTTTCCGTTTCCTGGGAACGTTGATTATGTGAGTCATGTCACCATCTTTCAATGTTGTCATCAGATGCCAGCAAAATCCCAGAGCCACAGATTATTTTTTAAAGTGGTTTAAGATGGGCTCAATTCAAAGGAAGAATGGATAAAGCAGGTACCAAAACAAGTGGTATCCCATGTTGTCCAGCAGCACACTCTGCCATGACTATGTTACAGCAATAGACACCAAATGAGGCTGAGCAAAAAGCAATTAAAAGGAAGGAAGAGTTTACGCAGAAAAGTCAAGGCTGGAACACTGACAACAAGAGGAAATTTTACAAATGTATTAAAAATAAAAAACAAATGCCTATGTAAAAGTGACAGTGAAGTTTTAAAACAACAAATTGTGGTACACATACACTCTCGTAATGAAGTGATAGAACCTTGTATCAGCCAAGGTGTCAAAGGTAGCCAAAAAGGTGTAAAATATACACCTATTAAAATCAATTTGAATGAGAGTACAATGTGATGTCTTCTGCAATTTCCAAATGCATCTTGTAGTTTCCACCAAAGGTTAAAACAAACCACTAAAAATGAACAGATCGACAACCACTATATGACTTAAGGTGTTTTTCAACAAAACAGTATGTCTGATTGACCAAGCAGGTACATTTCACTGCTTTCCAGTTAAATGTAATCAGGATTCTTTTTTTAACTGAATCTATCCTGTATGGGATCTAAGTTAAAGCAGTATTAAGTATATGTCAGGTCCATCAGTACATTCTGTACCTTGCAATCTTGCGAGTGTCATGGGGGTGGAGCATAGCTGCCATGTCAGGGTCTACCTCAGCCAAGCGCCGGTGCAGTTCAGGCCCATCCAATTTCTCCAGCTCCGCCCTTCTATCTGGTGAACTCCTCCTTCTGCCCTCAACTTCATTCTCCTGCTGGGGGAAGATGAGACCAGCACTGCTGTAGACATTTTCAAGACTGTATTTGTCTAATTTGTTGCACATTAAAAACAAGTTCAGATAAAACAATCGACATGGAACGCATCTGATTTTTGAGACATTAAACGATTTGTCTCCAGAGAACAGATTCCCATGAGAACAGAACAACAGAAGAGAACAGATTGTCACAATTGTGTCACTTATATTGTCACTCCCCTCACACTGAAATTGCTGTACAAAATGTCCTGAGTGTCTCGCCAGCAAATGTTCATTTGTTTTTATTTAAATGGACAATGGTTAATACAATACCTCTAGACAGTTAGCATTGTTATTAATTCATAAATACAAATATTTTGTAATTAATAAAATTAGTCAGTTTTCATTCTAAAGATGATGCAGATTTGGCCCATGAAAAAGAAGAATTTTTCACTTACAGTCAAAAACAGTGACAGACATATGCATTTCAGAACATATACACTGTCAGGAAAAAAATCTTCCACCAGGGAAATGGAAGCTGTGGTGACAGCCAATCAGGGTGTATAAATCATTACACAGGGGCTTGTGACTCGATATCCAATTCAGTGACAAAAACCTGACGTTTAATCTTTATATCAAGCCATGAAATCTGTTTTATAGTTATGGTTTATTTTGTGCCTGGATCCATGTGAAATAACCCAATATTCACCCTTAACTGTCTGCCAGGGTTGGTGCTAATTCCTTTTCAATGGCAATTCAGAAAATTAATCCCATGTAATTGATAAATTGAAGAATGCACTTAATAAATGCCAAGTCTATGAAGATTTTCAAATAAATTGCTGGAATTTCAGTTCATTTAGTGATTAAACTGAAATGGAAAAGGCCCCAACCCCATTTCTTAACTTTGAGCTCTAATTTCTCTCTCTGATTGGCAGATGCCCACTGATACTGACCTACCATTGATGACCATCCTTTTGTAACTGAATCTCTCATTACAACCCACCCAAGATGCCTTCTAAGCTTCATATTCATTCTTTCATTCCCACTTTCATCTGTGTATCTTCTATTGCTTCCTTTTACTAATTACAGGGTGGTGAGACCTCACAGGAAACAGAGCAAAAATATGCTGTCAACCACTGACTTATTAACATATCAAATTCCTTTTTTTCCCCATAGCTAGGACTCTTGAGTTATTAATAAAAAAGCCGTTAGCATCATTTCTCACTAAATCTACCCAGTGTTATTGTTTGTTTATAAACATAGCATCAAATAGCATGACTATGGTTGACCCAATCTGAGGTTAAAAAACCTCTCCTCTCCTAAACTTTTATCAATAATCATCTGCTTGTATGCCATCCCTCTATCCAATGGTATACATCACTCTTCCACATCTCTGTTATTGACATGTCCATTTTACATTTTTACAACAACGGTCCTTAAAATAAAAGAATAATTATGACCATTAAAAGAGAGCAAATCAAAGGTATATGCCCTCTTTTTCTCCCCAACCTCTTATTGGCTGGACACTTCACAGCTTCATCACAGCTGGAAATTTGAAAAGCTTGTCCTCTCCAATGTATCACAGAGCCATATCCATCCAACATGAGAATTTGAACCTTTCAGAGGACAGCTTAGGCTGGACATGTCTACCACAGATTTAACTTACCCCAGTGTCCACGAGCACCTTCCACAGCAGGGCCTCGATGTAGTAGTTCGTTCCACCCACGATGATAGGTAGCTTCTCTCGGCGGTGCATATCTTCAATGTGCCACATTAAGGATCAAATACAAAATAATCAAGTCTCCTCCCAAATAAAACTATTCCTCAGATCAGTGCTATAACAATATGCTTAATCTGAACTGCCTCTATCAGTCTAGATGGATGATATGTAAAAACAGATCTGTATATTTATCTGTATATGTTATACTTATATCAATAACCTTGTTTGTATGGGTTTATATGCATACATTAAACATTAAATCCATGACTGGACTGTGATGTGGCATTCATTCCCATCCTGACCATTTGTGTAATGATCTTGCCATAAACATGCTGATGGTGCTGGTGTTTCTGAACACAATGCTTGCTGAGGTCAAAGCCCTGTCCATAAATAACATGGACTGGCTGCTTGCACACAGTGATAGACTTCTTGTTAATACCAAGGAAGCTATAAGCCTCTTCCTTGCTGGGGTGCCATTCTCATACTTATTCAGGAAAGTTTCACAGGCTAGCAGCTAAGAGCTGTTAATCAGTAAGGGACTCCTCTTGCAGACCCAGCTATAAGTGCGGTATTGCAGCACGCCTGTAGCTACAGACATGTGAACATTATCCTTCCTTCCCTCACTCCCTCCCTCCCAACACATAATTAGATAACTGTTCTGACAAGACGAGGACCATCAGAGCTCATCACTCATGATCTCCAGCACCACTCCCCCCCTGAGAGCAGTGAGCAAATGAGAGAGAGAGAGAGGGAGAAAAGAAGAAAGAGAGGAAGAGAGAGGGTGGGGGGGCAGTGAGCCAGAGAGGAGGAGGGAGAGCCGTACAGTCAGACAGAGAGAGAGGGAGAGAGAGAGAAAGAGAGAGAGACAGAGAAGAGCACTGCAGTAAGACAGAGTGATAGAGAAGGAAAGAGGGAAAACTAGGCAATGAGCCAGACAGGAAGAGGGAGGGAGGGAGGGAGGGAGGAGGGGGGGAAGAAAGAGAGAACAGGGCAGTGAGGCAGGGAGATGGAGAAAATAATAGTACACCGAGTAAGAGAAAGAGATGGAGGGAGAGAGAGTATGGAGAGAAAAACAGGGAGGGAGGGAGGGAAGGAGCTGTGAGGAATCACTCTGTGAGCGGCATGTAAAGCAGTAAGGGGCTGACAGCCCATGATCCCTGCATTATCCTGTCCATTGACTACCTTTCAGTAAGTGTCATACCTCAACACCTCTGGATCAGGAGAACACCAGCCGCCCCACAGCCATTCTGCTCCAATGACTTCTGCTGCTGCTTCTGCAGACAGCCCGTGTGTGTGTGTGTGTGTGTCTGAGTGTGTGCATGCATGCATGTGTCTAGCCATTGTCCCTGAGAAGGTAAATTTGAGTGGAATTATGGTTTAGGGTGGAGCAATGATGTTGGTGGGCGGAGCACTCATGCCACCTCTCCTGTGGGCAGCAAATGCATCACTTTCAATCAAAATTCAAGAGAACATGCTAACTAGCAATTGTTGGACTTGTTTCTTAGTTTCTGTTTGGTTGTTTAGACTGCTTTCCAAAACTGAGATTTTCATTGTTGTTGAAATCATGAAAACACACAAAATGTGTAAGAGAATATATAAATGAAGATTTTGTGTGTGTGTGTGTGTGTGTGTGTGTGTGTGTGTGTGTGTGTGTGTGTGTGTGTGTGTACCCCGCCCTTTCCCTGAGAGTGGGCTCCACCCTGCCACCATGCAGTCTGTCTGCATCATCTATTAATATCCTCTCCACTGATCACAGCCACTCTGAAACATCTGCAGGGAACTGCAGGCAAAGTAGGAACTTGCACATGCATGTGCACGCACACAGACACAGTACAGCCTTAAAATTACCCCTACTCTATAATCCAAGTGCTCTGTAATGTGTAAGCAGGCCCGATTCACCCACCCAGCCAGTAGAAAAATGTATAACCTGCAATAAGATGAAAAATCAGGCTCCAGTTTTCACCAGTGGAAAGATGAAGTATGCCTCTTCTCTAACTTTACAAATGAAACTTCAGCTCTGTGGACGCTTAAACACGGCAGAAAGTACTGATTAAAAAGAATGCTCAAAAACACATAGTCATTATATCATTATATCATTCAGGTTCACTCACTAAGGTAAATACATTGTAATGAAACATTACGTAGGGTTTGTTGGTTTGTTGATCTGCTATAGTGCAGGACCAACAAAACATCTGTGGAACAGTGCTCTCATTTCTGAGCCAAAATGCCTCAGTACATAACCTGATAAACAGCGGTTTCTTCTTCCCTCTAAAAATGACTTAATTCGCCAACTGAAGCGCTGCCTGGTTTCAAAGACTCCTGTTACATAAGGCAAAGATGACCACTGAGGTAGCACCTCCTGCGCAGTCAGTGAGGCGTAGAGGATATGAGAGACAAGGCTTTGTTCCTGAACTCCACCACCGTGTAGCTGGTCACCAGTGGATCCACAAAGCTCATCATGTGATGCGTGCACTGATCCTGCTCTTCCGCCGTCACCTTGTTGGTGATGATATCCAGCCCTTGGTACACCTGAGGGGTAAAAGACACGGGTCACTGCCGGGGTGACATGGGAAAATGAAAGTGAACTTCTTGCCTTACTGGCAGCGATGTGCAAGAATTCACTAGGCCAGTGATGTACATTAGGAACAGAATGGACCAGAAAAGAAGGTCAGGAAACGAGAAAGGACTAGTTAAAAATAGACTATAATTGAATACAATATGGAACAGAATTGAGTAAAACAGTATAGAACAGAGTTTTTCTGGCCCTCAGACTTTGTCCTCTTCACAAAGTTGAGGAAGGCAGGAATGTTTATTTGCATCTGGGTATTCTGTTACTAAGTAATAGCTGTCTGAACCCTCATTTTTAACAGTTAACACACAAAATAACATGGTGAGACTCTCGATTAAGTGTCAATGTAAGGACTGGTTCTCCACACTGAAATGGCCCGTTCATTACGATCCAATCCAGCCACTCTGCCAGTGCTGACTGTTGCCAGGAGTACTATGTGACCATGATCGCAGGTTGTGAACTAGGCCTACATGTTCTCATGCTAAATACAGCTGTGCTTTTTTTTAACAACAGGAGGCCAGAAGCAGAAGTCTAAAGGATGTGGGCACCTGGTATATCACAATGCGAGTGACTTCAAGTAAGGCTTCAGAATGACTCCAGTGGTGCTCTCCAGCACCAACCTCACCCGCCCGTCCAGGTCCACTTCCCCTGCGACACCACCTCAGACTGCCAAGCCACGCTGGCCTGTTTACCGTACCATGGTGTCACCATTGCGTGCAGCTCCTGAGAGCAAAACCGGCCTGTAAATTATTAAGACCCCACTATGCATGGTGCCCTCACCAGACAGACCGGGAGGGGAGCAGGATCAGCAGAAAAGCTATTTACGGAAAAGATCGCATGAGTCAGGGACTGCTTCTCTCCGTTAAAGCAGCAGTTACCTGCCCTTCTGTTCTCCACCCCACCAACAACAAAAACTAATTAAACACACTTGTAAGCCCCACCTCAAACCCTAACCAAAGAAAGTTTTCAGCCATGCTGTAGTCTATGGCTCGACATGAAGTTCATTTTAACGTTGCACTAAAGGGCAGCTAACATGTAATAACTTGAATTTACTGCTGCCAATACTGCAATATGAAAGGTGATTATAATGGCAGTTTTTTTTCCCTTTTTTGACGACACAATGAAATCAAGATTGCCTTTTCCACGCCCTGATTTCCTGTGTCGGCTTTAAAAATTTGACCCCTTTGGGATTAGTTTCTTTCTCATGAAGTCCACAGGCAAGGCAAAGTGGACACACTCATTTAATGGTCTGCCATTCTGAAATGTGACACACAAATAACAATCATTTCTCTCAGCATGGAATAAACCCAAGTGAACAATAAACTGGGGGCCGTGTCTTATACAACTAAAAAAAACCCTACTTTAAAGTCTATAGTTAAAGGCCCTCTCTCTCATACAATGGTGCTCCAACAGATGTGTGTGAGGAAGAGAAATCAATGTTTGCCTGCCGGTTCAGTTTTCTAACCCTCTATGGGTTTGTAACAGTGTAAAGTGCTCAGATCTGTCTTGGCAATTACAGCTCAAACAAACAGGTCCACCACTCATGTTCAACATGACCCAACCATCTCTTCCCAACCCCAAATGCCACAGAGGATAACAGTTCATTCCACAAAAGAACCTTAACTTTTCTGTACCTTAGAGTGTCAGTGCAGTGTGTGTTATTGTCTATGTGTGTGTTTTGTGTGTGTGTGGCTAGGGCAGGGGCAGGCTGGGGGGTAGTCAATATCAGAGAGCTTTTTATAGACTTTTTTTTTTTTTTACTTCACCAAACGGATACTTGCAGTACTCGGCTACAAGAGTAAATCAATCGCATATTTCAACTGTTAAAAACCAGTTGCAGAACTTGAACAGTTGGCTGTCTTGCTTTCTTTAACAGCTGCTGTGCCAGGCATACGAAAAGCCAGGCTGCACTGGCTCGAACATGAGTCCTCATCAGGACAGCCCTCACCTTATGTCAAATAGCTGATTCATACTCACACATACACACTGTCAGCTCTTTTATGATAACAATCACAGGAGTTTAAGAATCCACACACAGATATATGTATATACACACACACACACACTGATACACAGCAACACTATTAATACAGATTTACAGACCCCCATACATTACACTCATATACACAAACAACCACAAGCAAATCTGACTGCAGGTATGTACCCTCTTACTCCTCAAACTCCTATGCAGGTAAATTCAGTAATAATTAAAATGCTCAGTTTTAAATGTTAGCATACCAGCAGCAAAAGTACTGTGCCACAAAAATAATATGGAAAAGGGCAGAGCAGCAGAAACCAGCCAGGGGGTGGTATCCTTCTGTTCACACCAAAAGAATACAAAAAGACTCCTGCTTCCACTGGCACTAGCGGCATGGGCTCAGTGTTACTGGCGGAGTGCGGGGTGAAAAGGACCGGGGGCGCGCAGGTGGGCGTGCGTCTCACGCTGACATGTGGCTCCCCTTTCAGAGCCACGCTGCTTGAGTGCCCCAGCTCGCCGCCCTTTTTTTTGTGTTTGTGCCCGCTGCTCTTCTGTGCCCCATTCACAGGAGCCATGCGAGCCTCTCGCACGAGCGCCAGCCTTCTGCTCCCTCTACCCACCCACACTCATTCATGCCTCTGTGCCCCCTTTCTATCTCACACTCCCTCTCCCTCTCCCACCTGCTCTGCTTTCCCTCACCCCGACCCCCCCAACCGCTCTCTTTCTTACTTTCTCACCTGCATTATACTTCTTCTCTTTCTCACCATTATAGCTTTCCCCTCTTTATCATTTTCCCCTCTCACACCTCTATCTTCCTCTCCTGCCATCATTTCTATGACTTTGTTTCTTCTCTCTCCTTGAATAACATCTATCTAATCCCTGGCAGCTGCCTGTGCGTGAGCTTGTGTGTTTGTGTGTCTGTGTGTTTGTGTGTGTGTAGGTCCCAGTACACCAGCATCTAATCGAAACTCCTTACGAGGACAACCAGTCGGGGGAAAGAGAGCGAGAGAGACAGACAGAGAGAGAGAGAGAGAGAGAGAGAGCAAGAGAGTGTGAGAACAAAGTAGGGTGAATCAAGGGTGAGGCTCATTCAAAGTTCATTATGACAAAGGTTAAATTGAAACCTCCCACAACAAATTTAAGGACATATTCTAACAGTAAATGAGGACAAAAATACACTTCTATTAGAAATATGCAAAAGTAGACAGAATTCCCTGTCTTCCAAGAGAAAGAAACAATGCATGGAACCATCCAGGCAGGGCCTGCACTGAAGTGAGAAGAGAAGTGTGAGAGAGAGAGCACAAAAGGAGGGGGCAGGCGACGTGTCTGGGAGCGTGGCTACACGCTACAGCACCAGCTCTCCTTTGTGTATGTGTACGTTTATGTGTGTGTGTGTGCGACTGTGAATGTGTGCGAGGGCTACAGGGAGAGGCTGAGATCGGGCCTGTTGACTCGCACCGCTTGCACCCAGGCTACGCACACCCAGACGAGTGGCCAGACAATGGACTGTGTGTTCTCTGCCGGCCCGCCAGCCTGACACCACTGATTTACACAGCACCTCAGGCCATCCACGAGACAGCTGCTCCCCTAACTGAAAAGGGGGAGAGAGGGAGAAAGGAAGGGGAGGGGGAGAAAGGGGAGAGAGAAAAGGGGGGGAGAGAGGGGGAGAAAAAAGAGAAAGGGAAAGAGAATGGAAAGAGAGAGAGAGCGAGGGGGGAAGAGAGGGAGAGAAAGAGGGGACAGGGAGAGAGACTGCAGGTTAGGGGGAAATGGGAAAGAGAGAGAGTGGGGAGGGAGAGATGGGGCAAAAAATGAGGAAAAGAGACAGAGAAAGACAATACGTGAGATGACAAGCTAGAGGAGAGAAGGCAGGGGGAGGGAAGGGAAGGGGAGAGTACAAAACAGTGGAGAGAGAAAGAGAGAGAGGAGGGGGGAGACAAAGAGAGAGAATGAGAGGCAGCGGAAAGGCAATGAGTGAGACGGGGGAACGTGAGGACATGGACAGACTAGGAAACAGAGAAGTGCATGAAGATGAGAGAAAGAAGAGAGGGAATGGAAATGGGAAAAGGACGCGGGGGAGAAGATGTGCTCAGAGTGACCGTCCTCTTTCCCCTTTTCTCCGAATTCAGCACCTCATGCTGCTGAACAGCACCGCTCCTTTATCCAGTTACACACATCTCCAGCACCCCCTCCCCCCCATCCGTCTCTCCTCTCCGGTGGGAACGTCCCTGTAATACAAGGCTAATAAATCATTCATGAAGTTGTTCTCTCACCCCCCCCAACCCCCAGTTTCATTCTAACTACCACATGCATGAGCCTTTCTGAAAACGCAGACCACAGCTCTCAAACAACCCCCTCCACACACAGCTACCCCCTTTTAGTTCTTTCCTTGAATAACAGACAGGGGCTTTCTCTGAGCACTTTGGGTAATGGAAGGTTCAAAAAAAAAAAAAAAAAAAGACAAACAAACAAAAAACTATGGAGGAGTTGGGCACCACGTCTTTGTTTTGCCCTCTATTCATCGTGAGCGGATGAATGTTTTCTGAAACACGGCTCCGTGCGAGGAGCCAGTCGGCCCCGCTGTGGACTGGCGACTGTGGGGTAACGAGGGCGATATGTGTAGGGATTTAGATACAGTCGAGGGGGGCGTTGTCCCCTCTTATTGGATTAGGCTGTCCCTTTTCCCCTAGCTTCTACTCCTGTCTTGGGTGGTGGCCTGGGACAAAACCAAAAAAAAAAAAAAACTTTTGTGTCCGCCTGTCTCTCTCTCTCATGAGACATGCTGGTGTCCAGTTCGGGCTGTCACTGTATCCCCTGTAGCCAGTCTGGGAGTCTGTGGCAGGGGCAGGTGGAGGAAATGCAATTCAATTTTCATTCTTCTTAAATTAAATAAAAGTTTTCCAGTGGCCCGGGGGCGGGGGTGTTGAAGAAAGGCTCTTTAACAGACGCTTCTGCACGGATGTGACCGTGACTGCGACGCCACAAAGCACAAAGGCCGGCGCGTGTGCATTCCCTAACTGTAGAGCCGGGCCGGGCCGCTGTTCGTGCGGGACACCTGCCAGGGGAACAACCCGCAGAAATAGCCGCTCTGAAGGAACATCAGTCCCGGTGATGAATGGTTCCATTTAGGGCGCCCCCGGTGGATGAGTGACAGCTGCACCCTGAAAACTGGCCCGCAAAGCCAGCAAGACGACACAATGCTACCGCGACCATTTGTGGAGAGAAATATAACAGCAACTGCTCTCTTAATATAGCCATCAGCTGGAGCAGAAGCATGTCATGAAAGACTTGAATAAGTGTAGGCCATGAAGCCATGACTTGTACAGGCATCTGTGAAACGGCTCCTTTGATTCAGCAGACAGTTGTGGTTATCTGGCATCTAAAACAACCAATTCAAGACAACACTTCTAATGCTTCTAAAAATGTTCACTATTCTCTCATCCCTATTTTAGCTCGACTGACCTGGTTCCGTTCAGTCAATCATTATTAAAGCAATAAACTTGCACCAACAAGTGCCTCATTACACCCTGCTTTTAAATCACATGGCTCAAGAAGTCCGTCAGAGTAATAATTTGATTCAATTGCAAACTTAATTTTAGTAACATTCTGTCCCTACAGCTCCACTATCCACGGGAAACACTCCAAGATCTGTTCTAAATCTGTACCTTGCTCTGAATGAATTCAAACTATAAATGAAATTAATTACTGTGTATTAACTACGTAAGTTGTAGAATTAAACTTGGTTGCTGCAACAGGGCTGAAAATGATTTCTGCTGCGAGGGGAGGGAGTTCTTGCCTTATGACTCCGAATTAAGGAGATTTAAATGAATCTGAGGATTTTTAAAACTACATATGAAGTGTTTCTTCAGAACCAACGTATTCTATTTCGCACCACTGGCATAGCCATGGTAGGCCTGGTGGAGTGCTTAATTGCTCCATCATTGTATTTATTTTAATTAAATACGGAAAGTCAATTTGTTAGACATACTTCTATTGGCCTGTAAGGCGTCCTGTTTTGGTCTCCTTCTATGTTGTCAACTGTAAAGGAATGCAGCACAACAGTACCCTAACAAGAGACTGCAGAGTAGTCGGTGTGCACAGTCTCACATCTGTGATTTGAATGTTATAATTGAATGTTCTGTGGCAACAGTTATGTCTGGACATGGGATACTGGACAATGGGATTGGACATCAGTGAAGAGGATGATCTGAACAGGTGGACAACCAACCAATCCTAATGTGGACCTGGTATTGCATTAACTACCATAACTAACAAGATTAAATGTAGCACACGTGTGCCATTTGAAACAGGTGACAGGAGATCGAAAGGGGAAATAGTCACCTCTGGGTGGTTCACAAAGTATGACGTTCATTTTGGGATCAGGTATGAGCTTTAAGGCTGAGTGCTTGGGTACCAGATGCACCAGTCAGCTATGGCCAGAGGTCTGCATTTGCGAGGCAAAAACTGGCCCAACCTCACAGAGGAAAGGCAGGGGATAAGCTCATTAAACTCACGGCTCTCTAGCAGCCACTCCTGGTTGGACAGGCACATGTAGATGTATGAACCGAATATACGTTGACTTCATCATCCTCCAGCAATATGTGCATCCCATATTTGCCTGAGCGTCTGCATTGTAGAAAACAGAAAGCTTGCGGTCACCTTTATTAGAGGAGTCAAGTGTTCAAAGCTGCATCCTCCAAAGACGGTCAGAGAGTGTTGCTGCATGAGGCTAGATAGCTCAAGCTGGGTTCTGGGTGGGAAAATTAAGAGGGGAAATACCAAGGTTGTCATTTGGATGTGAAACTATTGTTTCAGTTGAAATGAATGCCTGTTCAGTAAAAGGTCCAAGCAAAAGGAACCCCACTGATGTTCCAATGCACTCACTGAAACAACAGTTATCTCCTATGATTTGCTGGCTGCAAAAACTTGCATGTTCTTGACACTCCCACAGTTTAACAGGAACTGTGTGGTGTCTGTTTTGCTGAGGCCATTTCCTCAAAATACTAGAAAAAAATTCCAGTTAAAGAAGCCAAGCCACCGTCGAGTGCTTTAACAGGCTGTACCCTAGATCAGCTCTCTACACCTTTGTCAATGAACCTACACATCAAGACCTTTCAGCTTTGAAGAAGTATAATCTTTCACTCACTGACATTAAGAGGAAGTGTTCCGATTAACTTGAAGTTTGAACACTAAGGAAATCACGCACAAAGAATCTGAAATATTTTTGCATGGTTTCCAAAGTTGTAACATGATCTCATTTTTTTATAATTTATTTGCAAAATCTAGCAAGCTGGCTACTCACTGTTGTACACATCATTCTTTTTTTTTACTGAAACCTGCTCTAGGGTCCATTACCTACCACAAGAAACTGAATTTGAGACCCACTGGCCAGGCTGGACAAGTGGGCTTCTAAAACAGACCTGGTTCAAAAGCTTTTTCTGTGGTCTGAGTGCGGCACGCCCTCTTGACAAATTCTTCAGCCGCTTAAAGCAATCCTTGTCATTATTCCTGGTGTCTGACCCGTAAAATTGCCCCTGGGAACTTCACAGACCCCACGCAAGATGGGGGACACGTAACACGTCCCAACCCAGCCCCCACCCTGTTTTTTTATGTCACCCCGTCTTCTCAAGTTTCCCTGGACCTCATGCCATTTTTAGAATTCCCATGAACCCTCATAACCAATCCTTGCCTGTGTCTCAGCCACAGAGGCCCCTGCCACTCCTTGCTCTAAAAGACTGACTGCAGCACATTCAGGGGTTCCAACACCACCACACACCACTACCATATCGTTTCCCTTTCTTCTGCATAGTCATGTAATAAAACAGGCAGACAGTGGCACAATGCAGCGTGTAAGCATTTTGACTGCATTCCTACGATTTCAGCTCTCTGCAGAGGTGAATGAGTACAACGGGGAGGAACAACTGAATAATGTACAGAACATTGGGGACTTCCTTCAGCTATTCATTAAATCACATCTGCAAAAATGATCTTAGCGCACATAGCCTGCACAAAGACATGGCTTCTCTCTCACATACAAGCACATGAGCTAAAATGCACAGACAAAGCTGCACAAATCACTCCTGTTCCCCGACGTATGTTCCTCACACATGCGCACAGACATGCACACATATGTTATGGGTAAACTCAAAAGTGGAGTTAAAAGAAATACGCCCCAGAAGCAGTGTGACTGAAGAGGCAACTCCAAAGATACCCAAGGCTGGAATTTGATTAGCATAACCTAGTTAGCTGTACCAGGTGACCAGTGGACGGGGCGCCTGCTGAAGGAAAACTCTCAATGGGACTACGCGTTCTCAAGGACGACAAGGAGACAGAGTGAGTCAGAGACAAAAAGAGTACAAAAAAAAAGAAAAGAGTACAGCTTCTCTCTCACCAGCACTTGGTGACTGTTTAAATAAAAATGTCAAACTGAGAGACATGTGTTCCATTTCTGAGTAAAAAGGAAAAATAGATTTCTTCTATTTGAAAGGGTGTCTTTCTTCAAACCACTTTTATAGCACAAATGCAAGGATCCCCCCACGTCCCAAAAAAAAAAAAAAAAAATACAACACACAGAATTCTAACATCTCCAGAATGCCTCACTCTAAAATGTCAATCTTGCTTAGTCAAATCAAACAACCAGCAACAAACTAAACACTTCAAACACATGAGGTCACAGATTCTGATGCACAAGACTGGAATGGGGCCACAATAAAACCTATTTCCTTCTTTGAAAAGTCACCCCCCCACCTCTCCCCTTTCCTTGTCTCTCGTAAAAATCCCACGCAGCACCCCTTTTCTTCGCCCAAACACACCCCTCCCCCGAAGGGTTCACATGCTCTGTTACCGAGGAGGCTCTTCGCACAAAGGCTGCCCGGCCCATCTGGGTCAGCAGCTAACACAGTCCTGGGACTTTGGTACAAAGGGGCTGGGGAACGGGGCTTTGATCCACACCCCCCAGCCCTGGCCCCTGCACCCTCACCCTCTACCCAGTTACCCGGTGCAGTGAGAGAGAAGCGGAGGGCCAGCCCAGGGCCGAGGGCTACGACGTTCTCACAGGAGGGTGTGCCGGGGGGCTGTATCAACACAAAGATATAATTAGATATTAAGTTATGTCACAGATATACACTGCACAAGTGTTTCCCATAATTTAGGAATGGACTGGTCCACCCCTGTCACTGACCTCATGCACACCGCAGCAAACGTGACATTCATTTCCAATTAAAGTGGAATTTTAATCAAATTGGGTCGAATTTCTTAGACAGCCGAAAAGTGTATTCTGACAATAAACTTTGTGCATACGCACATTTTAAAGCCAATGGCCAATTTGGACAACAATTCTGATGCCCCAAAGCTTACAAACAGACCTCACTGTTGCTGAATATTTTCACAAATGTAACCATTGTTTTATCTGTCTAGAAATTCGACAAGGGTAATGGAATGTTTGAATTGAATCAAATTATTATCACTCTGGACAATGATTTGTTCTTTCTTGTTTCGTACATGACAGTAGTCACTGGAAATATAAAACACACTTCCTTTCCAATACATTACTCTACCACTGTTAAACTGTACAAACTCATATATAGAATCTGATTCAGCCATCGTTGTCCTCACAAGACCTGACAGAGTCCATTTAAAGTTAATGTTGACCTGCACCAGAAATCAAGCACGGGGAGCAAATTACTGACTATGACTGGCTCCATATATAACACCTTTGTCAAAGAGTGATCTAAAGGCATTCTAAAATCAAAAACCAGTCAAAAAACACAAAGTAGACCTACATGTCTTCCACACCAAAATTCACCTGTGGCAACTAATTTAAGGTGGCCACAAAGGTCAAACTGTAGGCTATGTCCCAACCAGAGTGATACAGAAGAAATTTTAGGTGCATGTCTGTGTAAAGTCTGCTTAGCTACTGATTCTCCCCTTACAGATAACAGGCAAAACATAAAAGGAGAACAATGTGTTGCCCTTCGACCAAATGAAAGGCTATACCAGGTACTAGTGGCTCAGGTTGGTGATGCCGGACAGTCTAAAGAACTTCAGGTAGAGAGAATTTTCCACATCCAATGGGAACACAAAGATAATGTTGTTACACTGTCTTAAGCAACTAATTACATGCTGATTTTAAGTGATGTGCTGACATTAGTGGACCTGCAAAAGGCAGAAACTTACACTCTGAGATCAAAAGACATTAGGACATTTTCAAAAGACCTCTTCTTTAGAACAACATGTATGGAAATACTGGATAAAATTAAACACGATGAGGTGAAAAGGTGACTCATTTGATATGCAGCAAACCGTAGGTAGCCCACATCTAAGCTGAGCTGATTGATAGCTGACACTTGGCAAGTAAGAATGGACTACTGTGCAGGAACAACAGGTGGCAGAGGTAAAAAGGGAACTGAAAGGGCACAATAGCAATTATGAATTTCACCATCCTCCTCTTCTTTGAGGTAGATGGATATTTTTTTTCTGAATTGATAGTTTAGGAAATAACAACAATAAACAGCCAATCAACTGTGTCAGTACAAATATTATTGTTTTTGAAATATATAATATTGCACCTTCAAGGCACACCAATAAATGATTAATAATGGCCCCGTATGTGATTACAAATGACAGAAGATATAATAAAATACATTCAGTCTATATGCAGCTGTATCCAGCTACAGTTAAAACACAAGAAACTATAGGCCTACGATGTTTGTATCTTTGTAATAACAGTACAAACATTATCCATGTAGCCATACCCTTAATGGAAATATTAAATTAGTGAATTTTGTAAATTGATTTGTTTATTAGGGTGACAGACATACAACCATATACCTCAATCTATTCTGTAATTCCTCTCTCACAAGACACCTCATGGATGCACTCACACATTTAAATGATCTGTTCTTCAATTACACAGATTCAGATCAACAATCCAATTTACTGATCTTTATACCATCTGGAGAGTCTCATTACTTATGGATGATTACTTCATTCATGTGACATATATTTAATCAATAAAGAACCTATTCTAAATAAATGGCTATGAACAAGTAGAATATAAAAGAACAAATTTAAGTTTTTGCAAACAGTAATCCTTTTTGGAAGAGATGTAGCTATATGCCCTATATATCCTACTACATATCCTCTATCATTTGTGCACTGCAGTAGGCATTAAGGAAATATATATGGGTAAAAAATTAAGCGGATCATGCAATGGTCAGAAGTCTTGTGTCTCAGAACTTAAAGCTTCAGACAACACGCCCAGTTTGTACGCAAGTTCTGTAAAACAACCCTTGATCACAGCCAGTTCTCTATTATGTATCACAAAAAATAACACCTACCTCTTACTAACAGGTCGATTAGGGAAAATAAAAACCAACAGATTTGACCTTTTCTAGGTCAGAAAACCAGGATGCCGAAACATATTTTCAAGGGGTTGCATTCAACCAAGTTCAAGTAAAAATGAACTCCAAAGTTGATATCTGACAGATTAGCTGCTGTGTTTTTTTTTTTTTTTTGCATTCATGAAGAGTTCAACTGTAATTATGGGTGGTATCCATATTTCATTTGTTCAAATACCATATCCAGGACTTCACATTAAAAGCTCCTTGCATTGCAAGGTTTGATTTATGTTCAAAACAGGTTAACATTTTCATTACTTTCAATATTTATCAATACCTGTTCTGAGGTATAGCTTATACAATCTGTGTACACTACTTTTGTTTAGGCACCAGACCTTTTTCTATCCCTTTCTGTATCATTTACAATACCAAAACTGGTTTTGGGAAAGTGTTTTATCAATCAATCTCAATCATTATCAAGCAACAATATGCACTTATTTCACATATTCAAGGAGTATTGACAATGACAAGTAACAATTACAACAATGCAAAGAGAATTCCAGAGTAAGGCAGAGGCTGAAGGAATTTCAGCTCCAGGTTGTCTTCATATTCTTTCATGTCATGTTCAATTAATGCTTACCGTATCCTTTGGACTATTTTTAATGTCTTCACGTGAGAGATTTAAAAACGAACTCATAAAGACTTTTTAAATTAGTAATTTAGACTAATATCCGATAGACTGAAGACATTTTCATTCATTTGACATGGTACGATTTATTAACTGGTATCATTGCCTACTGAACATGCTTCTGAATTACAGACATGGATATTAGCGGCAGTATTACACAGAAGTCTCAAAGATATATATGAGATTATTAGAAATCTGAAGCTTCAACAGAAGTCAACAGAAAATCGTCAAAAATAGAAGCGTCAAACCTAACTTCACAAGCTAAGGCCAATAACGATTTTGAGTTACTTAGCAAGCTAGTTGTTTCGCAAACAGATCACTTAGCTCATAAATTAGCAGGGACCAAATTTCAGTATTCAACTGACGTTATATTTGGGACCTTGCTTAAATAGTTAAATTGATAGTTAATTCAGTCATCATCTGTTACATAAATAGCCTGCTCGGTAGCGATTAGGAACCATGACAACTCATACATTAGCAAAAACGGACTAAACTGTACCGTTCAATTATTTAAGACAGGTTTACATACACTACTACATAAGAACAGGCATTTAATACATTATGGTCAATACCATGGCCTCATGTTCGCTCGTTTTTTTATATATATATGTATTTTTATTGTTGCTAACAATACAAGCTAGGTCGCTAACTACATACCGGTCCCAGGATCGCTAACCCTCGCCAGGCTGCCTCTTCCAGCAGAGTCCCAGGCTTATATGGGCCTTTCACGTGCAGCACAGTGCATTCACAGCCTGGTGCTGTTGTTCCTCTTACCTGCATGGAATCGGCGCTGATTATTTCGCCTTGAAGACGTTTTCCTATTTCAATCGCCAGCTTTGACTTGCCAGTGCCAGTGGCCCCCAGAATCACGACCAGGGGTGGCAGAATATTTTTCTTCAACGTGCTGTGCACACTGCGAGCGGCTGCCGCCATCATGTCAACTCTGCCACTCAGTTAGCATCAGACACGCGAGGAAGGCCGGAGGAGAGGACAGACCGTGACTTAGTATCCTGGCAACGAGAAATCGTTGCTATGGAAAAATGACGGACGCTTTGGGTAACTTGCTCATGGGTAGTTCTGCGATATCTTCATGCAGTTAAATAAACTATACACTTGAAAGGTTTGCAGAAAATAATATAAAAGGTGTTTCAAAATAGACTTTGAGATGCAGATGTGCTGTTGATTTTTACACATTATTCCCTCAAAATGAAACCTAATAGCATTTCAGTAGTATAGCCTTGCATATTAGCTCATTAGCATTAGTGGTATCTAATGTGTAAATTGTGATACTGTCCCAAGCTGAATGCATGTCGAAGACTACTAATCATTCACAATTAATGTATCGCTGTTCTGTCATTTAAACACGAAACCAGGGGTTGTTGAATTGAATGTGTAAAGTGCCAATGTGTGCTGTTTTTTCCCCAAGCAATTACTCTTCATAATTGATCCAGTTAATAACAGATCCAGTTTCCTGTTGCATCTTCCAAAATGCACTACATTGAATCTTTTACATGTAGGTGACATAATTTCAACTGTTGTATTTTATTGGAAAATGCCGTTAAATGATTGGACTAATTAAGAAATGTGTGGTGGGTAAAAATCCAACATGCACACATGTCCTGTAGGAACTGATTTTGACACCCCTGCTCTGGGCCTTTATTGACGATAATTCTCACTGTTGTTGACATTTGAAACCACGGGGACTGCTTTACACTTCCAGAAAGAGAAGGGTATGAATAGCTCACTCCCGGTTGTCATAGAAACTGAGCGATTCATGCCTTTGGAAAATGGAAGATGCTTGTTACCATGGTGAAGAGGTTACGCATATCTCCATGGAAACAGCGCATTAATATGGCATGCTTGCTAGGTGAGTTTGTACACTCACACAGGTGCCAGCGTAGTAATACTCTTTGTAGTGGTTGGAGTCTCTGTGTTTCCTCCAAGTCGGTCAGTACAATACACTTAATGCTCCCATAGCAACTGCTATTTTCAGTTGTTTTTTTGCACAACTACACATCTTTGCAATGGAAAATTTGATAATTAACCAGTTATTGCTTGAGTGGGAGTTGAGACTACCTTTCACTATGTATTCATTAGAAGGCATACAAAAATAAATATATCAAATGGAACGCAGTACAGAGATCCCTTTTTACAAATTTATTCAAAATCTACCCTGCAGGAAAAATTATACTGAAGCATGCTGTACATATTGTCCAAGCTCTCATCCCTCTTTAATGTCAGTAGAATGAATCTGAGATTTGGCACAAATTCTGATTATTGTGAGAAAATATCCCCATATGTCCTGTATCTCATTATCAACTAATCTACATGCTTTTGATAATGTATGTTCTAAGTTACAGTATTATGTGATTAATTACATTGAATCCATAATATACCAGTGCCCATGTAGCCCCACTACCATTAATACTACATTTTGTTTTCAACAGTTGTTGCAAGAAAAGGAATTGAAGAAATGAAGGAATTGAAATAACTCAAACTTTTTCACTGTAAACTGTAATGCCTATCTTCCATTCATTTTCATTCAATTAAAGATGAGGTATACCCATCATTAATTCCATTTCAAAAGGTTGTATCATATTTCACTTTTTACTTTGCCACATCAGTTACAGCACATGGAGTAAAAACAGAGAAAAGAAGTACAGGCAACTTATAGTTGAAATTGAATTTATTCTTTGATTTGTTTATAATCTTATGAGGTACTGAACACAAAGTGCTAAATTTAGGTTGCAGCCATTCTACACTCAAACATTCCAGCTGCAATATAAACAAGCCAACTGCAAAGACAAATGACGCAACAAAAACACCTGGTCAAAACAGTAATTCATTATGCTTTACTTTTCCTACACATTGGAGGGAAAAGGAAAGGCACTGATGGCATTTGCTGGACTAAGCACATGCCACCAAAGAAAGTAAAGGGTTAAAGAAAAAGGGTGAGCCCACCTTCCAAGAATTCAACCCTTCACAACCAAGAACCTGTTTTATTACTTGGAACTTGGGCCACAAGAACTGCAGACACACAAAGTGGCATGACCTTTGACCTGAAGCAGACTAACATGACTAGGTATTTGATAAATGCAATTCATCTGGAGAATGATGCTCTGAAACTGATCTTCCTGTGGAACTGCAAAAATAACCACTGATTCAGAGGGATATCTGTGGCAGAGGTGATTTTGCTCAAGCTGATCAGCTCTCCCATCCTCTTCCAAGTAAAGACACATACCCAACATACATACCCAAGTGCCTTCATCTGCATATGTATTTCTAAAACTTCAGACACTTTGGGATTGCCAAAACTGAAGGAATGCCATAATGGATCTATATAGGCCATCACAAGCAAATATACCTGTGGGCATGAAACTGATGGTTTCAAAGGTTGTGTACAGGTTCTAACTGAAATCAAGGCCAACTGTGGTTACAGGTGTTAAAAAGGCCAATCCAGACCTCTGTTGAGCACAGTTAAGAGGTTGGATTCAGAAAAACTTACTTCCTGGAACAGAATCTGAGAAACACATGGGTGCTACTGTCAGTTACTCAGTTGGGTGTTAATGTATTACAGTGCTTTTCTGCATTCTCAGGCTAAGCCAAGGAACACAGCATGGTGTCGATCCCTTCCAGAGCAACCAACAGACCAACTGAAATGCACAATGACTACAGCCCAGCACACACCACCTGTGAGGCTGTGACATAACAATGAGTGCAGAATGAGTCTCAGGGTATCACACAAAACAGAATGAATGTTGTAGGAAAATATAGTATAAATGTTTAGTTTTTTGCATTTTGAACACTGTATACAAATCAAGAAACAACAAACCAAGAAAAGTAAGTACAGGTAGTGAAAAGAGCATCACAAAGTGGCTAGTGTGACCAAAATAAAGTACAATAGTGTCATTTTATTTTTATTTTATCTTTTTTTAACAAAAATAGAAGCTTTGCAATATTCTTGGGAAACCTGCTGGGCTGACCAAGACTGAGAAAACAAGGGAAACAAATAGAAAAGAAGTCTTTCAACAGCTTTGATTTTGGTTCTTGAAAACTGAAAGTAGAACTATTTACAGAAAGGTCTATTTACAGAGCCTGTCACAGTTATGTACATGTATTTCATAACTTGTCGATGCCTATATACACAGCAAGGCTGTACTAAGAGCCATTCCACTGGTACATTTATGGAATAACATTTAAAGAAAAACAATTTCAAATACAGAACGCTCATGGAATAGGTGGTAAAATGCGCTCTCACACTATTCTCAAAACATGACAAAAGTCACAGGCGCCAATTTCTCCTGGTCATGGTTGCATTCTTGACATTTTCCCCATTGGCACATTTCATTAGATTTTCTTTCATCAATTAGAACCATTTCAGCAAAGTCAGAATAACATGTGGTATCTGAACGAATTATGGTCACTGTCAATTTCTGTTTCCCTAGAGGTGTCAATGAAATATTAATCATCCATCAAAGCAAGCTGTGATCCTCCATCTCTGTTTTTCTCTTCAGATGATCTGAAGTAATTGTGCAAAAAAAAAAAAAAAAAAAAACTCCCCAAGCCTATCTGAACGAAGAAAGGTTATGAATGTCTACATCTTCCCTCTGCCCCAAGTCATGTGCATGTGTGTGTGTGAAAGCAGAGTGAATTTCACTGTATTAGAAGTCCAGCGCCTGTTCATATTGTCACCTGTTTAAGACCGGTTTAAGTCCGCAAGCTTCCTCAGGAGCTGCAGCTGACGAGACTTGAGCTGTTTTCTCTCCTGAGCCTTGTGCTTGTCGCTGGCGTGGAGCTGTCTCAAGTATTCCCTGGCCTTTGTCAGGATCACAACCTTGGGTGTCTTAGGACAGTCCATCAGACCTGGTATCTCATCCCTCAGCGCAAGGAAGCGAGAACGCAAGTCGTTCCGCCTCTTCCGCTCAAGGTAGTTGTGGGTCTTGCGCTTGTCCGTGTCTTCGCAGTCCGAGCTCTGCGGGCTGACTGGCTGGGATTTGGGCGAGTGGACTGGGGGCAGGGGCGGGGGTGAGGTGGGTTCTGCCATGGGAGCCTCACAGGGCTTCTTCTCAGGGGATGTTGAAGCAGAGCTGGGAGGCCGATGGTGGTTCTGGGCCGGCTCCTGTTTGGCCCTCTTTCTGGGCGGCTCAGCGTCAGGGAAGCTGTCAGGTGACGGGGCAGCGTAGTTGTGCTGCTGCTGGTGGATGGAGATATGGAAGCGCTTCATGCAGGGGTCATGGGGGTCGGCGTGTACCGTGATGGTCACCGGCTTGCGTCCACTCAGGAGCCGAGGCTTGTTCTGCTTGTTCTCCACCGTTACCACATCGATCTCCTCATCCTCTGCAATGACACCACAGGCCATTAGTGTGCTTCATTTTACATTCTCTCAATGTATCAAAAAAAGTGGCTCAAGGGAGAACTTTCTGTCTTATATTTCATGATAAACTGCTTTGGAACAGTATCAGCAAAAATTTACCCCCCTAAAACTGAAGAAGTTGTTCAACTGGAAATAGTCACACTTTAGAATTTCGGACATGATATAACCCATAAGGTTGAAAGGTATTTCTACATACAGACTGGTGAGCCACTTAAAGGTTCCATCTATAGTCTACTACTATATAAGCCACTATAACAGCTACTGAAGAATCCATTCTGCAGAGACAACCACTTCCTTAAACTAATTATGAGTATGAATGTTTTACTCCCAGCCTTAGAGATTATTCCAGTGATCATTACACTGCCTGCAAAACCTCATCATGAGTACTTAAAGCCTCTCTGTCCATTACTTGCACAGCAATAAATGGGATAGAAAACATTAAGGACATTGTTAAGATCAGGCACTGGTTTGTCCTAAAAAAAATGCACTTTGCTCTGGTACCTGTTTAAGGCAAAAATCATTCATGATATTGACCCTTTACTGACAGGATGTTGCTGTTCAACAGTTGTTTGGATGATTGAATTTATAGTGATGCTGAATCTTTCATAAGCCATTGTGTGAACAGCTGTATATGCCATTGATTAGGTGAACCAAATAGAAGTTAAACAACCAAAGGTTATGGGATTATCTACAGTGTATGGAACATTCAAAGGTTTCAAAAACCATTTTTGCCCCACCTAATGGTTATCTGAGGTTTGAAGAGACCAGTTATACTGTTGTATATTCTTCATGACAAGATATATATTTTACATGGCTAAACATCTTTGCCATGGAAAAGTTTCCTGATAATCACATAGCAAGAATTTAGCAGAATATCCAGGACGAGTAACTAAGAAATGTGAACCCTTAAGATTTAAGAGGACTCAGTTACATTGTCAGATGCATTTCCTTTCTTTTAAATGACTCTCTCTGCAACGGAATCATCCACAAACTGGTAAGGAAACGGAGTAGCTCCACTATTGGAATACAAGAGCCAATTCTGCATAAAGTTACTTCTGCGACTGTCCACTCATTTCAATTGCAAAACAATTTAACATACCAAAAGTAATACATTCACGAGGACATGTAAATGCAAATGTATTTATTCTGTCAGTAAAAACGATGATAATAGGTATAGTATGTTCAAGAAGTACATGACATACTAAACGGTCATGTGAATACACATGTGATTCGCGTTATGACTTGTATTCTATCAATAATCGATTAGTAATTGGTACTATTGCCTTAGAAAAGACCTCAATGACAAGCCGGCATTTGTTTTGTGTATTTTATATGCTTAAGCTCATTTCGCTGCAACATGAATTCTGAAACGTTGCACAACTCTTCATTGACTTTTAAAGCACTGTGATGATTTATTTAGTACCCACACCGTTTCGAAACCATGATGATTGCATGACAACTTTCTCCAAGAGTCCTTGTTACAAGGACAGTTACGGCACGTGTCAGCTGACGAGCTGTCATAATACCATTCAGTACCATACGCTTAACTTTACCATCCAATGACAAACACAACCCTTTTCTATTTCTACCAAGTGCTCCAAAAAGTGCTCCAGAGTCTCTTAGATAGACCTCTTATCTTTCAACGACCAGGCACACAATTAAGTAGCCAGCTGTATAAAACTTTAAGTTCCCAAAACACTCGAGACAACTGATATACTAGAATTATAGTAAACGTTACGTCTTTGGTTATAAATCTTCCGCACTTTCCCTTGCTGTTGTTGCAATATTTGGATTGATCAGTGCATGTAGGACGAAGCAGGTCTTTGAATACGAAACAATAATTCTGGAGTAGCATGGCTACATGCTTCTGAAGTGACAGCATCATAAGAGGAGAGTCAACGTGTGTAGGTAACCGTGCGTAGCCATATGACAAAGAACTTCTGCATGCCTCAAAACAAACCAGACAGTTCAAATGCACCTCCAAAAAGTAATTGCAGTTACTCTTACCGGAAGAGTCAGTGCGAGACTCAGACCCTGACGAAGCCTGCTTTTTGCAGTTGCCGCTGAATGGGTAGGTGAGAACCGCCGCTGGGTCCACACAATCTGTAGCCAAACTGTTAAGAGGCGCGTCCTGGTGAGGGAACTGGGGTTTGTTGGACTGGTTTATACCAGCCTGGATAGAGAGGGGCAGTTTCGTAAGCGCCGGACCCGACAGACGCTCACTGACAACTTTCTCCAGCTGATGGCTTGCAGAAAAGCCGCTCCACATGCAGTCTTGGATAATAATGGAACTTAGGTTTCCAAAGATCTCCTCAGTGTCGATTTTGTACTGTCCCTCCTGTTCTTCCTCCTGTCCCAAGACCTGGGTTACACACTCTAGTTTGTCACCAGGCGATGGATACATGGTGCCGCCGCCACCTTCGAGAATTCTGATGGGTGACATGGGCGGGGTTGGCACCAGTTCGAATTTTTTCCAAATGTCCTCGCTTGGTGCAGTGGATTTATAAAAGTCTTCATCGGTCTCATGGTCATCATAGAAATAATGTTGATAGCGGTCGTATTCCATAGCCCAGCTTTCATACCGCGGCGCGTTTGTATTGATCCCTGGCATTTGTGCATTCAGTGCAACTCTGGAGTTTGAACTGGCCACTTTCTCACGATCTGAAAGGATGTGAAACATAACGTTAGAAATAGAAATGCATGTGCACATGTTCTAAAGTAGCTAATAAGTTAATGGTTATGGGGAAATTCTATTTAACGAATATTTTAACAGTAATGAGCTAAACAAAAATAAGATAGATAGTTGGACCGTTAGCAACACAAGTAATCCACCAAATGCATTCGTAGAAGCAGGTTACACCTAGCTTCCAACAATTATCAGAGGCATGCAATCAATTTGCAACCTCGCTAATTACGAAGCTTCATGTGTTCTGAATAATTACTTCCACTTAGCAAACTAAATATTGGTTGAGTATGGTAAGGAAAGCATTCTCGCATTAAACAAATGCATTCATTTGTTGTGACCATTATCTTGCGACCCAAACGCACCTAGCTAGCTAGTAAACTTCAAGTTTCGCAATACAGTAGTATTACATAAGACTGCATTGTAACACGCCGCGACAACCGCTCCAGTGTAAACGAGTGGTCATACACATTAGCTAGCAACATCGCTTCTTCATTTAGTCATGCAGCTGGCTAGTTATTAAACCTTCGGACACCCATTTGAGAAAGGTATTTGTCTGCCTAGTTCAGCTCATTAAATAATTTCTCAAATTTCTGGTAGCCAAGTTGCTATTCAAATACTTACCAGTTTGCTGTACCCGCAGATAAATTGTAAAGCATTGAGAAATTTGGAAGTGGAAAAATTTTGAAATGCTGCTTAATTGTTAAACACCGGTGTGTTCTATTCGTTACTCCCGGTGTATTTTTATCGTGACTCCTGTCACAAGGAAATTGAAAAGAAATCTTTCACTCCCTCCCTCCGGTGGGCGTGAGACAACAAAACAAATGCACATCCAAGAGTGGAAAAAAACAGCAAATAAAAAAGTTTGGCTGTTAAAAATATTGGGATCATCCGTTTTACAGTGCAGGCACAACTCAAAATTTTGATTTCCGCCTCCTTGAGTCAGTTTTTCTTGTGACAAATGATGCGATGCTTAGCTGTTAATTAGCCTTTGCCTCTGACTAAACGCATAATCCTTTACTCTGTTGCGTTCGGGTGCACAGAGAGGTGATTCGCTTTGGCTCGAGATTCTTGCAGCAGCTTGGATAAGCTGTGATCAGTTTAAAGGACTGCAGCGGTATATGATCCGGGAAAGAGTAGAAGTATATTAGCATAAAAGGCGGGTAATAATCTCGTAGCCACGCCTGTCACTTAAAGGTACAGGATCCTTCGACGTGATGTATCAACATACAATTCAAGGTGTTGGGAGTCCATTGTAAATGGAAGACAAACAGATTTTTGTAAATGTTTAATTTACGCAATGAAACATGTTAGTAATATCCGTATTCAAAATGTGGGTGTTAGAAATTGCTGTGGAACAAAAAAAATTCTAGAACTATGAAGTGATTATACAATATACTCAGTACCGCAAAATAACAGGCTAAACTAGCATCACCAGCAACTAAGAAACAGTGCAAATAGCTCACTTCGTTGCAATCTCTTACCTTAGATGTTGCTCACTCACAGAACACTTAAATGTGTGATGCCAGTCTATGCATGTGCTGTGTTTGATGATTACTGTTTATTTTGAATTGTGAGTTCATTTGCATATCAGTCAAAGCATTACATTAAATTTAGAAGAAGATAATGGAAAACATTAAAAGGTTAAAATTCATCTTTTCGCTGCATTTCCAAGCTTTTGATGTTATGGAGAATAATATGATATCTGAAACATAAACAATATAATGTCATATATATAGTTGAATGCCAGTTAGTCGAGACCTTTTTCACATCTTCATTTCAGAGAATGACCTTACATGGTATGAAACGACTTTAAGGGTTATCAGGAGGTCCCAAGAGAAAATCATCAAAAGCATTCAGAGATGTAAAAGAAATCTCTCTCTCTCTCCCTCTCTCTCTCCCCCCTTCTCCACCCCCACCCCCCTCCAGTATCTGTGTAGAGAAGTGGGAGGAAGTGTGAAATAAAGACAAGTTCTTCTCACAATTAATGTGAGAAACTTGTTTTTTGAACAAGAACACTTTAGACAAATGGATGAATCTCTGCCAGACGGCTGTTGTCTTAAGCCTTTCATAGCTTGCGCAAAACCTTAGCGTATTTCCATTGAGTAGATACGACAACAGCCTCTATTCACTTTGTGAAAAATGACAGCCTGACCTCTTGAGCGGAGTACAACAATTGTACATTTCAGATTGTACGTTCAAGGCTCAGCAAAAAACTTGTTTCAAAAATATAATATTGTGCGCTTCAAGAACTGAGCCCAGCTGATGCCAGTTGAAAAAGAGGTTGGTGCATTGATGGCTCTGCACTGTTAATGTGGTATTAATTCCTGTTTGCATGTGAAAGGAGGAATAGCCTGAGATGTTCTCAGATCTCTATGCATCTCTAGGGACAATAGGAGAGGTATGCCAGCTATGGAGCATGCTGGCGGATTTGCAAGCTGTTTGCACTCCGGTGGTGCTAATTAAGAAGTCCGCCCTCAAGGCTGTTTGCTATGTCCACAGGAGCTTGCATGGATTAGGGAACACAACATAACTGCACAAAAAAACCTGATGACTTAACCAGTTACTAAGACTCTGTTCAGTTGCTATTTAGAGTCCAAGTGTAACTCCCAGTGCTTTGGTTGGATCAAATGAGAGTAAGAGAAAGGCTCCACCCTTGTTGTCTAAGCAGAGAAAAACGAAGCCGAATTTTGCATTATATGAAAGTGACTATCCATATGGACCGCTGGGAACCAATCCGATGGGTTCAGTACAGTGGGAGTTGAATGAATAAAAGTTTAATTAAAATTAAACAGAAAGTGTTTGCTTCAGCACCCAGCTGCACTTGGCACATCCTTCAACAGGGAATAAATGCAAGCGCTAACTAACATTACCTCTTTCCTACTCCTCTTTTACATGACTTTTGTCTACTGCAGAGGTAGCTTTCAAACCCTCTCTGCATTGACTTTGCTTGATGCAAAGAAGAGGAAGACAGCCTTCGTGACTGTATTACTGTTTGGGGGAGGGATGCTCGGACAGGTTGATTGAGGGGCCAAATGAGGAAAATGAAGGAGAGTCTTTTAGGTCACATAGAATTAGAAATGCACAGTTAAGGTCATGTCCAGACCTTTTGACCTCCTCACCTCTGCAGTCTGGGATCCGTCAGTGATCAACGAGAACCTGGTTTATGACACGCCCCGCTGGCCCCCACAACGCATCACCCCTTAATTGAATCTCTTACATGGGGCAAGCGTTAAGGCACCTCTCCCCTCAGTCCCACCTTACCAGACTCCTCAGGAGTCATTTAATTGATTGACATCAGGCATATTTTTGCATATGCATTAGCTGACAGCGTGACCACCTGGCTGTTAGTGGTGGAGGTGATGGTCAATATCATGTCTGATGACTGATGCTCATGCTATTCAGGCTTGGCTCTCAGAAACATATGCAATCATGGCAGGGTTCCTGCATTGTCCCATGAAGATCTGGACGTACGCCAGCGTTAGCGCATGTGGTTAATACTGCCTCATAACCTTGGGCAGCACCTGGTTCATTTCAATAGAAAGTTGTGCAATTCATTAGGAAGTCAGTACAGCCTTATATGTGCGGGTCAGGATTTCAGGAATGCATAACGCACAAATGTAAAGATGTGATTTCAGAGTTGAGGCTCAGTTGATGTTCATTTGTATCCTTAGATCAGTATAACCTCTTGGTGGTTAAACCTTGAAGATTCTAAGATAAAATAAAAAAAAATGTTCTAGGTCAGGTTTCCACAACCCTGATCCCAGAGGTTCAACGCCTTGAAATTCCACCAATTCTTACAAAAGTGTCTACATGAACAGAGGTGGATAGACATGTTGAAATGTTGAGGATGGTGGTTATTTCAGTACAAGGTTGCCACATAACAAAAAAAAAACTTTAGAAGAAAAATATCAATCACAATATACCACTGAGTGCATGATTCAGAATCAGTGTGCTTTACACACATTTGACTGTCACGGAGGCACATTTTCTGCACCCAAAAAGCCAGTATAACTGAACTGGCAGTTCTATTCATTACAGAATGCGAGGCTTAGGGACACACTGAGGGGGTATATCGGCCCAGCCCAGTCAGGAGCCTCCCGACTTCTCCCATTGGTCAGAGTTTGAACATAGTCTAGCCAATCACAGCCCACACATCAATAGAAGTGGCCCCTTGCAAATGAGGGGTACATATGCACAAGCCAGCCCTCCTCATTGTGTGGCAAACCAGGCCTTTTCACTGCCGTAGTATTGTGCCTATCATTCACTAGACTGACCAGAGCTTCGCATTGGATGGTAGCTCATCTCCCCACTTGGGGACTTTATAAAAGAGCAGGAGACTGTAGCCTGAGTCTACACCAACTTAATGCAGCCAAACACACTGGAATGCATTTGCACATTTGTTCCAAGGACAGGGAATCAGAATTACGTATCATTACATAATCTGAACAGAAGTGTAGAGTGGCTGGGGAACTAGGCCTGTGACCAAAAATTCACAGGCCTGAATTCTGCCTGGCACACTGCTGTTGATCCTTAATCCAATTTGCTTCAGTAAACATCCAGCAATATGAATGGATAACATGTGAATTGATAGCTGTATAAATCATATTGGAGTGATGTTTCTGGAAAGCTCATATCTTGTTTAATGTAACATTGTTGCCACAAATAAAATCTTAGATACAGGCTGGGATTTTACATTGAGAGTCATTTTATCTTTAAAACTGAAAAGACAAAGGGCTTGATTCAGTCAAACACATGTAGACTTTTTAAGACCAAACATGGTTCCACTATGTAATGAAAAGAACATAATCCAGAAGATATATTTGCTCATTCCCAGTAAAATATAGCACACTCAAAGAAAATTATGCTGTGATGCATAGTCTGTTGTAGTTAAACCCAGAATGCCCTTAAATTGTGTTTGATTGAATCTAATCCGTTCGGCACAGCGGCTCTGGGAAGACTGAGGTTGCATTTTAATTTAAACACCATATTGCTACATTCTGAATACAAATGAATACTCCTCATATCACCAAACTGATCATATATACATCACATCTAAAAACAGTCATCTCCATCATCTCCTAGATTCAGATTAATGGCCCTCAACCCGTCTTAACGGTGTTCATGTTAACCGATGAATTGCTGGAAAATTTTTGATATGCAAACGATTATGATGTAGGATATTATGCATGCAATCAGCAGGAATGGCAGCTTATCATTAATCATGTGATGTAGCTTTTATTGCATTATTGAAAGTCTCCGCGCCGCGAGAGTTGAACTGAGCTGTGGTTCACGAGCACGGTTTGTACTTGTTACAATGCGAGAGAGGAGCTGAATCCTGAGTCGTGGGTACGGCTTGTACTTTTTGTACGGCTTGTACTGTTGCGATTCGCCTCTTGGCAGCGCACAGAGCTCACTAGCGTGCTCTCTGCTGCAGGGCTCGGGAAAGGTAGAGTCAGGACTTCACAGCATTTGCCTGGCACTGCAACGCTAGGGAAATACTTAACATTTTTATTCGACATGGTTTGGGCATATTCAGAATGTTCATAATCACTTTTGCCAGAACGAAACATTGAAGTATGAACACTTGCATGGCAGAGTGGAGGGCTGTTTGGGAACCTAGCTTTAGAGATGGGGGAGTTTTGGGTACGAGCAGGCCTTGTAAGTTTCAAACATGTCATACAGCCTGAAATAGTGCATTTAATAATAGTTTTCAGACAAATTGTCAAATATTTTTTTAAATGCTGATTTCCTGTGTCTTTTAAGGTATTATAAAGCAAATATTTAGAATGTTTGTGTGTGTAGTACTATGTTTACATGTGATGGTTGGACTTTGTTATGAATTTGATATCAGTTCTGCCCAGGTTGCAAATGAGGGGTTGTGTTTCAGTTGCAGTTCTCTTTCGATGCAAGCACGGTCTTCAGTATGGAAGCATCTTCCTCTTTTAGACCGTGGCACTTCCATGTAATCAGTGTGGTCCAGGGGAGGCACAGCGAGCAGACAGTCTCTTTTCTCTGAGTGCGTACTGAGACAGCAATTAGGGTCAGAGCGCAGCATGTGTGTCCCCTCCCTTCACTTCCCCGATCTCCCACAATGCTATGCTTTGATGCTGCCCCCTGTGTTCGCCCCACGTGGATCAGGAAGGGGCCTGGTCACATCTGTCACCTTCTCCATCATTATCCCCCAGCTGCCACCAAACAACCCCCCACCCCCCACCCCACCCCCAAAAAAAGACAAACAGACATAGGGGAAACAAATGACTTCCCTTCGCTTCTGTTTATCTTTTTTAGTCTGCATTGCAAAAGGACATTGTTTGTTAACTGTTTACTTACCAGATGACATTACCAATACCCCCTGGCAACCACAAATAGCTATTATGTTTATGTAAGCCTATTAGTATTCTGTAATCCATACATATTTGGACAGTCTTTCCAGTGTAGTAAAGTGGTAAGAGAGCTTTCCTTGTACCGGAAAAATGTCGGTTGACATATTAGGCAGGGCACTGCTGTTATACCCTTGGGCGAAGCTCTTAAAGGCTCAGCGGATTCGTTTAGCGTGTTGCTCTGTAAACGTATATGCAAAGTGTAAGCCATCTAAGTAGCCACAGTAAGTATGTCTTCTACACAAATTAATAATACATTTCCTTTGTGTGCAACAGTTATCATTGTTGTCGCAACATGATTGCTCCAGCGGCTATGTTCAACCCATTCTTCCCAACCACCATTCACTGCACACTCACAGGAAAGAAAACTATTTGGTTAGTAGAAATAATATAGCCTCACTTGTCAGGCCCATATTCATGAACTGGACTAACTTCTCAGTCAAATGTGGAATAACTTTACAAAACATATGGCATATGTGCTTCTCTATCAAACCAATGGGCTGCAACTACTTCGGTTGTATCCTCCAATGGAGTTGGTTCATGCAATTATACAATGCCTGAGCAAACCAAAAGCGACCCCATAAATATGTTGGCACCAATCAGATTGCAGAAAGCATGGGCCAGGAAAGTTAACAAAACTATCCAGATGCTCTATCAGAGATTGTTACAGTCAAGAAAATATTCAATTATGACACTCATCTCCACTGTCTTAAAATGAAAATTTAATAGAGACCTCTTGTGGTCAGAAATGGTAAACACCTCTATCGACATCAATAATTAAACAGGAACCTCTCATTCTGTGGAAAGAGGAAACTCAGGCACTTGAAACAGATGTCTAACCGACACCTCCATGTTATAAGACTGGCCATCCAATGACCTGTCAGTGGTGTTTTCAGCCTACTCTCTGATGACCTTTACCAGCAGAAACTGCTTATGCGAGAGCTCTTTCTCAGATATTTCTCGTTGCTATGTTGAATGACATTATATACTTGCTTACTTGGCACACATCCATACCCAGGGTGACTTATAATGCATACATGACATGTCACAGTTTGCCATTGCAGTATCAATTGGATTTTAACCAATAGCCACCTGATCCAACAACCGAACTCCCAGCCTGTATTTCACGGTACCGCTTTGTGTTAGGGCTCTCATCTGCATGTTCACAGCTCAAAGAAAAAGAGTGTACCCTAGAGTGTACTTTCCCAGAGTAACACAGTTCCAGAGGGTGTTGTTTTTAAACCCAGTCCAGTGGGCATTGTATGAATCCATTGTGTGTTTTTGTGCAGGCTGAGATGGTGTGTTACAGTGGCTGGCTGCAGTCAGGGCTGGCTTGGTGCGGCGTGACACTGGACTCTGGGATTGTACAGTAGGAAGTCCTCCAAAAGCTCCTGCCCTCCAGCTCCACGCACCCCGTGAAGGCCCCCTTTTATCCTCGGCAGCTGAACTGTGAGCATCTGTCGCCTTCCCAATCCCCTCCTCTGCCAACTCCCCCCATCGCACGCACACACACAGACCCTCACATACACATACACGCACACACACATGCACACACAGAAATGCACACAGACACACACGCACGCGTGTACACACATACACACTCCCATCATTTTTATGCAGGGTGCAGTTGTGTGTGTTTGTGTGTGTGTGTGTGTGTCTGTGAACTCTTCCACCCAAACAGTATTATTGATGTATCAAAGAATTAAGCCCCAATCCAGGCTGCTCCAGTGCTCAGACAGAGGCTGATGGCAAAAGCCCAGGAGGAACTTCAGGGTTGCTTTGCTCCTTATGAACTCTGAGGCACAGAATTCCCACCAATCAGAACTGCTCCAAATATGCTGCTCCCGCAGCTCACAATTTTGCTTTCATCTGAAATTCAGCCGTGCTTAGAAATACCGAAACAAGAAATAATAGAGAGTAGATTTCAGTTAACCAAATTTACCCGGTTGTTTTTGTATGTAAAAACATTGACTGGTCATTTTCTAGTGAATTGAATGGCATGAAGAGACACTGAAATAGGTAGTGACAGAAACTGGATTTTGGCTAATCAGATTTGCCCTGTAATTTTTGAATGTAAAAATATCATCAGAAGGTTTGGTTGTGGTGCAGAGTTTCAGGCTGTAATGAATCTTTCAGCAGAAAAATACACAAGCACCTCATAATAGTTGCCTTAAAAGATTTAGTTCACCTGTAGCATTGTTACACTCATTACAGAAATGAGTTTTTAAAAGGTGTGAAAAGCTTGTATGTCCATATCAGTTAATACTGAATAGCTTATATTATAATTACTAGACCTTTGCTACTGCTGTGTTGCTATTACAAGCTAGTAAGGGGTGACTTCCATGAATTCTGTGGCTCTAATGGCTATTAAAGTGTGATTTAATCAGGGTCTCTCAAGTGTTACTCTAATTGTCTTCTCAATTTCTCTATTCTGTGCCTCCCTTGACTTCCGTCTCACTCTCCCCATGTCCCTGGTCTGTGAGCAGTCTTGGTCCAGTCTTAACCCTCTCCATCTTCCATCCTGTCTGTGCACTACAGCAGATATAGAGGAGGAGTGTATTACGGAATCCACGATGAGGGACTGTCAATGTGAGGTAGAATGGTTTCTGTCTGACCAATCTCTGCTGGACCCCCTATACCCAAGAGAGTTCGTTTCAGTATTGGACAATTAGAAATCAGTTTTAATTTTTCACATTTAATAACAACAAGGTTATTAGTGAGTCCCTCCTCTAATACCTTCTAAAATAGTAAATAATGACCTACAACTAATTTATTCAAATGTCCTTCCAACTGCTTCGTTTGTCTCATGTAAGTAATGTCGGCAATATCTAAAATTCATTCAGCAGCACACATTCACACCTAGAATTCTAAGAAGGCAATTTTTTATTTTTGGAACAGCAGAGAGCACTCTGCTTATAGCTTAACTTTGGGTAGACACAGCCTACCCAATGTCCGTGGGGGGGGGGGTGTCTGGGGGTGACAAAGGAAGATCAGAGCTTTAGGGACAATCAGCATGCCATCGTAATTGCTCTTAAGCACTCTTAATTGTGCCTGAGGCAGTGGGTGGCAAGGTCTTGTAATGGGCTCTGGGGCAGATCACATCAAGTGAATTTCAGCCTGGTTAAAAAGCACAACCCGTCCCTCTCAAATGGCTTCCAAATGCCCCATAGGGCCAGCTCCTCATCCTGGGGTGAGGGAATTAATTGTGGGAAACAGGGGGTAGCCAACACACTTCCTGGCTGGCTTCTGTTTTTTTTTTTTTTTGGTGGGGGGGTGTTCCAGTGCTTAGACTCCAGATTGAATTACAGCTTCTTACCTGTCCTGGACTGATCTAACCACCCTCCCAGATTCAGAAACATCAATATGCTTAAATCACATTTGATTTGGGAAAGACTCCGGAAAAACTGTTTTGTGCTAAAGATCTGAACCTTGTTCTTTTAATTCAAAATGTTTCTCTGTTCATCCATGCTTTTCAAGACATCTACCAAATAAACACATAATAAGCCTGACATTCACGACTGTAGGATTTTTATTTATGTGTGACATTCTGAGTCTTTTGTGAAATGCCGCAGTCCGAATTTGTTGGGAGAATTTTATTGAACTTCAGAATATATAGCTATCGGTCCTTGTAAATGCACTGCATACTTCAAAAGCAGATCTGAAAGAGGGATCTGGGATAGATGTTCCGGCTTCTCAGCCTGTCACAAAACACACAGACAAGAAAGGCAAGGAAGCCAAAATGTTGATGACTTCAACCCAGATTCCTCTCATAATCTTTTGGAATACGTAATAAATGTACAAAGAAACAAACCTCTCGTTTCACATCCATCAACATCCTTCTGAGAGCATAACTTAGGGGGATTACAAATGCTCACAATGAGTAAGCGTTTGTATTCTGCGGTGAAATGCATTCGTCATCTGAGAAATTCATTGGTACCAATGAAAAAGGACCTCAATGCCTTCCCATGCTATTTCTAAAAAAAGACAAAAACTGTGGAACTGCCCACTTCAGTTGTGTCGTTGGCGCAACAATGGTTAACATCGACAATGCCCTCTCATAGGGCTACTCCCCAGGTCAACCGCAACTGAAGAGTCTCCTGAGCCCAGCCCTCCCCACTGTGTGGCTGGCATATGTTTGTGAAGCCAGATTGGGTGGGAGCATTCAGGCATCTCCAGAGGGGTCAAGCATCACTTAGCTCAGATATCCTATAGAGCAGATCACCTATTGAGCGCTGGGAGGTGGGAGGCAGTGGCAGTGGTGGTGGGGGGACGGGGGGTCACTACAGGAATTCAAGTCATTCAGAGAATCCTCTTCATAAATGTAGGGCCCAACCCCCACTACTCTCTGTGGACCATGGACCATGGACCCCCCACCCCCTTCTCCCCACACAGTCTGTTCTCCCAAAAGGTATAATGTAGAACACATTGAAAGGTCTAGAGCATTTTACTACACCCTCTGTGGGAGAACATCAGTTGCATTGTAATGTGTGTGGTGGGAGGGACAGATGGGGTAAGGGTCACCTAAGTCTGGGGGTTAAGGGGCGGGGGGGTCATCGCCCCCTGTGGACATGCTGGTAAAAACAAGGCCTCACTGATGTACACCGGTCTCCATACCTCATTTATCTCCCCTGTCATGATCTGCAAGTCTTCCACTGCCTTCCATACAAAATCTTTCTACTTTTAAAGACAAAACAAGACAATTGAGTCCCATCGTAGTCAATTCTTAACCACCCAACTTTTTTTAAAGCCATTTCCCTTCATGCAACTTTGTCACGTTAGCTGCTGATATAAATTCTATGTCTGGAATGAGGTAGGAATAAATTCATTGGCACTGCTGGCTAACCCAGTGGACACAACCCAAAACCATCTGGTCTGGAGACAGAAAGTAACAATATGAATTGAATTGTAAAAACTAAGCTTTGTTTGGGATATGTGTTTCAGGAAATAGTTTACCATGATGGGCCAGCTCTGGACCCCATAGATGACACTTCTGATTTAACGGATTAGTTGATTCAGGAGATTTGACACTGGTCTGGGCCGCTCAACTGTGTGCTTGGTTTGTAGGAAGCAAATATAGAACTCTTCAGATTAAGGACATTCCCACAATACATAGAAGAGAAACGGAAAGACCTGAAAGATGTGGTTTTATTTCCATATATGAAAATTCTCTCTGTTATCCATGGGCAAAAGATAAAGGAATCTACAGAATAAAACACGTGTCAAGTTGAGTGGCTCAAAGCCTCTAGACCTCAAAGTTTCTGTCTGGGCCCGTCATGTCCATCTGAGGTCAACCGAGCCATGAAGCTTATATCAATGTCTATCACTTACAGCACAGGATGGCCTAAGTCCCTATCCCATCCTGTTGCTCTGGGGTCTCACAGAGCCCCAAAGAGTGGAGATTGGGGTTCAGGTATGGGTGATGCATTTGCTCTTAACTTCATTGCACCCAGACTGTCTGAGTCACCCAGCCATCACCTGTACTACGCTATTGTTCAAACATGACCGTGGGGGGCATCAACAGGAAAAGAATTTGTGCACCTGTTAATACACCACTCTGAGCAGTGAGGTCATCTGACCCAAAACCCAGTTGAAAAAAGCACTCTAGACTTGTATGATAACTGGGAGGCCACAACAAAATTGTACTCTGCCCAGGCCAGAGGTGACCGGGAGGCGGGGTCAGCATGTCTGTCTTCCCTGACGAGATTAAGATCTGTTCTGTAAGGGGGCAGAGCCAAGGAGGTTGGGACAGCCAGTGCTCCGATGGGAATACAGAATGTAGTAAATCAGCTCGGTCTTTAAATCTGTCTTTTGGGGGGGGATGGGATGTGGTGGGCGTATTTCTAATACTCTGACAGCTCCGCCATGCAGGCGAGGGGGGGAGAGAGACGGATGCAAACATGCAGACTCAGCTGCCCCACGCTTCATGAATAAACCGTAACTCGACGATGCACAGCACATATCAAGCGAAGGGGGCTGCGGTCCCACCTTCCTCTCCTGCCTGCCTGCCTTCTGCTCTGGCGTCAGCTTTTGTACTGATTAAAAGGGGTCTATGCTCCAGCGAAGCTCCATCATCGGGGCCGTCAATTGACATGATTGATCAACTTGCAAACCCCCTGAACCCTGTCCCCCACACCCCCCGACCCCAGCATACACACCCAAACTCTGATCATTTGTCAGTCTATCATACGGGCAGGCAGTTGTCATTCTCCCGCTGACCACAGCATTACTCTGGAGGAGGAAGGGAGGCAGGACTCCTTTTACAGGCAAACCGAGTGGCGGCATTCAGTGCTGACACCACAGTTCTCTCGCCAGAAATGAACTGATCTGAACCTCCACAAATGTCTACCCCGCACCATTAATTTTCTGTGTTTAAGACTCCTTTCACTCCTTTTTTCTGATTAGATTCAGTCTGGGTGTAGTTCCTTCACCTGCTGGTCATATTCACTCTAAAGGACTATACAGTACTTGTTGCCCATACCCATATTCAGGTCTTAAACCACTGTGAATGTTTACTATTTACAACTAATATAACTACATTTACGGTAAATTGTTGCAGAGTAGCAAGCTGTTTTGAGGAATACAGAAAAACATTTTAAAACATGGAGTTCAGATTGTTGTCATTGGAAAGAATGGTTCACAGTAAGATATATACTGTGCAGCCAATCACTAGTCAATGAAAGAAGCACTTTATGAAAATATACAGACACCCTGACAAAGTTTATGTCACAAAACATCTGTAAGGTAGATCTGTAAAAAATGAGAGGGATAGTCAGCAACTGAATTGTATGTATGTGTAATATTTCAAAATATGGATGAGAAGGGTTTTTTTGGGGGGTTGGGGCAGAGTAGGCCCTCGCATGTTGTTACATCTGTTTTGGGAGGGGAGGGTGGCCTGGACTCAGGGACCAGTGAAAAATGAGACCCAGGGGGGGTCAGGACAGCAGGGCGAGCTCAACCGACGAGCCCCTTTTCAAAGCCTGAGAGGAGCCGATGCGTGGGTGCCCAGTCAAGGCAGCTGGGTGGCTGGGGCCTGGCGCGGGCACTGCCCTGTCCGAGACAGCGCAACATGAGACGCGGGGCTAATTCAAAACGACGGGCAGAGCGTGACAATCGACCGCTGTGCCTGCCACGGCAAATTATGGCTTCCTCTGTGGCAGACATGCTGATCTAATTATGATCCCTCCTCTGTGAGAGACGGAGGACAACCGTTGAGGCAATTTTTTTTTTTTTTTTTGGCGACGGGGCAGTGCCACATTGTCCTCGTCTCCAGGGCACGATTATCTCTGACAGTTGCGATGGTCAAGCAGTGGGAGCGGGACACTGGCGGAGGATGGGGGAGGGGATAGATTCGAGGCGATTAACCTTTGACCCCTGGACTCTGTTTACGTACCTGCTGCTGTGAAATCCCATGCCCAGACTGGGACAGAAGGTGCCAGCATCTCTGATAAGCTGCCAGTCTGCTGCTGCCAACCACAGGGGCCATGATCTAGAAGACTCAAGCTGGGGGGTGACACAATGGCCTGTCTGTCACTTCGAACCCCAGGCAGCAAGACATCCAGCACACACAGGGCCTATAAAAAGCAATTCAACATCTAAGCACCTCATATGTTCATTCTATGGAACCCATATCTGTCCCACCAAATTTGTATGAACCTCTCATATATAGGTCTTAATATTAATCAGTTATGAAAGTCTGAACTGTTTATATGTAATGTTTTTAACTCTTTTGAATGAATGATATAGCTAAATATTTTTAGAACCTGATGGATATATTTCTTTGTAATATAAATTCTTAAACAACACAAAATCCTGATAAAAATTGTAAGACTTAAACATACATAATCACTAAAAGGCATTACTTGTTTTAGTTCTGTTCAGCTATCCCAGTCCTCCAAATTAAAGAAGTAAGCAAAAAATTATTTCGCATTCTATTACCTGCTGGACAAAGATTTTGTGAAATTACGCTCAGGTGACATCAATTACAACATTACAGCACCGCCTAGTGGAAACAATTGCACATCACAAGTAACTCAGAGAATGTGATGTGCTGCAGCTTGAGCACGTTAAGAAGAAGCAACGCAGGCCCTTTTCGCAAGTGCTTTTCTAAGCTTTTCTCCTTGTCAATAAACTTTGCTGTCCTTGAGCGGTGCGGATAATTAGCATTGGCCTCTGTGGCAGATTAATGGAAGTGCTGTGCTCGGTAGTTCTCTGCCACAAACTGCAGTCCCACGAGGTTCAGACGGGCGGTGGTCCTGCGATTCTTGAAGGGGCTCCATGTCGAGAGAAAAGCTTGGCGCCTGACGGACCTCGGCCTCTATCTCATGAATAATAGAACAGAGTCGTCGCACCGCCTGACACAAAGTAAGCAACTCAGCGCAGAGACTGGGTCAATTTAATTGCAGTCTCGTATGTGGTCGAATTTTAACCGTAGCATTAAACAGTGGAGACGCAGGGACATTAACAATGACGTGTCCTGGCTTGAAATTGTACTGTATGATCTTTGAGCCGTACTGAGTTTAAACACATTCATAATCCTTTATGGTTTATCATCAGATATCCAGAACTTACCCACATTCCATCTACCTAATTCCTGAACAAATGATCTCTCCTGACGGAAGCCTATCCATATTCATTGCATGGGTGACAAAGGCGACCCCACTGTTTTGTAGCAAAAGCCTTTTTTAGTGTTCCCACCATGTTGAGTAGACATGTCGACATGATATTTGCCTCAGTCATGGTAATTTTGGAATAGCTTTGTGTCAGCATGTGTGCACATTTAAGAATGAGAAGATTGATTGTCTCACCCATTAGACCTGCATGTCACAGTGACTGCACACTATCTCTGGAACAAGACAAAATCATTTGTACGCATTCGGATATCCTCCATGAGCATAAACAACATTTCTCCGCCATGTAGCTGTAAATGTCGAGCATTATTTGCATATACTGGTGTCGCCTGTGGAAACATGGTCCAGCTGTTAACACAATTGTTAATGAAACTCAACAGGTTGTTGAAACCGTTGTTGATACCGAGAGTGAACAACAGATATGTAAGTGGTGCTGTAATGGAAAGGGACACATTTTCCTGGCATGGTTTAGAGGCACTCCTACGCCAATCGTTCCTTAACGGCAGTAAGTGAATGTGATTATTACACCTTGAGCTTAAGGTTCACTCCACTGGAACTTACTTACTGATTGTATGTAAAGTTACCAGAAAATGTAAGCAGTGATGATACAGAACTTCACATAACTAGTGGAAAAAATAACACGCTTCCTTTTGTTCATAACTGACCAGCTACATTACATTTGTGATATATGCAACAACCAATGTCACAGAAACAGTGACATTTTTTAGGAGTAAGTCATGTTAATACTTTTACGGGTTACTCATAGTTTCACTGACATCGGTTTTCAAACTCGGATCATTGCGCAACACTCTTTTCAAACTGCGGGATGTGATATATAGCTAAAACCCCTCAGGACCAGTCAAACAGGGGCAAAGGTGTCTGTCTTTAATGATGGCAGTGTGACCATTCACAGGGCATGACACCCAAAGGTGTGGGCGAGCAATCTTCATGTGATTGGCCCCCTCAGTCACCAGACCTGGGCATTTATAGGATGATTTGATTCAACATGTGACAGCATCCTTTACGTCCATCAACTAAGTGTGAGTTAATTATTCCTCCTGCAGAGCAGTGATGGTTGAAATGAGGTTTAATGAACCCTGTGAGGGTGCACGCTACACTCATCTGTCAAACAATTTTAAATCTCTTCTTTCAGTCAAAAATTCTTTTCCCATCCATAACCAGCGCAGTCATTGGTCAAAACCCACCCACAAACTCAGCCTTTACATTTTATTATTTTATGCCTCATGGCAGAAATAGTACAGATTTCAGATTACCCCTTGTAACAGGAAAGGACATTTGTAATATTCAACAGATTTCTTGATCTTTTGTAGCAGTTACATCCTTTGTAACTGCTGCTCACATTTTTTACATTTTCCTCAGGTACCCGCTAATAACCGTTGTTATAACCGTAAATTGTGCCTTGGGTTGTTTCCCTCTGAATACATTCCTTCAGGCGGGCCTGCAAAGAATATTTGTAACATGAAAGAAAGAAATAGATGGCTGAGATTGTGGATGCACAGGTATTACGTATACAGACGTGTCAGTGTACTGTGTACTGTGTCAGCTTTGACCATGTTTAGCTATCAACAATTAACAGACATTGATAATCCCATGTATTATTTAAATTTAGGAATTTCACAGATGCTTTTACCCAGAGCAACTTACAGTGTACATACAATGTGCTAGTAAGTGCATACAATGAGCGAGAACAGCCAAGGCAATAAGCAAGTAATTCTAGCCGTTACTGATTGTACTTACCTCCAATCTGCATGATATCTTAAACTGCTTCCAAAAGTTGTAATGTGAGTCTGAGGATCTAGTTAGGTAGAGGAGAGTTGAAACCAGGTGCAGTGTAAACAGGAGAGTTTTAAGTTTGGGGGCGGAATGTGGTGAGCCAATCCACTGTTCCTATAGTGACAGGGAGTTCATTCCACCAATGTGGGGTCAGAGTGGAAAATAGGCGTGTCTGAGAAGAGGTAGCCTTTCGGGAAGGAAGGGCCAGAGGAGGCAGAACGCGGGGTCTTGCAGGTGTGTAAGGTTTGATGATAGATCGTAAGTAGGAGTGTGTACCTCCTCTGATAGAAAGGAAGAGAAATAACAGCCAGAAATAATTATCTGTTTCTCTATATTTAAAAACTGAATGTAGGAAAATTTCAACAAACTGTTGCAATTTTTAAAAAAGTCTATGTTGTTACCACAAATATTTGCTCCAGTGATTTGTTTCATGTGGACACAGTCAGGTACAAAAAATGAATAAAATATGGAGTTGATGTTGTAACTTTCAAACCTAGTGCTTATGATGTATGTTATAATACATTTAAAAATAATAAATACTTGAAGTATAAATACAATACTTGAAGTATATTCAATAAAATGTATTACTTTTTTGTTTTTTAAAAATGTCTTTGTAAACTTAAGATGACAATTTTCTGTGACTGTTTTTTTAAACCAAGCACAAACGTAGTGATAAAATAGTTAGACAGCACTGACAAAACAAACAGTGTGCTTTTTTTATCAGTCAGAAACATATTTATCAATGATAACAATCATGTCCCACATTCATCAGGACTGTCGTGTTCTCTTCATTCCATAACTGTTACCCACAGTGCCCCCTTCAGGTGGAGAGTGGTATATTCCTGAGAAGGTGACATTCAGGGTTGGATGCTCATCTTGGCCAGGATGGCAGCTGCTCAGAGTTTAATCTCATTGGATCGCCAGGTAGAGTGCTCTCACAAGAATTCATACCATTGTGCTCATGCCAACATACAAATTCACTGACCCTCCTGCCCGGTCATCCTAATCCCTGCTGGTACACTGACCCCGAGCAAGTTTTCTGCTATGTAAAATCACACCAGTGTCCATGATAAAGTCTTTCTGTCCAGCATCTGACATAGATGACACATGTTTAATGGACTGTGCTCAAGCAAACAAACACCTGCGTGGAGTCTTATTCCTGCAATGCCAAAAATGTCCAGTAGATGACAGTAAAATACAAGAAACCTGTAGAGGAATCTGTGCCAATGGTCCTATATCGAGCAGTATTTAAGGAAATTTTCATGAACTTCAAAAATGTGCAGGGTGTTCAAATTCAAAATTCCACTCTCTAATTTCTTTTGTACAATAAAAAGATTAACCACCTAGAAAACTGTGTATTGTCAAAATACAGAAAGCTTTGAAACTACAATTTCCTATGTGGTTGGTTTATATGGCAGTTCATTTTGAAAGATCATCATTTTATCCTGTTCTTGCACTGATAACAGCACCATTTCAGAACTGGATGTTAAACACTTTACAAGAGGCATATTTGAATGACCATCACTTTTATTTGTTACATTCTAGCTGTTGCTGGTTGGCAAATACATTTAAATGGAAAATGTTTGTTTAGATATTCTCTGATTTCATGAACATTTATTGAACTGTTGTACAAAAGCTGAATCAGCATTAATGATCTTTAAATGTAACATCTTTTGCACAATATTTGACTTTGAATTTAGGTGCAGCATGCCTCTGAAGGCCAGACTTGTATTGCTTTGTATCTTCGTGATATAAATACATATCAAAGACATTCAGTGTGATGTTCCTTTCTTTCAAAAAGCCCCAAGAATGGGAATTTACTGGTAAAACAGGAAAATAACAGGAACTATATACTCAAATATATATTTAACATACAATATTTTATTAAAATATGTGACATAGGGCACAACATTGTATTTTAGCCACTTTAACACATTATTTTACATAATGCAGAATTATTGTATTATAGAATTACATCTCATAATTATTTATAGATTCAATTGATAATAATGTCTGACAGACTGTATTCTTTCCTATTTCCATTTCATCTTCAAGAATAGCTTCCGGTGGCATATTGACAGTGTTCTCCTAATGAATAAGCATGGACATGGTTTACTCACACAGCTAGCTGTCTGTGCTGTGAGTCCCTTATGTAAGTAAAAGCATTGGCATGTATTCCCAAGTTCAAAAATAGCAGCTTCTGACACTCAATATCTATGTGTGTGTGTGTGTGTGTGTGTATATGTGGGGAAGAGGTCGTTGGGTTTACTTCTGAGAAGAGCTCAGATGGACCTGTGGTTTGGGGGCCTTTCCAGAGAGCTTTATCCCCTGTCTGGATGGAGTGATCTGACAGAAGCTCCGCCCCACTCTGATTGATATCTCTTCCTTGGCATGTAAGTTAGCAATGTCCAGCCAGCTGGATACCCTTATCTGGACAGGCTTTTCAGGGACTCCAGGCAAATGGCCCCACCACAGATGATGTCAACTGTGGCAAAGTCTCACAGCTCAAAGTTTACAGTATGTCAGCACGTGGTGCTCATCGCTGCAGCCATAAATCATAAACCATGTGTACATGTAGAGGAAAGGTTATTATCATAGTTAGTATTATTAGTATTATTTGTCATTTGGCAGACAAAAAGAATAGCTCAATTGTAAAAGCGAGGGTACAGTTTTTATGTCACTAGAAACCAACTAAAATAGGTAATTTTCATGACTGCTGAACTTGCCAGTGAGGATAAAAATGAACTCTTGTAATTAATTGTGAGCCAAAGTTATGGACAAATGTTGATTGAATCCTGGCCTATGTTTTTGCACAAGTATTTGACCAACTTACTGTTAGGTACATTTCCAATGACAGCTCATCCTCCTCAGATTGCATACTGAGCAATGATTTCCATACACGTGGACTGAATTATCAAAACTCAGTGGCTATGCACTCAAAGTACATAGATAATTTGTAAAGGGTTACTAGTGGGCATACATTGTGACAAGCATGTGATTACTGGTCAACTACAAGCAAAAGCAAAATTCTGAACACACACTAATGTATGCACGCCTCCCTGTCTATGGCCTGAATGAGGAGGATGTGTTTTATAGAGCTTTGGTGGAAACTATTCAAAGGTGCTGGCGTATTTTCCTGTTCCCCTTTGACATGTGCTCGGTCTGTAATGAAAATAGACTGTCAAAAATAGGACAGGCAACAATTGGAAGCACATGATCAGGTTGGAGTTACTCTTAGGTCAGACCATAGTCTGGACATATGGAAAACTGTTTCTGTTTAGTTGTCTGTGCAGCAAAATGTACGTACATTATTTTCCTGAATTATACAACTGGTTCAACTTTAGATCATTTTTTTTACCTCCTAAATATGTTTGGATTCAGCAGAAAGCATTTTAGCAGAATTAATTTCAGACAATGTATTCAATTATGTCTTATACATACTTGCAAAAAGTACATATCATTTTATGTTAAATTTCATTGACGTATCAATTCCATTTTGCTCCTCAATCTAAATTAAGTTGCAACTGGAGTTTTGCACTGCACTGAAGTGAAACTCCAGTGTAGCTTTTCTTCATCCTCTTGATTTTCGGAGCAATGTTGTTAATCCTCAATTACAGTTTTAATAGTTTTAATGGAGAATGCATGTTTTTAAGAAATGGGTTTATGCCAGTATGGTATATATTAATATATGGTTATAATAATGCATTATCTGTGTCTAAGATGCTAAGTTATTATTCAACCTCCAGGTTTCACTGTAATTTTGTGTACGGAATATCTGTCGGCATTGTTGGACATTCTATGTACATATATATTTTTGTATTGAATTAATGTGTTTTTGTGTGACGTAATGTCTGCGCTATGCTTACATGGTGGACTGTGACCTGCATGCCAGCCCTAAAACGTGTCACCGTCTACCTCATTTTCAGTTTAATTGCTTGGAAGATACCATTATCTGGCATAAGTCTGAGATGTTGTTAAAGTTTATCGCTGGACAATCCACAGAAGCAATTTAGGTCAAGTATATTATCTTGCCAGTGTACGTTGAGTATGGCGGCGTCAAACCACTACGTATTGATCCACATATTTATCTGTGTCTGATGTGGTTGGAGGCATCCTACGTGCCCCTGTGGAGGGGTTGCCAATGGAAACAGCATATTTCCAAGGGGATTCAGGACATTTAGAAACTGTCAGTGATAGGGTGCATTCCAAGCCCTATGAGATCTGTTTTAGTTTTCCCAGAACCAATCAAAGATGCCATCAAGATGCCATATACAAAGACAGAGAGATTGTTGTAGTGGTGATGAACTGGCTGGTATTTCAAGTGAAATGCAGACAAGCATGTTATGAAGGGCAGAGTAGGCAAGCAGGAGCAAGTTTTAAGGAGTGTAGAAAGCCAGCAGGAGTGGTACCATATGAATACTGGCATGCAAACTACAGGAAAGGGAAGGACATATACTCTGTTATGCTAACATGCTTTCCCAACAATGAATAACTATGTATTTGTATTTATGGCAGATACCATTGTGGGCAGGTTTTCTGTCTATTGATAATTAACAATACCTGATTGTTGGATAAACGCTTTATTCATCTATTTAACTCATATGGCACCGCTAGTCGGAGTCCCTTTGTAGTCAAGAAACACCATATTATGAATGGATGATTACAACAGCACACTGAAGAAGGACTGTGAACCGAAACACATCTGTGCTCGTATGTGAGACCATGTAGTTAAATTTATTTTAGCAAGTGCTGTCCAACTCTTTCCATTTATTGTTATTTTCCTTTTTGGATTCCGTGTCAATTGTTTGATATTAGGAGGGCGTCCCGTTTGTTCTTTTTGACTTTTTAAAATACAGAGTTTAAAATTATCATAAAGGAAACAGAGAGGCAGTGTGACGGAAAATGCATCAGAACTGTATGACTCCATAATCCACTGGCATATGCATACTGCTCACTCTTTATACTAATCACACTGATCTCTACTGTTTTACTCCAGTTAGGGGTGCTAAGGTGTGTGGAGCAAGGTGTAAGATATGCACAGGTAATTGCATAAATCTACATGTGCAGTAGCAGGTGCAGAAATGAGGGGTTATAAGGGGTTCGTAATCATATAATGTGTCTTAAAGATTAATCACTGAGGATTTATGCCCTTTATACTGTGAATGTTGTTGCTGTAGTTTAATGACTCACATGGTGTCGTATAAGTTTTTCATTTACGCATTTATTTTTTTATTGCAGCGTGTGAAGAGAGGTGCTGTATTTTTTCTTTGCTGTGAAGTCCTGCATTTGTCTTTTGTGCATGCTGCAAAAATCTCATGAAATGATACCCCATATTATGTTTTTTTTTTCTCTAGGCTGCGGGTAACTTGTCTCCTCATATGAGGAAACTGACGTTGGCCATGAGTCGGCTTTGGTGGGTGTGTCTCTGGGGTGACCAGCTGAAACCACGCCTGTGTGGACTCGGAGCATCCCACATGCCCTCCAGTTATGTGCTGTAATGCTGTTGGTGCCTGCAGATTAGCTGTTCCCTCAATGTAACTAGGCCAATGACACAATTTTGGTGATGACATTAACTATCAGGTGTGAGGGCAACCTGCACCTTCAAAGTCCATGTCTGCCTGACCCTAGTCCACATCAATAGCATGGCTGGACTTTGAAACAATCAGGAGACAAGCTTGCTCTTTCACCGTTTGTGGTTTTTCAACATGCCCATGTATCTGTGCACAATTGTAGAAGAGTCTGACAAAACTGCCCACCATAAAAATGACAACATACTGTGTTTTATTGATTTACAAAATTTAAATTGTTCCGGGGATGGCAAAATTATAGTAAGCAGTCACAAACATGAGGCTGCTAGTTATAGTGGCTGAAGAGCAAGTCTCTCTGCCATTGTGACTGTAGCTAATATTATTGTTTAATGTAATACATAACTAGATAAGGGCATGTAAAGTTGTCACTATAGTTACATTATCTATTGTACCACCCTTCTATGCAGAAACTGATACTGACAAAATGGCTGCATTTTCCAAAGGTAGTATGACTGGTCTGCTTAAATAAACTCAGTAACTGGGACAGCTCTGCAATTTTTTCCTGTTGCATTTACACATTTGTTGGAAGACTTTGCAAAAGTGCAAACCCTTAAAACAAAAACCCAAGCTCTGTCCTCCAATAGCAGACACATGGCATGCACAAAATCCAGGTTTTGCTACCAGGTTTAATGCAAAAATTGTGTAGAAACCAATGGTAAACAAAAACTCAAAATCATTTCCAATTGTTTGTTGTGTTAGAATGCAGCTAACCTCCAATCAGCTTACGATAAAATACAGCTTTGTCACCCAAAAATAAAAGCTTGCATGTAATATAACCAACCATAAGTTAAGTATAAAATAAACATTAAACTTTTCCTTGTTTCCTATATCTGACTGGCTATTTAATTGTAAAAAACTATTTATGTCACAGAAATGTAGGTTTTTTCTCTAAATATCTACAGTGCAGTGGAACGAGGTAATACATGTGCATGAACTTGGCTCTTTAATATTATAGACTATTGCTATTATAGACTGGTCTTCCTGGTTTTAATATGGTGCTGAATACTAATCAATGCAGTTGCTCTGTACTCTCACAAAAAGAAGATCAGTATAGAGTATGAGCACAAATTGTTACAAGTAAATCACTGGCAGAATAAAAAAAATTACAGCATATAGCATCATTTTGAAACATTTTGTCTAGAGTGTTGGTATGAAATATTCACGGGCCATTAGTCTAACATGCAAATACTTGCTCAGGCCTGTTTTCAGTTTTATAAAGTTTCATGCAACTCGATATAACTTCAGTAATATCTGTCCCTTGATCATACTGGTACTACTGGAAGGTGTAAGACTTCCCAGAATCCACCACTTTTGTTTAGGCCTTAATCCTAATCTCTGAATTTTTCTCTTTCTCTTCGTCTTTCTCGCTTACTTCCCCGGAGGTCCATTAATGCCTGTCTGCAATGAGAAGGAGCTATGTGAGAATAAAGAGGGAACAGGAAAGAGGGAAGTTTTGTGTGTGAGACTGTGTGTGTGTGTGTGTGTGTGTGTGAGAGAGAGAGAAAAAGAGAGAGAGAGATTTTGTAGAATTTACTCTCTGTGAAGAAATAAGAAGGGGCTACATCATGACCTGACACAAATTCTGTGGTGTTCCCACACATTTCTCAAGGAGCAACAATGCTATTCTCTGGGAAAACAGGCAAAACAAAAGCAGAATCGCAGCCTTTGCAGAATAATGTTACAGTTCCCTGTTGAGGGAAAGGCACTCTAAAAAAAGTGTGACAAATTTTAACTCCTTGTTTGTGGGGCTGAATATTATGTAAGAAGGAGGACATCCATATTGTTCTCCTCTCTAAATAATATATTTAGTCATTAAGACACTAAAGGCACACAGAACTGAACCCAGACCTTAGTCATGCTGCACTTAACTGCATTTTCCTTGTAATGCTAAATCTTGTAAGCCAGATTTTTATGGTGAAAATACACTTAAATGACATGTAACACATCTGGATTTGGCTCCTAGTTTATGGTGTCAGTTCATGTGATTTGGATTCATTTGATTAAGCACTGGTCTGAGGCTAAAGGTGGTTTTGTTGTACAATAGCTAATTGAGATTCCTGGTGTAAAACCTGTGCATATACTTACATAAATGCATAGGTGAATTTATATCTCATTTTTTATTTGCTGTGATAACCAGAAGAATGAATAGGGGTAGGGAATTTGAAGGATTGTGTAGCCAATCACATGCAAGGGTGATTTGGGGGCGAAATGTAGATGTGCAGGTTTGGTGAGAATTTGACTGTGACTTTGGGGTTCACATCCTATTCTTCCTATAAAACTATGAGCACTTCACCGCAATAAAGTACTATTGCCCCACCAACACCTCTTCTCGGAGCAAATTAGTTTTCCCAGGATGTTTCTCATCCAAGAGGCAACCAATCCCAAAGCAGATATGCTTCAGCAGTTTGATGTGACAGTAATGACACGTTATCACACATTAGATTTGTTGCTGGTCTTCATGTCCCCTGGATCAAGCTGCTGAGCTCATAAACAGTGATATAAAGAGCCGTGTCACCACTTGTTGCAGTCCATGCCCTTACTTAAGGGAAGGTTAGCAAGAACAGTTCACACCCATACAGCAATGCACCTAGCAGCCTCTACCTACCGCGTGAGTTTCCACCACACTCCTTTCTATGTATAGCCACTGTAATGTTTTCATTGCGCACAAACCGTGGCTGCCTTTGAAGCTCTTGTACATGGCGTGGGCCTGCACTCCACGGTGTTTGGCAACAAGTCACACGTGGACATAAATCATGGCTACTGCCAAAGTCCAAGTGCGTCATCTGGACACATATGATTAGGATCCTGAGCTTAGCATACCTGTGCAACAATAACATTTCCTGAGAGGAAGTGAATACAGACGGGATCAATCAGAGACAAGGTTATCAAAAGAAGGAATGGGACGGATATCACATTTTGATACATGTCATTGTGAAGGAGCTGAATTCAAGGTCAGGTCCCAGGGGGCGAAGTATTTATGTGTGATATTTGATCACTGTGAAAAGCAGGTTTGAAAATCATCTGCAAAGAGCCTACTGATGTGCTTTTTCATTTTGTGTTGCTTAGATAAATCTTATAAGTGTGTGCTTTATGTCACTAGGACGAATTCAATAGCTTGCCTTGTACTGTAACTATTGCTTTAACGATACAACAGCAGATCAGCAAAAAGGAAAGTGTGATTTCATCATTATGGGATGAGACATACCCACACCTGGTAAACCACTCGGGTGAGGTCTAGGCTAGTGCTCGAAGCTGGCTTTTGACTGTTTAACTGCAGATGGGACTGACTAATCTTGAAATCTTTACGGACATTACACAATCATAATGGCCTCTACTTATGAATGTATGCCAAAATGAGAATTGTTTCCAGATGAAAGAATTGTTCCCTTTACTGTCCCTCGACAGCCCCAAATCCAAACTAGCCATAGAGCCAGGTGCGTTCTCAACCTCTCGCAAAATGGACGGTACATCAACTACAGTACATAGAGATGATCTCTTGTTGTTTTTGAGAACTGGTAAGACATGAGATTGGTTGCCAGGATTCTGGACTCTCAGCTTTCCAGAAATGGCTGACCGTATCACAGGGAGGTGAGAGCAACACACAATTGCTCCACATGCAATTGCTTCTCTGTCTGTTTGATTAAGGGTCAGCTCAACCTGGCACAATGGGAGCATGTTGTCTTCGCCCAACTCCTTAATCTCGCAATACACTCCCTCAAGACCTGTTATTCCACCCATTCTGTCTGCCCTCTTCCTATGCAGGAGAGTCGCTGGCTCCCTCCTGGCTACTTTTGAGGGTTAGCTTGGCAGTGGCACCTCAACACCCTGCCTGGAACTTAATGGTTCACAGCAGACACCCAGTTTCTGCCAGCACTGTATCTTGAGAAACAGTAAGCTGAATGAACCCAAAAATAAAGTCTTGGGTCAAATCTGGCTGAGAGAACTTGTTGAGTGCGTTGTGAAATGCACACAGCAGGACAAGTGTCGACAATGAGGAAACAATGCTGATTTCCCCAGTCTCTTGTTGGCCGATTCACGTTACCATGCATGGCAATATAAGCTGAAATGAACATGGTTGTGTACCTGCTGTAGAATCTCTGGTCTTTTCAATCACGTTAGAAGCAACTGAAGTTAATACAGCTGTAACCTTGGTGCAATCTAACATCTTTTCTCTTACAGGATACTGTGATAGTAAAGACCCTGAGACACAGATTTTGCCATTGTGCTGTGTTGATAGATTGTGTTAATCAAGCAGCATGGGTCCTTTCTTAACTCACAATTTATTGAAGAGAATGCTGCTGAGTGAGCTCTATAAGAATATGTGTTTGTTCCCTTGCTGCATAATTTGGACCAAGGCCAAAGAGGGGGTTCAAAAGCATTAAAACCTGAAATAAGTCCCATTCAACCACCCCCGGTCAGCCAATTTCGGCGGGCCCAGTAATGTCTCTTTCAACCAGGCCTTTGATTAACTATATATAGTGGTTCTATCTACTCAATCAAGGCTATTAAACAAATAATATGAATGATGTAAATAAAAATGTGTTTATCTGTATTAAGAGTACTTATTTGTTCAGTGATGCCTAGAACATGCACTGTTGCAAAATATTTCACTTTATTTTTTCGATTTCAAATGTACATGATTATGTTAATTTGGAGTCGATTAGGTATATTGAAAAAAACGCCAAATGGTTTAGATTGGAAAACATAAATTAAAATGTATTATATACACTTCATAGAAACACTTGCAACAGCACAATTCCCCCAGCAGATCAAATGAAGAAATATTAAAGATCAATATTTAGTCAGCAGAACAGTTAAAACAAATAACCAGAGAGCAAACACAGTGCACAGTTGGTCCCCAGCACCAGGGTTGAGAAACAGTGCTTTAGGTTCCTGCCTCTGGGTACACATGGGTGGTTCCCTCAGACGGTGCAGCCAAAACCCCATTCTCTGCAACTTATTCAGAAGCCAGTAGGGAAATACTTGGCTTGGGAAAGATTGTTCTTCATATAATATCGACTTTGTGATCAAATGTTGAGAAGGCCCTCCAGCACCTCCTGAGGAATATTTTAAGTCTGAAAGGTCATTGAGTAACAAGTCTCCCATCCAATGTGTGCATAGAGGTCAGCTATTTTAATGTTTGTGTACAGTTGCTGATATGTTGGAAAATGTCCAGGCTATGAAGGGCAATTCAAGCCATCTCTGCATCAGCCTCAACACCCCTGCTTTATCTATTTGCTTGGGTTTATGAGTTGACATACAACCTGTGATGTTCCCTTTCCATTCCGGTGACACCATCCTGTATGTTGCTGATGGGCTTTGTTTTGTCATGATTCATACAGGGGTAAACCCTGAGACCATCATGTACAAGTGCTGACGACTTTGTCACAGGCCGCAATGTCTGTGTGTCCATTGTATGCAAACCCTCTGCCCTTCTCTTGTCCTCTACGTCCGGTGCATTGTGGAAAGAATGAAGTGCACTTGGCTGAGAGGGCTACCCAGCACAGAAACTGTCTCCACCTCAGAATCAAGTACATTGTGTATAGCTTGGCAGTCAACCACAGCTGCAGCTTTTTGCCCCATAGGTTTCCATAATGGTCTATCATCTTATCTTCCTGTTTTGCCAGCCTCCTTAGGGAAGATACTGTCAGTCCTAGCATATTTTGGCTAATTTACAAAATCATGGATTGTACTGTACCTTTGAGAGGCTAATGTGTTCGTCTCAGACTTAAATACTAGGATGGGATCCGATGCTCTTATAGACAGATACTCAGGTCTTTTGATTTCTTTCAGATTTTTTGATTCCTGTTCCTGTCCATCAGATAACTGTTAAATAATAACAGATAATGCTGTGTAGACAGAGGAAATAACTGTATGAAGTGTGAAGCACTTGTGACAAAATATTCTTTTCTCATATCTGATATTGCTGGCAGTGGGTATTATAGAAGTTCCTGAGGTCTATGAAACAACCACTGATATTGCACATCTCTTCCTGCTCTCTCTCATATTTGCATTGCCATCGGACCTCATAAAACAATACGAAAGATCAGGGTCATACATTTATATGTGTTAAATTTCTATATTAAATTGGTTTTCTCTTTTGCAACATTTTGCAACTGTCCTTTTCCTTTGCAGAGGCCCTGTTCTTTATTTACCCACGCAACCACATAGATTTTTTTTTTTTTATCTTATCTACTATTGACAGACTGGTTGAAAAATTCTGTCTGAACTTGACTGAAAGGTATATGTACTTGACTAAAACTTGTAGATAAGGATGCCATCGTGGTGTGGAAGGGAATTTTTAGTAGTATCCTCTTATTCTTGCTTATCTTTGTGCAAATTTACTGAGCTCCACGTGGCTGACCCGGAGCCCAGCTTTGGCAGTGGTGATTTCGCTAAAGGATCTCCTGATCCAGTACCATCGCCAGGACTTTGCTAAATAATACGCTTGAGCTTCCTTATTTTAAAAATATAGCATTCAGAATACTACATCGTATATCATTTAAACTTCAGATTAAACACTTGTAGAACCCTCCAAAACAGAAGTAACTTTTCATATGAACTCGCAGAAATGTGTTTGTAATTCCTTACGCTGTTGCTGCTGATTTTCTTGCACATGCAGATTAATTAAATATTTACAAAACAGCAGAAACACGTGATGATTTTCCATTTCAAGTCCAGGACGCTCAGGTAGGTCTCTTAATGTTAAGGCTACCTTGCAGGAGAGTGAGCGAGACACGTACTTCTCGTAGCCAATCAGAGCCCAGCAATTTTTGTGAACATCAGAGACAGGAAAATCCTGTTATTTTACAATAGAGATTTTAAAATTGACTTTCACCATTTCAGTAAAATGTACGCTTCTTACTTGTGGATGTCTCTCAGCCTTTTTATTAAATTAAATTATGTTCAGTCCCCTTCATTGAGCTGAACGAACCACTGTCTAGCCGCACCCATTGTCATATAAATACTAGAATTCCCTTACATGTATAGCCTTGCCGAGACGCATATCACGAAATGTAACAAGCAATCTTAAAATGTTAAATAATGTTTCGGATGATAAGTATTTTAGATGCAATCTCAACAGCCCAATAATTTTCAGCTGGCGGATAAATTGAGCTTTCGAGATAGCGTATTTCTGAAAGAAACGTTGTCACGTGACTAATACCTGCCCAGTACTGTTATGGCGGTATACGTGTGAACCAACATCAATATGTAGGGCGGTAAGCCATATTTAAATAGTATTTAGCAATTCATTTGAGAATGTATCAGGAAATAATGTTAACATGCAACAGGCATACATTAAAATTAGAGAATTGTCTCATTATAAAATTAATCCTGCTCGCTCATAGCCAACCCGACCAAATACATACAACGTAAGGCTGCACTTATACATATATATAAAAAAACGACCACGATGCCTGCTATCTCAGTTATAAGTGGAGGAAGGGGGCGGGGATGTTCCGGAGAATGAATGGCGCGGGGGGGTGGAGACGTAGCTGACGCCTCTACTACTAGCATCTGTAATGACACTACCCCGATCAGATACTTTTCAAATCGAGTCTAGATCACACAGCGCCGAGCCTTCAGTTGGTTCGTTTGATTTCATCGTTATTACTTTCCGAGCCTTGATACGGGAAAATTTTACTTTAAAGATTTAGAGAGAAAAAAAATACTATGGCCAAAGGAGAAGGCGCTGAACATTTTTCTGCTACGAGTTTATTACAAAATAAACCAGTGAGTCCAGATGGAGTCAAATTAGCTAAGGTAAGCGGTCATTTATTGATTACTTGGATTGCTATGAAGATTATTTGCACGTTTGATAATTATTATATAAAACCTAATTTAAGAGGCAAAGTATATCCATCTGATGACAGAAAGTACAGCCAGTACACCTCTTATTCAAGAGTGGTGATCTGAGATGATGTGCTGTCCGCTTGTACGTTGTGCCACAATTTTTTTTTCCTTTTCTGGAATGTTAGTGACGCAGTCTCACGCGGGGTGATCATTTATGAACCAAGCAATAGTTGTCAATTACAAGTGGATCGAGTACACGTGTACATTTAACATCCATTTAGTGTAGTAACCACAGCGGCTATCCAACATTGCTAGTATACATACAAATTTGCCGGCTTTAAAGCAACAGCTCCCGAATTGCGCGTTAAATAAAAAATAAGTGTAAAATATTGACATTACATGAACGAAAATTAACGCTGCATTTGATTGAAGCAAAATGTGTTCTGTCTTTATTTCGCATTGTTGTAGCCTGTAAGGAATTCAAGATTCAGGTTTGTGCAGTTGCACACGTTGAAAAGTCTGGGCTACGTGTCATTCAGATGAGGGTGGCTGCTAGCGAATCTCAATTGGGAATTGTGGTTTAAATGCAACTCCCACGTTTCAGCGCATTCACGAAGCTCATAGGCTACAGATACCGAAATTCTTGGTGGGAAAATAGTTTCTCGTATTGGTTATTCTTCAGAATTTATTTAAGTTTACGAGCTCTCAAAGTGGACCTTTAACTTAATAGCTTTGCTCACGATCAAATGGGATTTTGGGTAATTTCCTACCCAAAGATTCCGAGTTGCACTAAACATTCCCATTAATCAGGACGTTGTGTGCTTCAAAACCTGTGAGGTTTTCTGCAGAAGTTCCACCAGACTGTGAACACATTCGAATTGATTGGACGTTATGATTGGCGTGTTATGTTGAGTTTGTTAAAGATTAGGACATTTCCCTATGTTGGATATATTACCATTGATTTTTCTGCACGCATTAAGTTTACATTGAAGATAAGGCTGATATGCACACACAATTGACCTCCAGAAATCTAATTTGTCTAGGCGTTATCTGTGGCTGAAATACAAAAAGGCTTATTAAACATGCAAATGTTGAATTTGTGTTCTGTCAAGCATATGGTACCAGAAAAGGTTTTCTATACTTTATCTAAATGTGATTTTTGTTCTGGAATTGGCCATACTAGAATTGAGAGATCACACCAAGTTTGTCAGATCATAATCATTTCTGACCACTTTAATTAAGGACATGAAAATGAATTATTCTATTATTTTGGACGCACAAATTTGCCAGATATATCATGAAACAATCTCACCAATGCCAGCAATGCGAAAAGACTTGGTATCACAACGCTTGAAAGTTCTTGAAGATTGAGTCCTAGTTGGAGCATTTACAGCAAAGTCCAGGTGACGTCTCACCGTCTGTTATGGCAACTCTGTATCAAGGAGAAATATAAACAAAGCAATAGCTGCCAAATGCTTCAGGGTATATCACAGCCCACAGTTGGCCTTAATGAACTGGGCTGCAAGTTCCATAATACTGTGGGTATGCTGTTTACTCTGGTTGTTACTGAAATCACATTTCTTTTCTGTATTTTCGGTCAAATTACAATTTTCAAAGTTATGGATGACATACGAGACCATGTGGTATGTCAGTCATTCAAACTGTGTGTCAGGGGCAACAGACCACGGAAGGGTTCAGATTGGTGGAGAGCTCCCTGGTATGCACACTTCACTGTACGCAGTTAAACACTGCCTTGTCACAGCTCCCTCAGTGACTTAAAAATAAAGAAGCTGTCCTTCTGCACTCAGCCTTTTTGATTTTTGATGAACAGTTACTATTATTTTACTGTGTCTCCTTGCACTCTTATTTGGTTACCATAACATGTCTCGTCTGGCAAGTTTGTCATGCTCATAGAGGGGGAACACAGTAATGCTTGTACACCTCTGTCACCAATCTAATATTGTATAAATAGCAGTTGCATAACTCCATCACTGAAACCTTTTCAGTGCTTTTTCCAGACATGATCTCTTTGATGTCAGGTTCTCATTACAAACTCGGACTTGTGTAATGATAATACATACTATACTCAACGCCGTACCTTTTGAGGTGTTAGGTCATTGTTGATTCCAGTTTGTCGGATTTTGGTGCATCAGAATACAGTTTTCATCATACCACCTCTGAGGAATTTTGATGAGGTCACACTTGCATAGTGAAAACATCATTTACTGCATAGCCAAGTCTCTAATAACCTGTCATTATCACTCCTAAAGCATAATTTAGGCATCTTACTAGATAGTAAAGGTGCAAAAGTTTTGCTGAATGAAACACAAGGTGGGGAGAGCACTGGATTGGCTGAGATAGAGGGTGTGTTTGTGTGTGTGTGTGTGTGTATATACACATATGTGTGATTGTGCACACTCCTGACTTTTTACTGTCTGCCAGCTGACTTTGGGCTGGACTGGAATGTTGAACGGACCCAACATCCTATTGCTTCAACCAATCAGTGCGTCTCAGCTAGTGTGAGCATGTGACACTCTGGGGAGTTGAACAGTAACCTCATTGACTGGCATGTTACCCACAGCGGTAAAAAGTCAGACTTGAATATGAGAGTCAGTGTGATGCAATGTAACGTCTGTAGAGTGAGTGGTCTCATCTATTGTGCAGCTCCTCCGTCTGAAACATTGACACATCTAGCTGTTCTGCTGTAACCAATACGTCACCCCAGAGTAGTTGAAATTGGCCAATAGGGTGACCACAGGATGAAGGGAAATGAGGTGATGTCTTGAATCTGCCAGACAGAAGTGGCTTCTCTTAACATCATGTCCTTAGTCCCATTACTGCATGTGTAATAAGATTTTTCCAAATTGAAAATAAGAAATGGTCGCATTAACCACCAGAAATTTTCACTCTTTGCCGGTTGTTCCAAAATTCCACCAACTAAGAAAGATCAGAAAGACTGGATGGGAAAGGAGCAACTATCAGACACAAGAACTCAAATATACAGCCCTGTTGGTTTTTAATTACTGTTCATCAAATAGTGAGTGAAAGTGGAACTGAAATATCATTTCAGTATCATCAAAAGCACTATTTGAGAACTGGAACCCAATGTTAAAACACCCTGCCAGACAGCAGTCCAACAGTGAAGATTTTCAATTTTAATTTTCAAACTGATTTAAGCTCTTAGACAATTTTTTTGCTGTTTTCTCATGTCTTCCTCTAATCGTTTGTTCTTTTCTCGCAGCATGACAAAAAGAGCCGGTTGTCCGTGTGCAATAAGCTGTGCTACGCTATTGGAGGGGCTCCCTACCAGATCACAGGATGTGCGCTGGGTTTCTTCCTTCAGATCTACCTGCTGGATGTAGCTCTGGTGAGTCCCCCTCCGAAGCCTGAAATCTCAATACCAGCACAGGTCTTGCCCTGTAAGCTGTGAGCATGGGCCAGGCGTTACGGTATAGACCGTCACATGGAACAATGAGCCTAGCTCCCTGCCCGTGGAGCTGGATATCAGTGTCTGCCCCCTGTAAATACAGTCTCAGCTTGGATTGACCGCCGGTGCACACCAACAATAGGGGTGTTGTAGTGGAAATATTAATAGGTGGCACAAGTCTACTGGTGTTAATTTGCAGTGTGTAACTGTACAGTATTGTTGAGAGGCTTTAGAAGGTGAGTATAAAGGAGTAGGGCAGAGATTAGGCATTATTTTAATAGCTTTTGACATTTATCACAAAGCCAAGGACAAGAGGGGATACTACCCCAGCCTCCTTCAGCTTCAATTATAATAGACTGAGAGAGTCCCTGCTTTAATATCTGATAGAGTACACATATGGTGCAGTGAATGAAATGTTCTCACAGTAAAAGCAATTGATTATGACTCATATGTTCATTCGATTTCCACAAAACCCAGAATGTTTTACATATTAAAGAAATCTGTCTCTGTAGAGGTGTATTTTTTAAGCCATGTAGCAGTCAAAATAAGTTGGCAGATGACAGAAAATACAAGACATGTCTGATATTGAAAGAAATGAACTGTCTATCTTGCATGCTTATGTGTAACAAACACTCTGTTTGAGAGAATACACTTTTATTATGAGAGGAACAGGTACAGTGCATCAGACCATTAATTTGAAAGCATTTGCTTTCTACCTGCTTGTGCTTGTATTGCTTTTGTTTTAGAAAAGTATCTAGCATTGACCGATTGTGGTCTAATTCAAACTAAATATCATAAACATTCTGAGGTATTTCTGGATCCCTTTCATTTGTAGCACTTTAGACTTTCTTTAAATGTGCAACAAGAACCTCCTGACTTGCCAAATTTTCCTCTCTTATGACAATAGTTCTTACCCAGGGACAAACTAGAAATGGCATAACTAGTTATTCAGGCAATATGTAGGATTACTCTTGAAAGCTTTTAATTGCCAATGCCATTTTAAGAGTCAACCCCAAAGCAGCACACTGGTTGTCAAACCTGCTTTTTACTGGTTTGTTCACTGTTACCATGGAAGAACATTGAAAATGGCTTGTAGTATTGCATTATGTTTGCTTATGTGGTAATAAGTGAAGTCTTGATGCTCTTTAGTATGCAGGCTTAACATGGACAAATCCATTATTGGCAGCAAGGTCTAACCTTTTATTGAACTTTTTATTTTATTTCTTAATGTTACTTAGCGTTACTAAGGTTAGCTTCCCTCTTTTATTTCCTGTTAGGTGGATCCCTTCTACGCCTCCATAATTCTGTTTGTTGGCCGCGCCTGGGATGCGGTGACGGATCCCACTATCGGGTTCCTCGTCAGCCGAAGCCCCTGGACCCGCTTCGGGAGGATGTTGCCGTGGTAGGTGACTCTGGAGACTGGTGGTGTTTCTTGGACCTGCATAATTTGAAACAGTTCTTTTGAAGCTATGCGTTATAGTGGGCTGGCATTGGTACTCCACTGACAGGACAGTACTTGGGTTGCCAGTGTTACTTTTTTCAAAGTTGGGTGGTGGCCATTCAGAACCTATAATCGGCATGGACCGGTATTCATGAGATCAGAAGATGGCAAAATGATAAATGGAAACCGCATTGCATTCAAATGGCAAAAGACGCTGCATTCTGTTACCTCTTTTTTTTTAAAACTTGTGGTGGGGGGTGAGGAAGATCTGTCTAACAGCTTGACTTGCACCTTAACGAAACCCTATCTGTGTAACTATTTCCGTTGGTGGGGTTGGAAATCGTCAACCTCAGATGGCTTGTAAATGACCCCAGTGTGTTTCGGGACAGGTTAGATTTCTGGGCTGTCACATTGGTTCAGTTTGGTTTTTGAATGTGAGAGTGTGGTTTTATTGTGACTGGGGTCATAGGCTGAAGTCTATATTGGCTAAGTGGGGTGATTAGCAATATAGTCCAGTATTCCTTCCAAGTGGAACAAATTAGTAGGGTAAGGGTTTTATTTTTGCTCTTAGAAAAATGGTTGTTTTATGATCATTGGGATTTTCTTTTGACCCTTTGATGGTTAGGCTAGTAGAAGTAATTTAGAGTGACAAAATAAAATGTCTAGAGCAACAGAAATGTCTATTGTGGGATGAAGTGAAAAGCATTACCAACCAAACAAGGGGGTTTAACTTTAGCTTTGTAATAATGGGGTAATGAGTAAAGACAAAGGAGATGCCTGTTTCTGAAGCTGAACTTTGGGTTAATGGCAGTTAACCATGAGACCAAGCAAGTCATGTCTCCTCCCATCTGCCCCACCAACCCCCAAGACCTTGTTAACCCCCACCCCCTTCCAAAGCGCCTAGCCCCCTTCTCCGAGACCAGAGAGTATAATAGCTTGCTCTTGTCTTCAATGTCACAGATCGCATTCCCTTGTCAAGATCCAGAGTGATTTTAATTTTTTTTTTGGTCGAATAAGGACAGGTTCTCTTGGTCCCCATTTATGAGTCATATGTCACTTATGCAAGAGCTATATCTGCTCACAGGGGCTTTTTGACAACCTGACACTGTATGTTGCCAGAGCAATGGTGGAGCTGATGAATATAACTGGAAACATATGAAACATTTCAGATCATACATTACAGCGTTTAAAAAGACACTGAAGCCTTTAACACCTTGATGCAAAACTGCTGTAATATCACTTTCATGCCACTGTGCCTGTACAGGGTGGTAGACAGGATGGTATACCCTCTGGAAATACAGATGAAATGGTATTTTAATGTAGATTTTGTGTTGTTGGAATCTTCAGATCACATTACCTAGAAACGTGCAATATTCTAACTGGTTAAACATGTACAAAACAATTGCAATTATGTAATGATGCCAGAGCACCAGTCGCCCAGAGCAGAAGGCAAAAAAAATGTTACGCTTGTTGGTGAATAAAGATAAGACTATAAGACGGTAATCCTAGGTGTGGTTTGATCTTGAGGGGACAAAGACAACGTCCACCACAACTTTCCATGTGTACTGTAAGCGTCCTTCAGATCTATCCTGGTCTGACCCCACACAAGGAATTCCCTGCTTTGTTTTTTGCTGTGGGCTGAAGTGAAGGGAGTTGGGGAGTGATTATCTCTACTGTTTCCCCCGTGTAATGTGTTCCCGTGCTTAATTAACTCGCAGTGCTCTTTGGCTCCATTTGATTAAATCCTTTTTTGATTCATGTTGGTTGTTGCATTTTATATAAATTAGACAGTATAAGCAATGGTTGTAAAAGGATAGGCTAAGCCTCACTGAGGTTTCAGAGAAATTAGCACCAACCAGACAATGGTGAAAGGAGGACCTCTGTGGCATAAACTCAGAACAAATGCGTTATAGGAATTTGTAAATCAAGGTCAGGCAGGATATAGCTTGACAAATAGTTTAGTTCTCATATTTCAACACGTAAGAACGGTAAAAAAAGAACACAGTTTTGCCAGCTCCGGAAAAGATATGAAATCAGGGGGTGTGGCTCCCTGCCTGAGGCACGGGAAGGGGGAGGGGGGGAAGGGGGTTCCTCCTCAAGCATGCATGCTGGGGGAAGGGAGGGGGAGGGGTGTGTATGTGCTCTACAAGGAACTTGAATTTTGTTGGTCCAGCCCACAACACACCACTGCTTTTATCCAATCAGGCGGCGGGACCGTTCTGTTTTAGAAATTTCAAAGGGGTGCTTGAGGAATCTGCCGGGGTTACTATCGTACAAATTTGTGTGGAGAGCGGCGTGGCTCATTGTGAGTGCGTGCTGTTCCAGCCAAAACGGCATGAATCGGCCCCTGGTAAACCTTTCCAGTGCACAAGCTGGCACAGAAGGTTTGACTGCTGCCAACACACAGTTTTACATGACCCAAGTGAAGGTGATCCGGTCCTTTTAAGGCTACAATATAAAAGGCTAAATGTTCTTTAGTGCTCCTGAAAAATAAAAAAGAAACAGAGTGATTCAAAACTCCAAACATGTTATTGCCTAATGACTTTCTCTTTTGAGTCAAAAACTTAAATGTCAAATAATTGTCTTTTTTTTGTCTTTCAATATTGTTCTACCACATACTTATGATTTTGACATAGTACATATTTATAATTACAGAGAATAAAGTTCTTAAAAAAAGGAACAACTAAAAAACATGACTGTAAACATGAATACCATTTCTAATAAAAGCCTTAAACAGTCTTGACTTTATAGATTTAAGATCCATTGCCCGACAATTAACCATTTCCAAGTCCACTTTACTAGAAACCTAAAATTACATGTTTGCTTTAAAGTTTATATGCTGCATTTATATTTAATTAGTAGCCTTTATACTTCTAATTTACAGTATTTTTAAGCATTTTAATAGCCTGCTTTGTCACAGACCATATGTAGCCTGCTACAGAATCAGGTTCTGTATCAGTTCTGCAAAATCTAGGGTATGTGTAAATATTGCAAACAATTATATGATTTCACAAAAGGGGAACTAAGGTGGTAGCTTATCGTTTGTGATGTATAAAAAGGTTGTTTAATATGTGGAGCTGAGACATGTGAGGAACAGACATCCCGTTAAAGGCAAACGTGGAGGCCATGCGAGTTGCAGAGTAATTCCAGACTGGGAAAAATGCTAAATCTGTGATTGGGACTTGATATAATTAGAGGTTCTAGAATGTCAGGTTCTCTGCCTGTACATTCATACAGTTCATCAGGTTGGACAGAAGCTTAATTTACACTTCTAGTAATTCTATATGTATGGTTTAAAGTGCTGTCTTGGCACCACCTCAATATCACCTGATATTTAGAGCTTAGACCTGCGAAACAAGGGACCATTACAGTCTAAACCGAGCCCCAAACATAGCAGCTGTAATAGGCTTACTCTGAAGTGCTGCAGCTGAAAGCCATATTTTGGAAGTTAAAAAGTTTGAAACTTTTCCCTCATTAAGCAAAAATGATGTGCATTTGGTATCAGGCAGTTTACCTGCAACCGAGAGATGTATACATTGGATGAAGCTAAAGCAAAAGAGATCCTTGGTTTTAATTAAAAAATGTCTGAGAAACAGGTTTGCGTTGATGTGGAGCTGTTTCATAATGTTACACGTTTACTGTTTGTTGTATGTCTTGATAAACGTGATGCTGCCACTCCCAAGCCAAATAGCTGTGGGTTCTGTGCGCAATCCCTTGTGCTGTGAAAACTCCACTTTCACTACCGTGTCATCTCAACCAGCTATATAAAAAGGATTTATGATTTAACGTTACAGCTGGCAACTTGGCCCAGTTTAATAGAAGGCACACCGCATACAAATAATAATTCAGTGTAATGAAGTCTAAAGTGGAAATTTCCTGACCTTATTTGGCCAGGATGCCGTATCATATCCTACCAACTTGGCATTGTTTCACTGGAGAAGGAAGAAGTTGTGAGGATATTGAGTCATGAGATGCAAATGCCTGCAATGCTTTTCACATTACCTCAGCCAGAGCGAGGCTCACAGAGAAAAAAGTTTTGGTAGTGCTGAGGAAATACGAAGCAGGAAGCAGTTCATAGCCACTTCCTCCTCAGGCGTCACCACTTCCTGGTTTTCCTGTAACTCTCCATTGACATCATGGTCTGGATATTACAGTACTGGCATACACGTGACTGCAGGTATTCATGAGGACCACTCCCACAAATTTGATCACTTCTCAGTGGAAATCCCAGCTGAATTGTTTTTAAATATTATGAGTCATACCACAAGTGAAATGATGGTACCGTGCAAATATGCATTCTTTGAAATGGCAGTGTGGTTTTGAATATTTCTGTGCTTTTTCTAAGAATAAAGGAAACTTGGAAGAGTGGCACAGGTTTACCTTTATCAAACACCCACCAAAAGAGTAAAAATCTGTGCTTTTGAAGAATGTCCCCTTTCACCCTCCTATTTGTTCATTCAGCTTTTGTTCATTTTCTTCTCCGCTATGTCAGTTACCCCACACAGCCATTCTGAGTGGGGGCATGGTTCTAAAGCAAGGTTGTGCAAATGATGAGGATCATTTAGAATTCTGCCTGAGTATATTGTAGTATATGGTATTGCCAATTTACCCCTCTTCCTCCATTATTTCATCTAAAATGCTTAATTTATGCTTTCTGCTATCGTTTGCTGATGAAGTGCCATTAGTTAATGTGAAGCCTTTTTTGAATTCTGCAGGATCATGCTGTCCACGCCGTTCGCAGTGCTGTCTTACTTCTTGATCTGGTACGTCCCTTCCTTTGATCAAGGCAAGGTCATCTGGTACCTGATCTTCTACTGCCTGTTCCAGACCCTGCAGACGGTAAGTCCTCACTGCTGCCAGGCTAGTGTTACTCTCATTCTGACCACATTGGATTCTGCTATTATTAAGTAAAGACCTGTTATAACATGCGACCTACGACCAGCAATGCCTCCCTGTCCTGAGGGCTGGCATTTACTAATGAGGAAAATCAAAGGTGGGAGCAGAGTTTGGTGGGAGCAAGCGCTTGTACGTTTTAAAACCATCAGGACTGCAAGTGCCCCTGTCATTCATCTTTGCTGTTCAGTGTTGGTCTTACAACGTGTAGGAGAGGCCAGTCAGTTCACTGTGGTTGACTGGGCTGCTCACTTTCTTTGTTTTCATTATCATTCACAGTGTTTCCATGTGCCCTACTCTGCCCTCACCATGTTCATCAGCTCCGAGCAGAAAGAGCGAGACTCGGCCACTGCCTACAGTAAGTGACAGGAGATTTCTAACTCACTCGAAAAGCTTAAGAGGCTTGATGCACTTTTACAACTCTGTACAGTGATATCAGTTGGATATACAATACTATTGTACCACAGTGGTCTGTGTGGGAGTTAGAATCTAGATGGCATTTGGTGTATGAGTGTAATGTGCAAATGAGTTCTTATGTAGTAGAAATTGTGCGTAACAAAGTTATAAGTGATAAGTATCCCAGTTGCTGTTCCTGTCAATTCACTCGTCTACTAAGGTGCTGTTAAAACTGCTTTCATTAAGAGGTGGCCTGAGGAATCAAGAGCAGGCCTTGAAAAAAGTCATTGTCATTACTAAATGGATCAATATTTAGAGCAGATATTTAGAATAGTAGTTACAATTTTATAATACTTGGGATCATTGATGTTTTACCATACTCAATGTCTAAGAATCAGTTTTTTTTCTACTCCGATTCGCTAGCAAGCTCTGCTGCACTTCATGTGAGTAGAAGTAACTGACCAAGTCGTTCCCTTTCAGGAATGACCGTTGAGGTTCTGGGCACGGTCATCGGCACGGCCATCCAAGGCCAGATTGTGGGTGGGGCCAACGCTCCCTGTAACCCAGGAGATATCGAGGGTGTGGACGCATCCAATTCCTCTGCACTGCAGCTGGGACCCAACGTCAACATCTCGGTACCACACATTTCTCTGACTGAAACGGTAAGTCTGTACACAGTCATATAGGCTCTGCTAAGAGCAGGACTAAGGAGTGGTAACATTATCAGCATCATTCGATAAGAATCAGTCATTTTCATGCAAATTGATATATACAATAATGTTAAGCATTTTGCCCTCCACTCCTTTTTTATATTTCTAAAAACCACCTTACTCATTTTTTTAAAATGCCATCCCTTCAGTATGTTCTATCATGTGTTCCCAGCAGTTTCCATATGTTCGTTTCTGTTTTGTTACTGGCACTTTTGTGGTTTGCTAATAGCTTCCTGTTGTCTGGTCCTGTGCAGAGAGAAGCTTACATGATTGCATCAGGTGTCATCTGCATCATGTATGTCCTGTGTGCGGTTATTCTGTTCTTTGGGGTACGGGAACAGAAAGGTGAGTTTACTGACTTGAGTGTGAAGTGATGCAAACTCACTGACTAATAAAAGCATTTCATAGGTTTTAAAGGTGGATGTAAAAAGCTTTATAAATATCATTGATATATTTGAGTTTCTGCCACATGGAAAATGTACCATAACCGCATAATAGATATTTACACAAATTCAGCCACATGCCGCAGTCTAGTTTTTTTTTTTTTTTTTTTTTTTTTAAGTTGATTTTTTATTTTCCCGGCAAAAAATAAATAAATGAAATGTCCAAATGAAGTAGTGTTGTTTGCGTAGGAGTCATTTTGGCAAATGCCACAGGACAAAGTGACCAGGTTGATTAGCACCGGCAGACAGTGAAAAGTAGTCTGGTGGGGAGAACACGTCCGATTGGTCCAAAGGTCCACACAGGTCGACGCCCTCTCTGCGTGATTGGACACCCCATGCTTGCATATTTATGTGGGTAATTTGGCCCCGAGGACTTCAACAAGCCTTGCTTTGTGGACTTTCAAGGCCTGAGGGAGGAGAGAAGAGGGAGAGCACTGGTGTGATTTCAGCCGCTGAGTGCTCTCTTTATTAGCCAAGCCTACAGAACAGCTGGTGTCCTGTGTGTTCACCCCCAGAGAGTACTCGGCCTGAACTTACTGCCCTCCCCTCACTTCTCACTTCCTCAGTTATCCATTTTACTGTTGAAATTCTATTTACACTGAGGACATTGCAGGCCATACTGCTCATATTACAGAGAAGCACCCTGCTGCATGTGGCTAACTTTCAGCAGCCTGTGAAGTCACAGTGGAAGTAAACCATTTCTTGTACCATCATGTTCCCCCCCACCCCCATGGCCATATGAGACCAGGGTTTGATTTCGTAGTTGGACAGATTGTGATGCTCTATATCCTGCTTTTCTTGCCCTTCACAGATGCCAGTCACCTTTGTCACAGAACGGAGAAGCCCATGTCATTCTTCCAGGGAATGCGGCTGGTCATGGGCCACGGGCCCTACACCAGGCTGGTCATGGGCTTCCTCTTCACCTCGCTGGCTTTCATGGTGAGTGCGCCACAGAACAGACCTTTCACGGTTTCCTCAAGCACATTAAATGTTGGTTTTGTGCAGAATAACACGTAGTCGGTCTCCTCAGCTTTGGCACCCGTGCCCACATGGGAAGGTGAAGTCTTATGAAAGCAGTTGCTGGCATGCGTTGTGTTTTTTGAGGTCACTTATTGGTTTGTTTGCCACCCCGCAGCTGCTGGAAGGGAACTTTGCACTGTTCTGCAGCTACACGCTGGGCTTCAGAAACGACTTCCAGAACATCCTCCTCGTCATTATGGTAAGACATTCTCCATTGAATTTACTTTGCCTGCGTGCTCATTTGCAGCAGAGCAAAACTGAAAAAGGCTGCACAGAAACCTGACCTCCAACCTCAGTCTGACATGTGATGGAGTTTATGAGACCTTGATTTTTTTTTTGCTGTACTTATTACTGTACTTAGTTACGTATTGTTCTCACACAGCTTTATGCACACATGAAAGGACTATGATCCTTTTTTTGTTTTATAATTATGCCAAATGATCCTTGTAGAATGTTTTTGCGATCACCTATTTGAGAAGTTGTCAGATTAAAGAAAAAGAGGATTACGTTTTACACCAAATCCAAGGAAGAATTTCATATTTAGGACACCCCTCTGGCAAGACTTCTAAAGGTTTCCAAGAACGTCCGAACCTCCCAGAATTCTCACTGCATGTCCTATATAATAACATCATATTAATCCTGAAAGAAGTAATTTCTTGGAGAGCATGCTTTTCTGTTAGCTTGCAACTCAGCACCCTCATCTTCACTCTAACATGGTTCCATACAGTGGAAGAGAAGGAAATTGTACAATGTAAGAACGCGACATCATAAAATTGTTGGAATCTTTCAGTGAGCCTCCACTTTAGAGTGAAACTTACCATGAAGCATGGTAGCTGCTGAAAAACTGCTCTTTAGATGTCAGTTCAGGTGCACACAGAACAGTATCCCAGATGCCAAGCTATTCGTGTTTTGTTAATCTATATCCATCTTACTCTTCTGGCCAGATTATAAAAGTCACATTTTTCCCGAACACCCAGTTTTCATAATTGTGACCAAATAGCATTGTAGGCAGTCATAACAAATGTTTATCCACCAAAAACAAAAATACCGTTGTAGATCTGCCAAAATCAGTTCTCAAAGTTTTCTAGCACAATCCTGTAGTACGTCACATAGGTCATTTTGGGTGCATTTTTGCTCACACTTTTTTTTTTTTTTTTAGTTAGGCTAGTGTGTCTTAAGCACTTTATTAGCCTGGTCATGGCATTTTGGAATATTTGCATATACAGCCATTCCCCAACATATGTCCGTTTTCCGTTCTGACCAACTGGTTGTATCTCGAAATGGACGCGCGTTGGATGTACGTTAGCATGTAGAAGATGTACACAATGCCGGGATATCATCTGACGAACATTACTGTAGGCACACAGCCATTAGCACTGGTGGACGTACAACCAAGAGTATTTCGTCTTAATTTTTTAAATTCGTACAGTATTTTTTTTTTCGGTCATATGTATGGATGGTCGTAAGTTGCATAGGTCAGGTTTGGAATTTTCCACTTGTGGTGTCATGTCGGTGCTCAAAAAGTTTTGGATTTTGGAGCATATCAGATTTTCAGATTAGGGATGCTCAACCTGTATTAGTTTATAGCCTGCCAGTGAAATTGACCAGAGCGTTTTGCGTGTCGGTCACGAAATCCGGCATTTCTTGAGATGCAAAGGGATTGGCCCCCAGCAGATTGATCTTGTGGTCGAGCAAGATTTTAAGGGTGAGAGGACACAGCATTGTTTTCTATGGGAACTAGGGGCAAATAAAAGGAAGAAAAGGCCAGCCCATAGAGAACAGAGTGAGCTTTGTTGCGAAGGCATCCATCAGTGTAACCATGGGAAACCCCGCTCCGCCTTTTCTTTCCGCTGCCCCTCTTGCCTTCTTGATCTTTTGTTTTTTTTTTTTTGAAGTGGGTGTTGAGGTGAGGGAATAAACAAGAGTAATCGAGCATCAGAAAACCGAAAAATGTCGCTGACTTGAATTAAAAAGCCCAGTGAAAAGTAAATCATTTTGCCTGCATGTCAGCTGCAGCCGAGTAGGTGCACAGTGGTGCACAGTAGAAGCACCACTGTGGAAAATTAGTAGCAATTTAGATAAAGCATGAATCCATTTAGGCTTATATTAGCATCCAGGGTATCTCAAGATCCAAGCATCTCAACTGGAAATTATGAGGAAGCAATGGGGTCAAAGGAATGCAGTCTTACTTGATATTTACAAAGCCCTAATGCACATGCATTATGAAACCAAGCACTGTGCATTAAAGACGATAAAAATAACAGTACAGAGCACGGAAGGAGACTTCTGCCTATGGCTCCCATCTAAGGAGTGGGGTTTGGCTCTAACCGAAATTCGAGTTTTTTTTTTTTTTTTTTTAAACCCATATTCTGTCAATTCTTAAACAGTCATGATGTTTTCTTACAGAAACTTTTCTGCCAAAGTAATTCTTTGTTAAGGAATTCTTGGGCTGGCTTCACTCCGCTCTAAAATAGGCAAATGATTTTTGACTTTTGCAAAGGATGGGTTTATCTTCACATCTCTGTGCATACCGCTGCCATGGTCTGTAGGGATCGAGCCTGTGAAGTGTGTATTGCGTCTGCTGACTCCCTAAGAGGCTATCTCATCTGTCCAGATGCGATCTGTCTCTCTGAGTTTTCAGATCTCCCACATTGTCTCCGACATCAGTTTGCTTTGCGTTTGCATCTGAACAGCCTGAAGCCTCACTTATCTCACAGACGCGGTGGCCATGCCACTGCAGTGAAGTCTGAGGTCATTAGAGGGGGTCCTTCTGGGCGCCCCGTGGACGTAGATAATGACCCGTGTGGAATTTGGACAGTCGTGTCGGAATTTCCCACTTCATCAGTATCGCCCGCTTAATCAGCGTCAACAGAGAATCGCCACATTGTTTTGTCCAAATTCAGTGGCCCTGCCATGCCCTCCGATTAATGAAGGTCAATTGGAGGTCCTGACATCTCTGCCATGTCAAAGTGCATCGCTCCATGCACCCTATAAAAAGGAGAATCTTTGTGTGCATGTGGCCTCTGGTGCCCACGTTAGCCTAACCTCTACTGAAATGCTATGTAATAATTATGTCATTGCAGTTATATGACTACAGCAAGTATGTATATCTCATAATAAATATTGTAACATTTTATTTAAAGTGACCTGTTGATTTTAACTGTCATCAATCTGCATGAGGAATGGCCTATGAATTGTACTGTTTCTTTTCTTATACAGCTTTCTGCCACTCTTACCATTCCATTTTGGCAGTGGTTCTTGACCAAGTTTGGGAAGAAGACTGCTGTGTACTGTGGGATCTCAGTGAGTGCCTCAAACTGTTGACTTTTTGCTTTCTGAAACATGTTTGCAAGGGCTGTGTTACATAGCTGACCACTGATTCATTTTGTGATAAAATCTGGTCAGTCTTTGGGGAAAAATACAGGGAAAATTTGCCAAATCTGGGTTGTAGGGCATGACTGTGTTTCCGCCTCCTCGTTCTTGATCTGGCAAATTATGTCTTCATTTTTTTCCCAAATAAAGACGAGGCATGACAATCACAAGGTAGTTGCTCAGAATCTAAATATGATCGTACCAAATCTGACCATGCCCTTTTGGAATAACAGCACCACCTGCTGGCTGTAGTTGACTAGCAATAAAAAGTAATTTCCTTTCTTTTTTTTTTTTTTTTTAAGAATTCTCTTAATGTTATATGGTTGACAATACTATTAGCCCAAGTAATTATATAGCAGAAACATTTAACAATAAATTGAGCAATGTGTTTATTTGAAAGATCAGTCAGATGAGTAATTGAAATGGTCTTCTCTTTTTCAGTCCGTCATTCCTTTCATGATTCTGATCGTCTGCATCGAAAGCAACCTGATCGTGACCTACATCGTGTCCTTTGCTGCTGGGGTCAGTGTGGCTGCTGCTTTCCTCCTGCCCTGGTGAGTGGAGCTGTTGTCTGGGTCCTCTCCGGTGTCAGGGTGGCCTCTCTGGGCCTGATGCTCTCTTGCTAAAATGGCTCCTTCGTACCTCTTACATAACACCGCTTTGGAAGTTTATAAATCAGACAAACAATTAGTTGGCTTTCTCTTTGCATGAGGAATTGAAATAAATGAACTTATACATATTCTTGAAGGCGCCTTTGTATCTGGAAAGTATTGAGAAAGAGTTAAGTACACAGGCCTCAGGCAGCCAATTTATAAATTCTATATTTGGTAAGTCCAAACGGGCGCATTCTGAGTTTATGTTTGGAAGAGGTAGCACTAGAAGATAGTTGCTATCCCTGACTGATCCTGTGGGCCTCTCTCTTGCCAGGTCTATGCTTCCTGACGTGGTGGACGATTTCAAGCTGAAGAACCCAGATTCTCGTGGGCACGAGGCCATTTTCTACTCCTTCTATGTCTTCTTTACCAAGTTTGCATCCGGCGTGTCCCTCGGAATCTCCACCTTGAGCCTCGAGTAAGAAATCCGCCTAATGCTAACCATGGCCTTGAATCTTTCCTCAGCACACACGCGCTGCTAATGCATTCTGCGAAGTGTTGCACACACACAGGCAGAAAATAGTAACACATGCACAAAGGATATAAATGTTGAGCATACCTGAAGTCCTGAGTGAACTCCTTTTCATAATAACTTTACAACACAATAATGGGTGGATGTGAGAAGCCTGTAGATTTTGTGTGAGATACATAATTTGCCAGTGAGTCAGACTCATTTTTATAGTGTTGTTGGCATGCATTGTTGTTCGAATTGTAGGTCTAAGAAAATCAATTCCAATAAAGTGCATAATAAGTGAACTGCTCTATGTAGGTCACTGATTTACTCTTTGCCACTTTTTTTTCTGCCTTGTTTCTCAGTAATGGATCTGCAATGTCCATTGTCTGCATTGCCTTTGTCTAAGCCCTGTTTTTCTGTGAACCAGTTTTGCAGGGTACATCACAAGGGGCTGTTCCCAGCCAGAAGCTGTGGACTTAACTCTGAAAATTCTGGTCTCCCCGGCTCCAATCCTGCTCATCATCATCGGCCTCATCATCTTTAAGACCTACCCCATCGACGAGGTGACACGGCAGGGAAACCGCAAACTGCTGCAGGAGCTAAGGTGAGCTTCCATATGCCCTTCACTGTAAAGCCAACCGGCGGCCCCTTCCCCGCTTGTTTGAAGCCGCGCCGGCCATCGTAAAGCTGTGCATTAATCTCTTTGCGATACTGGCACACACACACATACTTGAAGGCGGGTGCGAATAATTGCACTTGTAATCATTTATTGACACTTAATTACCCCTGCCCCAACGACTGGCTTTATCCTCGCCTTGGTTATTAAGGGCATTTGGCAGTTTGCCAAATCCACTGGAAACTCACAGTGGGTTCATTAAATGCTTCTAATAACTTACCACCACCCAGCATGTAGACTTTTAGCTTTCCTTTAACTCCATAGTTTGAGCACCATTTGTCCATTGCGCAGGCTCAAACAGGCTTAAAAAAAGTCCCTTTCACTGTCAGTCTTCCACTGTTTTTAATTCTTGGTTGTGTTCTTGTTCCACAGGGACAGCGAGCAGGACTCTGAGACAGATTCCACTGAGCTGGGCAGCATGGTGTAGGGGGCATTAAGAGGGGGACGAGGCCTTCAGATTTGCACTGGGCGATCAAGGGCAGAGGGCCATGGAGGCCGGGCGAGCGAGAGGAAGATGCTCTGCGCAACCACGTTGCTGCTCTAGGACAGGCCCACAAGTCTTTGCCGGAGACGTCTTCTGTGCTCGCCGCTTTCCGAGAGCTCTTGGACCATTCGTGGCAGAAGCTACAGGCAGCCCCCATATTTTTTTTTTTGGTTTTGCTGCACAAACCTTGAAATGTGACACACTTTTGTATTTTTTTTTTTTTTTTGTACATCGCCAATCTTGGTGGTAAAGCATCTGAAGTCTGTAGGACCCCTGGGCACACAAAACCAGGAATTGGGTAAACTTGAAATGTGAAACTGAGGTTATACTTTGGTATGGTATGGAGTGTATCAAGCACAGTGAAAGAACTCTAGTGAAAAACTACAAAGTCTTGTATATAGCCTTCGGTGTACATGCAAATGCTAATTTTGCTAACATCCAGATGTATTGAGAGGTACCTTTGGTGTTTACAGAGCATTATTGATTATTTTTACTATCACATGGTGGTTCCAGCTTAAGCTGTCTGAGCCACTATGAAAAGTAGCACACATACCCAGCAGAGGCCTGAAACCAATCAGGTCGCTGGAAAAAGGCAGTAAAACGTGTTTTGCTTTCAGTGGAAGCACAAATTGTTTGATTAGGTCAAGACTGTTTTTTTAAGGAATAAAAGGGGAACAATCTTTACTAATTCTTCACTAAATTCATCCCCTTACTAGTAGAGTAAGTTCTTCCTTCAAGAATTCTCCCAGCTTGCTGTGGAAAAGGTCATCGCTAAACTTGATGCCTACACTGTAAAGCACTCTTGCACTGTCCACATCAATGTTATGAATTTCTAAGGCTTTACCTTTGTGGAACTTCAAGAGAAACTTCATTTTTGCACCTACAAAATGTAATCCTTTTTGATGACACATTCTGGTACTGTCCTGAAGAAATCAGTGACATTATTTAAATATTTATTTAAAATAAACATTTTGTTTTAAAAAGTGAAGTGATTACATTCAAATGTACAGCTGTAATGTAATTGTTGCAATGTCCTTTATTTATTAAGTACACAAAGCATAGGATTCTCCAGATGAAATCTCAAATTAATGAGTATACATTGTGTTATTGTGTTCAGATGAAAGACTTATAATAAATAAAATGTATTTACATACACAATCAGTGCCTAGGAGGGTGTGAGAAATCTTAAAAAAAGAATAAAGATAATCTATAAGAGTTTTTATGTATGCATACATTACACATTTCTGTTCATTTTTAATACATGCATTTACAACCATGTCTTGCCATAGTAGAGCAATGATTTAAGAGGAAAAAGCACAATTTTCAAAATGTATTGAGTGAGAGTTGGAGGGATTTTTTTTGTCATGTATTCTCCATTTAGGGGAGAAAATGTCTCCATTTTGGGGAGAAATTTCTGTAAGGTCTCATTAGAGAATGTCTCACTAGATATGTTGCTCTTATAAGAAGACTGGGCAAACAGTGTTTTACAGTAACAATGGTCAATGTGTTGTGATGTTATAGCTCTCTGAACAACATACAGATTAATCTCCAAACTTTATGAATATAAACAATACATCTTAACCTCATATCATACACTATTTTCTCACTTATATTAGCCACCTGTCTGTAAAAGTGTTTCTTTTTGGGAGTAAAAAATGATTATCTGGGATTTTTTGGAAATGAAGCAAAAACTTTAATGTTTATTAACCTGATAAAACGGTTTTGACAAACTGTCATTAACAACTTTTACCAAATATGCTCTATATCTGGTGCTCTCTACAAATGGGAATCTACAAGAACAAGTGGAATTCCTTGCTATACAGTCGTGTACATTTTCTGTAAATAAATTCTGTATGAAACATGTAAATATGTCATTTTTGGAAAATGTGAGTTGATTAATCGGTATGTACATTATATGTGTTGATTTAATTTATGACTAAATATTAATAAATACTTATTGATATGTGTTTGGGTTTCTGTACACTTTTTGTGTATACTGACTACTATGCGTGCTATGAAAAAGATCCTAATTTTGAGTTGTGTTATGTCTCTCTTAATCCATGGAGGAGGGGTATCCTATTTTTTGGCTATGAAATATACAGTCATTTTTTTAATGCTGATGAATCCATCACTGATGGACATACACTCATAAAATGTTCAGTACTGAAAACAATGATTCACATTGTCTAATATAATGTAAATAAAGAAAATATTCCATATTCTCCATATGTGAAGCAAAAGTTATGCTCATTAAAATAACACAAATCTGTAGAATGTACATTAATGAACATGCACATTTTAAAAGTCTTACGCATGGTTTTCTGTGGCAATAGTTTATAGTATTGTGCACGGCGCCCTCTAGTGGATTCTCATAGACCCACGTTCATTTCTACTATTTTTTTTCTTCTATTTTTCTATTTCTACTATTTTTTTAAAACATTTTTTTTTATTAATTGAAAAATAAATAGCATATTTTATACAAATTTTCCATTTGACAGAACATTTGAATTCTTCGATGAATAAATACTTGTCGGAGGTACAATAGTACAGCTGCCATACGGTTACAAGTATCACAGAAAGTTTGGCCAGGTAGGTCAAGTAAAGACCAGCTTTGCTCGCGTTGAATTTTCCATCATTTGCTGCGTTTGCCAACTCTTCTCATTTAAAACGTTGATCATTATAATTGCATTGGTATTAAATATTTGATCACTCTAGCTGCAGTCATACAGTATGGCATTGTATTTACAAGGATTTAATTAGTACAAGGCTTCATGCAATACTTACCGCTCCTTTTTAGAACTTATTTTAGATAGGGAAATATAAATGGACAAATAAATGACTTAATATCGATGGTCTGGTACTCGATGAGTTTTCCTTTCAGGCTTTGCAGTCGATCACACGTTTGCACAGCGCTGATGCAACACATTGGCACATTGAAGGAAAGCCATAACTACCGGCACATTAAGATTTGCTTTCTGTTCTACGAAGCCTTCATCAGCGATTTATATGTAAGTGTATTCTGTTTTATTTGTCCCAACATACTAAGATAGGTTTTCTAAAATAGATTTTAACTGTAGCTAACAGCCAGTTAGTTCTACGGTTGTCATGCTCTTGCAGTTAGCTAGCTTGTTCATGTGGTCGATAGCTGACGTTTAGACCTACGGTAGCGAGTTCATTCAGTGTTAGCTAGCTAGCTAACATGCTGGTACAGTCTAAACTGTCAAGTAAGGATTCGTGTCTGTATATAGCTATGCACAGCGAAAGCAAATGTGTGATTTCATTGAATATATAATGCTTCGATAGTGTTTTATAACTGACTGTTTCTGATTTCATTACCGTAGGGTTACATTCACGATAGCTAAGTAGCTAACAAAATTAAATGGTTACAGTGTATGGACTTGACGTTACGTCAGCCTAATCATTCCTTTGACGTGGGACACAGTCTGGATTGGTTAATGAATGATGTGGAGTCGTGATACGTTTCATTTGTTCGTGATTGAGAAAGCCATCACACCAACCCACAGATTATAGTGCCACACATTTTAAAAGAATCATGTTAGTCTTCCTGAAAGCAGTACATAAAGCAGGTTAAGTTAATGTTCGATTGCTAAAATGATGCAGTTGGAATACCTCCGTCCAATAAGTTACAAATAGCAAAACGAGAAGGTAAGAGTCAGGGGTCGCACTGCAGTATTAACAGCGGATTCGTCATCAGTCTCTTTGCAGCGTGTGGACGGGAAGAAGGCCATGGAAGAGCGGAAGAGTCCGGAGGAAAATTGCATCTCATCACCAGGAATTTGCAGGTGAAACACGTTTTTGACACAGATGGGCTTTTTGCTTGTGGGTTTGAATACTGTACCGTTGCACCAGTGGGTTGCAGTTGTCCCTGGCAAAATAAGTAGGCCTCATTAATTCAAGGCTGGATATGGGGTGCAGCATCGGTAGCTAATGTGCATAATTTAATGCTCACGTGATGTTCAAGTGATTGTTGTAATGTGGGCATACTTAGTCGTGTCTAGGTTCCTGTGGACCAGCACAATGAATCAGGCTGGTTTAATGTGTAACTGATGTGGAACAGTCTAAAGTAATTCCATCATACAGGGGTTGCAGGTGGAATTTTCACAGTGGATAAAATCTGCTATGAGTGTTGCCATAGATCAGATAAGTGAAAACATCCACTGACGTCTGTTAGACTATCAGAAACAGATCTTCAGATTTCTGCTGGCAGCAGGAGAATGGCTAAACTTTCTGCTTTCTTCCCTTCTGCATCAGGAGGTTCTGGGTGAGGACAAGCTGAAAGCGATCCTGCAGGAGAGAGAGCTGAAGGTGTACTGGGGCACTGCCACCACAGGAAAGCCTCATGTGGCCTACTTTGTGCCAATGTCCAAGATCGCCGACTTCCTGAAGGCAGGATGTGAGGTGAGTGCCGCTAAAAACTACTGACTGGGAAGTGATGTGAATCACAGGTCATCCCATCTTTTATATTCCACAACGGAACTAGTGTGTAAACGTCTCTGGACAGGTTTGGGTCTCATTTTATGCATTTTGCACTCAAAATTGCATGCAAGTAAGTAGGTAATGTCATACCCATTCTCAGACTTGTTGGAGTGTAATGCACACAGACAGGGGAATTTCTGACTGTCTGAAACATGTTGTTCATTTTTTTATGGAATGATCCAAATTCAACAAAATGGCTGCCCCTTAATGCAAATTAGCTACAAACTTTAGCTACATCCCATGCTTCTGTCTGCCCTCCATCTCTGTCTTATCCTGTCCCCTTGGGTGCCCCATGCAGGTGACCATTCTGTTCGCTGACCTGCACGCCTACCTGGACAACATGAAGGCTCCCTGGGAGCTGTTGGAGCTCAGGACACAGTACTATGAGGAGGTCATCAAGGCCATGCTGGAGAGTATCGGCGTGCCCCTGGACAAGCTGAAATTTGTCAAAGGGACAGACTACCAGCTGAGCAGGTGAGTGCTTCTATGTTTATGGTCTAACCCCTCTGAATTTAGGACATTGGGGAGTTTCACTTTTTCCTATTGTGTTGTCCTGATTCATTATAGGAAAACATAAGATATGATATGCTGTGTGAGAGCTGAGGAGGCTGGCAAACAGAGTCCCTTTGGGACTTTGGCAGATAAACGTTCTCTCACAAAACCAGGATAACGTAAAGGAATATAGGAAGATATAATTATCAACCATCCAATAACCATGCCTTTTCTCACAAACACAGACTTTTAGTTTGGCAATACAAGCCAGGGGTATGCTTTCATTTATTTACATGATACACGGATATCACCAAATTATTCACAGTCCTACACATAAGATAGCTCAGCACCCACCACTACTGACTCCCATTTTGTCACTGGTCAAAGCTGCTGCTCCTTAATCCCTATGTCTTCTGATGACCTTGGTGAAATGGCTCAGTATGTCTTGGTTAAGAGCCAAAATGGCACCCAGTGTGCACAGTAAGAAAAACATTGTGAACAATCAAGGTCAATTAAATGTCTCCTTCTGTTCATGGACCCTGTGATACCCCATCCTCATCAACAGAGAGTACACTCTGGATGTGTACAGACTGTCGTCCATGGTTACAGAGCATGATGCAAAGAAGGCGGGGGCAGAGGTGGTTAAGCAAGTGGAGCACCCCCTGTTGAGCGGACTGCTGTACCCTGGACTACAGGTAACTATGCCTTCAGTTTATTTACTTACTACTACTTTCACTACATGTACATAATTACTAATCTGTCCCTTTAGATTATCTACATGTACTGATATGTAAATTTGCTAGGTTGACATGCAGTTTGAAGGCTTTGCTGTAATTTCAACTTCATTACATCTTCACCACATGCATAGATACTGACACACAAATGCTTTCAGTACATGAACTGGAACAGGTTCTGAAAATGTAGGTGCTTCCACATTTAAATGCATTAACTTGAGCTTCAAAGGGTTTAGGTGGTTTACATGGCAAAGCAGTTGAAATACTAAATTTATTAATAACTAGCATTGACTTCATTCTTCATCTCTTCGTAGGCCCTGGATGAGGAGTACCTGAAGGTGGATGCCCAGTTCGGAGGTGTAGATCAGAGGAAGATCTTCACGCTGGCAGAGAAGGTAGGTACCCTGCCTCATTTTCTCCAAAATATAGTTCAGTTTTTTTTTTTTTTTTGTTGGCTTTTGGTGTGATTAAAAAGTTGGTAAGTCTAAAGGATTCAAATTGTTTCTACACTTTTTATTTTTCTTTGCCTCATAACTGACTGTCTGTCTTTGCTCACTGAACTGGTGATGCTGAATGGTGAACGCTTGAATAGGGCTTGGATCCATCAAATGGAATCAATGCAATACGTAGCTAACACACAGTCTGATTTGAAACAAGTTGAAACAAGTCAGTGATGGATTATTTGACAGATCATTAGTTGCTTCATCCATCTTAATGCTTAATTTCTTTATCTTGTCCTTTGACCAGTATCTTCCTTCTCTGGGCTACGCTAAAAGGATTCACATGATGAACCCCATGGTTCCAGGACTCACAGGGGCAAAGATGAGCTCTTCTGAAGAGGTAACAAGAAGATACTGAAAAATCTAGAAGATATCCCTGTTGTGTTCCATTTGAAAAAAGTTTAGCTTTGTCACAGGGCAGACAATATCACATGTCAATGAAAATTAAACTGTATAACACAGAATTTTTTTAATTAAGTTTCTTTTTAATCAAGATGATCAGAGACGGTCAACATAAGAGATCACCTCGTACTCATTTCCCTTTGTGTCACATGGGCTTTCAGGAGTCAAAGATTGACCTTCTGGACAAGAAAGAGGATGTGAAGAAGAAGTTGAAGAAGGCCTTCTGTGAGCCGGGCAATGTGCAGAACAACGGAGTCCTGTCCTTCGTCAAGCACGTCCTCTTCCCCCTTCATGCAGGTGAGTAGTTTGGGTCTTTGGGCAAAATGAGCCTCCCTCAGTACCTAAGCGTGTTTGAGGTTCCATCCAGTTGCACTTCTGTTTCTCCTCTTTTTCAGAGTTTGTAATCAAGAGAGATGCAAAATGGGGTGGAGACAAAGTCTACACAGTTTACGAGGAAGTGGAGCAAGACTTCTCTGAAGAGGTGTAGTGTATATTTTAAAGAAGTCTTTTAAAGTCTTATCATCCTAAGAATTATTTACTCAAGAATAGCCTTTCTTAATGTCATAAAGAAAGAAGCTGTGTGCACATAATTTTGGTCTGAATATGTTTATTAAAGAATTTGTTAAAGAGAATACATACAAATAGATAGAAATAATTGAGTTTTAGGCTGGGATTCAGTCAATATTTGTCCTTAACTTTGCCTCACATTTAAATGGAAGTGCTCCTTTTTATCTACACTGACACAGTTTGCTGATTTCAGTAATTAATTAATCAATTAGCACAAATATTCTTGCAGAGAAAAAGCATAACTCTTTTATTCATTTGTAAGGAAAATGTACCGGCTAATTTTGAGTCCTAGCCCCATTGTTTAATATCATCTTAGAACAGGTAGATGATGGCTTGGTTTTAAATGTGTGGCTTTTTCTTACAGCTACACCAAAGCATAGCTCTCTGTCTGCTTTCCATCACCTCTGACGTTTGAACTTCCTGTCCCTTACCTGCAGCTCATTCACCCAGGTGACCTGAAGGCTTCAGTGGAGGTGGCCTTAGACAAGCTGCTGGACCCCATCAGGAAGAAGTTTGAGAGACCTGATCTGAGAAAACTCACCAACACTGCCTATCCTGGGCCATCAAAAAACAGTGAATATACAGCTTATCCTTAAATCTAAAAAACATAGAATTACGGTACACATATTCTACAGCCACCTGGGTTCAACTTTGACCTTGCTCAAGAGTATGGCCATCTTATAGCTGAGCTGAAAATTCAAAATCCCACATTATGTATGATTATGTTTTGAAATGACATCATATTGTACTGTGTATTAAATGATGTGTGCTCTCAGATATTTAAAACCATTATCATTTTCTGGGGCTATATGAGATCAACATTCTGTCCTTTATGTTCAGTTCTTTGTGAAATCTTTGCTGTTTGAAATTGAAGTTTCAAGGGTTTTCTGGGTCTGATTTCTGAGAAGTGAATTTTTTTCTTTGGCCAACAGAGGGAGCAGCAAAGGGAAACCCCAAAAACACAGAGGAGGATGACATTGTTCCCTCGCGACTGGACATCCGAGTTGGCAAAGTTATCAGTGTGGAAAAGGTGAGTGAAACATACTGGGTTTATTATTGGTCTATAATTCATTTTAAACCCATCATTTTCAGTGTCATTTCTGAAAAGATTTCCATACCTGCATATTACATTTCATTTCAAAAGCATCATTTGATAGGATCACAAAAACACTCCTTGGTGCACACATTTTTTTTTTTTTACATTTTGTCTTTGGTTCTGTTCTGGCTTTCACACCACTTCTCCATTCATTGGTTTCTCTCTGCCCCAGCACCCGGATGCTGACTCTCTGTACTTGGAGAAGATTGACGTGGGGGAGGCAGAGCCGCGGACAGTGGTGAGTGGGCTGGTGGCCTACATTTCCCAGGAGCAGCTGCAGGATCGGCTAGTGGTGCTGCTGTGTAACCTTAAACCTCAGAAGATGAGGGGCGTGGAGTCCCAGGCCATGCTGCTGTGTGCCTCTGTGTGAGTGTCCCCCCTCTCGCCCTCCTCTTCACTCTCCTGCACGAAACCTCTAACCCCTTATGCACTCTTACACACCTCTTCTCTGAGCCCTTCTTTGTCCCATTCCATTCTACCTTTCTCATTTACCTCTGCCTCCTAAATCTCTGTCCAGTCTGTTCTTCACCCCTCAGCTCAGAAATTTATTACTTGGGATTATTCACCCCAAAATATTTATTCATGGGATATGTTGGGAACTGACTTCTCCTCTCCTTGTCTGTTTGGCTTATTTGGGACACAGTGAGGGGGAGCCCAGGAGGGTGGAACCACTTGATCCCCCAGAGGGGTCATCGCCAGGGGAACGTGTTTTCATTGAAGGCTACGAGGCAGGCAAGCCAGACGATGAGCTCAAGCCAAAGAAGAAGGTGTTCGAGAAGCTACAGGTATATCTGTCGCAGACAATGCAAGATATGGAAAAGAATGAATTTTGATTAGTGTCCCGTTTGCACATTGCGAACACACAGATTCTCCCACTCTTACTTCTCATAGCAGGTCTCCCTGCTGTAATGCTGTTAATCTAAAACTATTCCAATAAAGATTTGATTTATTAGTGTACACATAAGCATTTAGTCCCAAATGCTTTCCTCCGACCCCCATTTCTGAATGTTTTAATCTGAAATCATATTTATCTTATTCGTGATCATTACCATGTTGATATGATATTTTGCAACATGTAGTTCAAAGAGTACATGAGACTCTTTCTCATGTTTGTATTGTGATCCTGTTTGTTTGATGCTGACCTCAGGTTGATATGAAGATCTCGGGTGAGTGCGTGGCTCAGTGGAATGAGAAGGATCTCATGACGAAACTTGGACAGGTCACCTGCAAAACACTCAAAGGAGGGAACATCAGCTAGATCCACCCCTCTGCCATCCCACATGGATTCTCCAGTCTCCATGGCAGCTGCACTTACACAGGCGGGCAGGACCATTAATGAACGGTGGGGGGGGATTAGTGAGACTAATTAGAAATAATTAGAACTCACTAATGCAGCATGCAGTTAAACATGATTTCCTGTGCTATTAAACAGCTTCATGTTCCTTTTTCTGTTTTTGAGATTTATCATGGTATTACTCTCCCCCTGTATTCCTTATGTTGATTATGTATAAATAAGCAACTGTGGAATCGTTTGATCAAAAGAAATACTCTGGAATATCTTTTGTAAATATCATAGATATCTCTTGTACATTTAGGGCCCAATGTGACTGGCATGATTCTTGCTGTTGGTGGGAATCCATGTTACTCCATCATCCCTACCATACCAGAGTGTTTTTGTCAGGAAGCATTCCAGTAAATATGAACAGCACATATTCAGATGATGAGTGCCAGCCTAACTGGAAAGATTAAGCCAATATGGGTCTTCAGTTCCATCAACCCCAAGAATGAACATTCAGTACTTTCCAGATATTGGGTTCTTCAGTAATCTAAAACTGCCTGGAGGACTGAGAGAGCACTAGTCTGTGTCTGAATAGTTGTATTGGAAGACTGCAGAATTCTCCATTTTAACACACAAATTCTTCATCATCGTAACACAACTGACAACGGTTATGTCATTGTCCTTTGACCACCTGCAGGGCACTAATGTATCAGTTGCTGTTATCACAACTCAGCAGTGCATCATCTGTACATTATTAAACAGCTGTCATGCTCATTGTGTCTCTCTGCTTTCTTGTGAACTTCAGTTGTTAAGATGACCAAAACAGTTGCTTGTGCTTGCTTTTGGAATCTCCAGCTGACACAATAAAAGCAATATTTGCACATTATGATGTCCATCAAGAAGCTAAGTAGAAAAATGTAAATCAAAAAGCACTAAAAATGCTCCCTGACCGGTTTAAAGACAGCATTTCCGATCCCACTTGGATCTGCAGAAGGTCTATGACTCACATTCCCAAGTAACATAACTCAGGCCTTTTTACTTATGGTTGTGTCAATAGATTTTGTTTTTGTTTTTGCTTATCAGATATAAAGTTCCTGTGATCGGCACAGTAGTGACTTGGGCACCTAGAACAGTGATTAGAGTGTGTAATGTGTGTAAAAATAGCGACACACCCTTTATATCATGACACCAAAATGGGGTGGAGAACTGTTAGCTGTCATTCTCTGACTCATTTCACACAGTTAAAAGCTTTTGGTTTTTACATCAGAACATGATGATTGGTTAAAATCTCCAGTTACTGATTACATGGTTGCTCCACCCATTTTTGGAATCATGACACCTCATTCTCTCACCTCAAGCATCAAGCTCAGGAACACTCACAAAAAAACATTCATTAAATCCAAAAACACCATGAGGTAATGAGTTCTAAAGCATTTTATTTATACTCTTTTTCTTAACAAAGACATAGCAACTGTACATTATTATTGTTATATTTTTCAATATTAAATTTGTATTTCCAAGGCAGAAGGTATTGCAGTTTTCAGACCGTGGAAGAAAAGATATAAGATAACTTGTTCTCATTTACATGATTTTTCCAGGACAGTTGTGCAATATTGCAGCAAAGAAAGGTATTTCTCCAGTGGATATACAGTAGAAAAGAGATTGGATTTAATACTTGTTGCAAAGAGTAGCCCTGGCCTCCTCTGGCTCTTCCATATCTCATTACACTCCTGTTGTGAATGCCTTTACTACAGCAAATTACAAGGCCACACCCATTTTTCTCTGGCAGTGAATAAACTGGTGGGATTATTATGACAAAATGCAGTGTTATAACAGAGATTACACACTTGTATTTGTAATGGGATGCTCCTCTTGTGCATGGAACCTGTTTACATTTGTTTACCCACAGTGCATTCCAGATCTTTAAGGTCTCACCGTTTTCCTTCTACCTCTGGTCCTATTGCAGGTAAACTACAGGATGTCATCTAGTCAGAAAAAGCCCTCTTAATATATTGCTCAATAATTGATTGAAATCTACACTGAGTTAGTCATCGGGGAATGGTGAGGACTGGCGATGTTCCTCTAAGTTACCCATTCTGTTGTTCCTACATGCCAGAAGCTGGTACTTTCAACCTCTCAAAAACGTTTAGCATATCCCCCATGATCTGGAAAAGTGGAATCATCCAGAAAGGGCGGCCGCCAAAGGTGAGCCCTTACTTGCTCAGACTTATCCATTCCTGGTCCTGTTCTGCTACTATCTGAAGGTCAATCAGAGCACTTTTCTATTAAAACACTAGGGGCCGAATTCAGACCTGCGCATTTAAAGCTTAAGCGCATTTTGCATGTAAGTCTCCCATTCTCGCAATGATAAGTTACGCGGAAAAAGCACTTAAATGCAGGTCTGAATTAGGCCTTAGGTAAAAATGCGCATCTGCTGAACAGGTGATGGGTGGAACAGTGGGAATGCTCAAGATCCTCCATCTGAGCTTGTGGACTGAGCATCCCACAGACAGATCTCTGTGCTACAGCCATGTCCTAACAGTCATTCACACAACTCATCAGGGGCAGCTGCTTTAAGTCCCATTAAGCATCTGTATTTTGGAAGCAAATACATTTACTTAAAACCACAGTGTGCTGAAGATGTGCTTGAATAGTCAAACAAACAAAAAAAGATACAAAAGTACCAAGCTCATACACAGAAGTGCACAAGAAAACACAGGTTTGATATGACAGTATGCATATTATTCTAAAGAGGAAATTATTGCATGCATTTACATGTGGTCAGAGTTTACCTGATTTCTGAGACAGGCCTCTTGTAGCTCTAGCTACGCGTTCACTCCAGACAAAGCTCTGTCTTTTACGAACTCAGCATGCACAAATGTAATGGTGATCTGTTACAGAAGTGGAATTTTTCAGAAATACTGAATCAAAATAAAATACCAAGCATAATACTTGGCCGACTTACTAAAAACAAATAACTCTTTCCTTGACTACAAGGACATCAACAAAATACAACAAACAGAACATACAAAAAAATTAACTGAGAAAGTTGGAAAATCTGTAAAATCCCAATCAATGTAAAATATGGATTCAGTGGTAACAGTGTTAAAATGCCTTGTACACTTCTGCCCTGGAGTTAACTAAGAAGCAGCTAATTAAATTTAACATCAGTTTCTGAACCGTAATATAGTCTCATTGAAACATTGCCATGCCGATTCCAGCAAATGTGGTGCAGCTTATTTACCTTACAAAGTGCTTTTCTTGATTGACAGCTCTAATATTTGATTTTTTTCCCCAAAAAAATATGCATTATCCCTTTCTGTTAAGCATATAAAGATTAATATTAAAAGTAATGAGTCATTTATAACTACCTATTCCACTACAAATAAGAGAATATGCTACAAAGTGTTCTGTAATTTACTTAACTATATTTCTTTAGGAAAAAAAAAAGGAATAAATTATTCACTCATTTTGTTGCAAGTGGAATGGATAACATATTGGTACAATATGCTTAATGTTCAAGGCAAATAATAAGAAAAGAACCTACAGACATTAATCTGATCAGCAGTATTTCAGATAAACTGGAAAAAGGAATAGTGCATGTTTTTCGGGTGATATTTTACTTAAAAAATACAATTTTAGGTATATACATGAAAGTATCAGCCAACCAGACTTCTTAGCCCTCCATTCTTTCTCAATTTGGCAGAAGTGGTTATTACCCATTATGGCCACAAGATGGTGACCTAATCTTGCCATCAAATATGGATTGGGGAATTTACAAAATCCAACTGGAGTACACCTGCTCAAGGGCATACTTCCTGCACTGTTGCCAGAGCATAAAGACTACATTTTAGAAAAATACTCCAAAATAAAGCTATAATATTAAAGAATTTAAAGACCAACACCATTTGTATAAATATGAAGGCCATTTTAAGGCTAAGGCTTTTAAAAAGATTCCTCCCACTTCTGGGTTTCAGTCGCCTGTTTAGTAGGTGTGTCTCTTGATCTAACTCTGTGTGCATTTTTGGGTCCTCTTGGGTACTCCTGATTTTATGATTGGTAAGTCCACATAAGTTACACATTGATTCATGAGCCGAGTGACACCTTGACTGTGTTTGCTGTTTCTTGATGAGCTGTAGACAGGGGAGGGAAGAAAGTTAGCTTAAGACAAATTAGGTCTAAGACATTCATTACTGAGAAGCTGGCTTCTTATTTATGAACGCCATCTACAACCATATAATAAATGCCTCAAAATGAGAGTACATATAATTTCCTACATTCATTCACTAATGGCTAGTAAGTCTGTCATGGTAACTTTATTTGACAGAGCTGCAAATATGGAAAAAGAATTGGAACAAGACTATGCAACAAGTTAATTAGGGATCAAATTCCATGGTTGCCGTAGTTTTTATGCCAGGTGATAGGGTATTAAACATGAATCTCTCCAATAAAAGCAGCAGCTTAAGCAGTTATCCCTGGAAAAGGTTAATTAAAAATATATGACCTAACTAATAAATTGCATTACCTATATTAGAATATGGAAAATATTTTCAAATTCTTACTTCCTGTGTCTTGGCCCTCCTCTGGTAGTGCATGCTGGCCAGCAGGTTGCACTCGTTCAGCTTCTCCATTGGACTCATTCACTGTGGAAGAGGAACTGCTCAACTCGACCTGGGAGGTCCCTGTTTTTTCAGGGGGGCACACTGGCTTTTCAGAGAGATTTGGTCCATGTGCTGGCTTCTTGGCGACGGGTGGAGGCACTTTTCCCGGCTTCCTTGCCTGGCCGCTGGGCTTTCCATTAGCAGCCACAAATTTGGTCTGGTCAGAGACCTGCATAAGCTCAGCCACCAGGTTTCGTTTGAGGTTTGACTGGGCCTCGGGGGATGAGGGTGTCTCAATGACCACCTTCTTTGTACTTCTGGAGAAGATAAAGCTGGCAGTAGAGGCTGGAGATTTCTGTAGGTCGCTCCCATCTTGGAACCTTGGGGAGTGCACCCCCGGCTCCCCACTGCTGGTTGATGATACAGAGGAGCGTAGGCTAAGCCTGGCTGGAAGCCCATCTCTGGAAGACATTGCTGCTGTTTTCATACGAATAGCCTCCTGTAGACGCATTGATGGGGCGGTGACAGTGGCAGGTGGAGACTTCATTGTCAATGACTTACGGATGGGCTTCTGGGGCACACTTTGGCTGGCAGCCTGGCCCTGGTTCTGGTCCTGGTTAGAATCGCTCCCTTCACTGGGTTTTCCATCCTCACATGGAACCATGGTCTGATCATCACCAACATTGACTGACCTCAAGCGAACCATCTGGAGAAGGGAAGGTGTGACTAGGGGAATATTAGCATCCTCCTTAGGCATAGGTGCACCTTTCGTCCGTGACAGCTGGTCTTTGCTCTTGCTTTCTCGGTTGGCCAGGCTTGGCTGTCTTCTAAAGCTCACAGCAGACTGGTTTTCTGCAGGAAATGGAGGTGCTTGGGGACATTTACAGAAGACACAGGGGGTGGAGTAATGGATGTTCAGGGGTTGAGTTTACAAGAGGGGCTGGAGGGATAACATCAAGTGCTATAGGTGGTGGAGGTGGAGCTTCTTGCGGTGGGGGTGGGATATCATCTATCAGAGGTGAGGCTTCCTGATGTGTGGGTAGTGCCTTGTCTGTCACAGCGGTGACTTCCTGTGGTGGGGATGGGACTTCCTTTTGTAGAGGAGGAACTTCCTGTGGTGGGGGTGGGGCTTCCTCTTGTATAACAGAAACTTCCTGTGCTAGAGGTGGGACTGCCTCTTGTAGAGGTGAGACCTCTGTAGGTGGAGTATGTACTTCCTCTTGCTGGGTAGGAGGCTCCTGTGGTGGTAGTGAGTCCTGTGATACAGTCACCTCATTCTCAAGTGGGGAAGGACATAGCTGTACATGTACAGAAGTTTCTGCTTCAGCGGGAATAACTGAGACATTAATTGCTTCTCTTAATTCTTCATTTTCATTGGTTCTTCAGAGGCCAATGAGGTGTTGTTGATCTCAGCCTCAAGAGAACAGCTCTCTACCCCTTCTAGCAGAGGATCTTGCAAAATAGGAGGTGGAGGTGGGGGAAAGTCTGGTTCATCCTGCTCCTCAAAAACTAGTCCAGATGTTTCCTCCATTGGAGGAGGGGGAGGAGGCCAGGATGTCTCTGCTTGTGGAACTTCCATGTTTTCCTCAGGCAAAGGGCTGGACACTGAAGATGTAGGGGTCTTTTTTGAGGGAGGTGGTGGAGGATGGTGGGCAGGAGGTGGAGAAGGGGGTGGAGAAACTCCACTTATTTTGGGAGCATCTACTGAAAGAGTCTGCATGGAAGATGGAGAAGTAGATGTCTTCTCTGCTATGGGACACTTACTCATGTCATTAGGGGTAGCTTCTTTTTGCTGTACAGTAGACATTTCCTCCAGAACAGGAGAATGGATCTTCACTTCTATGGCAGTCTCTGCTGACTGCACTATAAGGCTTTCTTGAACCTTCCCGGGTTCTTTTATATGTGCCTTTGGACTACTTTTTTTCATGACTGGAGGAGGTTCCTTCTTCAGCACTACTGGACTTTCTATGTTATGCTTCTGGGTGACTCCACTTCCTTGCTCTGATCTTTGTACCACTGAGCTTGCTTCTGTCTTCTTTTCAACCACAGGACATTCTTCTTCTTTCACCTGGACAATCTGACTTGCCTCAATCCTTACATGCAGTGGCTCACTAACACATTCTAATGAATGGTCAGATTTTGGCTCTGGCATGGGCTCCTCTCTGCTTAGCAACATGCTCTCCTCCTTTTCTGAGACAACAGCTGTCTTATCCTGTTCTCGGGGCTGTATTCCAACTGGGCCAAGCTCGTCACTTTGTGCTTTGGGAGCCTCCAGCTTTTGCACCCGGACAGGTTCCTTTTTCTGCTGCTGCTGCTTTTGCAGTGCTGAGATCCGAGCAGCAAAGGCATTTGAAGCACACAGTAACTCAACTGTACGTTTATTATGTATCCATGTCTCAGGGGGTGGGGGAGAAGGTGCTTTGACTTTTGGGGGTGGAGGAATGTCAAACAATTCCCTGACTGTGACTGCTGCAGGTGCAGGGTCTACCTTAGTGCTCGCTTCAGCAACTGGTGGAGAAGGCTTAGGAAGCTGGGCAGGCAGGTGGTTAGCTGAGGCCTCCTGGTGAGTGGGATCGGATGCACCAGATGACAGTGATGTCAGTGAGGATGAGATTGAAGCAGCAGGGGATGACCGGGATCCCGCTCTCTCTGGTTTCACAGGCTGAGCTTTCTTCTTTCCTGGGGAGGAAGGGCAGATCTCTTTGGCAGAAAGTGTAGGAGTACCACTCTGGCTGGAGTAACCACTGGAGGGAGACATGGTCCTTTCAAACATGTTTGCCGGTGAGGGTACTTTCTGTGGGGATGAGTCGCTCGAGGGTGGTTGTTCTGTTGGTATACTCTCCCTGGTGGCTGCCTGGTCAGGGTTCAGGGGACTGCTGGCTGTAGAAGACCTAGAGTTCTCTAAAGAACTTGAGTCTGCTGAATAAGTCAGACTTCCAACACTGCTAAGAGTGACTGCTGATGGACCTTCCACAATGGCGTTGCTGACCTTCCCTCCCTTAGCCCCCTGCAAATTCCCATTGCTGTTGCTGGGATCAGAAATATCCTTAATATCCACTAACTCCTGAGACTGGCGCCTGATCTTTTCGTGGTGCAGTGAGTACGTCCTCCTGGGTGGTGCTGGTGGCATTTTGGTCTTCATTACTGACAGGCTGCGCACAAAGCCACGATCAGTCTGGAGGCACTCTGCGTCATCTGAATCCTTGGAGCAGGGTGCCCCCAACTCTGCCTTCTGCTTAGCACCTGTGCTGTCTGAGCTGACCCAGCTGACAGAGCTGCCGATGCTCACCTGGTCCGTGGCTGCTTGCTGAGGGAGCACCTTGCTCTCCTCCGCACCGCTTGGGACACGAGGAGTGGACGTGCTGCCCTTTGAAGAAATGGTGGAGGAGTTGGAGATGATGGTCTCGGAGGACTGTGAGTGACTCCAGTTGGAGCTTGCGGAGGAGAGGCCCTGGGGTGCGCTTGAGCGGGAGGAGGCTGGGCTGGCCGTCACCAGGCTGCTCTTGCTGACCGTACGTACACTGCTCCGGCTGCGATCACGACTGATCTCGATCACATCCACAGCTGCCGGCATGACAGCATTGGGGATGATCTTAGACAGGTAGGTAGCCTGAGGTGAGATGGACATGACAGGGCCCTGGGGCTCCTGAAGGTAGTTTCCAGTAGTCATGCCCGGCACAGCCAGAGACTTAGGCCTCTGCTGCATGGGTGACAGACGTGGGCCCAGCTTGTGGTTGAGTGCCAGGTCATCTTTGTAAACTGCCCGGATATGATGCTTCAGGAGCTCATCCTCTTTGGAAGACTGCAGGACCTCAAGGTCTTGGAGGTGCACACGTGCTCCCTCATGGTTATCCTCCTGAACCTCTCCATCGATTGTTGGGATGACTATAATGTCAGGGGCACCTTCACCACCGTTGGGGAGCTGTCCATCTGCATTCTGTCTTGACAAGTGTCCTCTCTCCAGCCCTACGATGCAAAAGAGCAAACATTAATGGGAAACAAAAACACTTGAAGATGAATCTCTGTCTATGAACAAAAGGAGCATAAAAAACAACAAAAACACTTTTAATTACACATCTATGTACAATACTTCACCAGTTGTCACATATTGCTCAACATTCACTTTGTATTATATTGTCACAATTATAATAAATATATGGCAAACAATAAGTTGATCAATGTGATTTTGTTTTAAATTGAATTTGAACTACAAGACAGATTGTCTTAAACATAAATATTCAACTAACTCTATTTTCAGTCAGCAAAAAGTGAAAACCAAGCTAATTTCATTACAGTTCAAGACGTACCCAACTCTTTCTGAACGTGATGAGGTATTCCCATTATAGTTGTCCTTCTGTTTCTCTTTCTGCTTTTATCTATCCTCTTCACTGGGTTGAGTGGCTTAAATGTGGAACCTGTCCAGAATATCAATAATATAGAGAGAAATAAAGAGAAACAGCCAGGCTGAGCACTCAGACCCTGCCCCACAGCAGTGCTTATTCAGGCACTCTGAGATATGGAGTAATAAACTGCAGCTGTCTGGTATCAAAAATTTCTGTATTTCATTACATCTGACCCCCACAGAAAATCAAAGAGTTCACTTAGGCTGAAAAAGTACAACGTACGTGACATTCATATTAGATAGTGCATAGAAAATGGAAGCCAACTGGCACATTCATGATACTAAGGCTTAAAATAGCATTCTGCAATATTATATTCTGCAGCTCATACCGTGAATGCTTTTGCCATAAGTAAGAACCGCTTATTTTCCACATTTATGGGGTAAAACTTTGCATTTGTCTTTTTCTCAGTTTGGGCTGCTTTGCTTGTTTTTCCTTGCTGATTTATAAGATAACCAAGCACTTCATAGGTTAATACAATTATTACAACAGGGTAATAAAGGAGAAAATGCGATTCTCAAGGCCTGCTGTCAACCAACGCAAGTCACAGCAATTTGATAAGGATGGTCTTGGGATGTGGGATTGGTGTACCTTGCCGCATTAGCGCTGACCGCGAAGATACTGTAGAGCTAATCGATTCTGTCTCAGCGCCAGTGTTCCCTGACTCCAGGGATCCTTTTCTCTCCCGGACGCTGCCATCCTCTTCTGCAGGCTGCAGGCGTACCACGGTTGACTGTAAATGCCAGTGTTGCATTAATGACATATTCCAAAAATGTTATCTATTTTTCACATCTACTTATAATTGCAAGTATTTTCTGGCCCAGTTGTAAGTATTACCCATCGAAGTGCTGCCCTATCAACGAGGAAGGAAATAACATATAGCATGCACTTACACTGACACTTTGGCTGTCCTGGTAATCTGCTCCATTCTTGTGTTCTGTAGATAATGGAAGAAATAGGATGCAAATTCATCTTAAACCAGACATTATAAAAAGAGCAAACAAGCCCTAAAAAATTAAGATGCGGCAGATGAAAAGGGATGGAGGCATTGTTCAAATCATGACCTTTAAAAGGCAAATTCAGCATGATTACTCACAATGATGGCTTTTGCTGGCTAAGAAAACATAATTATTCAAAGGAGTGGTGAAATTTGAAGGGATTGTGCATGTGTGTGTGTATGTGGCTCAGGTAAAAGACGGTGGTGGGTATGGGTAAGTTTCATACTCACCCTCTTGCTGCAGGATCTTCAGTCCCTCCTGGGCCTCCGTGTGCAGGTCCTGCAGGTACTGCGGCCGGCTCCCCTCAATGAACACGTTCTCCTGGTAGTGCTGTGAGGCCTTGTAGTGGACCGTGAGCTTCCGCTCATCCTCCTGCTTGGGTGCAGCTGTGGAGTGACAAAACGAGGGATTGCAATATGAATAAGGGCTCAACCCACTGCACATGGGGGGACAGAGAAATCACACATAATGTACATTAACACTAAGTAGTGAGGTAATTTTAATTTTAAACGAGCGAATGGATATTTGCTTTCATTTTCATCATTTTAAATTTCACATTTCCACAGATTCTAGGATTTCCTGGTAAATTGATGGAAATTGCAGACACTGTGAGGAGATAAAACAGAAAATTGATTTAGAGTGCTTGATTTTGATCTGACCAGAGAGACATATTGCAAGTCACAACATATTGCACAGGGTCACCCCATCCTGTGAGGAGCCTCCTGTGAGGAGGAGTAGAGTCTAGGTAAGGGTATGGGTGAAAGATGTTCGGTTCCGTAGCATAGATTTCCTTTGTTGTTAAATGAAAGGGAATATGTATTTCTCTGATGTGTGATGAAGAATGTCAGCAGCAGAGAGAAGATGCATATTATTAAAGAGAGATTAAAGACAGGCAGCATTGAAGCAGAAGGCTGACAGGGCCAAATTGCAGCTTGGAGAGGAATCTAACAGGCCTGCGCCACAGCAGTTTTCACAGTTGCACTGTTCCAGCAATTCAGATATTCAGTGAGTCAGTGAATTAGGGTCTCAGGGGGCACACACAAGCACACTCTCCCCTTCCCCGATATACTGTGAAAGCTACTACATGCAATGAAAATGGACAGAACTGTGAATTTCAATGAAACCAAATCCAGAGCACAAGTGTTTAGTAACATGTATAGGAAAAATAATAAGGATAAAAGGCTTTTTATGCAACATTGACTTGTCTGATTATTATGTATTGTATTACGATGCAACAGAAGTCTTCATTAGATCATGACCATTTCACAGTGTGTAAATGGTGCTAAAAATGTATACAATAAGCTTCCAAAAAAAATCAAATGATTATTTATGTGCTTGTGAATAAATGTGCTTGTTCTATAATCTGATGTACTGAATCATAAACACATGGAATCACATAATCTGTTATTTGGTTATGCATCTGATATCACTAGTGCATGCTAGCGTATGGTCACTGACCCTTTCCACTCAAGCATACTAGGCAGATGATAAGTCCATAGGCCTGGCCCTAGGTTAAATTCCCTCACAGCCAAAATTACACCCACAAACCCCGGACACAGCAGGAACCTAATCCTGACAATCTGTCTGCCATGGCTGGTCCAAACACCTCAAGCATATGAGCGTAATTGTGCGGTGAGTACAAACCGGATCCATACAGTTAGGTCATTTCAACAGGAAAAATAAACAGTCAAATAAAAAAATATTGTGCAATAAATTCACAGCTTAAAAAACTGAACTTGAAGGTGCTGCAATTGAATGTTGGACAAGCAGTATTGTTGAAACTGAAATATGTTTCATTTGTGGATATCTGTAAAATGTGTCTCACTATTGATTACAAATTTAAGGTTGTGCTTAATAAAACTTTACAGCTACTGTTGTCGTACTATTTTTTCACCACTTCTCTTCTTAATCACCCTAAAAATAAGATTCCTGCAAAGTAGTATTTTTCTGCAGGGATGTGTTTACAACTTGACAGATTAAAGGGAATACAAGTTTCCACGTGTTATGCATTGTTTTTGTAAAAAGTTGCAGTTATGCATTGTTCTAGCTGGGAAGAGCAGTAAGGAAACATCTAAGTGAGGAGAAGTGCTTACAGTGTGTCTATCAGTGACCTCCTCCAGAGCTGATGAATGGTGCTGATGGTAGTGATTCCGAACCTCTCCCTGAAGGACAAGGAACAGATGCACTCAGCAGCTCCCGCTTCGATGGAGACTGCCGAAGCGTGGACATACGCGTGAGCGACATGGTCCCCGAAGGCCTCGCGCTGCGCAGCATGGCTGGCAAATTCAATGGTGTCGAGTCAAACGCAATTTCCGTAATCCAATTGTACCATAATTTCCTTTTTGGTGATGGGACTTTTTATAAAATGTGTAGTGACAACTTCTTGAAAAGAAGAGATAGAGGGTAATGGCTTGTTTTAAGGGAGTCTTATGGTCAGGATTTAGGCTTGGAAATGCGCTGAAAACCGGCAGACACTGTGCCTCTCCAGGACTGGAGTTTGAGATCAATGACATGCTGTAAATAGCTTCATCAAATGAAATGTTAGCTTATTATACAATTCTAATTTGAATCTTAATCTGTTGATTAAAGCGTTGCTTCAGCTGCTTCCCTGGATTTATTTCATCCCACTAAACTGAGTCTCAGCAGAGGAATTCATCACTTGTGGTTTTTTCTAGCCACCAAGTAACAAAATGTGTCTCCTTTTCAATCAGTGTTGTTTTTACTTTTCACGCATTGCAACGCTGGCTGTCTGCCACAGCCAGACTGTGGATAAAGGGTGTTAAATACAGCATGAACTGTGAACTCAGATGTTCTTACATGTAGCTCTAGATAGAGCTACTCAGGTAATCTCTGCAGTTAATCTCAATGGCAACAAATACCTGACCTCTAATCCTCCCAGAATCAGCTTCTGTCCCCTTCATTCTCCCTGAGCAAGCATTAGATACGGTTCTCCATTGCACATCTTTTAAATAATTCAACAGCGCTCTTCTCGGCAGAGAAAGGCTCAGTGCATCCGGCAGTCAGCCATGGCTCTGATTGTTCCTTTCTTTAATACACAAAGCCTCAGTCATCTGATCATTTTCCAGTGCAGAGAGGTGGGGAGTGTGTGCATGTGTGTGTGTGTGTGTGTGTGTGTGTGTGTGTGTGTGTGTGTGTTGGGAGGCATGAGTTACAGTACAGATGCACCCCTTTATATTCTCAGTGTCTGAGCCAAACGCACCATGAGCCCACTTCCAGCAGTGTGTGCACCTGCGGACCCATTACCCCGTTCACCGGATAGCGAGGGAGCTTCGAATCAGACATGACGTGGCACGCGTCCCCAATCCCAGCAGAGCAGACGGGCCAGAGGGCATGGCGTGGCATATGTGGAGAGGTAACGCCAGTGGAGCTAATACTACCCCAGGAGGATATTTAACCCCCCTCCTCGAAGACGGGGGATTAGCAGGATTGGTCCTATGATGAAGGCCTTGGATCAACATGCTAAAACACACCGGTGCCAACTGTGTTAAAGACACAGAGATACACCTTACCCTGACTTCAAGAGCTGACCATTGGCTGCACTAAGGAAATCATCTGAGGTGAAAACTCAGTCATCATAATTGAAAAGTAAATGATAATGCATTACAGTAGATAGATCCATAGTGGATCTATATCAGCAGAACAGGGTTGTATTCATTATATAGGACTCAAATTTTAGAATTAAAAGGGTAAACTTTGTATGCACTGAATTTTGTTTAGAGGTCCTCTGTTAATGGATAATGTATTTTATTCCATTATCAGGGGGCTTTGCCTATATCAAACTGAATCCTAAAGCCTACATTTGCCAGTGCAGGGAGGAAAGAGGGTAAATTGTATTTGGTTGACTGTGAGGGACTGTTTCTAATGAAGCAAAATGAAAGGAAACCTTACACCTCAGAGTCACCTTCAGCCAACCAATAACCTGCCCAGCAGTACAGAGCTCCATTACCCAGCCACTCTGTAAACAGGCGAAATCTCATCCTCCCCGTCCATAATATCGGGCCCACAATGGCACTGCCCACTGAAAGGATAAAAGGCACCGATATAAAGATGGGAAAGCAAGCGCACCATTAGCAAAGCTTTCTCTCAGCATCAACTTTTAACCTATGGGATTAAAGTAGTCCCCTTGGGGGGGTCAAATAACATGGCCTGACTGTAATTACAGTGCCAGCTCTGCAAAATCAGACTCATTTGGAGAGGCAGGCTAGCCAGCCCGCAAAAGATGCATAGTTTGAAGTTTGAGAAACGGTCAGCTTGACAATGTTGATATTAAAAAGGCAATCTGCCTTTGTGAGCTATAGGTTAGTTTGCATATGTTTTTCTCATATCCACAAAGGGCCAAGGGACTGGTGCTGTCAGGGCAACTGGTTGCTGTGGAGGAAATCCTCAAATCAGTGCATCTTTTTGACTTAGGTATTAATCATTAAGATTCCATTGATTACCAAGACAAAATCCAACAAAAGGATAGTTAAATATTCTAATACTGGAGTAATATATAGTATAGCTCAAGGACGTTTCCTATGTTTCATAACTTTAAGACTGTTCTGTACTGTATGGGTTGTTCCTTTGAAACTGAACTGTTGACCAGCTGACTCACATTAATATATTAGCACAATTGCCTTGCACCCATTAATCGTAGGCATTTATGGCTTACCCCTAGCAAATAAAAATATTTCCTGTGCTGGGTGAATTACCTTGAGAACAGACAGAAAGAAAACATGCTGCACTTAGACTCCCTAATGTAATGAATCCATCAACTCAGAGGCAGACAGAGTGGAAGGAAGGAGGGAGAGCTGGGGGGGGAGGAGAGAGAGAGAGCGAGAGAGAATGGTTTAGAATCCTGAACAAGGGTCCATAAAGCAGACACATGTCACAGAGTTCCATCTCAATTCTCCCTCATGGGAAGATTTGTGTGCGCCGAGGAGTTGGGTCCAATCCACTCGACAGAGTGTGGCTGTGTCTGAGTGCTTCAATCCCCTCGATCACCCTCAAACCGAGCGACACGGTTTTAAAAGGTTTGGATCAGGGTCTTAGCTCCAGCATGCATTCACAGAGTCTTTTTTAACGAGCAGAGAGCTGGCATCGGTGCAGTGCCTGTCGGGTTCGGAATCACAATTGCGCAAAATGAGATTAGAACAGGCACTCATCAGTTGTCCTCTCCTCTTCTCTCTGTCAAGGATGGTTCCTGTCTCACGGACTGCACATTACCTGAAATCCTTCTGGACCCATGTACTACTTGGCTGATAGATTGTCAGAGTCAATTTACATAATGTGCTATTTATGAGAAAGGGGTGCTGCCTGTCAACCTCAATTAAATGAAGATGCCTTACACATAGTTCCAGGAATGTGTGCTGTTTACCGACAATGTTGGCTCTACATGAGCTATGTGACATAATCTCTTAAATCAGATTATGTAGTCAGTATCAATGCCATTTATGAATCGTTGAATTTGTGAAGACACAAAATGTGTAATCAGTTATAGAAAGTAATACTTGTTTCCCATGATGCCAATGCAATAATTGGACACTTTGTGACTGTGAATCCTAGTGAGAATGTTCTGTGACTATACGGGTAGTAAGGAAGGTTGTCTTATATTTTATAGACCACATCTGTAAAGATGAGATGCCATAGCACTGGCTAATTTTACCAAAGTTCAGATATAAAGCTTTGATCAAATGGTCACTCAGAAGCAGACCACAGCCGACACACTGCATTAGAAGAAACAGAGCAAAAGTAAAGGCTGTGCACTCACCCCTCTTTTTGAAGACAGACAGCAGAGAGCGAATGTTTTTACTCAAGAAGACCACCATGTCTGTCCTGGGTCAGAGGCTGAGACCATGGTAACCGGAAAGCCAGGGATGAAAATAGATGTGATGCAAAAGAAAACAGCAGCAAGAAAGAATTACAAGTCCTGATACGTTCTCCTGAACAGCGAGAAGCCGAGGCGATAGGGAGGCTGAGGTTACTTTGCCGTCTCCCGGCAGACTGCTCAAGGATAACCAGCTGGACACAATGCAATCCTCTGTGTGCTGCTAATCCCAGCTGCCTGAATCCCGCCACCTCCCCCCGCACAGCTCCCCGCCCCCCCTATTGTCCGCCCATGCCCATCCCTGTCTCCATCCCCCTTTGCCCCCGTCCCATCGGAGTCCCGGCGCACTCTCCCCCCTGTGAATCTCTGCGATCCGCAGGTCAGCGGACCAAACTCATGGACTCTGCAACCCCCTCAAGATGGGAGGCAGAAGAAGCAGTATTAAAAATGTGCCAGACTGGGACATGGCATCTGTGTCAACACAAGAACTTACATTTGGCCTGCAGGTGGTTTCCCTCATGTGCCTTTTTCTATTTTTCCCAGTCTATCCATCCTTTTTGCTGTCTTTCCCATTCTCTCTCTCTCTCTCTCTTTAAAAGGCAGCACTCCAGAAAAGCTGAAAAGGCTTCATTAGTTTGGTGACAAAAGGAATTAGGTCTACATCTTTTCATGGTCTCTTTCATGCATCCCTGTTACTACACAAATAGTAGAAGTGATTAGAAGTGACTGGCCAGTCCATGAGTGGAGGAGAAAGGGAGAGTTTGGCAGGAGAATGGGGGAAGTTTGGGGGTAAGAACAAAACCTCAAAATACAGAAATGCTGGAATTCCTAATGAGGAAGTAAACCCCTATTTACCCAAGGGGTGCCCCTTTTCCACACGGGCCATGAGCACAGCATGGGAGGACCCTGTGAGTCGCCCTGACCCCCAAAATGAAGCGCTGAAGCCCCCGTCACCAGTCACCCAAGTAAAAGGGCGTACCCCACAAGACAGTGAGCCCTATGGTGCCTTCAGTGTGATCAAACACAAGCAGCCATGCGTCTCCCGTGACAGCGGCGCTTAATGTTAACGAGGGCCACGGCGTCCCCGACATGCATCGGGGTCCCAGAGGGAATGGCCCATAGTTTCCCGAGGCCTCGGGAAACATCCCGCCTTCTGAAATTCACGAAAATGGCATCGTTCGCTCGCATGTGCCGAATGCGCTCAGACACATTCCTTCAGTTCATCAGCCTCGGACGGCTGGATTCATCCCTCATCATTTTTCTTCAGCATCATCGCCATCATCATTCAGCATCATGTTGAGGGAGATTTAATTCTCATTTACTAAGACAACAGTATGAAGTGGTGGCCAGTTATTTTGGATTCTTGCCAGAAGGTTGTGGGTACAACACTTACATGAAAATTACTATTTTACATCAGAGCAGGCTTATTTATAGAAATTGAACAAATTATATAAAAAAAACCTACACCTTCAAATGACTTGATACACAAAACATGAGCTATGTCAAAGACCAGGAAAAGAGTGTCTGCCCAACCCAGTAATTCATGCTATGTAAATTGGCATGTTAAGTACGGAACAATAGAAGGAAACTTGAGAGAGATGCAGATGAGCCTGAATACATCCCCTCCTCCTGTCAGCAGATGCACTCCCAGGGGGCTGGATTCTGGGGTTATAAATAGCCTCTGTCCATCACCACTCTCCAACCTCCTCCCCCTCGTTCACACCATGGCTGTCTCCACTTTAGGCTGCTCATCTCCCAGCAGATTTCTATGGACAGTTCCCACTGTCTGTTTATGCACCTCTGGGGCCTGTTTGTGTGTGTGTGTGTGTGTGTGTGTCTGAACAAGGGTTCGTCTGTGTGCCTGTGCAACAGTGTGTGTGCATGGGAGGCAGTCACAGCTGTTGCCACGACAACGGTATCCAGCCACAGGTGCTAAAGGAAAGGAAAGGAGATGAAAAGAGGAAGCAAACGATGACTCAGATAAATGGTTGATTGTCATCAAAAGTCCAAGGATGTTTCAGAGTGAGAGGAGTAGAACCTCAGAGATGAAAGCATTAGAGCTAACCAAAGAAGCAGCATACTTAATCACATTTAATCAAGCTCATTATGTCAGGAAAAAAGACAATGTCAATCATAAACAAGTAGGTGTGTCTTTGAACTATTACATTAAGTACATGGTGGAGGCTCAAATTCCATTACCACTTTTTTTGCTTGTTTATTAACTTAAATTAATGCTACATTTGGATGGGAACACAAATTGGAATGACAGTAGATGGCAAAATAGTTATGTACATGGTAAAATGATAAGGCAGACATATTTCCATTAGAAGCTGATGTCTCATTCCAAGTGAGATTTAACATAAAATGGACTTATTTATTCTTAATGGTCAGTGATTTATAAATCACCATAATACACTATAATACTAAATTATTTTGATTGCAGTAATCAAAAAGGACCACAGACACTACAAATCTATGGAATCAGCAATATATAGCTCTGGTTTAGGTACACCATGATGGTAAATAGCAGAAGTAAAAAAAAAGGGTTACCTCTGGCAACAAGTACCATCTAGCATGACAGTAGACCCCACTGAAAGCAAGAACTTTCATATTTACATCTACCATTCTTCATAGTTTATAGATTGAAAAAGAAAGCAACCTATTAAAATAAAACTACAGAAATGTAAGATAGAATTCCAGTCAACATAGGATTAAAATTACATTTTTGTTTTGTAACATCCATTTCAAAATTGTAAACATTTATGTTCTGAATGACTACAAGCTCTTATTTTACTTTGACAAGACAGATTCTATTCAAATAATATTTTTGACATTGAGGCTTACTGTTCTGCAACATGCAGTGAATTGTACCAGCAGGTATCTAGCATACTAAACCATGCTACCCTTCTGTAAATGTAAAAAACTATGATTTACAGATCTTCTCTTCATCTGAGACTTTACAACATCCCACAAGCAAGAAAAAGAGGCCAACCAAGAAAAGCTTCTTCTGCGATGCTTGTATTTCCTGGCCTCTTTTATGAGAGAGTCGGGATTGGAGCAGCCCTCACAGCAGGGTTTGCCACTGTCCCTGGATGACTGTGTTTAGCCTGAAGTGTCCTGGCTGGCAGCGACCAGAATGGGGGTGTGTGTGTGTGTGTGTGGAGGGGGGGGGCAGCTGCACGCTGCCCCATCCCAGCTGGAGAGACACGCTCCTAAACCCCTTATCCCTCTCACTCGCTGTGTCCGGCCAGACCCTCGGGCTGGCAGCCCAGTGGAGCGGAGAACCTGGAGGATCTGGCCCCGGTCCGGCCCGCGTCTGAAAGAGAGCCACCAGCGGAGCCATTGTGAGGCGAGAAGGGCCCCTGCTCTCCGTAGACAACGCAGATTAAATCTCCATCCCCCTTTCTTTCTCTCTCTCTCTCTCTTTTTGTACAAACTCTCCAGCTGGAGGGGTGCATTAGCACCCCGTGCTGCCGTGAACACAGACACCGCGCTGCCAGAACACTCTGTGCTCTGGGGCAGAACAGCAGGCTGACGCTAGGCACCTCTTACACACACTCAGAGGCGCGGGAGTTTAGTGAACACAGAGTGAGGGTGCCAAAACTGTAATCTGTACAACAAAATAGCCTCTGTAGAAACAGCTACCTGGACTGAGATATAGAAGTCTGTGTTTTCTCTGTATCAGTATGCATATATATAATAAATGTATAATGCATGAATCAATTACAATTCAAGGAAAGGCTTTGAAAACGGAAAAAGACATTTAGATGTGCTCTCTAGCCACTGAACCCTGACTCTGAAACACTTTGCACCAGGTATAAAGATGCAGTAAAGTACCCACATGAAAACCAATGGCATTTCCAGTCAATATGCAGTGACCTTAGGGTATTACTCCACTGGCAGAACAGGAAACAGAAAATCATTGCTGTGACCCCTTGCATTGCCCCTATTGACTGTCAAAGCAACAGTTTTGCTATAAATACATTGTGACTCTATGGACCCAGATTATTATTATTATTGTTATTATTATTACTGACCTTTGACACAGTAGGGATCAGATGTAAATACAGTAAGCAGCTCCACGACAGACTCAATGAAACTGTGCTGCCTCTCCATGCTTGGTCATTTTTGGTCCATTTTTAATAACCTTTTCATTCCAGTCTTAAGTTCACATACATACAAATTAAACATGCACACACAAACTACACACTAAATGTAAGACATGATTGTTATGTTTTTGGAAATATGCCAAAGCACAATAGACACAAACACAAAGGCATATATGCATATACAAGCAGATACACAAACACACAAACAAAAACTTTATCGCATTGCCTCATCTCCAGGACAACGGTGAGGGGGATTCCCAAAATGGACTGTGGGCCCCCTGTTGTCCTCACTTGTGACATGTATGAATATTCAGCAGCAGGTCAGCAAAGACACCATCTGGCACATGGCGAGGAGTTGTGAGGCCAGGGTACTGGGGCGTAGAGGGGTGAGGGACGAGGGGCATGGCTGCAAGCACCCAAACTCATATTTACACCAACCCAATGCTCCCTTTTGACACAAAAAATCACACAACATACAGTGGCTTACTGCAACTTGCTGGGAAATCACTATCACTTCAAGGAGTCGCTTCATGTTTGATTAGTACTCACAAATTTTCACAACAATGTTTCTAAAAAAAAAAACACATTTGTCCTTGTAGTTTCTCAATATGACTGCGAGCAAGCAACTTCTGTGGCAACAAATGAGCAATCAGAACAAACTATAAACCTTATTTCTGCCCTGGGTATGCATTAGTTTTATAAGATTGTTATGCAGATTGGAGATAAGTCACTTTCTGACAAGGTCAAGCCTCCAATCACACAGCAATCAGAGTGAGTTCATTCACTAATAAATTCCCACTCACAAAGGGTCAAAAGGCCAGCAAACTTCCTCAAAAGGTGAAAGGTCACAGTGCCTCTAGTGCAGGCTTCCTTTCTTTGAAATGTTTGCTTCATTGAAGCTATGGGTAAACTGAGTGTCTCTGTGCCAACAAACAAGATTCATGGCTTTTTTTGAGTATTAAAAAGAAAGCAAAAAATTTCAGCGACCCTTATTAACCGGTTTATTGATTTAATATTGAGGCTCTAATGGGTCATAAAGAATGCCTGAAGCAATGGACATTCTTTGGTGTTGGCAAAACTCATAAGGCACCAAAGCTATTATATGTTATAGATTCAATAAACAGAGGCAGCACCTCTGTAAAATGGATGGCTTCAATTACTGCTGCTTTAGTGTTTCTATAGCCTGGATTTCCAAGCATGCTAAATTCAAGAGACATAATTCTCCACCTTGTGATAGTTTCCTTCATTAAGAGATGACTCTGCACAGGATGTACAGAAAAGTTATAATACAAGTCAGCATGCTTACAGAACACTCTTATTTTTCACATTCTGTAAAGTTTGTTCTGTGGAGTGGCCACTTGGGGATGCTACATCACTCTGGACACTGATGGTAGTTGGAAAGAGAGCACACATTGTATACACTGAATTAGCACTGACTAACATAAACGCATTAGGAGGAATGTCTGGGGGAAAAGCAGCAAGAATGTTTTCTGTGTGTATCTGAAAAGCACCAAAGAGCCTTGGCTTTCATGCTGGAAAGTTAAATCTTTATTAGTGTAAGACTTTGGAGCTACTTCACACAGCTGCAAGGTTAAATTCAATGCCTTTATGAGCTGAGTGTTTGGGGTGGATAGAGGAAGGAATGGAAAGGAGGAGGGGTGGAAAGCATCATTTGGAATAGAAAATCAGTGCTGGATATGTGCGAATACAGCCTTGAAAGTCCTTTGTGTTTCCAGCTGTCTCATGTCAAACACGCAAACACCTGAGAAGACACATCAGCACTAAAAAACATCACAAACAAACAAACAAAAGTCACAAACAGACATGTCATAAACTGACAGTACTTGTTTACTAGAAAGTGAACCTTAAACTTCTGGCAAGTGCAGAATGTGTGACAGAAACAATTGCTCTCTGCCCTGAGATGCATGGCTGCAAGTCAGCTACCCACTGCTACCACCCACAGGACATTGCAATGCTCCCCAAGTGTAGTCGGTCACCAGCATACGGGTCAAATGGCTTTACTGTTCTTAAATTCTATCTATCGCACTCTACATCACAACATGACAGGACGTGGGAGGGTTTGAGAAGGTTGTCTTGGCAACAGAGGCGAAACAGAGACAAAGGGTTGTGCAGCTGTGTCACCTAGAGACAGAGATACGTGACGGAATTCTGTGTAATGCCTCCTCTGTGACACGAGTGATGTGTCACACAGGGAGATATGGCTGCATTGAGACATGATGTCAATGTGGAAACCACATCTCCCCCTCACACCATGTGGGAAGAAGTATAAAAGCATCTCAATTAAACAAATTTAATTTATATCTATGTATTACCTACGTATTTTCTTAAGAAAAGCTTGTCCTCCTTAACACAACCCCATGCACTGCTAGGCTGAGGTCAAGTTGAAGACAAAGTGAGGCTGACTGCGCAAAGTTACACACAAAGAATTCAGTATCATAAGACTCATGATACCATGACACAGCAAAGCAAAAACAACAGACACATAAACCCTAGCTCTCCTAATTCCTCCTCCTTCAATGCCAGGCAAAGCCTCTGTTCTACACCCCTGGAGGAACCACCTACAGAAGGGGACAGCACGCAATACACATGTAACATCCTTAGCCTAGTGGCTAATGATTTAACAACCAGCATGCCTCTCTGCTGTCTGTGTCCTGTGGTCCAGGCAGCCTCGCAGACCTTGTAAACATGTAGCATGAAGCAGCGTGAACCACCATCCCTTAAATCTATAATGGCTTAACAGGAACCCTCTTCCCCCCGTTACATGGCTTCCTATGAAAAAGGTCACCACTTTTACTCAATGCCATAATTGGAAAATATCAAACCATGAGCACATGATACTGTCTTATTAAGCCTGTGGCCTGACCTCACCTCCCTGCAGATACAGCAGAACAGATAGCGATTCATTCCAAGGGGAGCGATGAAACACACGCCTTGGCTGGTCTCACAAGCGTAATCCATAGCGCTTCAGCAACAGTGCCGCCAGATGCCTTGGATATTATTTCACCAAAATTTTCTTCAAAATCCCCTATCATCATCACTTGAGATCATCGAAGGAAACTCCTTGCTGAGGCAATGCTGGTCAGTGCCACTGGCAAAAAAATAAAACAGCCGATTTCAGTATTTCCTGAGCCTCCTGTGCACTTTCATATTAATTTTTAAAGAAAGAAACTGAAACAGATTAAACACAGCAATAATTAGTTCATTAGTGTGAAACTGCTTCATTAAAATTTCATTGGATACTCCCACTGTAGATGGTAAGCCTTCCCACAATCCCTTGCACCGCACAATCTGTGATCTAGGAGGAGGTCAGCTGCATTCACAAATCTATTTCAGTTACTTTGTCCTTCTCTACACCTATTTATTTACTGTTTGCAGAAAAAGAAAGAAATGAGTTACATCAGAATCATTCATTTTATCTGCAAAGACATTAGCCCTCCCACACTATAACCCAGCAAAGGCCAGCCTTAGCACAATCCCCTGCAGATCATGACAGCAATTAAAAGTTATATGTGGAACAGGAAACATCAGGAACTAACGAACCATGGAAGGATCCAGGTCATTTTCTCCCATATGTCATGCTCGGCTGCTTTAGCCACTGCTGGAACAGCAGACTGACTCTGTGGGCATTGGGTGGAGGGAAAGAGGTAGGGATACACACTGCATGTGGATGAATATGGATGTGCTTCCATAAACACTGTCATAGAAACACAGAAACCCCTCATGCACATATGTACAAATGAGCACAGTCACTATTTTTATAATCACACATCAGTGAAACATCAGCCTTTTTAAGAAAATCCACACTTCCAGTCAGTGTGGGTGTAAATATTCTGAACTGATTAAACTATTTATAAATTGTCCCTTTTTCTCCTCCTATCTGGAGTTGTTTTTCAAAAACAAACAAAAAACAAACAAACAAACAAACAAACAAACAAACAAACAAACAAACCTCATGCCTGTAGCTAGAAATCCACCGCATAAACAGACTAAATATAAATCATCCCTGTGTTTTTCATTTGGCCAGGATGAATAAACCATGTCCACTGCTTTTTATTTAGAGTTTATATGGCATCCGTTAGTGTAATAACATATTACAACACTTCATAGAATGTTTAAGCTAAGTGCTAAGTGTGACTCAAAATGTAAAATATTTACATATTGCTTTCTTCCCAATGTAATGCAACAGAATATTAAGAAAGAGTGGTTCCCTTAGTTTAGTTTAAATGCCGGAGATAGAGGCGGACCCCTTTCTTTCCTCTGTGAATGCTTTTCTTTGAGTGTGGTATGTCTGAGCAGGGGCATACACCTTACAAGTGACACCCTGTTTTCCTTCCACCCTCTGCTATATCTTTCCTCCAGCGTCGCCATAAAACAAACCGAGGATGAGCTGAAACAAACCGGCCAATAAAATGCACCGCAGAGACAGTTTGGTCTGGGCCATTACTCCCCTTAATATTCCAGCCCTACTCAAGTGGAAGGGTTTCACCCGCAACCTGTCCTATAAAAATCAACAACCTAACATTTCTCACAAAGCCATTTTAGGAAACAGATGGACATTTTAATTACAATACATTGTTCATTTTCTTTGCCAGCACCTTTGTCCAGGGCAACTGAGAAAGGATGCATTTTGATTACTGTAATGGAAGGACAATTACAGAAGCTGGAGCTGTAGGGGTTATCTTGCTGAAACCCTCTAGTCACTGATCCAGTAAAATCTGTTTTACTCTGCATCACCTCCTTCATCACTTTATGGTCTAACTTAAAATTCAAAATTCTGGTCAGACAATTTCATGATGTCCTTCAGATTGGATATGCTCATTCAGAGTTCTGTCCTGTATTAGCTTCAGCCTTACTGGACTTTCACCCCTTACCTTCCCTGGGGAACTGGGAAGAGGCAGGGAGGCCCAGTAAACCAGCTGACTCTCGCATCACTGACTTCTATGAGCTACCTACATTTCCTGTTTACAGACCACGGGCAGAATACGAATGAGAAGCTTGGAGCTGGAGTGGAGTGCTTGTTTAAAAAGCCACTATCCTCCATCCATATTCATTCAGGCCAGACCCCACCCCCAGGGGCATGCTACAAAATTAAGGAATGTTAATTAAATTGCCATTGAAGGGGAAGCAAACAGAAGAATGGCACATTTTTCACAGAAAAGTACAAGAAAACAACCGTGTATTCCAGATTTGGCTTTTTAAGTCAAGAATGCATAGAACAAGCAAGAGTCATAATTACCCTCATGAACATATTTTCAAAATGAGTATCAAATTATGAAACTGCTTTAGACACTGCCTTCCCGTCTAAAAGTAACTTATTGTGTTGAGAGATATGGTCCATTTCTGTAACCTAGGTGACCTGAAATTCACAATTTGTCCCAATAGGACAAACATCATGCATGAATATTATTACGAAAATTTGTCCCAAAACAGTTTTGATACAGTCAAATGTACTTTGGTTTGACCAACTTACTTGTGGTCCCATGAAAGTACAGAATTGTGTAGAAACCATACAAGTTTTTCTGAACTAATTCTGTCTGAGGAAAAATGGGATTACAATATTTTCAGTACAGTATTTGTACAGTTTTCTCCACAGTAGTATTGCATCACTCATAAAATGTGCCTTTGGTACAAAGAAAGGGTTGTTGCTCCTCAAGGTGCATGCAGTGCTATTATTTGAAAAATGTTCTGTGGTACATATATGTCATAACAAATTTACAAAACACATATATCACTCCAGTATAGCACTGTTCACAAGATTTGTGAGAGGTCTGAGAGCGCTACCTACTTATAGTATATTCTCTTGTGATCTACCTATAGAAGTGACATGCCAATAGAATAGTCAAGAGAAAAGTGACCACAAGCCAAGGGACCCACCCATGCAGTCAGCTCCTGTACTCAATAATAAAGCCAAATTACTTCACGTATTCAATTCATCCCAGTCCTAAATTATTTACGAATCTTTCACTCGTTTCGAAAGATTTGACTCTTTCACTGGGTGTGGTGGAGATTTTCTCTTTGAAACTATGGAAGATTCAGCAGGTATGTGGTAGCTTAGGGCTGACCTTGTCCTAACTCGCACTCGCTGACATGAAACACATGAAACGGTAACAGTATTGCTGTGAATATGTATTTGACCTTTCCCCACCATCTGTCTGGAAGACTGGCTGCCGGAGGAGTGAAACACAGCTCACAGAAATAGCACAGTGGTCCTCAGCTGTGGCTCAGCCATGGGGGGAAGACTGGCACAGACTCCCCCTATTCCAACCATCGAGTTACGCTACCTGACAACGTCTGGTTAGCCAGTACCCATGGCTACAATCTGTCAATATTCCACTGCATCATCATTTGTATTATATTACACAAGTTAAAGAAATGATGTTTTCCTGAGATGTGTTGTAAAATTTGAGACGGCAAGGCAATCACCAGGAGAGGTTAGTTAGCATGAATGTTAGCAACCCACTGTGGTCCATTTCTTGAATCCAGCACAATTTGTTCTCCCTAGGACTCTATTAACAGAGAGGCTGTGAAAATAATAACCCTTTGGTCTCTATAGTTTTCAGTTTCCATTCAAATGCAACTTCCACAAGTGGAAATCACTTGACTAAGTGCACGTTATTTCTGGAAAACGTCCTTCTCAGGCTGTTTAATCTTCCTCTGCTCAGCTACATTCCTCTTCCTCAGTTTCATACAAGCATGCAAGGGAGTGTCAGGATTTATGCTTTACTCGACTTCAGAAAAAAAAAAAAAAAAACATGTTCTACTCTCATGCAAATGTGGACAGAATCTTTTTAAAGAAATGCTGTGGATGTAGTTGCGTGCGATGTCCATGCAGAAAGCATTTTAAAAACAATCCTATAAATCTGTTCATTATTGGACTAGGCATTTTGCAAGGCTGAATTCACCAAGTAAATAAGACTGTTGTCCAAAGTCAAAGTCTCGGAGCCAAACCATTCAAGCAATAAAAGTGAGAGATTGAGGCCAAAATATTAAGCTATGAATATGTTTGATATATATTTAGTTTATATCGTGTGGTTGTTGTTGGTCCCCTATGCACAAAAAAAAACCTCCTTCAGCAATTTCACTGACGAAAACATCACTGACAATAAAACCACAGCCAGCAGGAAGAATGTAAAAGAAGAAAACAAAATAAGCGTAACTAATCAAAGTCTTGATGGAAACAAAAAACCGGACTTGGGTAAGTGAGACAAGCGAGACAAGGCTAAACGATTGCATTACCTATGGGGCATGTTTTGCATCCTTCTGGAATGCCTGCACTAACGTGGGTGGGTGTGGTATGGCGTAGGAGACCACTGGTATTTAAGAGCTTACCACCGAATGTTCTGAGGCCAGACTCCCCTGTTGGTACAGTCTCATTCATGAACGCTCCCTGGTAAAGCTAGCAGAGCCAGCCTGCATCCAGGCTACATCGTAAACAAGGCAGGAAAACACAGAAGGAGACACAGTGCTCCTACAAGTCCGCCTCCTTCAAAAGCAGCAAGGGTCAGACTGACTGGGTGTTGCAGTCATGACTGGGCTTAGTTTACAGCATAACAGTCTACATGTCCTACAGACTTCATGATCCACTTAATTCCACACTGAGCAAACATACAACTGGTTAAGACAAGTCTGTTTGTTTTTGCTCATTGTCTTGCACAAGTTTACTTATTATTATAGAAGAGAGGGAATTTACTGTCTGGTGATAAAAATGAAAGAATACACAGATAGATGGATTATTAACACACAGTAACACAATTAGTACCTGCATACTCAGTACAGTGATTCATATGTCACGTGGGGAGTTCACGCTGATTGGATTGTACAGTCCATTAAAGCTGATTGAATATAATGTCATTAATTAATGTTTGCATGAAGGATAAATGCATATGAAATTACTTTTTACAAACCGCCAAACATAAACAATAACATATTACTCACTCTCACCTACTCAACATCAAACCAGTGAATGTGAAAGAAAAGTATTTGAAATGTTTGCACATAATTCACATCAATTCTTTATGAGAATGGGCTTAGAGCCAAGTGCCTTGGCGATACACTCGGACCTGAGCTATGTATCAAAAACACGATCTTCCTTATGCAATTTATATGTGACAGAAAAAGACTCTTCATATCTGTAAAATATACCGACAAAAAATCAAAAAATCGTGAAAAAATCATAGAAACAAAGGTCATTCACATTGAGATTTCCTGACTGGTGTGAAAGCCTCACACACTATACTGTAATTTTTTGTGTGCAATCAGCGCATTAACTGTAAAAGGCAAATATTTAAAAAAAAGCAAGCAAAGTCTGTGTGGCACATGACAACATGTGTAAAGGCAAATGGTGTGTAACAGTGTGGAAACATTGTTAAATGAGAATCCTGCACTGTAGGTCTTTTACCTGTGGGAACTTTCAGATAAGGGTAGAAGTGATTCATAGCAAGCCTACACAAGCAAGTCCATGGGCAACATAACTGGCTTTTTTACCTCCAGTGTGTCATGTTTCTTTAGAACAGGAGTAGAGGTCAGGTTTCTGACAGCTCAAGGATTTATGGCTAAAAATGATATTGTGGCTCACAGTAAAGCTCTCATAAGCACTGCATAAGTGTTAATTAGCAACTGACACACAATATGATGATGATGATGATGATGATGATGCCTGAGAAGATGGTGTCCCTATTGATATTTATAGGTTATTCATATCACTTAATTGGATGTTCCATTGTGCTTGTGGTTATTATCTCATAAGAGTATTAGCATTACCAAAATGTTTATGGAAAAATACAGTGAAATGTCCCTTGGAAGTTGACCTCACCATACTGGAATGTTTTTGATAAAATGTTGTGTTGAGTGTGATGTCATTATGAGTCTATGTAAACTGAGAGCTGTGCCCTGCTTCTACCAGTTAACAATAACGCAATCTAGCTACAAGCAATCAGCAAATTCTCCTCACTTTCTAAAAGTAGCAGACAGACCATGACAAACCGAGCCCATGCAGAAACAGCAGTGCAGCAAACTGTAATCAGAGACCACAGGCCAGTGCTAGTGCTTGATTCAATTAAATCTATTCAGAGGCGACTCACTCAACACCACAGAACACAATCCGATTCAATTAGCGCAGTTATGTTTTATAATTTCAGGGGCAGGAAATGGTGCATACAACTTTGACAAAGATCTTGTTACGAATTTCCATGGATTGGGCAATCGTAATACCAACACCTGAATCAAGATTTGTGTTGGATTTCTTACTGCTGTGATCTTTGGCGTTTTTGGAAAAAGTACGGGGGAGGTGAAGCACAGGGAAAATAGCTGAGAAGAATGAAAAGGCAGTAGCAGCTTCCAAATAACCAAACATAAAAATCCCCTCAAAACACCCAATGAATATTGCCTTTGACCAGAAGGTCCTTATTAATGGTATTTCACAAAAAAAAAGATGCTGAAAGATGCACTTTGGCCTCATTTTGTTCTCTGAACATTGAAACTTGAGAACAGATGAATGTATTTTCAGTAGCTAGGCATTGTTGGGGCACAGGGCTTGGACATGGAGGGTGAAAGTGTCATAGCAGAGTTGGAAAATACGCTTGAGACAGGACACACCCCCTCCTGATCTTTTCCAGCAACAACACAGCTGCACAAACCAAGTCCACATGAGGTCAGAACAGACATGGTAATTGCAACAAAGACATAAATTAGCTGCATAGATTTGTGCACAAACTAAAAACCAATCAATAGTTCTGAAATGGGGTGGTCCGGTTTTCATAGCTGAGCATGTACCTGTGGGCCAGGCCCGGAATGATTGCAGCTAATATCTACTGTTCTTCTCTGGTGTGGCTGACCCACCTCATGTCACTGACAGAAAGACCTGAAGTGAAAAAAAAAAACATCTGAATTTCCTCTGTAGGTACTGAAACTGTGTTAATTAACCATGTGGCTGATTTTAGACAAATGTAATAAATAGTACTGATTAAAAGTCATTAGCTTGTTCCTTTCATTTAAACACCTTTTACAGGACCTGCCTGTTCACAATTCTTTTCCAAAAAGCAAATAAAACATTATGGATCCGCTTTCCTCATTTGACAGACTCTTCCCCATGGCATCCGATTGGGCATATACTGCATTGAGTGGAAGGAGAAAAGGTCTTTAATGCCAACTGCTTTAAACATGGGGCCAGAGATTTCTAGAGATTTCTGGAAAATGAATATTTATAAAATGGAGATTTTATATACAGTGGGCTGTGGGAAGAGAGTCACCAAATTAGCCAGTCCACAAAATTATAAAATAGAAGAAATGGTGCCTCCAGTTTTAGTTCCAGCTTTTCAAGGCAGGGACCAAAGCATAATTTCCTGAATTTAATTTGTGGTTTTTGCTCCTCGGAGGAATGCCTGACTATTATTCTCTGACTAATTATAGTCTCATCACTGCATTCTGGCAAAGTATTCTACAGCCTCCACATCAGCACCAGAGTCACCCCCAGCTGCCCTCTAAAGTATAATTACAGTACATGGATGTGAACAGATAGGAAACTGCACAGAGACAAGAGGAAATTACAGTACATAATGCCAATGAATGAACAGGAATGAAAATAAGTACAACAACTCAATTTGAATCACTTTTTTCCACGTTTAATATTCCATAGTACAGATCTGTTTATCCAGTTGGAGTTAGTGATAGTTTGGCACCTGAAACATGGTTTTCACTGTATCATCGTGAGCTCCTGAAGCAAATTCCGCAGGATTCTCCCACTCCGGCAACTTTCGCTTCCACACAATCCCCTCTTGTTTTAACTGTTTGCGTAACACTGCTGGATGTAAAAACTCATGTGACACATCACAGATGCGGTCCGGACTAATGTCTGGCAAACTATCTCAGGAGACAGTGATCCTTTGCTCTCCTCAGGGAGAGGGACACGTCTTATCTAGCGTCTTTCTAAACTTAGCATAACGCTCAGCCTTTTTAGAATAAGACACTGGTATTGTCAGGTTTAGAGAGAACTGGAAATAACTGCTTACATCTATGTGGCTTACATCTACATTTGACTGGAGTTCTTAACTGAAGAGAATCACATGTATGTGACAGCTCCATGCAACTTAATAAGCTGGCAAGCAAAAGAAGCGTCATATATACACATCATAGGTATTATCGTCTTAGATTGCAGTTATGCTTTTTCAGTTCTTATTGCAAACCCATCCAAAAAGGCTTACAGAAACCTCCCCCCAGAGAGGGACCTGCTCTGAAGAAGTTTGCCAAAGAGAGGGAAGTTGCAGGGGTCTCTTTCCCTAGATCTGAGCCCTTACTCAACTCAATCTGAAACCAAAGATCTGTTACTACAGCCAGGGAATAAAAACTGAAGGAAACGTAACCTGATTATTTTAAACATAGTTTTCTGGCATTGCGTAGCACATGGTGAAGAGATGGAAAGCATTCTGCTCTGAACTGAGTGGATTAAATCCACCACAGACCCAGTTCCATTCGCTGCCACAGGCGAAAAAGCTCAGCTGAATCTACAGACCATCACAAGATTGTAAATCATCAACAAAAAAAATCTTATCAGCAAAAGAAGACTAAGCAGAGACCTGATATGATCACATAAGACTGTGCATCACTGAACTTAGCACCAGGCAAGATAATTCAACACGACTGCAATGGAGTCTGTGGGACATTCTTGTTTCACTGGGTTGGGTCAAAATAAACACACTTTGTTGATGTGATGTGCTAAATTTACAATACTTAAGAAATTTGATGAAAAGATGCAAATCAACAAACTCATCCAGAACATCAGGTTTGATCTGGCACAGATTAAATCAGGAGTTTAACATGCTATGAAGTTTGTGTGTGCATGCTTATCTGTATCTTTGTGTCCGAGTCACAAGAAATACATGAAAGAACATTGTTTATGAAAGGCAATAACATCTAACACGCACTGAACAGAGGAAAGAGACATACTACACAGCACACAGACAACATAATTTTATGAATTGATTATGGAAGTCACCAAACATACACACTTCCAGTATGTAAAGCTTAACTTCATCGTCAAAAACAATGCATACAATACAGTGAGACAAAAACCATCCCTCAGAAAATCCAATTTGCTACACTACTTGCACAAAAGAACAACCAGTATCCATTCCAAACAGGATTTAATCTTCCCATTTAATTTTGCCCCAAATCTGATTATATACACTAAATTTCCAAATGTGTAAGACTATAAGGAGGAGCCACTGACATGTTATTGATTCGTTTGTTGAAACATAAAAAAAATTAGGTAAGTAACTGCCACTCTCACCATGGCTCCCTGTCAGAATGCCCTTGGTGATGTCACAAGAAGCAAGGGAGCAGTACAAATTTCATCAGGGGTGTAATATGATGGTTAGGAAGCAGGACAAGACAGATAGCTGGCAGTTTCTGTTCCTAGGGAGTGCACCGCAGCTTTACCCCTGAACAAGGTACACCACTGTAACTGCTTCAGTAACTAGCCAGCTGTATAAACAGATGCTATGTAAAAATGTAAGATGTGCAAGAGCGTTTCCTAAATGTAATGTAAGTGTGGACTAAATGTAACCTGTATGTGGACTAAATGCAATGTGAGTATGGACTAAATGTAACGTGTATGTGGACTAAATGTAATGTAAGTATGGACTAAATTTAATGTATATGTAGCGTTTTCAGGTCACGTGGTGGAAGGTTATCTCGATGACTAAGTAAACCTCTCTGGTCTCAGAACCAAAAGGGAATGGAAGACATTAGGAATGGACAGGGCAGGAATGGTTACGATAACAGGGAAGACAAAATGTCCTTTCTTGGTAGCACTGTGACATCGGGGGCAGCTCAGCACCGCTCCGGTCCATGCTAAGAAAAGACCTCTTGTCATCTTCTTAACACATCTACTTTTGATGAGAACAATGACTTTCAGAAAGACGGATACGGGGGAGAGGCATCTGGCTGATGATCAGCACTGTGAAGGTTTCCTAGAGATACAAACGGTCCCACTGTTTTCATATGCCACCAGATTAAGTCGTTATGTGCATTAAGTCGGAATCGGTGTGGAAGTTTGGGGGTCTGAAGTGAAAACGAGGCCGCTCTCTGCTTAACTAGATTACGGTGCAGTTGTGATTTCAAACAGTGCACGTTTCACAGAAAGGCTAATCACATTCGTAGTTCTGATACATCACAAGGTCCTAATTACTAGGCAGTCACACTCCAAACTCCAGTACCTTGTGCCAGCAGACACCAAAGTGAGTTTCTTTTAAAACTGCCTCTACTGACAACATACAATGACTATGACCATGTTTGATATCTGTTCCAAATTTCAACAAAGCCATCAGCATCAGAAGTACGAAAACCTATTGCTAGCAGTGTTTTTCAAAAATGATTTCAATTATTTAAAGCAGTGATGTACTAATGTTGTGTTTGTTTCTGGGTGGCATATGTTGCTAAGGCAGTACACCATGCTGTTGCACTCCACGGTCCTGACCATTCTAATACTGATTGTGGCCAGCAGACCCTCTGGATGATGTTGAAATGGCCGTAGATGATGTAGAAGTGTCACTCAGGGAGGAAGAGCTGTGATTGGTGGGATGTCTCTCAGCTGTATTAGGAAGCAGTGACTCCTGTTATCTGTGACTGTTTGACTGAACTGGTGGATTACTGAGTGGAAAGAAGCAGTGGCTGGTGGTGACTTTTAAAGGATACATATCCCGAGGCACACTCCCAGTTTAACAATTACAGTTTGCAGAGATGTTTTTGTGGTGAGATGGGCCTACATGACATTTCAGTGTTGAGATGGGCCTACAAATAAAATAAGTGTTGAAATTAATGGAGTGAATTGAAAAGGGAGTGGAAAGTTCAATGAAAAAATGTAAAGGCTTTTTAGCGTGATTGATTTTTTTTTTTGGGGGTGGTGTTGGTGGTGTAATAAAGATAAGTTTATTGTACCATGTGTCTGCATGCATTTGCATTGGATTTTTTAAAAAAATATGGCTTCAATAAATTTGTGATTTACTGGTAAGGTTGTATTTTAAAACATGCTCCTAAATGGCAGACAATGGGAACACAATCTATCAGAACAGGAAATTACCACTACTAAAGAGGAAGTGACACAAGCCCTGCCAAAGCAAAATTTTCATCTAGAAATAGGATCTGTTCCATGCTGAGATTCAAAGGGAGGTACAGTATAAACATCACATTGCTTTCTGCCCACATGCAGAAAAGGCATTTCCAGATCTTTCATATGTTACATCTTAATGGAGCTCTTTCACTAAATCTGTCTAATCCTTTAACTACCATTGGCCCATTCATTGTAATTCCAGAGCACTGTAACTATACGCTGCTTTTTTGAGGAGACCTTGAAGTACTCACAAATGAAAAGGTTGCAAAAAATGAATGGGAGCAGGGTACAATACAGCTTTCTCAAAACATGCATAAACAATGCGTTGGTGTAGTTATGTGCCGTATGTGGAAACAGCACTTTTGCAATTTGATGAGTCAAAGACTGTGCAGACAGGAGGACATTTTATTTTTATACAGCTTTTTTATACCATTTTTGCATTTAATATGAGGGTGCTACATACGTCTGATCTATTAAGCTAAGACTGGACAGGTTTCCCAAAGAAGAGAAAGGAAGAAAAGAAGTCGGAGGGTGTTTAAAAGAGTTAAAGCTGTTAATATGACAGAAAAAGGGCCTAGGGGTTGGTATGTGTGCAGCATGATGGTGCAGTAATAAAAATGACAGCTTTGGTGGAGAAGGAGCTAAGGAGGGGACATTATCACAGGTTATGTTATTAAAAGTGTGTTTCCTTTAATAATGTGAAAGAAGAAGGCTGCGGGTTAACATTAATCCCCTAATCATCTAATCTAATTTCTCCCAGTGCAGGAAATGGTTTCATTGTGCTGAATTAGAGTAAGACAGCCTACTTCATTTAAAACTATGTTCCATGGTTAGCATTGTTACGGAGATCTTAAACAGTGTTTATGGGGATTGTGGTAACTACTCAAAATATAAAAATGCTAAAAATCTCTGGTCTAAGTCAAAACTAAACACGTAAACAAAACTCATTGTTCATTGGCCAAAGGCAACAGAAGGCTTTACATTTATGATGCATTACGGTAAATTATTGCACATAGCACAAACATTTAATAATCATATATTCATTCTGTTTCTTTAGTATGCTACATAATTACCATACAGCGAACATGCAATGCAGCCAAAAGGACAACTCATTGAAATATAATTTAATGGAGGAAAAAAGCTGTTTATTTCCCATAAATCATTTCCACATCCTCTGTGACATTAGTGGGGGAAAGGCTGTTTTTTTACAGTTTTTTCAAATACTGTATGTATGTGCATTGTCCAAATTCCTTTTTCATATAAAGCAACGTAACACACTCTACATTCCCAAAGAAAAAAAGAAAAAGAAAAAAACTGCTGGCGAGCTGTTATGAAAATCTCTGATATCAAAGCTTCCTAAATCCGACGGCCGAGTTTTCAATATCAAAAAAATGCAGCGGTAATGTGATCCACCTGCCTTGCATGGACAGGGTTTATGGAGAAATATGAAGGGTGTCTGTTCACTCTGCAGGTATGAAGAAAATCCGCCTCCTCGAAGGGACGGGACGTCCTAACATGCTAGAACGAAGAGCAGATGATCTTACAGGGGAAAATCAAGCGGCTTTTCACAAAGAAGAGCTCCAATGTTCAAGGTCAGAGAAAACTGATAGTGCTGGATAACATAAAGCCATTACTGCAACATGTGTGCGGCTGAACAGTCTATTGCATTATTTTCTAATGAAAATAATTAGTGCTGTGCACTGTTACATCCTCTCAATTAAATTTAACGATGCAAAGTGCAAAAACTTGTGTAAGTCTTTGCCAGGTGTAACTATCAACAACCTTCTCTGTACATTGCTTTTTCCCCAGAATTTTCTGTCCCACGGCCTTTATCTTGTAAAACGGCTTTTAGAGTTGCATTGGCTCTTTCGCTATTCATGAGCAAGCCGGGAGGATTAGGGGAGTTTTGGCAATAGGGTGAAGACGTGAAATATATGGTTTTAATTGAGCCTGTCTCTAAGAAACAATTTATAATAGACTGAGTCTCCAGGAACTTAGGGAACCCCGCCCGTTTGGCTGAATTGTATCACCACAGGTGTGTCTGAGTTTTTGGGTATTTTGTATTTGTAGCAAAACTGGGCAACACAAAAGCAATCAAATCTCCCAAAACCAGCACCTAGTAGGATCCTGATGTTTATTTGTCTCATTTCAATTTCCCTTGGTAACAATTATTTATTCCGATGTTAAGATAAAGGGCAACATGTTTGGTCGTGTATTGTATTCAAATTTGTTTGACTGAATTTATCATAGATGGAGATAAGGTCTGGATTTTTTTTGCATAAAATAACTATATTTAAAAAAGAAACAGCTAAATTCGCTAGGTGTTGAATGATTTAAAAATGGCCAGAAACAAGGGAAAAATGCACAAAGCACTCTATGTTTGGAGGCCAAGATGCCGTTTCACAGCCAACCTGAAGATTCCATAACTGAGGACCAACCCCCCCAACTCTGCCCCCCCGGCAGAGACCCACATGGTCCTCACCGTCCACCCCTCCTCCTTCTCCCCACTTCAGCCCTTCCATGTTCCAATGTCATTTTGTGTTCTAAGGAATACAGAGGATTGTCTGTCGCCACCAGAGCACACAGTCTGTCAGGCGCAGTTCGGCTGAGTATGAGTCACTGACCGTTAGTCCAGGACAGAGAAAGAGAAGGGGAGAGGTTGGCATAGAGGAGAGGAAGAGGAAAAGAAAAGACACTGTATGCCTCAAACCCACAACCCCCAGACCCAGAGAATAGAGAATGAAGCAGATCATCGCTATTGGTGATACATATCTTAATATCAAGCTTGAGCATATACACAATAAATATAATGCAAGGATGTAGGAACATTGTTTGAATTATTGCTGTACATTCCATTTAAAACAAAGAGGACTGGTTTCTCAGATATGTTCATTGCTATTTTTACCAATCTACACAAATGAGCCATATTCATTGTTAACAAAATATTCAAATGAGTATGGTCTGGACTGGTAGAAATGGTCCACATGGAGGGGAAAAGTTTTGACTACCTACTTTAATACTATTAATGAAATCTGACTTAATAGTAATAAAAAATATACAAAGAAATCAGAAAACTTTACTTGACAAGTCAACTCCATGTGGGCAAAATGAGCTATTCCCAGTTGAAGTGAGCTAAAATGTAGTCTTTTCACTTTTCCTAATCCTAACGCTTTTATAGCATATGGCTTTTGCTTATACTGTGAAGTATCAGTGCACTGAATAGCGTGAATGCTAAGACTGGAGTATGAATGCAAGTCTTTGTCCGATTTTCTTTACGGAGCTGCAGCTTTTCTATATACAGGTCGGTAAAACATCAATGGAGATATAGAGAGGGTATTTAAGATGATGGGGCTTCACCAACAGAGCTCCTGCTTTGATAAGTTGACACCCTAGACTGTTTTGAATGCATAATTCTGTGGCTCTGTTTTTTTTTAGCAGGGCAAAATTACAGTAAAACATGGAGCCAGCCAGACTCTGTTTCCCTGTCCACATCCATGTATCTGCCAAAGCATGGGGTAGTGTTATCACAGCTTGAAAGCAAGTAGCACAAAAAGTAGCATAATAGCAGATCGCACACAGTACTGGTGGCTAAAGATTAAAACTTCCTCAACAATGGAACTGGAGACACAACAGAGGTAACTTAATTCAGAGTAGATATACATAATGCTAAAGTAAAATTATACCATTTGTAATAATAGTAATATGCCTGTTTGAATACTGCAAGAAACATACTGAATGGCACAGACATTGAGTGTTTGCTCTGTCCTCATCTACTCTCACCTCACCCATGGCGCAATGCCTGCAAATAATAAAATAAACAGAAATATTCTTGTGTTCTTCAGTCAATATGTGAAAACACATTAGGATTACAGTCTACCAGAACCTGCCCTTTAGGCCTATATTAAAAAAGGATAAAGAAAACACACGATGATAACACCACCCTTATGGGAACGCAACCGGTGAGATTAGATTCATTCAAATGATCATCAATTTCATGCCCCATTACCTAGCTTGCTTTGATTTAGCATTGAGAAGTGCCAGGCATTTAATGTGAGTAGAGTCATGTTCATTCCTGCTCAGTGATCATTTTTGTTTCTCACAGCTCTAGAATCAATGCCTGCCCAATTGTGCTGTAATACCACTTCCTCAACCCCCAAACCCCTGCCCTTCAAACAGCAGTACCGCCCCATCATAGAAAGTAACACTGACAATGACAGGTTGACCGTTTGACTGCAGGACCAAAACTTCCACCTTAAAACCACCTTAAAACTTTCGGCTCTCTCTCTCTTCCAGAGCTTGCACACCATTAAAAATTTTATACTTGGAGGAAACGTTTCTTTGATGGAACTCCTTAACTCCATGCCAGCTTTAATGCATAGTGGGCTAATGCCTTGATGTTTGCCTCTGCTACAGTACTCCAATAATGTGCTTTCAACTACAGAGTATGGCGTGTCAATTAATGTTTAAATCTGCGAAAGACACTAAACCAATGTATAATCTCAAGCGCCCGCTTCTCCATTGTTGTGGATTGAGCCTCGCTTGCATGTACACGCTGGTACAAATTGGACAGTGAAAAGCTGTCCCCTTTTCTTAAGATAAAAGCTGTTTATCTTTTTTTCCAGGGACAAGCCAGGCTCCCTGGATGGGACATATGTGAAGCAGCCCTGATTCCAGTGTATACTCTTGGTCCCATCTGGGGGTCGTTTTGGGAGGGGGAGTGAGCGGGCTCATCTCAGAGAATGGTGCACACTCCAAAAGGGTGTAATCCATTGGGCATGCTTTTGCAGCTATAAATAAACACAGCATTCTCGCAAATTAGTTTGTGGGAAAAGGTCGGGAACACACAGTCGAGTCACACTGAATCTTATGACAGCAATATACCAGATTTTACTGCTGAACCTGTCATTGTATGAGAGTCACGCAAAATACTGGAACTGAATTAGAAATAACAAATACATCATTGCTAGCATTCCCTATTCCCTATTCCCTATTGCAAAAATAATAGGGAATGTGAAGGCATATGAGAGCAGGGCAAATGATGGGAACGATGCAGGAAGGACGTCTCTCTTTTTTGGGTGATTGGGACCTCATACTGTGCGCAAAGGAAGGGCAGATATTTAAACTCGGCAGTAAGCGGATTGCTCTCCTGGCGAAGGGAGAAGCATGCCCCACCACAGAGTGGCTGGCTAAATTTGGCTATTCAGTGAATGCTCAAAATTGAATTACAGTACTGAGCGCACAGCCCCATCGGAAAGAAGGGGAGCGTTTCGCCGGATTCTGCTGTTCCAGCTGCCTCTCGAGCAGACTGGATAATGAGAGCCCCTCTCACATCCATTAAAGCCGGACTGCTGCTTTTACCCTTCACAAACACAGGTCTCCTTCTAACAATTACCCTCCTCCGGAGCGTTCATTTTCACAAACTGTGCAGTTCCTGCAGGGATGCGGGTACGAAGCATCAAAGGAGCTGATGTCGTTTGAGAGCCGCCTCGAAAACAATCATTTTCCCAGGCCAGTACGCACTTCTGTGATTTAATGCACAGTATGACACAAACCATTCACATCAGTCAATCATTACTTACCAGCCCCTGTGGTCGAACCATGACTGGAAAAACCCCTCATGCTGTTTCCATAAGCACTCCAGCTGTACCTCTTGTTGCAACTAATTTAGGATCTCGTACAACTCCCAGATATACACTTTTATTTTGAGTCAGAACATTTCAGTAAAACTGTTTCCCATGTAGAAGTACTCAGGGGTGGCAGATGAAAGGATTTAAAACAATGGTGTGATGCTGGATTTTTCTGTCCTGATCTTATGAGCAATGGGCTGGCGAATTTGGTGCACCGTTCTCAGCATTAAATGAATGATCAAATAAAGCAAGCAAAAAATCAAATCCTTTTTATATAGCCTGTTGAGTAAGAAGGGTGTGTTAAGGTGGTTGAGTGAAGAAAGACTAGTATATACAAGCCTGTTTGAATCTGTTTGAACCTTTAATCAACTTGAACCTGGCACTGTCTAAATCCTGCAAATGTTGCTTTGAACCCTTGAAAGTACAACAGGATATGTTACAGATATGGAAGAGCTTACATTTGTTTTCAACAAATAAATTCCAGAAGGGATGAAAACAAAAAACTGCCAAGGGGCAAATCCAAGAGGAGTTTAGGCGCATTGATACGCTGGGCTCGTCTTGCAATATTGTGACCTTTTCATGAACATAATGTCGAGTAGTGCAGGATACATTTCAATTAGCGGTGATTTGTATCGTATGATGCAAGAGTGGCGCAGTCATCTTCTGACCGACATCGACCATGGGCAGTCTTATTTATCCCCAGTGTCCCTGCCCTTTTCACTGCCTCAGCAAGCACGGTCTCTGCATAAATGAAGAAAGCCTTGTCCTTTATCATAAATCACCAGAGATGCTACCAGCTGAAATACATTGGAGCCTCGCAATGATGAGGAAACACAACCCAAGCTCTCACATATAGACAATGTATGGCTGCATACAGAAAGAATCTTTCTGATTTTTTTTTAGTTGCTTCTCTGTTGTAATCATGGATCTCCATCAAACTCCTCCTTTTCACATCACGCACAACCTTTAGATTACATCGTATATTTTCCTTTACCAAATTTTTCTTACTGGGGTCCGTTTGCTGAGGACAATGTTGTTATGACTGTGTGCAAAGCACCGTACAACACCGAGCGCAGGTGGGGATTGTTTTCCAACAGGATACGACAAGCTGACACTGCAAATGACCTGAGTCGTCTTTACAGGGGACTCAGTAAGGTGTCGTGGCAGGCCCGAGGACATGACATCACTGTCTGTGACAGATTTCCTCAGCAAGCTCCGCTCCATCAGCTCCAGTGAAAGCCCTGCCCCCCATAACCCATGACTTCAGCCTCTTCCTGCATACAGCGGCTGGAGAATGTGGATGTTAAGTGTATTCTCTGTGCACCTATGGTCATACCTATGGACACCAAACAGCAAAAACCATAGATGTGGCCTTTGATCATGACTAATGAACCTAGACTTAAGCAGTGAAGGCTGCACTGACTTCATTAACTTAAACCTGTCACATTGTTTTGGTTTGTGTGATGGAACTCCCTCTTCAGCAGTGCCAGACACAGGGCAGGGCAGTACGAGCCCCTTGGGAGTTAAAGCCGTGCGGACAGAGCCGCTTTGGGGCTGGGACGGGAGGACACGCCCCTGTTTGACACCGCCGGGGTGGCTTCTGTTGTCCTGGGTGTTCAGGCATGCGTGACGGGATGCGCTGGAACGGCAGGAATTCCTTGGATTCAGAATTTCTGAATAAACCTCCGCCATGAATGGCTGCAAACTATGCGCGGGGGGATGACCCGAGCAAACAGATGCAAAAAAATACTCAAACACTTCAATTCTGAAATGTATAAAAAGACGAGAAGTATTCCCTATCCTCCTCCCCCCACCGTCTCCATGCCCCAGCAGTGGATCTCCCTCTATGCGCTGTGGGGTCTGTCACATTGAGCATGCTCTGCAGACCAACATGTTTTGACAAACTGAGTGATGGAGGACAGACAGACAGGAATTTAGACACAACCTTCCCTTGGAGCATTACCCGGGGTGGGTACGAGATGTCGCTGGGGCTTGCCTCCTTTGCAAAGACCACTTCCTCAACCGCCAACACACCTGAGATCATTGAAGGTCACTGCTGCGATTTAAACTGAGTATATAATGCAGGGGTTGAAGATTGGGGGCAGTTCCAGACACGAAGGGTCACAACATTCATTCGTTATAGTTCTGCCTCATCTCTGGCTTAACTGAAGTTATTCACGGCAGACAGGAAGTAAATATGCATGGTGCTCCAGATGCAAATCAGTCAGCTCCAGAGGACTGCAATTGCCTGTCTTCACTCTAACGCCTCATGAACTTTAGGCAGCAAGCATTCCTGTTATGATTGCACCCATATGCCTCTGTCAAATCTAATGTCAAATTTTGTCATAAATATAATCTTGGTTTCAGAGTGCAGTATGTGAAAAGGGGTTTTATGTGTAATAAGGCACAAGAATTCAACAAATATGTGATGATGTTAGAAGAAGCCTTAAACACTGAAGTGAAGGTCTGTTCTCATCCATCTGTAACATGCTGTGCTTGAAATTACTGGAAGATCCGGAGGACTACTGAAGACTGTAAACGCGGCTGTATTCTGCTCATACCTTAGGAAAGCCATGTGCATGACTCATTAGGACAAATTACTCAGATATATAAGCTCCTACGGCAAGCCTTCCCCTGTGTTTAAAATCACAGCCGATCAATGACTTGGCTTGAACTTTCCCTTAAAACTGTCAAGGAAAAGGTTCTTTATATTCCTCACTGAAGATTAGACAGTGAGCAGCAGAGAGAGGAGACAGACAGCTTGTCTTTATGGAACAATCATCCTTAATTCTATTTTGAATTGTTCAAATGTTTTTTTTTTTATTTTGTTCTGATTGTTCATTTTATGTAAGAATCAATCAGCACCATCCCCTATGAGAAGCTAGTTATTTTTTATTTAAACAACACTTTGATGTTTAAATTTAAATACATGGCTTCTCACTTTTCTTTGCAACTAAAATGTTTTAATGTAATCCAGCAGTTTTAATTGAGTTATTGATTACCTGATTGATTGTTTACTGTCATTGCCACTGGGGAAATTCGACTAGGCTTTCACAAAAACTAAAGCATGTCCACATAGGTGCATACAAATACAATAATACAGAATTACACAATCGTACAAACAAGCAGAAAACAAGCAAGGGAGCAGACATCAGTCCTAAAAATGGTAGCTTTGGTTGATGTGTTTAATGGGTTGTTATTGAACTTCTTTCACTTTTATGAAATGCCACCATGGGATATAGCACAATTAAGTAATAAAGAAGCAACAGCAAAAGAGAGATTCATACCAAAACTGACAACCCTGTCGAATTTCGATCAAAAATAGATGCAGGAAAGTTATCAGTACAATGGTCAGAGACCTGCCTGTGCTATCTCACAGCCCACGTCTGATCGGTCTTTTATGGATTGTGGAAAAGTCACTGTTTACACAAGCCTCTTTAAATCACAGTGGGCAAACTCAGTGACATAATAAATAAGGTAGAAAAGGAAACACAAATGGAAATGACGCAGGCATGAGCATGACGAGTGGTAAGCAAACAGTGAAACTGTATCTGGAACCAGCTGGTCTACTTTCACACACGCCTCGGGGGGCAGCGGGGAGCTTTTGCAATTTTCCACCCCGGACAGACGCACCTAGTCCTCGCGCAGATAAACACAGAGCCTGGAGCACACTGCAACTGCCTCAGGAGCTTGCCACACAATGACTAGACAACCTGCGGCCACTAAAGCAATCTGGTAATTACTTCCCCACTTACACAATGGGAGTTTACAAGTAAGTTGTTATCCTGAAGTAAAACTGCATCCACTTCTCATCTGCCAACAGCGGCATGGTGGGTTTCTTCCCTGAAAAACTTCCCAACCAAGGGGATGGTTGTGTACCATTGGTACACAACTTTAGCTGGCACAAAATGTCTTAATCTTTGGTTCTAAACTGCATCTATTGCTTGGGAATCAGGTTCCTGTGTCAGGTTTTTGCATTTAGTTCCTCTTTCCCCCTCAAGTCTCATATTCCATCAAAAGTGACCAAAGAAGACATGCCATGTTACAAGAATACAACATCTCCTTTGATCTCTACCATCACCTGCCTTGCTCTCCACCCTGGTCCTACCTGCTTTGAGCTTGTCCACCCGCCCAAAGCGCCAGAGGGACTTGGCTTTGCCTTGGCCAGGGTGCGTCTGCCCTTTCTTCTTCCTCTGGATGGCATTACCCATGATGCTGGTGGTAAGGGGGAAGGGGGGCCTACGGTCCCATGCCCAGGTTTTCCTCTTGCACAGGGGCTACCGACATCTAGGTCCAGCCCGCAGCCCTCAGTCAGTGCTCGGTCTCCAGCTGCAGCTGCGGGGGATGGTGGTGTCCGCTCACACCGAGAGAGACTGTGCGTACTTCCCGTGTCTGTGTGTGTGTGTGTGTGTGTCCCTCCCTCTCTCTCTCTCTCTCTCTCTCTCTCTCTCTCTCTCTCTCTCTCTGATCTCACTGCTCCCGGGCTGTGATCAGTCACAGCTCGCCTGGCCACTAGGAATGCAAGGAAGGAGGGATTTTTGCTCCTGGTAGCCCTTACACACACACACACAGATACATACACTTCAGTTATTCACTTGGTAGTCTCTGAGCTGTGTGGCTTTGCTGGGGACTTACACTACCAAAGGGAATTCTTGTTTCAAAGGCCTGGCCGCTGAGTTGTGTTTTAATTTTTTACAGGGATCCCCACCCTTACAGAGCGCACAGCAAACTCGATCAGAAAGAGCCGCTCTTGTTTGGTCAGAACACTCTTAAGGGAGAGCAAGACATTTCAGAGGCTGAAATTTACCCAGGAGCACCTGCTACTCATCAAAGCATCCATGAGCTTCAAACATGCATACAGTGATTGCAAAGCACTTTGCATATATCACAGATTTAAGCAGACACTCCTGTGCAAAATGAAACCTGTTGGCAAGAAATTGCCCAGAAATTAAAGCTAAAATATGAAATTGAATGATCCTAATGGTCAAAGGATGGAAAGTGGAACTGTAGTTTTGCCTATTGTTTTTGGACCAAACAAAATAAAATCTTAGATTGTCCTTAGTTTTTGGAGCGACCTACTACAAAATTACATGCTCAGTTTTAGAAGAATGTCTGTATTTTTGTTGACAAATTATGGGCCAGAATCCCATTCAAGGCCATGGAAACAAAGACGGGTCATTTCTCTTTGGACCAACATGAATTGCTTGCACAGTTTACAACTTTCCTATGGAAACTCTGCCATTGTTGCCTCAAAGGCGTTTTGGCAGCAGAGTTTAAAGTTACGAGAAAACCGTCCCAGATAATAACCCAGGCCCATCCACAGAGTTGGCGTACAGATGCCAGCCTGGTTTCCCAGAAGTGGTTTGGTTCATGCCCCGGTCACACCCTTCTCTTAGTTCCGTTCACAGAGGGGTGCGGTCACTAGTTGGCTGGTCACAGATTCAAGGGAGCAGGAGGTTCAGTCCATTCCCTCTGGAGGGAAGAAATATTTCATAATATAGGAGAGGGGGATAGGGGTGGGCTGAGGAATGTAGGCGACCTTTCGCAGGTGTAAGGACAGGTATGCAGCGCAAGTGCGTGTCTTATAAATCCCACCTAATGAAAGCAGGATTCCTGAGCGGGAACAACTTCAGCTGGTTTGACAGTTACGTATTCCAGAGATTTTTTTAAAATAAAAATTCTGTATAATTCCTATAAAAACATAAATCTAAAAAAATATATAAGTTTGAAAACTGGCCTTGTCTACACAGTATAAAACAAAATTTTTCTTTCACAGCATCTCTTCATCAAATTGAAACCAACAGCTGTGGTAAGACAGAATAAATTACACTTTTATGGTAAAACAATAAAAATAGCATTGAATTACGTAATTACCAAAGTATTTTGTTGCTCAAAAATAAATTTAAATAAAATAAATAGCAATCATACATGGAATGTCATTGGCTGAACGCTTTGACTGTGACTTCCTGAACATCTCAACTGCAAAATTTAACAAAAAATATTTTTCACTATAGAAATCTTGAGAAGATTAATACAAGCTATGTTTTATTGTCTCCAGCACCACCAGGATAAGTTTCTTTAAGTCTGTGCCAGCCGCTATTGGAAAACAACTGCAAGTCATCACTCGGCCACTCCCCTACAGCGCATGCCCAATAGGAAATGTGCTTTCTCTGGGAAACCTTGCACTGTTCTGATGAGTCAGGAAATGAATTTGACCAAAGCAGCAGCGGCATGTCAGCAACTCTGCTGATTGGCTGTCAAGATGAGGCATCAAGTCAGCTGACTAGGTTGAGGGGGGTAATTGCATAAGCATTGCATTCTGATTTATATCCGCTTCCATTGCACCGCACAAAGTAAGCTTTGAGGTATTGCCTGTTTGTCAAAGTAACTGACCCAGACTCTCTCTGCCATCTACTATACCTGTCAACACAGGTAATCCCCCTAAAAACAAGCATGCCAAGTTTCTACAAATCCTTGCCATCCCTGAATCCTAGCACTTAGCACTTTCTGGAACCTGACAGCTGTTGAAATGTACATGTGAGAGTTGTAGAGACAGGCATCATGTGAGAGTTATTACTCATCTTGAATGGAGCCCTTTGCTAACAAAATCACAATGTCTTAGCACCACATCCTGTACACGGACAGTTCTGCACAAACCATTTCCAATCTGACCAATAGGTAGTGACAGAGCTTTCTGGTCTCATTTGGCTTTTTAAGGATTAGTTTGATGTGGTGTCATAAAGAATACCTGTGATTTAATGAATCCAAAAACAATTATATACAAAATACATGTGCTATTGTTTAGAATTTCTTGCTTTCCTGCTCTATTTCTCCTTTTCTATCCCTCTTACTGTAGACCCCCCTCCCAATCCCCACATTCAATGTTTGATAAAAGTCATCTCTCTCGTTAAAATTGGGTTGTAACACATCACCAATGATCAGAGCAAAGGGACAAAAGGGAAGCATGGGAACCACAGTCAGTCATAGAGACTCATTGTTATTCTTGCAAACACCTACAGTACAACAAATCAAATGAGGGTTGGAGGTAAAAATGTACCTCTTCAGATAACTGTGTCCCTGGCTTCACTGAATTATTACAGCATGTCCTGAAGCATCATCTGACCCTGATCTTGTTACACCAATCAAATGGCATTGTTCACCTAGGAAAAGAGTGATAGCTCCCCCTCTCGCTGTGTTCTAGCAGCGCATTTCAATGGCTCATGAAGTGTAAAAACTACAAATCTGAAAAACAAATAAATTCCTTGCATTAGCACTGTTGAATGGGTTTTTAAAAAGCACCAAGCATACAGAAATAGTTGTTCAAATGGGCAAGTTAAAATTAGAGGCAATTTATATAAAGGGCTATGCTACTAGATGGTTCGATTAGTCTTTCACCCGTATACCCAGGTCAGACGAGAGACTTATATAGTACAATTTAAACAATACACAAGCATTAGGAAATTATCAAGTAACCAAGTATCATGAAGGACTTTTCCACTAAACACTCTTGCCAAATTCCAGAGGACTCTCAGCTTGTCATCAAATAACATGAGGAGCCAAGATAGGCTGAATTGATTGTTTTCATTATAAAACATTCCAATGCATGATTTCAGACACTGAAGTCGGGAGGTCAGTATCGTGTTAATTTGATGTGTCATAGTAAGCATTATTCTGCTGATAGCACATGTACTGGAATACAGTGCACTGCCATGCTTGCATTTAAGATGTAAAATCCATATTCTATGATGTTTTTATGTGGCGACCGACTCTGTAATTCAGTATTAAGCACTATCAAGCCAATACAGTTCACATTTTGTAAACAGCCGGTGGGCATTTTCTAGTCTTGCCTTCATCTGGCTTCCTGCCACAAAATATTTTTCTTGCTGGCATATATGAACTTGCGATCATCTATTACAGATGGGTATCAGCTACAAATAAAATGAGAGGAAATGTCATTAGGTTTTTTTGGAGAGGCAGGAAGTTACGCAACCCATTGTGCTGTAGGTCACACTCTTCAATCAGCATCTCATAATGTATATTAGTGAGAGTATTATTCCCGCTGCTCCCAGATACAACTTTCTCTGTATTGTGTCATGTCTCTCAACACATTATATTATCAAGACATTAATGAGCTGACAGCTCCTCTGATCTCGAACAGAATGAATGCGTTTGTGTGCGTTTGAACACGTGTGTGTGTATGTGTGCGTGCACGTGTGTGTGTGTTTGTGTGTGTATGTATGTGGACAGTTATGTATGTGGTGGAGGAAAGGTAGCAGTGGTGGCAGTGGAATTGTGGGTAAAACCCACTCTTACATGTGTCAATACATCTTTCCAAAGATGTTTTTCTTTACATTTTTCTTGTGGTCTGTGAATTTCCGGTGTTCTATACAACCCACATAGACAGCTGGGTTTGTTACCTTGCTTGGGGGAACAAAAGCACTGTATAAAATCTGCTACGAGGACCTGCTTTAACTCTTACGCACGTCCCGCCCCTCCGGCTTCCGGAGCTCTGAGAATGTGGTTGTCAGGACGATCGGCATCAAGACTGTCCCCCCTTAGGGAATGAGATTAAGCTTTCTGAACGTGTGAGATGTGGAATGGGGGAGGCTCTGGTGATCCAGACTCCAGACAGGGCCCCATGACTGCACCTATTTTCAGCCGTTGCTGTGGTGAATCTCAGGTGGCCGATTTATCCTGACAACTAAGCTGTCAATCCCCCACTGAAGAAAAAGTGCAATTAAAATGTCTGGTTTTGAAGATGCAAAAGGTTTTTTTTTTTTAAAAGAAAATATAATGACTGTAAAAAGAATATAGCTGAACATGAGACATGTTTGAATACACACCATGACTGAAGTAAATCATTTTAATATTACATATTCAGTATATAAAGATAAATGCTTCTTTCTACAAAAAAGGTCTCAGCAATAGGTAGCATGATTTGTTTTGCAACGCATGCGCATGACTTTGTCAAGTGGAGGTCCTGAGTAGACCTCTTTGATTTGTAATGCTTTCACAGACCCAGATGCAATACTGCAGTACATTACCCTCTAGTGGTCAGCAGAGGCCAGTGCTGAAGAAGGGAGTCCTTCCACCTTATTTGTACTGTAACTCATACCACAGCATGTGTATATACAACCTGAACATTGCTATAGTTACAACAGTGGTCACAACAGTAAATTGAAGGCAAAAATCTCTATGGGAAAAATGTATCACTGCTTGCCAGAGCGACCATGGTAATTTTGTATGTTTCACTGAGATTGCATGGTGTAGCCAGTCCAGTTTTGAGAACATTTCAAGGCCCAAAACTAGCGGTCAGCACACGATCCAGATGGCCACACACATTACTGGGAAGAACTTGATCACCTCCAATTCTCCATGCTGCACAAAGCAGAAAACCTGTTGCTGTGTGTTGAGAAATTCTGTACATTCTCGAACCAGACAGCACTACAATTCCAGGTGGGATATTTATAGTGTAGACACTACTCAACTACACTACACCACAACTCTCTGATTTCTGAGCATTTCATATCACTGGCCTCTTCAAAAACAAATGTCAACATTAAATATGCAGTGACCTTTCCCACAGTTCACTGTATCCTTTTCATAACCAGAGTTTCACACCAAACCACACTATAATTCCATTGAGGTTCATGTTAGTCCGCTGAATCAATCTGAAAACATACATGAGCTTATGATCAGTGCTTGTACACCCTATCTGATAAACAGAATATCATCTGAAAGTAATGGGTTTCCCTTCCCCAGCCAATTCCTGATACAACACCCATTTTCCAGCACCACTCTCCATTAGAAGAGAAAACATCCTCGCTGAGAACGTCATTGGCCCGAAGCTTGCATCTGACTCAGATACAACGATACATCACATCTGGGGTCCGCGCCCATCTGTCCCTCCCTCCTTAAAGTTTCCACTTTCAGAGGAAGTGCTGGGAGTATAAGATCAACCGCAGCTGAAGAGACGGACTTTGTACAAAAGAAAAAGCGTTTATAAACAGTGGTAACGACCATCTTCTCCAGCTGCAGAGCAGCGGAACAGAGTTATAAAACGAACGGAGCTGGACGGGGTCGGTTGACACAGACAATCGCTATTCAGCGTAAACACAGGCTATGCCCCCCGAGGGCCTGTGGCAGAAAAATAGGGGCTGTTTGATCGCGATGTAGCTCGACTGTGTACGCTCTACCCCACACAAACCAGCTGAGTGTATATAATGGGACCCTTATACTCCGGGAGCGGTGTGTAAACAGTGGCTCTGGGCCAATGGAGCAATGTGAAGTGTCCGACAGGGACAAGATTAGCTACAGCTGTGTAAATGGATGTCCGCTCCATTGGTGGGCCACCTACTGGTGCAGTCACAGTACAGCACATGTAGAAGAATCGGTGCCAAGACCTATAGAAAAGTCCTCCAAGAAATAAACCTGGGATTTCACATCTGATCACAAGTTACATTAACAAAGTTTTCCCTTGATAAAGTCTAAGGTAAAGACTTGCAGGATTATAACCATGGCTGGCAATAATGTAACTTGAGAAATGGAAATCAAGCAAAGCCGCTGAACATAGATGACTGGGCAGAGATTTCCTGTAGTTCCTGTTCATTAAGTCACCCATGTCTTTTCAAAATACAACAGAACCTTACGCGGAGCCAGTGTGCCATAACCAAATTGTTGAGTGTTGAGTTTCACTGAAGAAAAAAAAAACTATTACAGCGAAAATGTGACTTGCATAACCTACACTACAGCAGCCCCTTTCATATGCCAGCGTGCAGGTATGCAAGATTGATAAGCATGATATAGTTCAATTTCATGGGCTCGTTTTATGCGAGAAGAATTTCAATTTAATTTCAAGACTGAAACGGTATAACATGGATATGAATCAGTTGTTAAATAATTTGTGGCTCCTATAAAAAGGACCTCCTTTGATTTTGATCTTGGCTGGAGGATCATAAATAAGAGGATAATTTAGTGATGGAAAATCGTTTACAAGTTACTAAGGCTGAAGTTTCTGCTGATGGCATCTGTGCAATAACACATGAAGCAGTGAATTAAACAACAATGAAAGACCAATGCTTCTAAGAATAATAGTCTGGATAAGGGCTCTTAACAGCAAAAACAACCACAGCTTGTTGCCCAGGGTCCTGCTTCTACACGCGTAAGGTGTACATTGTAAGAACCTAAGACAACTGTGTCTTCAGCTTTTAGCATTATATCCCTTAAAAGTCATCCATTGGACTAGGAGCTTAGCAAAATATAGCGGTGACCGTTCTGACGTTCTGTCTGAACCAAAATGAATGCTTTTTTTTTGTCCTCATGAGAAAAGATCACTTTGAAGTGTGTGTATGACCTATGTTTACACAGTGTTACATTCTGGTACATGGCTTTTTCTCAGTGCCGGTAGTTAAAATATGTTTGTATATGGGTAGTAAATGTAGTGTTTTTCATGAAAGACCCATGAGTGTCAGAATGCCAGAATGGAGTGCCCCTTTACAGTACCTCAGATGGCAGATTTCAAATCGCTGCACTGAGATAAGAGGCGCAACGCATGCGAAGCTCCAAACCCAAACTGCTGCGGTCAGCAGCTAACCGGTTACTGCTACTGTATTACCTGAAGCAATGCACACACACAGCTTCATGAACATTCCAGAAGACTCAACCCTTTGTTCTCTCACAAATCAGAGCTGTCTGCGGTATGCAGGAATTCTGTCTTTTGGAACCGGGACTGAAATCCAACCGGCATCAAGTCAGATTCCATCCACCTCATTGGATTAATGGTGCAGCGGAGCACGGCGAGTACAGTGGGGTCACTCTTGATGAAACCAGATACAGGGGCCTGCAGGTGCCACTTTCACCAGGAGCCAACCGGAGATAATGTTCCTGTCGATCTGAGAGAACCATGTACTGTTCTAAGCAAACTGAAAGTGCTTTCATGACCCCATCGACACTGTTCATCAAGATACACCTCAGTAAGTATGTATGAGCTGCAGAGCGATATGTGAACAATAGGTTGAAACTCAAACCAGCATATTTGGTCCATTTTATCACGAAGCATTAGACATGTTATATGTTCTGCGCTCCATTCCTAGCATGCCTATGTGTGATACTAACATATGTATGTGTCAACCTCACCAGGTGAACAAGACAGGATGAGTCATGTGACATGTCTTTGATTGGCTGAGGAACTTTGATGTGCCGTGAGGCGGAGTGGGGGGGGTGATCAATAAACACGCATGCACTAACGCAGCGTGGGGAAATGTTTGGGTTGAGACCCGCCCTCTGAGTGGAAAAGGAGGTCAGGACCTCATCTCCTTGCTCTGTTTACTCCCTGCAGTTCTTTAAACTAACCTCTCCTCCCCCAAAAGCTATCTTAAGCTTGGTTACATAATACAAAGGTTCTGTTTTGTTTAATAATCAGCAGGGAAACATAGCTAAAGACAATGATATTCACTTGTGTTAAAAACATAGCGTGTCCTGAACAGCATGCTAAGGGTACAGATTATGCACAGGAACATATGATTATGGTAAAGATGTCTGGAATAAATCTTATGTTCCACACGTACTCTTTGCTCAGTGGGAGATGTATCTTGTACACAATGTCTATGAGATTCATGTTATAATCATTGTGTAGCAGTGCTGACAGTGCTCGACCCCACCCCAGGGCTGTTTGAACGTTAACTCGAATGAGATACTTCATGTATGTTGTGCAAGCGTATGTGTGCGCAGGCATGTGAACGTGTGTATGTGTGTGTTTGTGGACAGGGGGGAGTGTTTGTGATTATGTGCGTGCATGTGTGCGTGTGGATGCATTTGAGTATGTCCCTGTGCCAGTGCCGCCTATCCAAGTGTTTCCATGGTACCCACACTGTGTCCAATAACAGTCCTTCAGTGTTATGACAAATCCTGAAACATCAGGGTCATGGCCAGACTGAAGTTCAAATCCATGTCCCCCTGAGCAGACTGGAGCATACAGCTGAATCTCTTCAGGATGGAGAAGAATATAGTTTAGTCTATGAAGCCAATAGCTATGACTAAAATGAATGAGGAAAATATGACAAGTTGCTTCTGAACAAATGTAGACTCCAAGGGAACTTTTTCTACATTTATACTGTATGAGCTTCAGAGGTTGGAACCCATGGTTAGGGTGGAGATCAATGGCTGAGGTCACTGGGTCAAATCCTTGGAAGTATTTCCCTTTGGTGTGGTTTATATTGGTATTCATGCAGGATAAAATTGTACACATAATGTATCTGCAGTTGTCCTAAGGCCGTAACTCTGCCAATGAAATGAATAATATCATATGCTGTCTGCTCACTGAGTCAGATGTAGCCACACAGTTGTGGACTGGTTGCTATGACAACGGGAGTTTTATTGTTTGGGTCATGATTTGGTGTTCTTCTCTTATCTCTGCGTGGGACAAGGGGTGTGGGACTACTCCCTGAGTTCTGGGACAGGCAGGCCACAGTGGGCCCTGCACAGACAGTCAGGCACATGGCCAGCAGTGACAGAAAACTGCTCTCACAGCAGGGAGTTCTGGGATATCACACTAATGAAAAAAGGGAAGCAAACAAAGAGATAGCTCTGTCTCTAATTCCAGCACTTTAATTTTGCCTATAAGAAAGACGGATCAATAATGAACACACTCTACAATTTAATACTGTCCCCTGAGAATTACTGGAAGTAGGAAGTCTTTACATAGAGAGCTAGAGATATTTGTGTGTAGTATCGTGCTTCACCTCATTGTAAGAGCATGAAATATTCAAGTTGGTGATTTTGTCAGTGACCTGAAGTCACATGACATGGGATGGAGCAAGGGTGAATGTAAAGGGACAAAGCTTGCTTGTCAACAGGTGTATCCATTACACAAGTTACACAACACTACACACACCCACCCACCCACACACACACACACACACACACACACACACACACACACACACACACACACACACACACACACACACACACACACACACACACACACACATATGTGATTCTTTTACTCTTAGGTATGTTAAAATACTTAATTTAACAAATTATCTTAAACTATAACTACTACTTAGCTTGGCCTCTCTTAAAAAAGCCCAAAATATATGATCCATATTAATCTTAGCTCATGTAGTAAATGTACCGAATGAGGAAATGCTAAAAGCTAAATGTTCCAAATAAGGAAAATATCCTTATCAGCCACTGCCTCTGTCTCTGCTTGCCAGGCTGCAGAGAAATCAAAGAAAGATGAAATGTGTCTTAGCGCAGGCTGGTAAAGATGTTGGCGTGGCGTAAGAACCTCCAGCCGTGAGTCTGTTTCCACTTTACAGTGCAGGTGTGCTCTATGAGTCAGCTCAGCTTGCACAGTTAAGTGCAGGCTGTGGAAAGACAGGGCAGAAGGAGTATACTGTATCATCTCTTCTAAAGCCACACTCATCCTTTTCACAGTCCTAACATGGGTTGGCAAGGAATTACTCAATCATCCAATCAAAACGTAAGACCGCCTTATGCTGTAAGGCTGGATTCTACTTTTTTTGCCCTCATGTCATTTTTTCTTTTATATAACTTTTTTATGACACTCATTTTAAGTATGTAATCTTTGTGTCAACAGGTATGCTTCTGACCTTCAAGCCAACTTGTGTTGTTTAACTGAGGGTCACCGGCTGTTGCCATGACGCAAAAACATTCAAGGATTCTGTGAATCTGGCACATTCTGAGCATCAGGCACATGACGGTCCTTCAAGATTTTGAAACGTTTCACGCACTGCGCATTGTATGCCACAACATCCAGAACAGGAGAGTGACACGAGGGGATGGCCGAGTCAGACTTGTAAATCACAAATCGTGTCATGCCCTGCTTCTTCGTTCTGAAGCCAGACTGTTTATTATGCAAGTTTAATATCCCCTGTTAGCCCTGTCAGACTTGAGACGGGCGTTGTCGACCACAGCCACGTCAGAGGAGGGCCGGGTGTAAACAAACATGGCTGCGTATGTCAACAACTGTATCAGTTTCATGTACTCTAAACAAAGATATGAGCTTTTTTTACTCCCATAATGCTGTAACTGTCAGTGGTGAATCTGCTCTTTCTCCCCCATGCTACAGAAACACACTTAGGGAGACCCGTGTGTAAACATTCAAACTGCACATTTGTTTTTAAGCAAGCTTCAGAATAAATCTCTGTTGCGCAACGAGCAGCAGACCACTGGAGACTGTCCCAAAACCACCTCACTCTAAATACCCCAACAATGCTTGTTCAGCTCCCTTCCTCCATCTTTCCTTGTTTCTTATGCCTGTTGTCTGTTCATCCACACTGGCTGAATATAACACCCTGTGGCCTGCGACTGACCGCAGTCGAGCATCTTGAGTCTTGGATGGACACTCTGTGGATTTCGGCCAGGATGGAGTCTGACAACAGCATGGACGGTTGTGTGTTCTGTCTCCGCTTGAAAACTGAATTGAAGACTAAACCTCTCTCGTGCCTCTCCCACCCTCCCATGGCTTCGTATGGGTCACCCAGCTGCAGGATCGGCGAGCGATGGGGGAAGATGGAGACGGGGGAGGGGTGGGGGAGGTGGGAATCGCACTCGGCTTGCACAATGACCTCACAGAGCTAAATCCCCTAGACGGAAGGCCGCTCCAACCAGGGGGGCCACAGCAGGCCCACAGGCACAAAGGTGACGCAATTTGTTAGTGTAGCGCGGTCGCCTCGGTAAGCCCAAAATGTGCTCGTGTCGGCCTGATTCGCAATCGCATGGTGTCTCTCAACTGAACTGGAAGTGCGATTGCATCAGCGGGGGTTTTGGGGGGGGGTAGTCAGGCACAGGTTTGCCGAGAGCTGATCTCAGGGTGTACATATGTGCTCCGACCCCCCACTGCAACCACCTCGTCCCCTCTCCGAGCGCTGACACCGTACATTTCTCTGTCCCGCTCTCTGATATCTCACCCCATGGTGCGTGCAGCACTGCTTTCCTCAGGGGCGACACTTGGAGGGAAATCATATGATGCAGTATGAAGGTATGATTAGATTATAGCTGGGCGGGGGGAGAGGTAATAGGACTTGTCTTATGACCAAGAGGCTGAGAGTTTGCATCCCGGGTGGGACATTGCTATCGTAGTCTTCAGTGATATTCTTAGGCTGCTGTGGTGTATATCCAGCTAAACTGGAAGGTAAACTGTTAGGTAATCAAATATAAGCTATGCGTAATTCACCCCGGGAAAAGGTTTTTGTCAAACATATTTGCTAAGGAATATTATATGTGAGAACAGTATTGAATGCAGTATTGAAAATCTCTGTATTTCATTAGTCACAGCCCTCTGTCAGAGCTGAGTACAGCTAGCTGTCTGAAGAAAGACCAGAAAAGCTGCACAATTCAGCATAATAATCAGAAGCCTCAGTTGTCTTTTTATAAGTATACATTTCCCCTGTGATTATATAAACATATATTGTTCCAAAAATGTAAAAATAAATAATTTATTTTATCTCTAGGCATTGTGTGGTGAGGCAATGTTTGGATATTATAGGCTTACATAAACAAACTCACACACATACACACAAGTGGCTGCAGAAATGCACAGACACATGGTTTGCGATTCAGGCATTTTGAACAATCATTGCCTTATGGGAAGATCTTATCCAAATAGTGCAGCAAGGCAGAAACAGTGATAAACTGCAGAGCAGCTTCATAAATCTAAAGATCCACAACGTCTGTCAGAGACGAGAGGCACAGTGCAGTCAGTAAAGAAGGCTTACTAATTAAAAAAGCATTTGAAAAGAGTTGGCAGCCATTGCTCGAGCTCAATAAAGCATTGTGTCTCTGTAATCTTCTCCCCGAATCGTGGGGCCTTGAGTGTGACATCTACAGCTGCAGCACATTCGCTACCTCCACCCTGTCAACCCACAGGGTCAGGCTTTAGTGTTTCGAGAGTGGAGGACCAAAAAAAAAATCATGACAGATTCCAAAAACGACGAAAAATCAATGGATTGTATCCCAGGGAGTTAAAAATATGGCGGTCTTTCTCTATCTCTCACCCTTCTCCGCCTCTCCCTCGACCTTGTGATATGGCCTCCAGCACACAGACAAAATCACACATGCCTTTGTGTGAGAGGATTGGACATGGGGCGGGGCGAGGAGCTGAATCCTAGCATCCAGTCATACTCTTTTGAGGAATGTACAGTAGACCCCCAGAGAAACGGAAAGAGTGGTCAACCACGCAAACTAATTCCAGTTGTGCCTTTTCCATCTCAAGTTCTGATACAAAAAGGCAAGCATCAAACCAAAAACGCAACCACACCCTGCATTGATGATAAATGCAAACAACTATGAAAAAAGGGATGTGTCTTAGCAATTGTATTTTCCATTGGTAGAAAAAAATGCAAAAGAAACACTACCACAACTTTGTCTTCACGTAGGTTCCCTGAATAGGAGCCGAATAATAATTAACAACAACAAGAATTCATACTTGTGGACAATAAAGAATTCCTTGTTTGCCACATTAACAGACCTATTTTCTGTCAACAATGCTAAAAGCTGTTTAAATTGAGCTGAGTGGCCAGAAGCTACTTGTGGTTGACAACTGCTTCTCTTTCAAGGTTCTCTTGCAGAAGCAATGTATTTCTATGACACCACAAGAACAATCACTCTCTAAATTCATACACACTAAGGATCCTGCTACCCAGCACTTTTCTTGGTCACCAAATTGCAGTTTTTCCTGACGTATACATGAACATATAACAAACGTACATTTGTATTTCAGCCTCACATGTATGGTGTCCACCTTCATTAGGCTGTGATTGGTCTGATTGCTGGTAAATTTAAAAAAAGTTTATACAGAAGTACCATGTTAGAGGATGCCATTACAAAATTCAATGTGTACAATTCCAGTCAATGAAAATTTAAAATGTTTTATGATGGGTTTCTTTGGAATCAGCTACAAAGTAACTTTTGGGGTTCGAACATTCCCTCTCTTGTCCTTCTTACGCCATTTGTGAGCAGTAAGCTCCAGCAAGAAAGTGAACCAGCAAGTTTTAAAGAATGCAAAAGGGAAACTCCAGATTTTCTTCAGCAAACCAGGAGTCACAGTGTGAAGTGAAGGTTTCAAATATACTTCCACATTGTCTCAGGAACAACCAACAGGGGGATTCTCCTTATACACAAAAATCTGTGCGAGTACACAAAAGAAATATGAGCATGATGTAAATTCACATGACCTGTTGCCATTTTTTGCCAGATAGATAGTTGAATTCTCCTCAAAGTTTGTTTTCAAAATGGTAAAATAAGTGACACCTGACAGCTGAAGATTAAGACCTTTGGCTGAGGCACCTGCAGTGCTGACCACTTTGCATGATGTAAACATGTTTTTACATCAACACTTACACATCATCATGGATAACAACACATTTATTTACATGGAACGTAACCAGTACATTGTTATTTTTTTCCTATGGAAGAAGCAATGTGATGATGTGATAGAGTAAGCGCAACTACAGAAAAAGGCAAATGAAAAACAACCATTTTCTCCAATATACAACTCTTTCTATCTGATTAAACTAACAATTACTTAGAACTGCATGCCACACACTAATATCCTAAAGTGCTGCTTCCTTTCTAGAGCCAACAGCTGGAGCACTTCTTTTCATCTTTAAATAGAAAAGGAATTTTCTCTCTGAGGTTCTGTTCGTATCTGCAGGACATTCAGAAGGGGACCCTCTGAACAGCGAACAGACCCCCCACAGAGGAATGAACAGTCCTCCTCCATAACCCCCCTCCATTCCCCCTAACACCCCCGACACTCCAGCCTAAGAACTCAGGGATGGAGCTGAGCTGGCTCATTCCTACAGCGGACCTCAGGTCTTTTGGTGATAATCGTGCAAACCCACACACTACCGCTGTGGAACCCATGACAGAAAACGCTCCAGTCAGCACAGCAGAGGAGGAAAGGGGCAGAGTAATGGGAACTGCGGCCAATAGCTCATACCTTCTGCCTATCATCACTCACAGTCACTGGTGGGTTCAGCCTCAGTTTGGGAAGAGCACATGACCTCAGCCGCGTGGGCACACAAGTCACTCCAAGTTCAGTGTTGGGAAATGTACTCTTCCTTTAAACAGAGAGAACCCTACCCTGGAACTGGACAGAGGTATACCAAATATTTATTTGCATAATCATATGCTGTGATGTTAATGCCACGATAGCAATGGAGTATGGGTAATCAGATGGAGGAAAAAAAAACACATGAAAGAGAGCTGGTCTTACTTTCTTATCAAATGAATGTCCAAAATAAATCAACAGAGGTAAACAAGAGATTAGCTGCACAAGACCAGACCTGCTCAGAGCACAGATAGTAGGTCTGTATGCTAGTTGGACCTGTACTTATTTAATACTACACTCTTTAGAGAGAAGGTCAGTCTTCAAGAGTTAATATTGTTCTGAATTTGATTTCATTGGAAATCTTGATTCTTCTTTTTACAGACCAAACCATCAAGCCATGAAATGTCTGCTGGGTATTTTTCTTAAAAATGATTACTTACTCATCCTGTGACCATTTTAGAGAGCACACTTGAAAATAACATAAAAGAAGTCTAATAATTGCCGACACAGAATGCGCAAAGTGATCAGAGCATTTTATATATCATTGTTACGTACAACTAAACATTTCCCGGGTTTCACTTATTTCAGAGAAGTCTCATAGTTTTTTAGGAATGCTCTCTCACTTAGAGAACAGAAATGGCTTTTGAGGACCGACATCAGCCAACGCTCTCTCTGGTTCTTACCTTTGGGAGAGTCGTGATCTTGGTGAACTGGCTTGCCTGCCCTGCCCTTGCCCGCTCGCCCGGCCCGGCTCTGCCCGTTGCTGGTACTCTTCTTTTTGGTGCCTTTAAGCCAGCTGAAGGCCCGGGTGAAGGACCCTCCATTATTTTTCTTGCCCTTGTTGGTCTTGCTCTCTCGGGCCAGTATTTCTGTGATGTCTCGAGGCACCAGGTCCCCCACCGAATTCCTCCCTGACATCGCGAGGCACGTCCCACCCTCTGTCCCGTTCCTGGAAGTCCCACAGAGAGCAAGACAGAGAGAGAGGGAAAGAGAGAGTAATGCTTGAGAATGTGTTCCACAGAGAGCACTCAGCCACAAAGCATCAATAACATAAGTAACAAGGTACACAATTATGGGGCAGCCCAGAAACTGTGGAGGGTTTGCTCTCCCTCTCTCACAGGCTTTGGTCTCGTTCTTATTCTTTCCCTAATTATATCCAAAAGAGGAGGGAATTCCTTAAAGGAAAGCAGCTCTCACAATGTACGATTCACACATGTTTTGCATCAAGAATTTAATGGTTGTCATGCAGTCTGATTGCTTGATACCCTGTTTTCACATGTGAAGCATAGTCCAGCAAATCCTCTGTTCCTTTAAAAAAAACTTCCACAAAGCGATCTATGACAATTCATCAAGGCAGCGCTTCAAAAAGATGAGTAGAAGTGGACAAAAGAAAATTGAAGCGATCTCCATGCACAAGCAGCGTCAAAGAAGGCAAAATAATGAAAAGGAAATCCAACCTCTTTTGTTCGGCTGTTTTGTTAAAAATAATCCTGCCAGCCCAGTGTCTCAGTGCCCCATTTCCCCTGTGTGGGAGCGCCGCCGCTTTGGTCTAAATGATGAGGGGAGGGAAGCTGGGCTCCAGCGTGCTGTAATTCGGGCAGTGGAGAAATCCCTCAGAGCTGACAGAGCGAGTAATGCCCTCTCATACACACATACACACCCACTGTCTCTCTCTCCCTCTCGCTCCCTCTCTCTTGCGCTCTCACAGGACCTGCCTTCTCCTCCCTTCTCTCTTTACTCTCCCTCTCTCTGTCTGCGCTGAGCTTTCAGCACTCCGCTAGCGCTTGCCCGTCCCCACGCCGCCTGACTCTCATCCTCCGAGCTCCCAACAAAATCGAAAGCAGCCAGAACTGGCAATTGTACGCTCATTCCTGCACATGAAGTCATGTTTCACACTGCAAATCCCCCACCCAACCAGCGCGTGCACGTACACACACACACACACATGCACACACACAGTACCGTGCTCCCCACTGCCTTTCACATGATACTTACACAGACACACTTCCCGCTCCTCCTCCCTCCACTCGATTTTAGTCCGAACTCCTCCGCTTCACATTCCCCCTCTTCTCTTCCTCAGTGAGGCGCGGCTGCAGACATTCCACTCCACAGGCACGCTGGCCCCACAGAAAAAGAAATGGCATTGAACCCCACAAAACATACACAGGAGAGGAAATCACCCCAGTGTGTGGGGGGTGATAAGGGGTGCCCTGGTGACAGCTGCCAACCTGTGGGACTTCAGCCGAGCAGGAGGATAGGCATAAACAGGTACTGAAGCCTATGGCAAAAAAAAAAAAAAAGGTCCACACAGTTCCTGAGCTGCAGGTGAGCTATGCAGCGTGCAACCTGATCCACTGCTTGACTGACACACAGAAACGGGCAGGCACACACACATAATGAGAGGCTGGGGGAGAGGGAGAGGGAGAAAGAGAGAGAGCAGAAAGAGAAAAGTAAAGTCCCTCCCACTTCTTTTGTTGCCTTTGAGCTGACAACACTGTACAGACTGTCGCTTGTCTGCACCTCGCCGGGACCTGGTCACCAACGGCAACAAGTGTGTGCGTGAGGGTTGGAGGAGGGGGGTTGGGGGTGGGGGTGGAGGGAATCACTACTTAACCCCTAGGTTGCCAAGAACACTTCTTGGGGAAATTTCATTTGACGCAATGGGCCCTGAAACAAACATTATCCGATGTCTCCTGTTTTGTAACAGAGATGTCGTGGGGCTCAACTGAGAATAGAGGATGTTACATCAGTCTGTGCAGGAGACGGCCACTGGAAACTGGAAACCGCTCATCTGGTTTCAATGCGGATGTGATTTCTGCGTAGGCCAAGATTACCACTGCCACACCCATGTAATCAAGGCTGATGCCAAGCTACTCATTACATTTGCCAGAATTCAAGACTCCTCGCACTTTGCAGAAGCAAACTGCCTGAAAGGATCTCACTCAGATCAAAGCGGCAACTGACCACAGCCAACATAAGACCATATATGATAAGACCAACATAATGAGTGTGAATGTAGATTGCTGTCAGGAGATTCCATTTATGACTACCGTTACTTGAGTTCCAGAAAACAATCCAATTCATTTCATGAATTGATTTCTTGTTGATCTAACTATATTAGTCTTTCATACATAACACTGAAAGTCTGTTAGCGATATCCACAGCTAATTATCATTTTTGACACTTAACAAGAAAGTACAGTTTGTACCAGAGCTAGCCCCAGAGCTCCAAACACCATATGCTGGAGCTCATCGCCTTGATCCAAAAAAATGTTTTTATTGTTTATCTGATGGTAAATGAATAGAATAGTCATATATTTCCAGCACTGATCTGCTCTGATTCCCTGCACACAAATCATAACTTACGTGTAAATGGCTCTGCTCTTTTAATACATCACTTTATCCTGCACTTTTGAACTGCTAGTATTTAAAATGTTTTTTACCCAGCCACAGGCTTTCTGACCGGGTCAGCTATGCTGCTATCTCTCTATCCCCAGGTCCACCAGTGAAACCATGACTAGTTTCACAGATACCCCAACCACCTTGTGGATTGCCTGCCTTCCCTCACCCACCACAATTTGGTTGGCTTGGGCTAGCACGGCTCTTTATGTCTCAGAAGCGCCATGCAGAATAATGGCTGATGGAGAGCAGAATCATCACATGTACTTAAAAGAGGGAAGAAAGGAAAGTGATAATAGTTATTAAGCTAACTATAGGAAGGAGAGCAGATTTGTATGTGAAGTGACTCATGACAGATTGTGGATACAAAGGCGCTTAACTGGGCATGTTCTGATGTCTTCCCCTGTGGGCGGTGTGGACTGTCCGCCCAAGTCTTTACAGGGAGATGGATCTGCCTGTGCCAATTTTTCACCAAGTATGAAAGACTATCAACCCATCAGTGGAGGACATAAGCCTAGTTACTGGAATTTTTTTCAGTTCCCAGAAATGTCCAGACGAGCCTTGACGCAAGGCACAGTGTTTTGTGAATTTGTTCACTTTTTCTGTAAGTCTAATATAACTTTTAACATAGCTGCTCTCAGTACCAATGATGGACTGGCATCAAGGGCATGACTCACCAGAGCTAGCTTCTGCCACATACCTAGAAACGGTCATAGCAACAGATCCCGGGATTCCATATACACAAACAAATGGAACGTCTCATTACTGTTCCATGGAGTCACAATTTTGTTTGTTTTTTGGCAACATGAAAGGTAAAAAAGCACCAGAAAACAGAAACTTTAAGTCACTGCAGGAAAGAAGGTGAGGAGAGGAATAAGGTTTCCTACATTCATCACTTCATTGGCTGAGAGTTTTGTAGATTGAAGAGATAGACTCTTCAATATGCCTGACATTTGTGTTAATTTTCCCATAGTGATGGTTATCTTGTTCCTTGCCCTTTCAAAAGTAAAAAAAAAAACAATGCAAAATAGGAACGTGGAGTCATTGAAGTATTTTCACTAGCAGATGTTGGATTCATGCTAAAAAAAAGCATGGTCTCAGAAACTGTAGTCAGGGTAAATTCATTTAGCCCCAAATTAACTGTTGGAAGTCGTATATAAACTGTATGTAACACTGATGACACTTCTTTGGAATCTTCTTTCCTTGATCCTTGTAATCTACCCATTACAAGTCTGCTTTACATCTCAATCGAATTAATGTATAACCAAAGGTAAATATGATCATCGATTCAATAACTTGCTAGCTTTGTCTTTCATCTCTCAGTGTTGGATTTGTGTAACTCTACATGATATGTTATCTCCCAAAAATATGTTACCGATTTGTTGAACACAAAATAGGTCACTTTCTTAATTTAGATGGAACTATTTCAACCTCTGGCTTGAACTGATATAACGGAGAAGCTGATAGTTAACATGACTCTTCCGTAAAAGACCCAAACACAAACCCAAAGCTACCTCTGGGCCAGTCATGTTGTCAGTACAGAAAGCTTCCATGTTCCTCTTCTACTTGGGCTGGGTCTAGAGTGATGTCAGGGGTTGGAATCTGCGTTTTGGAAGTCAATGGAAAAACAACAGGGCTTTGGGGTTTTCTACTTCATTTCCTGACTGTTTGCCTGGTGCTTAATTCCTGACACATATTGTAATTCACTGGCGGTTCCTGCTAGTCCCACAGAGGAAAGGTTATTTCGAGCATAGGTGAGTAGTGGCTTGGGCAAAACTTTATTGCAGGACGCTGTATATGGAATGTATGTAATTTGTATGTTCTATAGCAAATGCTTTGAAACAAACAGAGCTATAACTTGTCTCTCAAAGTGATAGTGTTTCAAATTAGACTCTGTCAGGGTCATACAGTTTAAAAAGTTACATTCAACTGCTGGTCGCAGGCAAAAAAAATCAGTGCTGGAGTTAAAACGATAGATTAGCTGGGAGTAATTTGAACTCGTATTCATTTAAGTTCGTAAACATTAACAAATACAATAATATGTTCTAAAAGCATTACATGTATCACATTTACATGGAGACACTTCAGGGCGAACAGATGACTTTAATCTTCAATGCCCTCCTCCATGCAGATTAAATTGTGTGGAAACCATGCAATGAGAGCAGGGTCTCAGAAAAGGAATGAAAAGGTTTGCTAAACCATCCTCTCTTAATACATTTATGAAGCTTTGTTTATGAAGAGTGTTTCTGAAGATTATAAGAACAATGCTGAGACTGCAACACCATGTGAGGGCAAAACAGAAGGAAAGCTCAATGCATCATGGGAAAGACAGACCAAACCCTCTATTTTATTTCCACACTAGCCAGCTTTCCTAAGCAAGAAGTCTTACCTTTCCAGCTTGGCCTCACCCGCCCCCTGATTTACATCCATCCAAGTGCCTCCCATTCCCATATCTTTGGTAATAATTATAGTGCTGCTGAATGGTAAATACAGCCTCATGCTTAAATAACTAGCATCAACAACTCCAGCGTCTCATATAAAAACACACAAAGAACACAAACGTACAATAACAATCCACCGTAAACCTCTGCTCCCGCCCCCCAATCTGTTCTATTACCCACAACCCTCTGCCCTGTGTTCTGTCTTTCATTGGACAGAAGACAGTTGAGGCAGCAGACAGGAAATCCCACCTGTCCACTGGGATAAACCCGCTCTCGGAGGAGAAAGATTCCCGGGTTGTTTCACAAAAGCCTCCACCACACTCTGCATTTTTGCCCCTCACCAGCCTTTTGTTGTTTTTTTTTTTGGTCTGGATTTCCTTCTGTGCAGCTGAACTTGGGTCCATCACATATGTGCATGCTCTTAGGCTCACATGGTAACAAATACTGGGCTTTGTCCCAGTAAGCTCCCCATGCTGGAATGGTGCCCTCATGCAAACATCACAGAATTACATTTTACGCTCCGTGCGGAAAGCGTCTGCGCTGCCCTTTTGTAAACAAAGGCCATCTTCATGCCATAGTAACATTTAAAAGCTCTTATTACAATGTTCTGCATTGTATTATTTAATGTTCTTAAATCATAAGTATCTCACAAACAAGCTACAAACAGCACATAAGGACAGTTCTTATGTTTCACCCCACAGCTATAGTCAATTTAGAGAGTTACTCTAGTTTCTGGTTTATCTAAGGATAGAGCACACGTTTAAAATGGTTGCCAGCTATTTTTTTTCATTTCATTAGATACACCGGGGGCCACCACACAAGTGCCAGTATCTTGCCAGTTTAGCTTCATTACTATTATAAAAGCATAGCACAGAAATTCCTACATACAGGGATGGGGGGTGGAATGGCATAATGACATTAAATCAACGTCTAAACTATGGACTTTCAAAGCTACGATTTGGTTTAAAACAATATAGAAAACCTTCAAATTTATCTAACATAGTTTTAAAATTCCTTTTATGTATATGTACTGTATATGTATACAGTTTCATGTATTGGTTTAGCATTTTTTGTTGCAAACATGGGTATTACTGTTTTACCTGCCTGCCTGCATATAAAACCTGAGGACCACATGTAATACATATTGTGACTTTACGTTGTTATTATTAATTTGTTATAAAAGTGCAGTGTATCCTTGCTTGTGATATAAACCTGAATAAACCTGATACCGAGCATTCTTATGCAGGTAGTGGAATCCTCTCTCTCTCTCTCTCTCTCTCTCTCTCTCTCTCTCTCTCTCTCTCTCTCTCTCTCTCTCTCTCTCTCTCTCTCTCTCTCTCTCTCTCTCTCTCTCTCTCTCTCTCTCTCTCTCTCTCTGTCTCTCTCATACACAATCACAGAAGGAGAGAACTGGTGTGACCTCAGATTAGCTCCATGACTCCTCTGGGAAATACCTGTCCTGGCACATCCTCTCACCCCAGGCTGCCCCGCCCCTGACAACCATCACTGAGGACATATCTGGGGGCTTCATCAACCCTTGATCCAGGGGGGCTTACTGCACTGGCTGGGAACTGCAGCTTTTTTCCACAGCCCACTTTAACTAAAAGCAATAAATTCTGTATGGTGACCATAAAACACTTGTGGCTTTTCACAGGGGTCATACCACAAATGTTTTGCTGAAGGGTAGGGCAGCATGACCCCCGAGGGCGTTTAACCTACAGTGCTCTGGCCAGAGTTTCAGAGCCTACCTGAACTCCACACCACCCCCACAACCGAGCAACCTGGGAAAAAGTGTATTTAGTGAAAGCTGAATAAGTTGCTGATTATGTTCTTGTTGCCAGAGATTGGCTCTTAGCTGGGCTCATTTAGTTATAGGTACATTAGTACCAAACAATTGGCTCTTTTCCCTATTTTATTAAAAATACATGCAATTGGGTTTCTGGAATGGGACACAAGGGAGGGCTTAGATCAGACATTTATGCGAGATCAGGGCCATGGGGGGACAAACTGGCGTTTTAAATTCTACTGGGGAAGCGTACGTAGGGTTTCTGTGCTTAATGAGCCCTCTGATGTGCCAGGATATAATAAAACGCAACAGGGCAGAAGTTCTAATGTCATTACTTTGATTTAATTAGAAATTTCTGTCCCATCTCACTCAGGCACAAAACATACCTTTGTATTTTAATCCATTAGCGGTGTTAAGTTGTCCAAACACAAATATGGTTCTGTTTTTCCCATAGTATAAATAGAACATTATAATATATATAAAAATATATAATGGATTCAAATCAGTCAGTAGTTCCACCTATTTCTGTTTGATGAAACGAGACACCCCATGTCTAGTTTAACACATACACAAAGTCAACATTAAGGAATTATTATAAAAATAAACTAGGCAACTTAGCTAAAATATGATACATGTCCAGTATAAATATTAAATCTCTAAATATGTTCACTTGAACAAAAAACATTATTAGCTAATCATGCAGCATAGCAGTCTGCTGAACAAACAATGAAGTCCTCAGCAATTCTATATGACATTGTGGCATGATGGTTTAAGCAGTTGTCTCTCTCCTGACAAGGGTATTATTTTTTAATTTCTCTGTCCTCTTTTATGGCTGCTTTCATTTATTTTCCCATGTATGAATACTTCCATGTTAGCACCACCCATCGTGACCCACAGGAGGAAACCTATGAGTTTGAAACATGTATTCAATTTTGATGACCATTTTCAGTACCCCATATGTGCCTTGATGGAAAAATGGACATTATTGATATTAATGCAGCTAGCGCTGACACAAAGTTAGCTTATTCACAAAGGGTTTGACTAGACTAGAGTCATGACTAGTGTTTAGTAGTGACGATCACCGCCATCTGGCTCCCACACAACCAGCTCCGTGCTTCACAGCTGGATCAGGCCTATGTGCATACACATCTGGTTCTGAGCACCAGCGCTGTGATTCGCCCCTTAGAAATGTGTTGCAAACCAGATCCTGATGCAGGAACACAAAAAACAAAAACGCACTTTTCTCCATGAGCACAGAGCATTCTGCTGAGATCTATTTATAATACTGGCAATACAAAAAATACATTTGTAATAATTATTTACAGCAAAATACAGAACCAAAATGTGCACGCTTTTTAGCGGCATTTAATTGTGAATATGGCATTACCAATAAGAAAATCTATCCTAATAATGGAATCAGTAGCAGAGATAATACAGTATAGGCGGGTGGTTGGTAGTACACACTGACTTGCCTGTGTTGCTATGGCCACTATGTCAGTTGTAAGATGGCAAAATGTAGGTCTGCCTAAGTATGACTGTGGGCTTGACAGTGACACAAGGCCTAATGTAATGAAGCCCTTACAGTCTGCAGCGCTGTGCTTCCCAAGTAACAGTACAAGATTTGGCTAAAATTGAAAGTGCGTGTTGAATAATTTCAAGAAATCTTGGCAATTGTACACTTTAGCATTCCTGAACCTTTCTGAATTCTCCGTACATAAAAGAAAAAATGTGAAACATTTATCTGTGACTATTTTTATTGCCTTTGAACCTATAAAAGAAGACACTGTTATTGTAATATTTGGGGATTGAGACTGTGTTAGCACTTCAGCCCACTTTAACTGAATTATGGACTTTGCAAAGGGAGGTTGAGTACACAATAGTTATACGTTTTTTTTGGGGAGAACACAGCTACTCGCCTGGGGCACGTCCTAAGAGTTCTCCAATCCAGATGTGACACCCAGATGTGAAATTCTGAAGATTCCCAGGATTTTGTTTGGCAGAGGTAGTTCCTTCACATTCAACACCACTCTCTTCCTCCCTCCCTTTTTTAATCTGGGTTTCCCTTTTAATGGATGATGTTTGAAAACATCCAGCACTGGAAACCTCTTCCCACGGTTCCTCTGGGCAGCGAGCCTATGATTTTTATTAGGCTACCATCACAACATGTTAGCCATTTACAGGACAAATCAGAAGGCAAATATTTTGTTGAGAGAGAGAGAGCGCAAGCAAGCAAAAAAGAGAGAGAGAGTGAAAGAGAGAGAGAGAGAGAGAGCGAGCAGCTTACAACATACCTGTCACATTTTATTAAGTCTGAGTTTACAGAAGGGCCTGGAATTTTGGAACATCAAAGACCTATGCTTCAATACCGGAGCGTTGGCTCACCCGTCATGAATAAATCCTCTAGAGGGCTGATAGCACAGTCTGGTGACAGAGATGCAGAATAATAACCCAGTCTGATCTAATGTCCACCCAAGCATGACGGGCAACAGCATGATCTAGTGAGCGCAAAGCTGAGAGTTAGACTGAGACTGTGACTGAACAAACTCACCTTAAGTTTCTTTAGAATATAAAGTGTACCAAAAACCAGCCCAGTGTCAGGTTTTGCATACACTGTTCACATCTAATGATGATGTGCATACCTTAGTAACACCTAACTTTACCAAACTTCACCACAACTCCGTCCCCAAGAAAGTACTTATTATATCCCTTAGACAAGATAAAAAGGTTTGTTGAATTTCTCAAAATATATTGTGTTCTGATAAAGTCATTTTTGTAACACACCATAATGTTCAAGCAGCCCAGGGTATCAAAGTCTAGACCAGGGTGCTCAAACGGAAAAAGCCATATTATTCAAATGATCACAATTCAGTATACCATCCAGTTCAAGAGAAACTTGGAACACACACTTTAGCAATCTGTGTCTGGTTATTTTTTTGCTGTCACCAGTTTCCCAGGCGCTTCTACACACTACCACAATCTGCTTAGGATCTCATTCTTTAAGGACTGCCAGGTTTGGATTATGTTTTCTGATAATGGAATGAACCCAGTGAGTCTTTCCCATGTTTCCCAGCAGTGTCATTCTTTCCACACAGCACAGAGACTGGTACGCCATTGCACAGCGCATGCATCACACTCCGCACCTGTGCACAGTGTTTACAGATTATTGTGAGCAGGGAGTCCCTCAACCCTTCATTAAGACAGCTGGAGAGGGAAAGAGCTGGCAATGGTCTTTCTAGAAACTTCCAATACTATTTGCTTATAGAATAAACACCAAAAGAGTCCTTGTGTCATTAATTTTGACAAGGTTCAAATTTTCAATTTTGACCCATTTAGTATATGAAGACCATTAACAATATTTTCAAAAACTTTAGGTTTAACTCAAAATTTAAGCTATATATATATACCAGAAAGTATTTCTGTAATGCTTGGTAAATGACAGATGATTGTTTTTTATTAATTGATTTTTTAATATTAATGAAATTTCTTATCAGGAATATGACTGAAGAGACACTTTAATTTTCACAGAGACTTTATGAAACCATCACCCACACAAAAGAATCTGAGTTTTAAATATTGCATGGCAATTTTCTACCAGCACATTTTCTGCTTCATTTACAATATGTTCAGTATTGATTTTTGTGCTTGTGAAACTGTTGAATTGTGAAAAAGTTAATGAAACTGACCTAAAGGGAAATGGCATCAGCAATCATCCATTCTATTTATTAATTTAATTTAACTATTTATTCATTTAATATCTGCTTATTTATCACCATAATAAAAGGGAAATATATGAACATAAATCACTTATTGCTGATTCTTAAGTATAATATAAATCGGATCATATATCTGATACATTAATTCTGTTATAAAACATTCTAACAGAGAATGTTACTCATATCAGATTCACAGTTCTGTAATAACCACATTTCAGTAACCCCAAACACACAAAGCAGCACTGGAGATAATGTATAGTACACTGTAGTGTTGACCTCTGTGAACTTTACTTTGAAAACTCTGTGCTGACATTTTTTACCTGAAATTCCATTCTTAATGGCAGCTACAACTCCTTGGGCAAAGCAGGAATGGAACACCAAGTGTGTGGTCTCGCTGCTGATAAATTATCAGTGGAAGTAAACACCCAGAAATGTTAAGCTCTGCAATGCTTCTGAAATCTTTTCACACATTAATTTTAGGTGGACAGACAAGGGTTCATTGTTCTGTGACAGTAGGATTGAGATTTTGGAGACCACAGCATCTGTAATGGGATGATAATAAGGGACATGTCCACGATCACACAGAAAAAGGAGCATTCACGCTGCGCAAATGGCAAAGTAGAGCTGAGCACTCCCCTGTAATTTTACCTCAGAAGTGTGCAATTACAGGGACAGAAACTGGGACCATAACTCCAAGTGCTTGAGCCTGTCGTTTCAGACCTCCACCTGAACTCTACAGCAGTCAGAGTAATCTTGGAGCGAGAACATGAGATTTCCCGTGCTTTTATACCCCATCAGTTTAAAGAAAAAGAGCTGCATGTGCCATACATGTATAGCGGCTCTGAAAATTCACTATGTTTTCCAAATCAAAGGTATTTCACTCTATGCTCTTCCAGCTCCAGAACACGATTTCCATGTTTTGCACGCTAATACAGCTATGTTTCTACTGGAGCCACTCAGCAGAGGTACTTAGCTTGGGACCACAGTGCCAATGTCCAGGCTCGGTGCCAATGTCATGCCCACAAATGTATGAGCTGTTTGCCCCCAACCAATGCTGCACTCTGCTGGCCAGACTCAACAACAGCATCAAGTTTCAGACAAAGGCTGGAGGGGGCGGGGCATACGCTCGAAGAGGGGAGGAGCCTTTTTCTGTGATTCTACGCAAACACTTCCATTTACAGTAATGCTTGCCATTCCCAACAGCTCCTCCACAGGGTATAAACACAGACGCCCACGGTTAGTCGCGGGTTGGGGGTGGGAGGGGGAGAGGATTATAGGCCTGTCGACCCACCACACCCTCATCTCTGTTATTTTCCACCACAATAACCTGTCCCCACTACAGACAGTACCACCGGGCCTACAGCCCACCCGTGACTACTCCCCCGGCCTTTTGCCCCCAAACACAGAACAGGAAGCGCACCTCCCAGCCCTCCCTCCACCTCAGTGCCCACATGTGGGAAATACTCATCATCAATTGTAACATTAATGAGGAGCAAGCCATTACTGAAGGATTGGTTGTACTCATCGGAATCAAACTGAATGCAGTGGCGACTGCTTGTGGCTGACTCTCTGAGTTCACCGTCCTAAAAGCATCGCTTGTGTGTGTGTGTGAGTGTGTTTGTGCATGTGTGTGTGAAAAAGCTGTGTGTGTGTTCAGCTGGATTCCTGGAAGGGAGGGGTCCTGTTTC